>CM054122.1:209247462-209931902 GCA_028751855.1 Ambrosia trifida
GCCCTTAGCCTCACTCAGATCTATTCATCTCAATACTATTTTCTCTAAATTAGCTAAGCATCAATTTTAATAAATAGGCAAAATTCGAATCTTGCGATTTGGTTTGAAACGTTAAAGGTAGCACGTTTTATGGTAAATTAGGCTTATTGAAATCAAAACTAACATATTATATGGTATATTAGTTTATTTTTTTTGAAAGGCTAATGTTACCCCTACTAGAATTTACAACGAATACAACATTGCTTAGATATGAACTTAAGACCTCTTCTCTAAGAGAAATCCTCTACCAAGCGGGTTGCACTCACACTGGCTATATATTAGTATAGTAATATTAATTAAAGTAAACACAACGTAATTTTGGTTTTAGGGAATATTTGCTAATTAAGTAACAGAATGTAGTATTAGGTCTGTAAATGAACCGAACGAACACGAACAGAGGCATGTTCGTGTTCGTTTATTTAACTTTAACCGAACACGAACATGTAATCAAACGCAGTTTATTGGTCAGCTTTGTTCAATAAGAAAGTTAGCATGTTCAAGTTCGATCGTTTAAATCTAAATAAACAGTTCACAAACATAAATGAACATAACTTAACAAACGTAAAACAATACAAATAAACATAATTAAACAAACATAAATGAACATAATTGACCAAAAATAAACGAACATAGATAGATAGACATGTAGTAGTTTTATTATATAAACTACAAATTAATTATGATAATTTTAATTGGAACGCCCAATTTTTATTACAAGAAAACCCAATTGCTAATTTGTTATATTTGTATAAGTAAATAGAAAGCCATTTTTTGTTTATATTTATATTATTAGTCTTAATATAAGCTAGATAGATAGATATATGTGTTATTATCATAAATGTATATATATATATATAAATAAATACCCACACGGTTAACAATGTCCCGCCGGTTAGTTATAGCGGTTATCACATAGTCCTTAGTATAAACTAGTATTAAGCTCCCGTGCGTTGCGGCAGGGGTGTAAAATTATACCAAGTAGCACTAATGTCACACCACCACCAGCGACCACTAACACCAAAAAGCTCGTAAAAGTAAAATAAATAAAAAAAGGAAAAATAACACCGAATGAAAATAAGGCGTAAAATCGTAGAACCACGCACGCTCGTTACGACGTGTTAATGCCAAAGACGTAAAATCGATGACTTTTAATAACTATGGTTAATGTGAAGTAACTAAGTCGGTTTAGGACCCGCACATTGCAACGAACTTGTTATAACTCGCAAAATTTAGAACGGAACTTAAAACGAAAAAATTGCGTAAGATGAAAATTATGTGGGACCAAAGTTGAAAGAAAAAAAGTGTTAGGGTTAAAATGTAAAAGATGAAAATCTTTGCATTAAAAGTAAAAAAAATGAGAAGTTTTGGGTTAGAAGTGGAAAATCAAAATTGTTAGTGTTAAATTGTAAAAGATGAAAATATTTGTGTTAAAAGCAAAAAAAGAAAACATTTAGGCTAAAAGTGTAATATCATTTTTTTTCTAGAAAAACGCTCTAAACATAGGGTACAACCCCTGTATTCAAACCAAGAGAAACCGCAAGAAAACTCCTTGTAAACATTCAACAATTTAAATCAAATTACTATGAATTATTCATTGTTTGATATCATAATTTGTATAATCTTTGTGTATCAACCAACATATATAAATACTAGATTATATCTTGAAAATATTACGGGATGAATAAATCTAATATGATGTGATAAAATATGTGGTATGATGTTACATAGAAATTAATGTACTATAATATGAAAAAAACAATAATTTTAATCATGTGAATAAGAAGGAAAATGTATATTAAAAAGAAGATGTATGCTTGGATGAAGAGCAGAGTTAGAAACAAACATTGCAGGGCATGACTGAGGCGGTAGTCTTGAAGGTGTGACTTTTTTTTAAAGGATTGGTTTTGACCTATTTTATTCTTGATGAAAATATAATTCCTAGTTTGAACATGATTAGTTACTTGCCTATACATTATTAATGAATTACATGAACACATTATGTTTTTTTTCCTGTATGAACAAAAACCATCATAAAAATTGTTTTTTTGTATAGCATTATTAATGAATTATTTGCCTAGACATTATTACGGTACTCGTTGGGAAGATAATAAAACGTTCGTTAATTTGGTGTATTTTTTTTTTTAAAATCTCGTATATAAAAGTTATTAACGTTTTAAAATTGTGGGGGAAACATGAGAGAAAAAGAGACTTTTAGATGGAAATAAGGAGCATGCCACATAGCACACTCAAGGGGGGAGGATGACCTCTTTGAATGCCATGTAAGATTTCATGCTTTGGATTATTAATATATATATATATATATATATAGATATAGATAATTACTTATGTATTTATTAAAATTTAAGCAAACACAAACGAACATAAATGAATGAACAAAATGCGTCTTCATGTTTGTTTAATTAAATGAACAAAGTTTTGTGTTCGTGTTCTTTCGTTTATTAAATAAACGAACATAAACGAACTTTCTGCCGAATAAATTCATGAACGTTCGGTTCGTTTCCAGGTCTATGTAGTATAACTTACCTAAATGCAAAATGCCCTACATTTTATAGTTTCAAAACGCTTGTCCTGAATGATACTAGTGGAACTGGTTTGTAAACCCGTGGTAAATCTGGATCCCGGTATCCAGTGCATAGGATTTACCTTTTCTCAATAGCACTAATTAAACAGACATTACCTTTAGTTAGACCGCCAGTCGGTAGATTCGGCTTCTCTCTTTTGTCAATCTCAGGATATTGAGGGATGTCTGAATACTGCACAGCGATATATACCATTAGTAAATAACGAGTAACATCCAATTGCTTGATACCATGACTATATTAGAGGAATGCAATGCAAATCTACCCTGCCTCAGATGGATGAAGCTAGCTGTTATAGTTATGCATGTTTGAATGAAGGAAATAAAAAAGGCCGTGAGTTGTGTGACCAGACTTAAACATGAAATTTCTTTAAGATATGTGTTTTGATTTTAGGTTTCACAGATCCACACCACATTTTTTTTTTTTTGCCTTTTGGTTTTAAGATCCTATTGTGTTTTGGTTTTAACTAGCAATTTTACCCGCCGCGCGTTGCTGCGGCAGGCGACAGATTGAACCGTGAAACAAACATTGCCGGTGCAACCAATAATAAAACAAAATAAATGTAGGGGGACTGAAGTTGCAATTAGCTGAAACATGAGGGAGTGGCAGTGAAAAGTAGGAGGACTAAACTTGCAATTAACTGAAATATAAAATAGAAGGACTGAAGTTGCAAATAGCTTAAAGTTGAGAGGGGTGGAAGAGGAAGTGTCAGCCGACACTCTTTTTTAGTATAGATAATAATACCTGTTGCTATTTGTTTGATTCTTTAACACATGTTACTATTTTTTTTATATATATTTCTCCTAATATTTTTACTTGTCGCTAGTTTGTTTCTATTTAACCAGATAAGGAAGGTAATTGTGAGGGGCTTTTGCCTGAAGGTCCATTGTAATGGATTTTGAGTAGGAGGATGGAAGGAATTGGTAGGAGGGTTTGAGGTTAAAGAAGGCGGTTTCAGTATTTTGAATACAATGAGATAGTATAACAACTGTTGGGGGAAAACAGGGTTTTTATAGCCTCTGATGAAACTGCTGATGTGGCCAAAGCTCTGCTTTTGAGAGCAGACCTGGCGAACATCTGATGGATCATACGTGGCAAACAGCTGTTGAGGTTTGCCAAAGTGCTGATGCTAACAGCAGTTGAGTTTTTTTTTAATATAAATATATATATATATATATATGGTGGAAAATAGTTGTTTTATCTGATTAGACGTTTGAAAACAGATTTTTCAACCAAGCAGTAGTTGTTTTATCTGATCAGATGTTTGAAACAGATTTTTCAACCAACAGATGATAGAGTGGATGAAACAGTGGTTGTTTTATCTTTAACAGATTTTTCAACCTAAAAACTATTTTTAAGGATGAATTTTGATTTTCTGAAACATTTTAATATTTTTATTAGAGAAAACATTTTTGTTGTTAATTCATGTTTAGCATACCAATCCAAGAGATCAGATTTTCAAAGGGAGATGTGTCTAAAGCTTTTGTCAACACATCTGCCAACTAATCCTTTGTTGGAACATGGTGCAGAGAAATCAGACCTTTTTTATAGCTATCTCTGACAAAATGATGTCTGATGTCAATGTGCTTTGTAGTGGAATGAGAGACTGGATTTTTGATGATATTTTCAGCAGCTTTGCTATCCAACATGAGTGGAGTCCTTAGTGCAGTTATACCAAAATCCAGTAGTTGATTTTGAAGCCACATGAGTTGGGCTGTACAGCTTGCAGCAGCAATGTATTCAGCCTTTGCTGTTGAGGTGGAAACAGCTGCTTGCTTTTTGCTTTGCCACGAGACTAAGGCATTCCCTAGAAATTGGCATCCTCCTGATGTGGACTTCCTTGTTGTGTGACAGCCAGCAAAATCACTATCTGAATAACCTGAAAGCTCAATGTTTCCATTAGCAGGATGCCAGATACCAAGTGTGGGAGCACCTTTTAGGTATCTGAATATCTTTTTCACAGCAATAAGGTTTGACTTTCTAGGTGAAGCCTGGGATCTTGCACAGACACAAGTGGCAAACATAATGTCTGTCATGGATGCAGTTAAGTACAATAAAGACCCAATCATGCATCTATAATGTGTCTGATCAACCAGTTCATCCTTGTCATCAATAGTGAGTAGCATGGCTGTGCTCATGGGTGTACTACATGGCTTACAATCATTCATCTCAAATCTGGTTAGTAAGTTTTTAACATACTTGTTTTGATGAATGAATGTGCCATTTTGCAGCTACTTCACTTGGAGACCAAGGAAGCACTGAAGTTCACCCATAGCACTCATCTCAAACTCTGCTGTCATGAGTTCCCTAAACTCTTCACACATATTGTTACATGTGGATCCAAAAATGATGTTATCCACATATATTTGAACAATCATTAAATCTTTCCCTCTCCATTTTAGAAATAAAGTTTTATCAAGTTTACCTCTTGTGAAACCAATAAATAAGAGAAAGGTGGAAAGAGTTCCATACCAGGCCCTTGGTGCTTGTTTGAGTCCATACAGAGCTTTGTTGAGCTTGTAGACATAATCAGGATGGAATGTGTCTTCAAAACCAGGTGGTTGACATACATAGACCTCCTCGTGAATTTTGCCATAAAGGAATGCATATTTGATGTCCATCTGATACACCTTAATGTTGTGGTTGACAGCAAAGGCTAGGAAGAGTCTGATAGCTTCTAGCCTAGCTACAGGAGCAAAGGTTTCATCATAGTCTATCCCCTCTTCTTGTCTGAAGCCTTGAACCACAAGCCTGGCTTTGTTTTTGACAACTATACCCCTTTCATCAGTTTTGTTTTTGAAGACCCACTTTGTGCCAATTGGACAAACATCGTTTGGCAGTGGTACAAGTTCCCATACTTGTTGTCTTTTGAACTGAAGGAGCTTTTCCTGCATGGCTTCTACCCAACTATTGTCTTTCAGTGCCTCTTGGTACTTGACAGGTTGTGTGAGAGATAGAAAGCCTGCAAAAAGATAGATATTTGAGGATTGGCTCCTTGTGAGCACTCCCTCTCTGATGTTGCCAATGATTTGGTCTGGTGGATGAGCTCTTAGGTAGATTAAATATCCCTGATATGGTATGATGACATTTTGAGGTGAGGGACAGAGGTTTGGTGACTCTGTTGGTGTAACATCTATTTGCACTTCTGAAGTACCAACAGATGTTTGAAATGGAAGTGGGGGAATGGGTCCAAGTGGTGTAAAGTTGGACTGACTTTTGTCAACAGAGGTTGGACTTTTGTCTACAGATGTTTGAATAGTGGTTGAACTTGATGAGGCAGTGGTTTGAGGGCAAGACTGGTCAACAATGGTTGACACAGCTGTGGCAGAGTTTTGACAGGTGTTTAGAACATCTGCTTCCCCTGATGCAGAAGTGACTTTGTAGTGACTTGGGATCACAACATCAAATCTGTAATCTTTTTGTGGAGACTGTGGAATACCTGCACTGTTAGTTTTAACAGTAATATCTTCAAATTTGAATTTGTCTAAATCAAACAGTTCAGCGGGATTTGCTGGGATTTTTAACGATGAAAGTTCATTGAACTTTACATTAAGAGTTTCTTCTATTGTCCTAGTCCTTATGTTAAACACTTTATAGGCCTTGGCAGTAGAAGAATATCCCAGAAAATACCCACAATATACTTTGGCTGCAAATTTTAAAATGGAATCTTTAAGATTTAAAATGAAACATGGGCAGCCAAAGATTTTGAAAAATGATATCAGTGGTTTGATTTTGAACAAAATTTCATAAGCAGTCTTTTGATGTCTAGGGTTGATTAAAACTCTGTTTTGAACATAGCAACAGTGTTTACAGCTTCTGCCCAGAAAGACAGTGGCAAACCAGAATCTGCTAACATAGTTCTTGCAGCCTCAATGAGAGTTCTGTTTTTCCTTTTCAACCACCCCATTTTGTTCTGGTGTTCTTGGAATGCTGTATTGCCTCACAATTCCTTTTGACACACAGAAATCATCCAACTCCTTATTTTTAAACTCTGTTCCATTGTCACTTCTAAAGACTTTTACTGGCAAGTCATATTGTTTCTCAACTTTGGTGACAAAGTCCTTCAAAATACCTCATTCTCATCCTTAGAGTGTAAAAAGTAAGTCCATGTAAACCTAGAAAAATCATCAACTATGACAAGAAAAAATCTCTTTCTTCTTAGACTCATGATTTTAACTAGGCCAAACAAGTCCATGTGCAACAATTGAAGACATTGACTTGTTTTGGACTCATCAATGGATTTGTAAGAGCTCTTATGTTGCTTTCCTTTTAAACAGGAAACACAATGCTCATCACATTTGAATTCTTTTGATGGAAGACCTCTTACAAGGCTTTGTTTGGAGAGTGAGTTGATAGTTTGAAGGTTGGTGTGACCCAGTCTCCTATGCCACAATTCTGTCTCTTTAGTGGAAGCAGCAGAAAACAGACAGACATTTGCCATAGGATTATCCTTCAACATATCAACTACATACACATTGCCACTCATGTGAGCAACCAGTTGTGCTTTGCTCTCGGCTATGATGGTATCAATCTTTTTAACCACTTCTGGCCCAATAGTCTTACAAGTTTTCTTAGTGAAGAATGACCCATAGCCTTTGTCACTCATTTGTGAGACACTAAGAAGATTAAATTTAAGATTATCAATAAGATTGACATTTTCAAACTTGAGTTTCCCAGCCTGAACAGTCCCTGAACCCAACACCTTACCTTTAGATTCATTACCAAAGGATATATCACCCCTCCATGAGCTAAGAGGTCTAGAAGTAGGGCTCTACATCCTGTCATGTGCCTGGAGCCTCCACTATCTACATACCATAGACTATCTAAGCAAGCAGAAGCTCCCTACACATAAGTAATGATTTAGTTTTGGTGAGTGTCCAAAGCCAAGTTGGCTTTGGGTGGGTTCCCAGACTTTTCAGCCTCAAGCTTAGGAAGATGATCAGTGGTTTGAACTAGTTTTTGAACCAATTTCAACAACTGTTGCTGACCATTTGCCAGTGTTTGTATATCAACACTTGGTGCAACAGATATTTGACCATTTCCTGTCAGATGATAGTAACCATAGGGATTTCTGTTCACTCTTGGTTTTGAAGGCCTCTTGGGTTCTTCATAAACATGTGACAAACTATGACAAGGTGGTTGTCCATATCCTCTTGGGTACTTGTTTGAGGGTGGAGCATCTGTTACTTGGACATCCCTGGGAGCAGATGTTTCAAGACTTTTGGTAACAAATGTTTGGGCTGGTACATAAGTCTGTTTGGGCTTTCCTTTTGGAGTACTCACCACTTGACTTGCTAGAGTTTTAGCCTTATACTCTTGTATTTTGACATCAAATTTTTTAAGATAAAGACACTCTTTGGTTTTGTGATTCTTTTTACCACATATTGAGCATGTGGCTTTAGAATCACACACACTTGTTCCTTTGTTGATATCATATGCTTTTAGAAGAAAACAGTTTTTAGTAACATGATTCTTCTTTTCACAGAAATCACAGAACAAGTGTTCACTCTTTTCTTTCTTTTTCCCTTTTTTCAACCTTCCTTTCACTAGATGTTTGAGCATCTGCTGGAAGGTCTTTCAAGGGAATAACCTTTGCCTGTGGTGCTTTCTTACCATCAGGGGTTTCAAAATCAACTGGTTTGAAGTTTACAAGAGTATCACACTCATCTGACAAAGTAGGTTTGAAATTCATACTTTTCAAGTTCAGTAAATGATGAGGAACCCTCAGGTTTTTCAAGAATGATTTTCTTGCCATTAGGTTCAGTGATTTTAATTTCTTGACCCTCCAAATTAGTTGGTACAACCTCAACTGACCTTTGTTCTTTTTGTCAGTGTTTTGAAAAGCTGGGGCAGTGGTTTCAAAATCAAAACCAAACTTCACATGACTTTTGGTTTGTTTGTTGAGAAGCATCTCAAAACCATTACATGATTCCACCCATTTTTCACATTCAACCTGGGTGGACTCAAGCTCCTTTTTACAACTATGATATTTGGTCATCATAGTTTGGAGCTGGTCTTTGGTTATAGTTGCTTCATGTTTTAAACTGTTGATTTCAGATTCTTTTTCAGTCAATTTTGATTTTAACTCTTTTGAAAGTTTTTCAAAATTGAACTTCATCATCTAAAATTTTCTTCCTACGGTTTTCATTTACCTCTTTAATGTTAGCAACTGCTATTACACATTGTTTGAACACAAATCTTTTAGGATTTAAGGAGATACCTTAGCAGCAACCATCAATGCACAATCACACTTGCACTCACAATCATCACCCCAAGGATCTGAGAGATTTACAAGCTCTTCTTCAGACTTTTCATCTGAAACTACTGCATCAACAATATCATTAGTCATATTTTCAGATTTAGTCACCACGTCCTCAGATTCAACCTCTTCCACAATTGTGTCCATAGCCATGAAACAAAAAAATTCTGGTTCATTTTCAGCTTTGGCAACAAGAGCAAAATTCCCATCTGTTAACTCATCTGGTAAACTGCTCCAATCAACAAAGCCTTGTGTGAAGAAACTCTGTTGCAGGGGCAGAGGGTGGAATAGTAGTTATTGGCACATGTGCCTGAGCAACAGGGGTTTGAACATTGTGATTCTGAGGAACAGTGGTTTGGATATACTGGACAAGAACAGTGGTTGAGGACTGTGCAAAATGAGCAGTGTTTTGCACATTTGGTCCAGGGGTAATATGGAAAACCTGATAAGTGTTGGTCTGTGGCCTTTGATTTGGATAGGTAATCATAGGTGTACCATGTTGACTCCTACATTCCCTAGCAAAATGACCAAGTCTATGACATTTATAACACTTTATTTTAGATTTATCCAACCCCACCTTTGATATGCCAGTTAACCCTGGAAATCTTCTGCCAGTTTTCTTGTAGAAATTGTTAGTTCTAACACTGAGCAGAGCCAATTGGTGCATTATGTCCATTTCTTCCAAATCATCAGGGTCAAAATATTTAAGGTCATCATACTCATATGTTATCAGATGCCTGGATATCACCACCACTTGCTGCAAAAGCATAGTTGGGTGAATAAGAATCAATGTTAAAACCAGAGTTAAAACCTGAAGTTATGTCAATGAAATGATCATAACTCTGATCCTTACTATTACCAAGCACCTCATCCTGACCCAAAAGTGTTGTATTACCAAAAACATAATCATCAGACACTTTTCCAGAGTCCTGAAGCTTCTTTTTCTGGTTAAGCTCTCTCTCATAAGTCAAGAGCTTACCATGAAGCTGGGTTAGAGATAGGTCCTTGAATCCAATTGAGTTTCTCATAACTATAGAAATAGTGTCCCATTTGTCTGGTAATGATCTTAAAAACCTATGGTTCAAAGTTGAATTAGGATAAGTTAGACCCACCACTTTTAGTTCACTAATGAGACAGTTAAACCTCTCAAATTGTTGAGTTAATGACTCTCCCTTAACATGACTGAATGTTTCATATTGTTGGTTAAGTATTTCACGGTTGTTTTCAATAACCTCATCAATCCCACCAAATTGTTCTTTCAAAGCATCCCACAACTCATTTGCACCGTTACAGTGTAACAGCCCAGCATAGATTCATTTGGTAGAGCCATGGCCACAATACTGAAGGCCTTAGCATCTAACTCAATTTTCTGAAAATCCTTCTCGGAGTAGTTTTCTAGTTTCTTTGGCTCTTGAACCTTGGGATCTTCGGTACTCGGCACCATCAGAACACGTGGTCCGAAGACAACCGACTTCCAACACCCAGTGTTCTGTTGAGCTAGAACATGGCTCATCCGACGTTGCCAAATATTGTATTCAGATCTGACAAGCATCGGTGGCTTGTTGTTTGTGCCAGTGTTATGTGGATCGTGATTGATTGAAGCCATTCTCTGATTGTTTGTAAAGAAAAGTCTGTTTATAAAACTTTAAACGTAAATAAACTATTACTCTGTTTTTAATCCAACAAACAAACGATATCAATAATTGTGAGCTGATCTGTTTATATTAAATTGATTGGTTAGATCAAATTTAATTGACCAAGCTCTGATACCAATTGTTAGGATCTGAGTTTGATTTGTTTTGATTGTTTAACAAATGAAAGATGAAAGAAGTTAATCTATAAATGGAAAGTGCAACGGAATAATAACTATGAATCAAAACAAAGAGAATAATTGTTTTTAAATCGAATGCTTTCATAAATCTAATGATTACAACGATTACACAAGTGCTCCCCCTCGGCCTGATCACTCTGTGATTGTTTGTCTAAGAGAATGTTGTGAGTGATAAATAGAACAGTACATGCATTGTTCTATTTATAGACAAACTAAACCACTGATGACCTATGGCTGACGTCACCTAAGACAGTGACATCTAACAGAATAATAACAACATAAAACATCTGATCCAAACAACAACTGTTACATTGGAAACCTCTGATAGCTTGAATTATCTGTTGGAGCTTAAGTGTTGTTGGCTCCAACAGACCTTGAGTCTTCAATACTTTGGATCAGCAGTTGTTTCCTCATCAGTCCTTTGTGATCAGCAGTTGTTCATCAGATGTTGGGGTACATCAGTTGTTAGAGTCAACAGTCTTTTGGGAGAAGAAACTTGTAAATGTTGTTTTATTCAGGATCATAGATAGTATGTTTTGGCTTTTCAGATCATCTGTTCTTCTCCAGATCAGCAGACCCAACAGTTTCTATGGTGATGATTATACCCGTCACTATCGGTTTCGATCATAAGTTCGTTTTAAACAGTTAATAAGGAGCTAATGGAGATGACATCGCTAGCCTCAATCTTGGAGTCCCATAAGGGGGTGTAGGTCAAGGAAATGGAGTAGCTGGAGGGTGAGAAGGCTTCACTGGAGGAAGCGCGTGCTGCTTCTGCGCTAGAGGTTGAGAATGCTAAGGGGTTGCTCGAAGAAGCCACCACTGCTCAAGAAAAAGTGCATGAGAAGATAAATTGAGTTATGACGGAAGACGTGTCCAGGTTAGGTCTCACTTTATCATTCTTTTCCTTTGTTTATCTTTTGTTAAAATTTTTCTAACACTTGATCTTTTTTTGCAGATCTTCAAGTGCTTCTGGAACGAACCCAACTTGGGAGTCTAGATTGATGCTATTGTTGCCACTGTCCACGCTACTCGGAGGGCTGATGGATTTGACACTAGCTTCCACCACGCGTTGAACCAGGGGCGCATCGACAAAGCCGATCATTATGGCAAGCCCCTTGAAGCCGATTATAAGGAAGAGCTTGATCACTTTGGGCAAGTTCAGTTCCATAACCTCGACGTGGTGGTGAAGTGTAATACTTACGCGAAGCCCGCTGCTGCCCTTAGATATTTCATTGAACAATCTGATTACCTGGGGGCAGTGCGAGGAAGAGGCCCGGGCCGCAACTGACGTGGACGCTGGCATAGGGACGTCAGGCGCAACCGAGGATGAGGAATAGAAGTCAGATTATTAAGGCTCATACTAGGCTGCGTTGTAAATTTCCCAATTTTGTACTTTGTAAATATTTAAGGCCTTTAGCGCCTGTCCTAATGAAATGTTTGAATTTTCATCTTTACATCGTAGTATTATGCGCGATTGCTTATTGAGTCGAGTAGCCTATAATTTACGAGTAGGTTAAATAAAACAAGTGCGGAGTTGTGCCGAATTCCAGGATCGTGGGATAGGCGTGCCATCTAACTTTATTACCGCATAGGCACCCTTCCTTAGGATTTCTTGTATCTTGTATGGTTCTTCCCAGTTAGGAGCCAATTTTCTATGTTTGTTATTGCGGAAGATGTAATCTACAACGTCAAATTTGCACAACTTCACTCGTTAATTGTAGTAGCACTCTAGCTGATTCTTGTACTTCGCTTCTTTGATTACGGTGAGTTTGCGTCATTCTTCTAGCAAGTCAAGGTTTAACCGGAGTTTCGTGTCGTTTGTTCCATTGTCTGCATGAGGACCCTTAAGGAAGGACACCCAATTTCGGCGGGTATGACTGCTTCGGACCCGTACGTGAGGCTTAATAGAGTTTCGTCATTGCTTGTTTTAGTAAGGGTACGATGTGCCCACAAGACGTGCAGGACCTCATCGACCCAACCCGTACGCTTGGTTTCCAGTCGCGCCTTCATGTCTTTAATAATGCTTCTGTTTGCTCTGTCAACTTGGCCGTTGCCTTGCGGGTCCACAACAGATGTGAAGATCTGTTGCACGACGAGTTGGCTTCGACCCATTTGGTGAGGTAGTCTATGGCGACGAAAAGGAACTTGACATTTCCTGGAGCTGTAAGGAATGGTCAGACAATGTCGATTGCCTATTATTGAAATGGTCATGGTGCGGCTACGGGCACCAGGTCGTTCTTGGGCCGTAGGGTATTCGGTGCGTGACACTGGCAGAAGTGGTATTTGCGAAGCTCCGCCACTGCGTCCAGGTGCATGCCTGGCCAATAATACCCTACGTTTATCAGCAAGGCGACTACCATTCGGGGCCCCACGTGAAAACAACAGATGCCTTAATGATAATCTTATAAGAAAAGAGGCATCCACGGAGTTAACGGAGTGGAGTAGCGGCCCAAGGTAAGATCGGTTGTAAAGTATTTCGTTGGTCAGCTGATAGTGGAGAGCCTTGCATTGTAGCTTCTGCGCCTCTGGTTTGTTCTCAGCCAGGATGCCAGAAGCTAGGTAGCTTTTGATCGGTGTCATCTAGGATGTGTTACCTTTTTGGATGACATTGACTTGACGCTCCGGGACAGAGGGCTTGTCTAACGCCTCAATGCAAACTTCTTTCCCCATGTGTTCGAAAACTGTTGAGGCCATTTTACTCAGCACGTTAGCTAGTTTGTTCTGGCTCCTTTTTATGTGGATGATCGTACACGAATCAAACCTGTGCATGAGTAGTTTAGCCTGTTCAAGGTAGAGGACCATGGTTGAATCTTTTGCGTCATAAGTCCCATTAATCTGTCTGGTGACAAGCATTGAGTCCACGTGCGCTTCAACATGGCGGGCTTCTATATTTTTCGCAATTTGGAGGCCGGCCAAAAGCGCTTTGTATTTCGCCTCGTTATTTGTACTCATGAAATCCAGGCGGATAGCATATGTGAACTCTTTGTCTTCTGGGATTATAAGGCGAAGCCTGTGCCTCACCCGTCATCATTGGAGGCCCCGTCAGCGTATAGGGACGAATTTTTCATGTTATCTTGGGGTCGCGCGGGTTCTTTCTCTGCGAACCAATCTTTCACCCTGTCAGCGGGTATTTCCGCTGTGAAATCCGTAAGTACTTTGCCCTTTATTGTGTGTTTGGGCTTGTAATGATGGTGTATTCTCCAAGTTTAATTGCCTATTTTGTGAGGTGACCCAATAATTCTGGTTTGTAAAGTACGTTGTTGATTCAATAATCGGTGAGGACGTTGATGAGGCATCCCTCGAAATATCGTCGCAACATCCGTGACACGTGGACCAACACGAGGACTAGCTTCTACATGATGGAGTATCGTGTTTCTCCATCTAGTAGAGTACAGCTAATGTAATAAATTGGCATTTGAACTCCCCTGCGATCCACTGGGTGTATCGCGCCCACTGCTCTTTATGTGACGAAAAGGTATAGTATTAGCGGTTCCTTAGGTAGGGGCGCAAACAGAGTGGAGAGCTTCATTAAGCACCGTTTCATCTCTTGAAAGACTATCTTTGCGTCGAGCGTCCAGCGGAAATTGCTCTTTTTCAAGCAATTCTTCAAGGTATCCACGAACAAGAAGGACCTTGAAGCGTAATTTGAGAGGAAGCGGTTGAGGGCGACTAGTCGGCCCATCAACGTTTGGATTTCCTTGATGGATGCAGGAGAAGGAATTCGCTCGATTGCCTAAACCTTTTTGGGCTGGCGCAGAAACCATCCCGCGTGATAGTTACCCTGAGGAATTTACCCTCTTCCATTCCGAAGGAGCATTTGCCGGGGTTGAGCTTAATGCGCACGTTGCGCAGCTGGTCAAATGTTCTCTGGATATCCCCCAACATATGCTCTTCCTCCTTGCTCTTGATGACCAAGTCATCGACGTACACTTCCAATCTGACATTTCATTGACGAAAGTTGTGCCCATCAGGCACCTATATGTAGTTCCCGCGTTCTTTAGACCGAAAGGCATTTTTATGTAACAAAAAGTACCCATGTCTAAGCGGAAGGCTGTCTTCTGTTCATCTTCCTTTTCTATCTGGATTTGATGGTAGCCCTTGTATGCATCCAAGAAACACTTCAACGGTAAGGCTGTCTTCTGTTCATCTTCCTTTTCTTCTTTTGGACACACCTTGTTGAGGTCCTTGTAGTCAACACACATGCGCCCCCTGTGGCTTCCCTGACCTTGAATGGGTTTGCGACCCATGTTTGGTACTGAATGGGGAGCAAGATGCCTGCATTGAGTAGCTCCGTAACTTGTTCATTCATGGCCTTTGTTTTCTCCAGCCGTATGCTGCGTTTTTTCTGAATGACCATCTCTACCGATCGGTATGTGTTTAGTTTGTGTTCCATGACAGTGCGCAGGACCGATCATGTCCGATGGCTACCAAGTGAAGACGTCGATGTTGTTGGCGAGCAGCTACTTTAAATGGCTGCAGAAGGTGTCGGAGATTGCATGGCCAATAACCACCATTTGCTCTGGAAATTTAGGATTAAGAATCCATTTTTCCGGCTTATTCGAGTGTCAGTCTTGACAATTTTTGGGGGCTTCACAGTTTCGGCTGCATGGTAGTCATTGTTCCCTTGTATGAATGTGACGCCTGTGCGGGTCGGAAAGTCGGTCATCTGATGCGGCGTTGATGCGTTGGCGTAGAATCGCACCAACCCTTCCCGTCCGAGTAGGATGTCATGGTGGGATATCGTGGGTAAAACCATGAAATCGCACACTTCTTTGTGTTCATGCTTACCTTCTGTCATAGTGAAGGGGAAGGAGATCATGCCGTGTGGCATGATGACTTCATAAATGAATTCCGAAATCGGTTCGTTAACCGGAACGAGGTAGGCTTTATCTTCTTTGTCCAGTTGTTGAAAACACTGATCATACATGATGTTAGTGCTGCTTCCGCCATCTATGAACATTATCGCATGCGATAATGTCCAAAAACGACCGTGATGACTAGCGGATCCGTAGATGATGGGGTGCCGCAGACTTTGGGGACGACGACGTCAGCCTCCTTACATGCGTCATTGTGCTCTTTTCAGGAAGATTTTCCATAATTTTGGCTTTTTGTTTTCCCTCTAATCATGTTGCAGTGGCGGTGCGGGGTGCGCTAAATCATCTGAATTTCGAGGTTGCGGGTTTGCTTCTGCGTACCCTCGTCAAGATTTTCATCGTTGTGGTGGCCCCACGCTCCTCTATGAATGTTCCTGATCAAGTGACCTAGTTGGCCGGTCTTGAGTAGGGATTCAATTTCCATCTTTAAACTATAACAGTTGTCGGGAAGATTGTCATAATCATTGTGGTAGTCACAAAACTTGGTTGTGTCTACATTCTTCCACTTTCCAAGGGGTTTGGGCTCCTTCAAAGTTATCTGCTACGTATTGAGCACTTGAGATAGTGGTTTTGTCAGCGGGATCCAATAGGGGTTCTTTCTGGAGTGTCCACGCTGGTCCCGTGTCTAGTTGTTGCTATGTATCTGACGGGCGTCGTTGGAAGACAAGTACTTGCCCTTGTTTGAGGATCCTGAGATGCGTGACCAAACTGACGGCTTCCCCTTATTTTTATTATTGTTGTAATTTTGTTGGAAACCTAGCGTTTGTTTGAACGAGAGCTCGGAGGCTGCGAAGATTTTTCGGCCTTGACTATTTTGTCCCAAGATTCTGGGATGCCATCCTACCTGTAAGGCATTTCATGACCTCACTACAGACGCCCTCTATGAAGCCGACACGAGTGAGCTCTTCTCCGTAGCCTATATATAGCGCTTCCTTGTTGTAGCGCACTACATAGTCCTCGATGGACTCATTGTCGCTGCGTTGGCACAGCAAGACGTGGGCTTTTTCTTTCTTGTGCTTCCGCAGGTGAAATAAGCGGTTGGAGAACTTCTTGATTAAATCATCGAAGTCCGTGAGGCTTCCTGCGGGGAGGTTATCAAACCACACTCTAGCGGCTCAGGTTAGTGTCTGGGCAAATAGATGACACCAGACTTGAATCGGCCAGCGTACCGTACTTCCTACGCATTTAAAATCATGCAAGTGATCCGTAGGGTCACGCATGTCATCGTATTTAACGATACTGTTGGGTAGTTTTGCTTGTTTGGGGATGGGAGTTGTGGCATTGCGCGCATAGAACTTAGAGTTTTCCGCGAATGATTTTGGCCTGTATGGCTTGAACAGGTCATCATCCGTGTGATCATGAGTCTCGTATGTGCAAGTGGCGGTGTGGGAGTTATGCTGGTAACTCGGCTCATGGTAGTTTCGGTCACTGGTGGAGTCGTAACCATCAGACTCATTGGTTATCTTGGCGAACCAAATGGTAGCCCCGCTATAACCCTCGTACTCTTCATCGGTTTTTTCTTTACCCTTCCGACTTTGTTTAGCGGAAGCGAACTCAAGATTGAGCCTTTTTCTAGTTTTTTTATTTTTGCATTTTTTTTTTGTATTTAGCAGTTGTGCGAGCCTGCTCTTCAAATAACCACTCATTTGGGTCAATCGACTCCTCGTCGTCGTTGTCAGAGTGGTATAAGCCTTGGACGGGTTTTTGGACCCGTGTAGTAGTTCGTTTTCTAGCAGTAGGTAGAGTTCTGGCGTCTCCCTCAAGCGGACGCAGAGAGTCGAGGTTGACGGGACACCACAGTTTTGGGGTTGAGATTAACCATGGGTGGTCTAAAAGATGTGTTTAGGAACAAGTTCAGTCGGTACGGATGGCGCCAATGAAGAAACAACGAGTGATACTTATCTCAACTGAGGTGTGTATTGTGTTGAACACATGGTCGCTTGTAACAACCTTAAAATTTTCATAATTATAAACATAATTAACTTAAAACTAATCTTACAATTAGTCGGCCCAATTCTTCTTTAGCCCCAAACCATATCTTAATGGGTTAGCAAAATCCGATAAAAACATAACATAATCGGCCCAATGAATTATTCTAATACTCAGGTTGGGCCACCTTATAGGTGTAGCCCAACCACAGTAACAAGAATTGGCCCACATAACTGTAACTTATTGGGCCACCATAAGGTGAAGCCTGGTTCCCCTAAGCCAAATAGCCAAAACCTTAATTATAAACCTGAACGATTACCCCCCACCTTCTCCACCTGTCCCCGAGACCACTTCCTTGATCTGCCATGACATCCACCACCTATAAAACCTAAGCTGGATCCTAATCATTATTATCATGGACACACTCAACCGATTCTAGTTATATATACAGTAACCCCTCATCTCCCTCCTCATCATTTCACTTATGCCAACACACACCCTCCGGAACACACCTTTCCGGTCGTCAGAAGCCATCAGAGATATACAAATAGACAATCCCTGGTAAGTTCTAACCCACAACTCCCGTAGTACGAGCGCCTAAGCTGTAATGGCCAGCTTTAGTTAGAATATTCACGCCTAAGCTGTAATGACCGACTTTAAATTAAGATTTATAATATATAAAAAATGTGTAACCTTGTAACAGGAACCGGCTCCATCTAAACCTAACCGGCGATCTCTAAACCAAATGGTGACTCTACAACATTGAGTGCATGTCCCCCTTTTTAACATCCAAAAACTATTTTTGGGGTAAATGCATGTTGTCGTGTGTCCTCATATTGCATCCGTGTGTATGTGTTTGTTATTGGGTAATCATCGGGTGGTCATTCAACATGAGAAACGACTAGAAGTGGATCCACTTAGCTATTAATTGTAAATATTCTTGATTCGGGGATGGGTTAGGAACTAACTTTCTATCATTGGTAAATTGATACCATAAGTTATATAATGATATTGAATGACCGATTGCATGTTTATATAAACCGACACCACTCACTAGTTGATCAACTAATGTATTTTAATATGCATTTCAGTAACTAAGTGAACATGGGGATAAAGGGAACCACACAAGTTCATGTATATTTTTACAACTGGGGAATGAGTTTGGAATCCAAACGCTTTGTTTATAAATAATGTTTTCAAAAATCGAACTATGTTAAACTATTATGTAATCGGGTTTTTATAATATTATGGTTAATGAAGTTATATGTTTAAAACTTGTGTGAATGTGCTTTTAATCATATATCAATTGGGAATGGCTCGGGATTAGAAACCCGGGTCGTTACATTGCTGCAGGGTATAATCCTTTGCTCACACTCGAGGCTAGAACCGAAACATGAAAAGAAAGAGTATAGTGGGTCGTACGAAAGGAGGTGACTGCTAGGTAATCGTAAGATTCCAACGTACATACACAAAAGTGGTGTTGGCTTGCTCGGTTGCAATAATGCATGCCTATACTAGGGGGAGAGCTCCTTTATATAGGGCATGAGTGGGCCAAACAACACTAACCCATAACCTCAAAGATAGGCCTGGGTTATGGGCCTACCTCCTTTCGGTCCAATTAGTTAGGATTGGACCAAGTAATTAAGATTGGACTGATTGAAATTAATGCTGAAGAGAAAGAAAAGGTGTACCACCCTACCAATTTTCCATGTGGCGTGACAGGAGTGGCTGCAAGCGGATCTTCTTTTGACAACGCCAGTCAGTTCTTCTAGAAGGCCTCTAATGTGATGTCTGACGCAAAGCTGAACAATGCAGCATGGTGGGAACAGGGCGCCTGTATCTTCACTGTTGGTGGTCAGAGTTATTGGGCCAGCTCTGCCACGCGTCAGCCTGTAAGTGGTGTTCGCAGGACCCCCGCGGTGGCACGCGAAGATGCCTGCGCAGATGGTTTAGCCCGTGAAGATGGTTCTCTCTTCGGATTGGAGACCTCGTAGAGGTTCGTTATCTTCATCCTCTTATTGCTGAGAGGTTATCGCGCACTCGTCTTGTACTTTTGAACTATCTTGTGGGGTAGGGCCCTTCAATTGTTATTACATAATATATATTGTTTACATTTATTTTTATTGTTACAAAAATATATATATTGTTAACTATGACTATTTATTTAACTAGGAAATAATCAACACATATCCGATTTTTGGACCGACATAAACAATGCGTTTCATAAATTGATGGACCGAAAGTTCTATCGAGCAAATAATAGTCTCTTGTCGAAGTAGACCGAAATAAATAAAGCCATGAACTCATTCAAGGGTTTCTATTATAACGCAAGAAATAATCTAAGGAGTGGTGCGACGGATGGCGACTTCATATCGAATGCGATTAAAGCTTATCTATAGGGATGTGGCGAAACACTCTTCAAAATGGGTGAACGTCCCCCTGTCCAGCGATTCGTCAAAAAGGTCGAAAACAAGTTGCTTTTAAAATCATTCGATTGCTCGTGATAACTTGGATGATGATG
Organism: Ambrosia trifida; assembly: GCA_028751855.1. Taxonomy (NCBI): domain Eukaryota; kingdom Viridiplantae; phylum Streptophyta; class Magnoliopsida; order Asterales; family Asteraceae; genus Ambrosia; species Ambrosia trifida. The sequence continues at coordinate 209,267,516 of CM054122.1, forward strand.
AGTTCAAGAAGGAATTGAGTCACCCACTCGGTAGAGATAAAGCAAAAAAGAGGGCCCAAAGATCATCTGGTTCGGTTTTAGGTTCTGGAACAGGTGCGGGTAAAACGTATACCAGGAAGTTGGACAATATAAATGCTAACATCGTTTGGTTCAATATCATTCAACAACAAAGTCTCAACGAGAAGAAAAGCATACGAGAAGCTTTTAAGAGAAAAATGACTTTGAAAGAAAAACGTGAAGATATAAAATTTATTGCTAAGCCCGTCGATCACCTCACTGGTCCCGAGTTAGAAATGACATTAAATATAAAATGCGAAACCATGGAAAAATATAACATATAGTGTTCGTTTTTTTAGTGTTTCGTATTTTTTAATTTAATGTCTTTTTTATATTATTAATTTGTTTTTTTTTAAATTTAATGTCTTTTTACTTAATTTATATTAGTTATTAATTAGTTTATAAAAAATAAAAAAATGCCACATGCCCCCTTTCCAAGCTCATCCACTCCCCACCATTTTGAATGCTTGAAAGTGAAGCCCACATGTGCTACATGGCAACTCATGCCCCATTTTCAATCTCCCCACTCCCCATAGTCTTATAACAAGTATAGAGTAGACTTACAAAATCCCTAAATCCCGGTATTGACCTATTCATATGCCCTCCATCCTGCACAGTCGATATGCACCATTAATTAATTATTGCTAGCCAACGAGGCCAGCAATAATCTCAACTTTCAAACAATTTCCTCTAATTCGTACTTAATAAATTCGCCATAACAATCTCAACTTTCAAACAATTTCCTCTAATGATCTTTTCAACTTTCAAACCCTTAGATTCTGAAAATGGGTTAGTTTTCGTTTAACAAAAGTTTATTTAAGAAAAATACTTTGAATGTTGAATGTTGAGATTGTTGTAGGCCAATGAGACAAAGTTTAGATTATTAAATTCCAATTCCTCAATAAAAAACTATAAGTTAAAAAGGTAAAATAAAGTTAAAAAACTAAACAAATGTTTAGCAAAACAGAAACACTTATGGGATATTTTAATAGGTGGAAGAGATAATGGGTTGTGAATGCTGCGGTGGTTGACAGAGCTTTGATGGTTGTGTTTATATACAGAGAATACTGGGAAAAGGGTGTAAGAATACCATAAGAAAATGGGTTGGGTTATCAATGTTGGGCCTAATGTGTTGAAAGTATCCACTCTCAAGAGTTGTAAGTGAAGGATTGGCCCGCCCATTCATTTATAAAAAAAAAAAAAGGAAAAATCGTGTAGTGAATAACTGTAGTTGAATAAAATGTTTAATAAATTTTTATTTAAAAAAACAAAAAAAAAAACACTTCACTGTAATGAATCAGTGTAATGTTGCAGACAAAACTGTGTTTCAGTTAAGTGAATGAGTAAAGTTATGTGCCAATATAGGATTGGTTTTATCAGTAAAGTTGTAAAAGTTTAAGGCACCACGGGGTACCATCGGTTAGGATCAATAAGCTATGAAGCCGATTCGGCTACACCACCCCTAGTAACCCGGCTTCAATCTCCAATTTCAATGTTTGGCTTGTGGTTGCTGAAGAAAGAAGAAGAAAAATGTGGGTTTTTGGGTGGGGATCATCTAATGGAGTGTGTTTGATTGGTGGTTATGGTAAAATAGTGTGGTCCTTGGTTTTAGGCTATTTTAGGCTTGGTATTTTCAGTGTTTAGGCTACTTGAGGGATAAAATGACATGACAGTATGTGATTGGTACACTTTTGACTACCTTAGGCTTGTGCCCCCTACTCCCTAATAAGTGTAGTTGCCCCTCATCCCATAACAAATGTAGAGTAGACTTACATAATCATTAAATCCCGCGTACATGGGACGTACACATCCAAGCTGCAATTGCAAATTAAAGAGTAAAACCTAGTTAATCAGGAAAGTAACTGCTGAAGCAACCTGAGCTATAATATATGTTTGAATTGCCCCAAAGGGACATTCTTATGTTTTCAAAAATAGTTAAGATCAACAGGATCATTTTCCAATATATCTATACTATATTATAATGCATGAGACAATGGTAGTTTAAGATACCCAAAAGTTAAGAACTTTATTTTTATAAACAACCCTAAAATAAGGCTAAAATGGTCATTCAAACAATTTTACACTTTAATACATCATCTTAGTTACACTTTAATCTCTTAAACTTTACTCAACTTTTGCTTATTTAAATTATAGTTAAATTTCTTTTCCCTTTTTAAGCAAACTATCTCTCACGATTTTTAAATAGTCATATTTTTTTTCATACGCTGATAGTTTAAAAAAAAATTACATCATAATAATGAGCATTTTATTATCTTTAATTTGAGTATAGTATTTTTTTAATTTAAATTTTTTTATGTGCTACGTGATTACCAATATCTGGGAGTGAACAATAACTAAAACGTTCACTGAAGCTAAACAAAAAAAAAGACACAAAATTGAACCAAAATCAATTGAAAACTGAATTAACCAACATCTGATTTAACTTAAAATCGATTATCATTTTCTTTTTGTACCCTTGGTTAACCGAAATCAGTCAAACTAAAACGGAACTATTCATATATTCATAACAGTGTGTCAGCGCGATGTAGTAGGGAGCACAAACACTTTTAATGGTGCATGGTTGTGTTTGGTTCAGTTTGGTTATTAGCCTCAACCGAAACAAAAATCGACATTATCGGTTTATCGCTCTTATTAACCAACCGATTAATTGGTTTAGTCAATTTGATTAGATTGTTGTTTTTAGTTCATTTTAATTAATTTTGTTAACAACCAAAACCAAACTTTGGTTAAACTTTTTGCTTAGAAGTATATGAAATGAAAATATAAATACATGAAATGGATGTATGTATAAAAGCTATAAATATAGGCAAAAAAAAATAGCCAAAGTTTGGTTTTTGTTGTTAATCAAAATCATCTAAACCAGACTAAAAATCGATAATCTAACCATATATATCAAACCAAATATATAATCGATTGTTTAATAAGATCAATTAACTGATGACTTTTGGTTGAGGCTAATAATCGAATCGAACCATACACACCCTTAGAAGTGTATGTGTTCCCCGCTGCATCGCGCGGGCACCCTACTAGTTTATAACAGCGAGCATATACGTACAGAATTCATTTATTTCTAAACGAATACAAATGTAGCAAATCATATTTGTTTGGCGGCCGAAGAAACGAGTATGATGGGGTATAGAATGTGGGGTGGCTACTCGTGCTTGCTGCAAGATATAATCTTTACTCACACCGAGACTAGATTTGTAGCCCGTGAGATAAAGGGAGAGTGATACACTCGTAAGCAAATGCACAAATATATAAATGATTCGGTCTCGTTGACCTACGTCCATTGAAAATATATGATCTTTATTACTCGAAGGGCTACAAGTATAAATAAAGAGATAAAAGTGTGTTACAAGTGTATGTGTTAAGTGGGTAATTTGTTCGACCTATTCAAAGGAGGGGTAGCCTCCTTTTTAAAGAGGGTGCATGGACCAGGCGCTGCGATCCATAACTCATGCGACGGGCTTGGGCCCGGGTTCTGGGCCGGGTTCTGGGCCTTTCTTCCTTCAGCCCATTAAGTTGGCTTTGGACTAAAGGTATGCATAAAGCAAACTAGGTAGGAGCGGCACCCTGCAATTAGTCCAGGTGACGCGTTGTGATTGGCTGCCAGGAGCAACGCCCTGCCATAGGCCCACGTGGCGCATTGTGGTTGATTGCAGGGACCTCTTTTTCTTCTTGCGTCAGGGTGTCAGGCGGCTTTGCTTCCTCTGGAAGATTAACTGAAGTGTCACCTTCCTTCCGGAGCACCGGAGAAGCGAATGAGGCCTGAGATACATCAGGCTGTGATCTTTCGCGTGAGACCAACGCCAAGCTGTGCGCACGGTGCGACGCGGGTGAATTTCACTCAACGTGTGATGTATATGAAGACTGGCCTCCGCCAATGCTGATGCTCCGCGGAGGTAGCACCGCGGATATGTGTTATGCTCTTGTAGTTAACCATTTCGAATGGTTTGCTCTCCGCGGGTGTATTATGATGATGATGATGATGTGGGTTAGGGTGCGTCTGCACGCCAGAATTGGTACCCTACCCCTTCAAGTCCCCCCAGTCCAGTGTGTCTCCTTGTCTTGCGGAGAGGTATGGTGAGGTGCTGGACTATGATGTTGTGTTAGGTGGGTGAAGGCTCATTCACAATTTTATGTTAAAAGTGCTCGTTGCAACTCTTTAACATATATGAAGATAAAAGTGAACCTTTTATCTCTCTCTCCTTTTTTTTATTTATTTTTATTTTTCATAGGTTCCTTTAGCTTCAGGAAGATGGAAAACCATTTTTCTCTGCTTTGTCATTATTTACATCCGTGTCTGTCCTGACCACTGGATAGGAATCAGGCGAAGAACATGTTTTCATTTTTACGTCAACGTATCGCTAAATGGTGACATGGTAGGCCTGACCCTGAGGAGGAATCAGATGGAGAACGTCTTTTCATTTTTATGTCAACGTATCGCCAACTGATTGCGTGGCAGGCCTGACCCTGAGAAGGAATCAGGCGGAGAACGTCTTTTTGTTTTTACCTCAACGTATCGCCGACTGATGATGTGGCAGGCGTTGCCCTGAGGAGGAATCAAGCGGAGAACGTCTTTTCATTTTTATGTCAACGTATCGCCGACTGATGATGTGGCAGTCTTGACCTTGAGGAGGAATCATGCGGAGAACGTCTTTTCGTTTTTACATCAACGTACCGCCGACTGATGACCTGGCAGGCCTGACCGTGAAGAGGAATAAGGCAGAGAATGTCTTTTCGTTTTTACGTCAACGTATCGCCGACAGACGATGTGGCAGTTCTGACCCTGAGGAGGAATCAGGCGGAGGACGTCATTTATCGCTTTACGTCAAACCAGCGCTAAGTGATGACGTGGCAGTCCTCGTTGTTGAAGTCAAAATCCGACAGAGAACGTCTTTTTGATTTATGTCAAACCAACGCCAAATGATGACGTGGCACGCCTGGTTGTTGAAGTCAAAATCCTGCGGAGAACGTCTTTTTGATTTACGTCGAACCAGCGTCAAGTGATGACGTGGCATGCCTGGTTGTTGAAGCATAAATCAGGTGAGTGACGTGTCTCCACTTTTTGGTAGAGTTAATGTGCAGCCTTTGTGGATATGATTGAAAGTTAATGCGCTGGAAATTTAAAAAGGTTATGATTATTATGGGTGGAAACCAAGGAGGCGAGTTGAGGAAGCCGAGGAGGTTGGTGGATGTGCCAGGTGACAGAGAGCATGTCTGTCATGATGGCAGTCACGTCAGCACAAGGGTGGTGTCCTTTTTCGTCGTGTGTCAGGCGAGTAGCCGTCCATGCGCGCTAGTGGAGCTTCCAATGTGCAGAGAGTAGAAACGTGGCGAGTGAAGGACAGCTTCTGTCAGGAGAGAGAAGACTATGCGCAAATACACAGCTGTTTTCTCCCTGCTGTGTGCCACGTGTCGCACTGAGGTTCATCCACATCTTGGAGACGTGCAGATGGGTAAATAGGTGACGATGCTTTCTCTCTCTCTCTCTCCTCATGCTTTCAAATCCTCTAAATTCTCTCCAAAAAAAAAACCTTTGAATTCCTCTAACTTTGTTCTTCCAATCTTCAAGTTTTTCGGCGGATACACTTATTTTCCGGCCGGTATTGAAGTTCTCAAGCGAAACTTTAAATTTTCCGACGAAGTTTTTCAGTTTTTCTTACCTTTTTACAATTTTCTTCACCTTTTTCCAGTTTTTCTTCACCTATTTTCATCAAAAGATATCTGAGACCTCCAGATCCAGTTCCCAGAACCCAGAAAAACAACCGGAGAAGACGAAGAAGAAGGGGCAGAAGCTGATGAGCAACACTCTGGTTAAGTGGAATGCCAAAAATTTTGAGGAATTTTGTCACCCTTTGAGATTGCTCCTGAGTGGGAGGCGGAATTGCTGGCTGCTGGCCAGACGGTATTAACTCCGACTGAGGGCAAGATTGCCCTCTATAAAGCCCACTTTGTCAAGTGCGGTTTTCGTCTGCCCCCCACCAAGTTTCAGGTGGACACGATGGTGCACTATGGTATGCACATGATCCAACTTAGTGCCTTTGGCATGTTAAGGTTGGTTCATTTTGAGGCCTGCTAGCGCACGTTGAGCATTGAGCCTTCCTTTGATAGGTTCAATGTATTTTATGTGATGACCAAGGATCAGACTTGGTTCAACTTTGCGCAGCGCTCGAAGGTGTATGCGATGGCTTCTGGCACCCCCAAAATCTTTACATGATTGGAAGGAGAAGTTCTTCCATGTCAGGAGTGGTGTTATTCCAGTAGTGATGCCCTGGAAGGTGCTGGGCGATCGCCAGAAGTTACTGGAGCGCCCTATGTTGGCTGGGTACAAGGAAGAGCCTTGTTTTATCGATCTTGTCGCCAACGCCTCCCCACTCGATGTTAATTTATGCAAGGAGTCGTTGCTTGCACTGCTGGTGATGAGCAGGTTGTGCCTGGTGCCTGGCTAGGAGCCTTACATCGCAATGGAGGGTAAGCTTTTGCTCATGCGCCACCATTTTGATTGTAAGAGTTTTTGGATTTCAAACTTATTTATTTGTTGTGCTCTTAGGTATGACAAAGTTGGACGCGTTTTTGCTGTGTGAAAGTACGCGTCTGAAGTGGAGGGCACCTCATGTTGATAGGCCCTTAGTGATTGAGGAGATGGTTGGCAGATTCTATCTGCAAAATTTGGAGAACCCGCCGGAGCACTTCGGGATTATAGGTGAGAACATTATAAACCCTGACCCTATTTCCTGTGTGGCGCCGGGTGGAGTCCCATGCGTCATTATTTCTGATGAGGAGTCAACTGGTTCTTCTGGAGGGTTACATCATCCGACGCACCCGTCCAGAGTTACCAAGTCGCATGGGCGCAAGAAAATGGCGCCCTGGACTTACTCAAATACCTCTAAGTCTGATTATGCAGGTGACGAAGGGCTTTTTCATGGGCAGAAACATACGAGCAAGGGGTCCTCTACTCCTGAAGATGCGCCAGAATAGCCTGAATCTTTTGAGCAACATTTGGTGAGGAAGAGCAAGGTGTTGAACGTGGCTAGGCAAGAAGGGGTTGAACCGAAGCTTGTGGCACACCAGTTGGTCTAGCTGGCGTCCACCCAGGTGAAGGTTACGGGGCGCAACCCAAATGTGGTAGGGGGAAAGGGTGGGGAGACTGGCAAGTATGACCTCACCAAAGCTACTGAGGGATCATTGAAGGAGGTGCAGCCGCAGTTCTTCTTCAACATTACTCCTCCCCCATGCCAGGAGCCAATCCTTCACAAGACGTTGAAGAAGACACCTGGTAAGCTTCCTCAACCTTGAACTTGTCATTCTCCTTAAATTGATTGCTAACCTATTTTGTTCCTTCGCAGTGCTCGCGCCTAAGGTTGTCCCTTCTTATTTTTCCTCTATAACTCTTACTAAGGAGGATATTGCCAAGAAGCACATAGCTGAAAAGCTCGCGATTGGCGAAAAGGATAAGAAGTTGGAATAAGAGAGGTTGTGGCGGGAGCGTGAAGAGGCTGAGGCCAAGTGATTGGCCGATGAATTCGCGAAGAAAGCTGAAGCGAAGAAGTTGGAGGTGGATAGGATCCGTCTCGAGCTTCTGGATAAAGAGAAGGCTGAGAAAGAAGAGGCGGAGGCCCGTGCCAGTGCCGATGATTCCGGAAAGAAAGATGCTGAGAAGACTATCCTTGTTCTACCCCCCCCCCCCCAGCGGGAGGAGATGGGGGTGGCGAAGATACCTCGGGTCAAATGGGTGAGATGCCATTTGGTCCTTTATTGAAGAACCCATCTCCACAGGGGGTAGGAAGAAGACCGGTCACACGAGTGCCTCGAGTTACACCGAGAGCGATGAAATCTACCCCGGAGAATTCGCGAGAGCTCGCGCTTTGCCAACCCCCTGTTGGCAGATAAGATTATTACAGAGGCCATCCCTCAGAAGGAAAGGGAATATCAGGATGGGTTGGAGCGATCAACGCTCATCTCTGACATCTGCGTGAACCAAGCCCTTCAGTGTGTAGTCATTAACTCTTTGAAAAGACGTGATGCTGCCATTCAACGTAGCATTGCAGAATTTATTGCTACGAAGGTTGTGCAGGTTTAGAGAGAAGAGAAGCTTTAGGCTGAAATTGAAAGGTACCGACGTCACGCTTATGCGGCCGAGGATAAAGTGAAGGTGTTGGATGTGGAGCACACATCAGCACAAAAAAGGTGGATAGAGTCCTGCACTCACACCAATGTTGAAATGATGAAGGCCATGGAGCGAATTCAAGTGATAGAAAATGAGAACTCCCAGCTGCATGCTACCGCCGAAGACCATGCCAAAGCCCTAAAGCCCTGGAGGAAAAAGATTCCAAAGTGGTGGAGGCGCGCTCGGAGCTCGAGATTAAAGATAAGGAGCAAATGGCCACGACCTCCCGCGCTTCGCTTTTGGAATCTGAGAAGCTTACTCTGATTCGGGTGAAGGAGGACTTGGAGCTGGAGAAGGCGTCGCTGGAAGAGTCTCGGGAGACTGCGACCCAAGAGGCGTAAAATGCCAAAGCCCTACTCAACCAGTCCGCCGCCCCCCAAAAAAAGGCCCAGGAGGCGATGCACTGGGTGATGACCGCTGGCGTATCCGGGGTAAGAAATTTGCTAATTCCTTTCCCTTCTGTAATTTGCTTTAAAATTTGTCTAACTTTTTCCGGCTATTTAACAGATTTTCAAGCGCATCCGGAACGAGCCTCAGCTCGGGGACTAGGTTGCCGCCATGGCCGCTACTGTGCGCGCTACTGGATTTGTGGAGGGGTTTGATAGTGGCTACCACCATGCACTGACTGGTGATAGACTCGGTTAGGCAGAGCACTATGGAAGATCCTTCTAGTAGGAGTATGAGGCTTAACTTGCAAGATTTGAGCAAATTCAGTTTCCTATCCTCCAAGTTGTTGAAGACTGCAATCGCTTTGCTGATCCAGCAGGCGCCCTCCGTTACTACATTGAACAATCCGGTCGTATGGATGCGAAGGCGCGGAAGAGGGCTGAGCAGGAGGATGTAGAGCGCTTGGAGGAGCGCCAGCGGAAAGGGCAGATGGTGCGTCTGGTACAGCTCACGATGATGTGGAAGAGGATGAGCGCATTAACGATGATGGCTCCGATTAACGTAGATGCTTTGTAATATTTCTTTTTGTTGTAAATAGTAAGGCCTCTTTTTGGAAATGTAATGAAATGAAATGAAATGTTTTCTTCTTTTATTTTGTGCGCACTTTTACTCCTTGTGAGTTGAACACTTGTTGGAATGATTTTACTTAGCTTTTCTGTAATCAATACGTAGTCCGACGTTAGGCATTTTGAATGGTCACGCCTTGAAGACTACCGCGCTAAATAGTGAACACAGTAAATAGATAGAAAATTTTCATTAAGATTCAAAAGAGAGGCGTGTGTAGCCCAACCTAGTACAGAGAAATTTTAAATAAAACAAGTACGAAGTTGTGCAGCATTCCAAGAGCGCGAAATAGGCGTGCCATCTAGCTTTTCAAGCGCATAGGCACATTTCCCCAAGAGTTCTTGGATTTTTTATGGTCCATCCCAGGTAGGAGCCAACTTTCTGTGCTTCTCAGCATTAGAGGCTTCATTGCTGCGGAAGACATAATCGCCAATATTGAATTTGCACAACTTGACCCATTGATTGTAATAGCTCTCCAACTGTTTCTTGTACTTGGCTTCTTTGATTGCGACGATTTCGCGCCGTTCTTCTAGCAAGTCAAGGTTTAGACGGAGCTATGTGTCATTTGTTCCTTTGTCCGCCATGAGGACCCATGCAGAAGGGCACCCAATTTCGGCGGGTAAAACGGCCTCGGAACCGTATGTGAGGCTAAACGGAGTTTCGCCATTGCTCGTCTTGGTTAGTGTGCGATGGGCCCACAGAACATACGGAACCTCATCGACCCATCTCGTTCTCTTGGTTCTGAGCCACGCTTTGATGCCTTCAACAATACTTCGATTTGCTCTTTCGACTTGTCTGTTTACTTGCGGGTGCGCGACAGAAGTGAAGATCTGTTGAACGCCCAGTTGAGTCAGCCACTCTTGCAAATGTTGGTATGTGAACTGGGTGCCATTGTCACTCACAAGTTGGTATCGTAAGCCGAATCTACAAATAATGAACACCCAAATGAATTTCTTGACATGCACCTCATCAATCTTTGCTAGGGGTTTTGCCTTAATCCATTTGGTGAACTACTCTATGGCGACGATCAAGAACTTAACGTTTCTTGATACTGTAGGGATTTGCCCGAAAAAATCAATTGCCTATTTCTGGAATGGCCATGCCGCGGTAACAAGCACCAAGTCGTTTTTTGGGTGCAAGGTGTTTGGTGCGTGACGCTGGTAGGAGTCGCATTTGCGCAACTTTCCCACTAAGTTTGGGTGCATACCCGGCCAGCAATACCCTGCGTTTATCAGCTTGGCGACTACCATTCTAGGCCCCACATGCAAGCTGCAAATGACTTCATGTATATCTCGAATGTGGAACGAGGCATCTGCGGAGTAGCAGCCCTAGGTAAGATCGTTGTTTGTGCTTCGAAAATCGAGGCGGATGGCATAGGTGAATTCTTTGTTATCTAGGCTGATAAGGCGTAATCATGCGTTTGACCCATCGCTGTTTGAGGCCCCGTTAGCGTAAAGGGACTATTCTTTAGTTTCGTCTTTGGGTTATGCGGGCTCTTACTCCGCCAAGCAGTCTTGAAGTTTATCGGCGGGTATCTCCGTTGCAAAATCAACAACTACCTGTCATTTTATGGCGGGTCTGGGCTTGTAGTTGATAGTGTGCTCTCTGAGCTCAATCGCCCATTTTGCGAGGCGACCCGACAGTTCTGGTTTGCAAAGTACGTCTTTGATTCGGTAATCAGTTAGGACATTGATGGGATGTCCATGGAAATATCGTCGCATTCTTCTTGAGGAATGGATAAATATGAGGACCAGCTTTTCCATTGTAGAGTATCTTGTTTCCGCATCCAGTAGGGTGCAGTTGATGTAATAGAACGGTGTTTGAACTCCCTGGCGATCCACTAGGAGTATCACGCCAATGGCCCTTTCCGTGACGGATAGGTATAGCATTAGCGGTTTCTTTGGTAGAGGTACAGTCAAAGTTGGGAGGTTCATATTACACTGTTTCATCTCATGGAAAGCCTTTTTCCGCCTAAGGCGTCCAGCGGAAATTACTATTTTTCAAGCAATTTTTCAAGGTATCCACGAATGGAAAGGACCTTGAAGCATAATTGGAAAGGAAGTGGTTAAGGGCCACCAGGCGGCCCAATTATGCTTCAAGGTCCTTTCCATTCGTGGATACCTTGAAAAATTGCTTGAAAAAGAGCAATTTCCGCTGGACGCCTGAGACGGAAGTTTACGTCTTCTTCCTTGCTTTTGATGACAAGGTCATCGACGTAAACTTCCAAGCGTACGTCGATTTCATCAATAAAGGCGTTGTCCATCATGCGTTGATAAGTGGCTCTTACATTTTTCAGGCCAAAGGGCATTTTGTATAACAAAAAGTGCCCATGTCTGTGCGGAAGGCTGCTTTGTTTTCGTTCTCCTTTGCCATTTGAATTCGGTGGTAGCCCTTATACGCGTCCAAGAAACACTTGAAGCGGTAAGGCGCTAGAGAGTCCACCTTTAGTCGATATCTGGCAAAGGGTAGTAGTCTTTTGGACAAGTGTTGTTCAACTCTTTGTAGTCAACGCACATACGCCATCCTCCCGTTGCTTCGCCTACCATGACTGGGTTGGCAACCCACGTTTGGTAACGGATCGGGCGTAGGATGCCTTCGTTGAGCAATTCTGACACTTTTTCATTCATGGCCTTTGTTTCCTCCAGCCCCATGCTGCGCTTCTTTTGTACCGGTGGCTCCATTGATCCGTACGTGTTGAGCTTATGTTCCGCGACATCGCGCGGAACGCCTATCATATCCGATGGTTGCTAGGAAAAGACGTCAATGTTCTTAACGAGAAGTTGTTTTAAATGCGCCCGGATGGTGTTGGAGATTACATGGCCGATGACCACCGTTTGGTCCGGGAATTTGGGGTTAAGAACCAGTTTTCCAGTTCCAAACGGGCTTCGGTTTTGGCCATCTTTAGGGGCTTTGTTGTGTCGATTGTGTGGCAGTCCTTATTTCCTCTTTTGAAGGCGACGCCGGTGCGGGTAGGGAAGCCAATGATCTGATGTGGTGTTCACTCGTTCGCGTTGAAGCGCGTCAGGCCTTCATGTCCCAATAGAATATTGTGATGTGACGTCGTTGGTAGAACCATGAAGTCACACATTTTTTTGCGCTCATGTCTACTGTCGGTCAAGGTGACCAGAAAAGATATCATGCCCCGCGGAATGATATCTTTTCGTGAATAAAGCCTGAGATTGGTTCATTGACCGGAACATGGTGGGCTTTGTCTTCCTCGTCCGGTTGCTGAAAAGACTGACCGTACATTATATCAGTGTTGCTTCCGCCGTCTAGGAACATGTATCTAGTTCGATAATGTCCGAAAATGGCCGTGATGACTAGCGGCACCGTGGATGATCTGACGCCTGGGACTTTGGGAAGGAGGACATTAGCCTCCTTCCAGCTGTCATTGTTCTGTTCTCGGGAACGCTTGCCCTGTTTTTGGCGTTTGGCGTTCCCTCAGATCATCTTCCAGTGGTGGCGCGGGGGGTGGTGGATCGTGTTCGCTTCGAGGTTGCAGATCTGCTTCTTCCCGCCCTCTTCGCGGTTGTCATCCCGATCGTGCCCTCGGCTACCCTTGTGGACATTCTTGATCAAGTGGCCCAACTGGCCAGTCTTGAAGGCGGATTCTATTTCCAGCTTCAGACTGTAACAGTTGTTTGTAAGGTGGCCATAGTCGTTGTGGTAATCACAAAACTTTGTGATGTCCACATTCTTCCGCTTTCCAAGGGCCTTGGGCTCTTTGAAAGTTATTTGCTCAGTCTTGAGCACTTGTGAAGGTGTCTTGGTTAGAGGGGTCCAATCAGTTTTTTTCTTGGAGTGTCCCCTCTATTCCAGCGATTGCTTATTGCTACGTGTTTAGAGGGCATCGTTAGCAGACGGGTACTTGCTCGCGTCTGTTGAACCTAAGATGCGCGACCAGACAGATTGCTTATTCTTGTTTTTGTTGTTGTTGTTGTAGCTCTACCGGAAGTTGCGCTGCTGTTTGAAGGAGCGCTTAGAGGATGTAAAGATTTTGGATGCCTTGATCACTTCATCCTAAGAATCTGGGATTATGTCTTTACCTGTAAGAGTTTTCATGAGTTCCTCACTGCAGACTTCCTGAATGAAGCCCGCGTGCGTGAGTTCTTCATCACATCCAATTTGCAGCGCCTCTTTGTTGTAGCGCACGATATAGTCCTCAATAGACCCATTATCGGTGCGCTGGCATAGTAGGACATGCGCCTTGTCCTTCTTATGCTTTATCAGGTGGAAGAAATGGTCTTTGAACTTCTTGATGAGATCATCGAAGTCCATAATTCCTCCCACAGGGAGATTGTCAAACCACACTCTGGCGGCTCCAGTGAGCGTCTGGGCGAATAGATGGCACCAGACCTGAACCGGCCAAAGGACTGTGGTACCCGCACATTCAAAATTGTGCAGGTGATGTGTTGGGTCGCGCAGGCCATCGTACTTGTCGATGATGTTGAGGAGTTAAGCCTGTTTTTCAATAGGAGCGGTGGCTATTCGCTGACATAATTTGGAATTTGCTGCGAACGACTTAGGCCTGTATGGCCTATTGAGATCGTCGTCCACCTTCCTGTGTGACATCGTGAAAGTGTTGCGCGATGTCAGGTGGTGACTTGACTGACGGTAGTCTAAGTCACTAGTAGACTGGTAACCGTCCGATTCTTTTGTCGAGTTGTCATGGTCCTGATCATGTGTATTTCTACCATGACCTCCACCACGTCCTTGGGATTGAACATTTTCTTTTTCTTTCCCTTTTCGGCTATTTTTGGCCGAAGGGGAGCCCAGTTTGATTATTTTACCAGCTTTTTTGCTTTGCAAGCATTCGGTGGTAAATAGCAGTATTTTTCATCTGCTTCTTGAAAAGCCACTCGTCTAGATCGATGGTTGCTTCAAGCTCATCCTCAGAATCCTGTTCGGAGTGGTTTAGCGTTCGGACTGGCTTACGAGCCCGCGAAGCAGGGTCTTTGTTTTGATTTTCCAGAGTGCCTAACATTCCCACCAGTGAACTTGGGATCACGGTATATGGGGTGAAGGCAAGCGCTCCGGCTGGGTTGGGATCTGCCATGGGTGGGCTAAAAGATGTAGTTTAGAAAACTTGGTTTCAGCCGATACGAATGGCGCCAATGAAGAAACAACGAGTATCATGGGGTATAGAATGTGGGTTGGCTACTCGTGCTTGCTTTAGGATATAATCCTTTGCTCACACCGAGACTAGATCCGTGGCCCGTATGATTAAGGGAGAGTGATACACTCGTAAGCAAATGCACAAAGATATAAGTGGTTCGGTCCCGTTGACCCACGTCCACTGAAAATATATGATCTTTATTACTCGAAGGGTTACAAGTATAAAGAAAGAGATACAAACGTGTTACAAGTGTATGTGTTTAAGTGGGTAATCTGTTCGACCTCTTCAAAGGAGGAGTAGCCTCCTTTTATAGCGGGTGCATGGGTCGGGCGCTGCGGCCCATAACTGAAGCGACGGGCTTGGGCCTGGGTTCTGGGACTCTCTTCCGGGAGCGGCGCCCTACCATTGGTCCACATGGCGTGTTGTGATTGGCTGCCAGGAGCGGCGCCCTGCCATAGGTCCACGTGGCGCATTGTGGTTTATTGCAGGGACCTCTTTTTCTTCCTGCGTCAGGGTATGTCTGGCGGCTTTGCTTCCTCTGGAAGATTAACTGAAGTGACGCCTGACACCTAGGGAACAATGCAGCAAGTGGGGCTCAAGGGAGCTGCACCCTTCCTTCCGAAGCGCCGGAGAAGCGAATGAGGCCTGAGATACATCAGGCTGTGATCTTTCGCGTGAGACCAATGACAAGCTGTGCGCACGGTATGACGCGGGTGGATTACACTGCACGTGTGATATATATGAAGACTGGCCTCTGCCAAGGCTGATTCTCCGCGGAGGTAGCACCGCGGAGATGTGATATGCTCTTGTAGTTAACCGTTTTGAATGGTTTGCTCTCCGCGGGTTTAATATGACGATGATGTTGTGGGGTAGGGTGCGCCTGCGCGCCAGAATTGATACCCTATCCCTTCAGCGGCAAATATATATTTTTAACAGCTAAAAAATTGCTTGAAGAACTAAGAGATTTTGAGATAATTAAGTATAAAAAAATCTTGAAGAACTATGAGATAACCAGCATCTAGGCTATGCTCTCATGATAACTAACAATGAAGATTAACGCTCAATTTTTAGACCGAGAAACAATCTAAACAGTTAGGCAATTAGGTTGAACAAACCAATTAGAATTAACTAGCACGAGAGGGAGCACAACTATCATCACTGTCTATACACATACAGAATTCGGACTTACCGAAATCGATTGATTGTAATATTTCTCGCTTGTGTCACTCATCTGCACAGCAGCATATACCATAAATACGTGAGTAAAACAAACGTAATGTTGTTTGGTACCATGACTTTAAATACTAGTTGAACGCAACTACTAATAGCTCTTCCATAGATTGATCGGGCGAGCTATTATAAATAAAGGTAAACTATAGGCCCTTGTGTGATTATGCATTTTTTGATTGTGATATTTTGATTTATTTACAATCCAACTTCCTTCAGTCAACGTCAACGTACGTGGAAATTTAAAAGAACGTATATTTGTAATTATTAATAATCTATTGATTCGCACAGATGTTTATTTAAGGTAACATACTTGATTACTTCAATCTGGACATAAATTAAAGACGTAAAGATACTTTACATTCATAATATAGGTTTATTTTATTATTTCTTTATTGCATTCAACACCCAACAAATCATGTACGTGTCAATTTATTTAGAAGGACACACGGATGGTACCAACAGGAACAACGCCATGCGGGTGTGCAGTACTGCCCAAAAATCTAAAATCCTCCACCTCCCAAAGTTATTGTTTTCTTTTGACTTGGACATTATCTTGATTTGTACATGGATGGAAGGGATGATAAAGATGGATACCATGTGTTTAGGTATGGAGTGGGAATGGAAGAAAAAAATCTGATGTGGAGAAAAAGAGCCTTAAGGATGAGATGGATTAGAAAGATGGATACTCTTAACAACGGGCATAGACTTATAGAATTAGGAACATTTGTTTCCAATTGTGAAACTATGTAACCAACAAATTCTTTAGGCAACAATATATATTTAGAGGGGACGGGGCGTTACCGGTAAAGCTGATGGGTACCCCACTTCCCGTACCGTAACACCGTCGTCGTAGTCACGGGTAGGCGTCCCGTGAAGCTTTTGTTGGTTCCATTCAGCGGTTCGGTAAACGTTTGCAATGGTTACTTTTTAAATTCCTAATCAAATAAAGTAGAACTAAATGGAGAATGATTACTGGAGGTGCTCAAACGCTCAATGGATTTGAGGGTTATTCATCAGAAGATCATATCATATTAATGAGATTATGGACATAATCATCATCATACCTCCAAAACAAAATAAAAAACTATATGTTAAAAAGGTAAAATAAAGTTAAAAAACTGAATAAATGTTTAACAAAACAGAAACACTTATTAGAGATTTTAATAGGTGGAAGAGATGATGGCTTGCAAATGCTACGGTGATTGATAGGGCTTTAGATGATTGTGTTTATATAGAGAGAGTATTGGGAGAAAGGTGTAAGAATACCCTAAGAAAATGGGTTGGTTATCAATGTTTGGCCTAATGTGTTGAAAGTAGAGAGGGACCTACTTAGTGCCAAAGGGGGCGATCGCCCACCTTGAAAAAATTAATAATTAGTGTTATACATGAGTGAAAATCCATATTGCCCCTCGTAAAATTTTGCAATCACCCCCTTTAATTAAACTTTTGAAACCCGAAATCTAAATGATACCTAATTTCATAAACTTCTGAATTTCGGTGGCTCTTTTTTTTGACTGGTTCGTACCACAGTTGCAAAAATGTTTAAGAAGACGATGTCTTTTTTGTAATCAACTTTTAAATGAAGAGGTGTATTAGTAATTTTAATCATCCAATAAAAAATTGAGCTAGTCATTGAGTGACGTCATTTTCACTCTTTTTAGTAAAATGAATATGTAAAATAAAAATATTCAATAATAACGAAAATGTGGTATTTGTTTTTTATTTCTTATTTAGGTTTGTTTTTTGTGTACTTTTTTATGACCTCTTAAGTTTATCATATTTAGGGGTGTTTGGGATTGATTATTCAAAATAGATTATGCGTTTTGAAAAAGCAGGGGTGAAGCTGCTTATAGATTAGTGTGAAGAGTTGTATGTGTATATACAAGGATCAGCCCATTTGTTTGGAAAAAAAAAAAGAAAGAAAGAAAAAATCGTGTAGTGGATCAGTGTAGTTGAATAAAATGTTTAATAAATGTTTATTTAAAAAAATAGGAAAAAAAACATTAATGATAGTGACTTAATGTAATGCTTCCTATAAAATTGTGTTTCAGTGAATTTATGTAATAGTGTAGGATTAGTGAAAATCACTTAAGTTAAAAAAGTTTAAGTGTAATTAATGCCCCACCCACCCTTATAACAAGTGTAGAGTAGACTTACATCACTATAATGTAACAGTGTTGACTTCTGCCTGCGAAATTTATCCTGCACGGTCAACATGCACCATTAATTAATAAGTAAAACCTAATTAATCAGGAAAGCAACTGCAAATTAATCAGGAAAGCAACTGTTGAAGCAACCCGAGCTATAATATATATTTAAATTTCCCCAATGTGACATTCTTATGTTTTCAAAAATAGTTAAGATCAACGGGATCATTTGCCAATATATTTGTAACAACGAGCATATACGAAGAGAATTAAGAATCATTTATTTCTAAAAAAAGAAGGGGAATTGTAATTAAATAATCTAACTTTGTCAGGTTGGAAGGCAATATTCTCAACTTCAAAATTTGAATCTAATAGGCTTAAGTTGTCTTGGTTTTATTTAACCGGACCAAAACTAACTGGGGTTAACCCAATTAGTTTTCTGTCTGATTTTTTTTTCTAACCAGGACATTTTTTACACTCCATCTGCCAACATGACATGCCACATAGGCAGAAAACTAATTGGGTTAACTCTAGTTAGTTTTGATCCAGTGAAATAAAAACCAAGACAAGTTGGTCTAGTGTAAAAAATGTCCTAGTTGGCAAAAAAAATCAGGCAAAAAACTAGTTGGGTTAACTCCCGTTAGTTTTGTTCCAGTGAAATAAAAACCAAGACAAGTTATAGGCCTGTTAGATTTCAATTTTCAAGTTTGGATTATTATCTTCCAACCCGGTAAAGTTGGGATTATTTAATTCCAATTCCCCTAAAAGAATACGAATGTAGCAAATAATATTTGTTTGGTGGCAGATATATGTTTTTAACAGCCAAAAAAGTGCTTGAAGAACTAAGAGATTATGAGATAATTAAGTATAATGCTTGAAGAACGATGAGATAATCAAGCATCTATGCTATGCTCTCATGATAACTAACAATGAAGATTAACGCTCAATTTACAGATCGAGCAACAATCTAAATAGTTAGGCAATTAGGTTAAACTAACCAATTAGAATTAAGTAGCACAAGAGGGGGCACAACTATCATCAATGTAACCAATTAGAATTAAGTAGCACAAGAGGGGGCACAACTATCATCAATGTGTATGCACATACAAAATTCAGACTTACCGGAAACGATGGAGGCTTGTCATAATATTCCTGGCCTGTGTTCTCCATCCTCTGCACAGCAGCATACACCAATACGTGATTAAAACAAACGTAATGTTGTTTGGTACCATGACTTTAAGTACTAGTTGAACGCAACTACTAATAGCTCTTCCACAGATCGATTGGGCGAGCTATATTATAATTAAAGGTAAACTACACGGCATTGTGTGATTATGCATTTTTTATTGTGATATTTTGATTTATGGAGAATTGGATTTTAATAACCTAAACTATTTAAAATTGAACACTGGTACCCTCAACTAAAAAATTGGCCATACATAACCTGAATTATTGATTTATTGGAATTTAGCACCCAACTAACTGACGTCGTTAATTAGGTTGCTGATGTTGCAATGATTGCTGATGTGGCATGTTGACGTGTGCATTTCATTAAAAAAACTGATATATTAAGCTACATCAGCCTCATTGTCATAAAAAAAAACACAAAACAGATATAATAATCCCACACACGTTTTTTTTCTTGTTTTTAATTTTTAATACACTCACTGACAAAACAAATCATCATAATCATCATCTTGTTGAATAATTTCGTGAGGTTCTTTTTCATTTTAGTAAAATAAGTTAGTAAGGCCATGGGTATACTCTGGTCATCTTTAACTCTACCTAAATATCACATCTTTTATTTTGTCTCTTTTCACACTAGCTTACTTTAAAGAAATGGTTTAACGCTCCCTTAACTCTACCTCACCCCTTTAACTTTCTCTCTTTTAAGTTATGTTAACATATTAACCTTAGTGGCAATTTAATGCCCCTTAACATGGGAAGGAAGTGGTGTACAATGAAAGTTAAAATGCCACGTCACCGTTAATGTAACCTTTCGTATATTTTTTTATATTTTGTTAGCTTTGAAAAATAATAAAATCCCCGTTTATTCGTCTATTTTGGACTCCTCCTACGTTACATTATTTATTTAGTGATCAAAATATGTTGGTTATACATTTTAAGTAAACAAGTATTATCAAAATATAAATAAATGGCTTTTAAAAAAATAAGGGAAAATGGATTTTAATACTCCCAACTATCGTCTGTTGGCGGATAATACTCCCAACTATCACTTTGGCCATTAGCACTCCAAACTTTCAACTTGTTTGCTTTTATCACTCTCAAACTAACTGAGGTCTAACCCGGTTAGTGTTCGTGGCCAAAATGTAAAAACCTAAACTTAAGTGACCCTTTTGAAACTTTTTATTATTATTATTATTATTATTATTATTATTATTATTATTATTATTATTATTATTAATTATTAATTATAAACATCAAGACACAAATAGATCTATCGAGAGAGAGAGAGAGAGAGAGAGAAAGAGAGAGAGAGAGAGAGAGAGAGAGAGAGAGATGAAGCCACCTTCACCACCACACTGCCGTCGCTGCACCACCACTCCTGTCCATCACTTGTGAGAAGAAAGAGAGATGAGAGAGAGAGAGAGAGAGAGACGTGAACAGAGAGATATAGAAGAGAGAGAGTACACCTCCGGTCATCTTCTCCGACTATCCATATGTCTCTGGCGAGCCATCAACCACCCAAACATCACCTTAGTCCAACCGTAAACCCTCCTTCTTCTTAATCTGCTTCCCGAGTATGATTAACCCCAACCAAGCACGATTAACCCCAACCAAGTACGATTAACCCCAACCCGAGTACGATTAACCCCTTCCCGTGTACGATTAACCCCAACCCCGGTACGATTAACCCCAATCGGCCGCCTCCTTGCTTCTTCTTCTGCTAGGGTTTCGTTGGACCTGTTTAATGGAGCTGCTTTAATGGAGAGGTGGTGGTGGTTTCCGGTGAAGGTGGTTTCCGGTGAAGGTGGTGGTGGTTTAGAAAGAGAGAGAGAAGGGGGGGTCTGTTGCAGAAGATGGGGGGTGGGATTTATAAGTTAAAGGTTTAATGTCAAAATTGCCCCTTAAGTTTTGTTTTTTATATTTTGGCCACATATAAGTTTAGATTTTTACATTTTGACCACAAACACTAACCAGGTTAGACCTCAGTTAGTTTGGGAGTGATAAAAGCAAAAAAGTTGAAAGTTTGGAGTGCTAATGGACAAAGTGATAGTTGGGAGTATTATCCGCCAACAGGCGATAGTTGGGAGTATTAAAATCCATTTTCCCAAAAAATAAATGCGTGGGCCGGGATTCGTACCCCCCAGCCGGGTCCAGGTTTTAACTCACACACAAGCCACCACTACACCACTTTGGTGTTTCGTGGTAAATTTTGAAACAAATTAAACTTACACCTTTTCAAAACCCCTTGGTTAAAACAGAAAAAGTCAAAACCCAGATATCTAGCACCTTTGATTCAAATTAAACGCGCCCAGGTCTGTTTATAGAAACAATCGTGATTGATTCTTGGTCAACACGTTCATCCTCATTGATTGCAGTTATCAATTACAAGAAATCATTCCTTAATAGACCTATTACGCGTTTATCATTAAAGAACTCGGTCAAACTTTCCAATTCGTTGTGCAAACCTGTTAATCTATAAATTGAACATTCCTGGATGGCCTAAGGGTGCCGAAAATCAAACCCTCACCCTCAATTTTTTCTGTCTTGTGTTAGTTCGTGCAAAATCAAGAGTTTTTGACTCTCACATTGACTCAACAAATCCATGATAATCCATATCAGTAAGTCGTAATTAAATCCATGCGTTTGTTCTTGGCATTGGCTCGAACAATAGCCCCATGAATTCGGGGGCTATCGTCTGTCAATTCGTGTAATTAGAAAACTAGGGTTCATAATCATCTTTTTTGGGGAAGACGACATACAGTCGAGTTCGTTTATATTTCGCGTGAAACCAAAATAAACACCAAATGATCCTTAGATCAGTTGGTAAACACGTTGGTTAGGGCTGACCGAGTACCCAAGTTCGAGCCCCCCCTCACACCTCAATTTTATTTTAGAATATATTTTTAATAATCAAACTGTGTGTGTGTGTGTGTGTATATATATATATATATATATAACGATTGGATATGAATTCGTTCTCAGGGTCCAGCCTAGTTGGTGGTTGGGCTTGTGATTAAATCACGAATCGGTCTCGGACCCGAGTTCGATTCTTGCAAACTCAACCATTTTTTTTAATCCTTTTCTTTTGTATTTTTTTATTATCTTTAAAAACGATTAAAAAATATCAAATCTGATTTATAAATTCTATAAAATTTATTTTATGTTATACAAATGATAAACTTTATTATACAATTTTTATTTTCACAGAAATCATTTATTTAATATATATAATATATGTTACAAGTTTATTCAAAAATAAACTTAAAATTCTAGAAATAAAACTACACGGTTTTATAAAATCCCACAAAAATAATTTTAAACTTATAAACTAATAAACTTTCCAAAACTAAATTTTATTTTCGGAAAAACATTTATTAAGCATTTTTAATTAATTTATGCTATTTTAATCATAATAAATTCATAATAAATTCATTTTTCACCATTTTTGCACCAAACTTTTACATAAATTATTTTTAATAAACTAGATCAGAAGTATAATTTTTTAATCTGAAATTTATGAATTTGAATATTTTTAGATATTATTAACATGTTTTGATTAATAAATTATAATGAACTATATATTCTTTAATTAAGAAAATAATTTTATAAAAATTATTTTCACACTATAGTATTTTAGTACAACCATCCTTGATCAAGACCTTACGAAAATCCTTTTTATTTACTTATTTTCTTAATTTCTTTATTTATTATTTAATTAACAATTATTTTAAATCAATTAATAAACGATCGTCAATCCCAAAATTAGGAACCCTATAATACCGCTAGACTAGAAACCTTAGACTTTTAAGTTTTCCCAACACTTATTTTATTGTCTTAAACATGGGGTGATACTTGGAAACATTTAAGCCACATCTAGACTGTTACGAAGGATCTAATACTATTGTTAAGGTGAGTTTACATAGTCCCTTTTTTACTATTTTACATTTTTGGGGTGAAACATGTTAAACACTTACTCTCAACAACAACAACCTTACCCAGTGAATCCCACAATTAGTAAAGCTAAGAGTAGGGTCTGGGGAGGGTGAGATGTAGGCAAACCTTACCCCTACCCTTACAGATAGAGAGGCTGCTTCCAGAGCGACCCTCGGCTCCACGACACACAGTCGATAAGCAAAGAACACTTAAAAGTTTAAAAAAAAAACTACTAGCATTTAGAGACACATTGAAAGCGCCACGTAGAAAAACACGGTTATACATGTCAACAGGAAACAACATAACCCATACATACGCAAAGACAAACACCCTTACAAACCTCCTACCCGTGTAAGATAAAGTCTGTGCTCCTAGCACCACTCTACGAAAAAACCAAACCATCCCCTCATAATCCTTAACCTTAATCTTATGCCTCCATGAACACCTATCCTTGACCATGTCCTCTGAGAGGTGCATCTCTATTAAGTCATGCCTAATCCGCTCATCCCAAGTTAATTTAGGTCTACCTCTACCCCTCTTTCCCTCTGCAGTGAGGGTTTCCACTACTCTAACTAGAGGTGTACAAATCGGTTAAGCGGTTTTAAAAAAACCGGTTTTTTTTTAAAACCGGTTTTTCTGTCTAGTTTAAAATCGGTTTTTTTTAAAACCGGTTTTTATGCCAAAAAACCCAAACCAGTGAAACCGGTTGGGATCGGTTTTTAAACCGGTTTATCCTAAAAAACCGGTTTTTTTATTTAAAAAATCGGTTTTTTTTTTTAAAAAATCGGTTTTAAAACCGGTTTCTTCATTGGTGCTGAATAACTGAAACAAAATCGGTTTTTTTAAAAGCGGTTTTTTTAAAACCGGTTTTTTTAAAAATCGGTTTTTTTAAAACCGGTTTCGGTTATAATAACGGTTTTTTTTTTAAAACCGGTTTTTTTGTACACCTCTAACTCTAACTGGGGCCGTAATCTGCCTCCTCTTCACATGCCCATACCATCTCAATCTTCCCTCCTTTATCTTATCTGATATACTAGCTACCCCTAACCTTTCCCTAATAACCTCATTTCTTATCCTGTCAACCCTTGTATGCCCGCACATCCACCTTAGCATCCTCATTTCTGCTACCTCCATTTTGCGAGCTTGTGTCTTCTTTATGGCCAAACACTCTGAACCATATAACATAGCGAGCTTGTGTCTTCTTTACGTCAACGGAGAACGTGACCCTGAGGAGGATTCAAACGGAGAACGTCTTTTCATTTTTATGTCAACGTATCGCCGACTGATGATGTGGCAGTCTTGACCTTGAGGAGGAATCAGGCGGAGAACGTCTTTTCGTTTTTAAATCAACGTACCGCCGACTGATGACCTGGCAGGCCAGACCCTGAAGAGGAATAAGGCAGAGAATGTCTTTTCGGTTTTACGTCAACGTATCGCCGACTGACGATGTGGTGGTTCTGACCCTGAGGAGGCCGGTATAGTTAATGTGCAGCCTTTGTAGTTAATGTGGATATGATTGAAAGTTAATGCGTTGGAAATTTAAAAAGGTTATGATTATTATGGGTGGAAACCAAGGAGGCGAGTTGAGGAAGCCGAGGAGGTTGGTGGATGTGCCAGGTGACAGAGAGCATGTCTGTCATGATGGCAGTCACGTCAGCACATGGGTGGTGTCCTTTTTCGTCGTGTGTCAGGCGAGTAGCCGTCCACGCGCGCTAGTGGAGCTTCCAATGTGCAGAGAGTAGAAACGTGGCGAGTGAAGGACAGCTTCTGTCAGGAGAGAGAAGACTATGCGCAAATACACAGCTGTTTTCTCCCTGTTGTGTGCCACGTGTCGCGCTGAGGTTCATCCACATCCTGGAGACGTGCAGATGGGTAAATAGGTGATGATGCTTTCTCTCTCTCTCTCTCTCCTCATGCTTTCAAATCCTCTAAATTCTCTCCAAAAAAAACCCTTTGAATTCCTCTAACTTTGTTCTTCCAATCTTCAAGTTTTTCGGCGGATACACATATTTTCCGGCCGGTATTCAAGTTCTCAGGCGAAACTTTAAATTTTCCGACGAAGTTTTTCAGTTTTTCTTACCTTTTTACAGTTTTCTTCACCTTTTTCCAGTTTTTCTTCACCTATTTTCATCGAAAGATATCTGAGACCTCCAGATCCAGTTCCCAGAACCCAGAAAAACAACCGGAGAAGACGAAGAAGAAGGGGCAGAAGCTGATGAGCAACACTCTGGTTAAGTGGAATGCCAAAAATTTTGAGGAATTTTGTCACCCTTTGAGATTGCTCCTGAGTGGGAGGCGGAATTGCGGGCTGCTGGCCAGACGGTATTAACTCCGACTGAGGGCAAGATTGCCCTCTATAAAGCCCACTTTGTCAAGTGCGGTTTTCGTCTGCCCCCACCAAGTTTCAGGTGGACACGATGGTGCACTATGGTATGCACATGATCCAACTTAGTGCCTTTGGCATGTTAAGGTTGGTTCATTTTGAGGCCTGCTACCGCACGTTGAGCATTGAGCCTTCCTTTGATAGGTTCAATGTATTTTATGTGATGATCAAGGATCAGACTTGGTTCAACTTTGCGCAGCGCTCGAAGGTGTATGCGATGGCTTCTGGCACCCCCAAAATCTTTACATGACTGGAAGGAGAAGTTCTTCCATGTCAGGAGTGGTGTTATTCCAGTAGTGATGCCCTGGAAGGTGCTGGGCGATCGCCAGAAGTTACCGGAGCGCCCTATGTTGGCTGGGTACAAGGAAGAGCCTTGTTTTATCGATCTTGTCGCCAACGCCTCCCCACTCGACGTTAATTTATGCAAGGAGTCGATGCTTGCACTGCTGGTGATGAGCAGGTTGTGCCTGGTGCCTGGCTAGGAGCCTTACACGCAATGGAGGGTAAGCTTTTGCTCATGCGCCACCGTTTTGATTGTAAGAGTTTTTGGATTTTAAACTTATTTATTTGTTGTGCTCTCAGGTATGACAAAGCTGGACGCGTTTTTGCTGTGCGAGAGGGCGCGTCTGAAGTGGAGGGCACCTCATGTTGATAGGCCCTCAGTGATTGAGGAGATGGTTGGCAGATTCTATCTGCCAAATTTGGAGAACCCGCCGGAGCACTTCAGGATTATAGGTGAGACATTATAAACCCTGACCCTATTTCCTGTGTGGCGCCAGGTGGAGTTCCACGCGTCATTATTTCTGATGAGGAGTCAACTGGTTCTTCTGGAGGGTTACATCATCCGACGCACCCGTCCAGAGTTCCCAAGTCGCATGGGCGCAAGAAAATGGTGCCCGGACTCACTCAAATACCTCTAAGTCTGATTATGTAGAGATGTTTGAGATTCCGCCTTTAAGTGCAGGTGATGAAGGGCTTTTTCATGGGCAGAAACATACGAGCAAGGGGTCCTCTACTCCTGAAGATGCGCCAGAATAGCCAGAATCTTTTGAGCAACATTTGGTGAGGAGGAGGAAGGTGCACAACGTGACTAGGCAAGGTAGGGTTGAACCGAAGCTTGTGGCACACCAGTTGGTCTAGCTGGCGTCCACCCAGGTGAAGGTTACGGGGCGCAACCCAAATGTGGTAGGGGGAAAGGGTGGGGAGACTGGCAAGTATGACCTCAGCAAAGCTACTAAGGGATTTTTAAAGGAGGTGCAGCCGCAGTTCTTCTTTAACATTACTCCTCCCCCATGCCAGGAGCCAATCGTTCACAAGACGTTGAAGAAGACACCTGGTAAGCTTCCTCAACCTTGAACTTGTCATTCTCCTTAAATTGATTGCTAACCTATTTTGTTCCTTCGCAGTGCTCGCGCCTAAGGTTGTCCCTTCTTATTCTTCCTCTCTAACTCTTACAAAGGAGGATATTGCCAAGAAGCGCATAGCTGAAAAGCTCGCGATTGGCGAAAGGGATAAGAAGTTGGAATAAGAGAGGTTGTGGCGGGAGCGTGAAGAGGCTGAGGCCAAGTGATTGGCCGATGAAGTCGCGAAGAAAGCTTAAGCGAAGAAGTTGGAGGTGGATAGGATCCGTCTCGAGGGTGAAAAGCTCGAGGCGGAGAGACTCCATCTGGATAAGGAGAAGGCTGAGAAAGAAGTGGCGGAGGCCCATGCCAAAGCCCTAAAGCCCTGGAGGAAAAAGATTCCAAAGTGGTGGAGGCGCGCTCGGAGCTCCAGATTAAAGATAAGGAGCAAATGGCCACGACCTCCCGCGCTTCGCTTTTGGAATCTGAGAAGCTTACTCTGATTCGGGTGAAGGAGGACTAGGAGCTGGAGAAGGCGTCGCTGGAAGAGTCCCAGGAGACTGCGTCCCAAGAGGCGTAAAATGCCAAAGCCCTACTCAACCAGTCCGCCGCCACCCAAGAAAAGGCCCAGGAGGCGATGCACTGGGTGATGACCGCTGGCGTATCCGGGGTAAGAAATTTGCTAATTCCTTTCCCTTCTGTAATTTGCTTTAAAATTTGTCTAACTTTTTCCGGCTATTTAACAGATTTTCAAGCGCATCCGGAACGAGCCTCAGCTCGGGGACTAGGTTGCTGCCATGGCCGCTACTATGCGCGCTGCTGGATTTGTGGAGGGGTTTGATTGTGGCTACCACCATGCACTGAATGGTGACAGACTCGGTTAGGCAGAGCACTATGGAAGACCCTTCTAGTAGGAGTATGAGGCTTAACTTTCAAGATTTGAGCAAATTCAGTTTCATATCCTTTAAGTTGTTGAAGACTGCAATCGCTTTGCAGATCAAGCACGCGCCCTCCGTTGCTACATTGAACAATCTGGTCATATGGATGCGAAGGCGCAGAAGAGGGTTGAAAAGGAGGAGGTAGAGCGCTTGGAGGAGCGCCAGCGGAAAGGGCAGATGGTGCGTCTGGTACAGCTCACGATGATGTGGAAGAGGATGAGCGCATTGACGATGATGGCTCTGATTAACGTAGATTCTTTGTAATATTTCTTTTTGTTGTAAATAGTACGGCCTCGGCGCCTCTTTTTGGAAATGTAATGAAATAAAATGAAATGGAATGAAATGTTTTCTTCTTTTATTTTGTGCGCACTTTTACTCCTTGTGAGTTGAACACTTGTTGGAATGATTAACGTAGTTGCGTCAGCCACTCTTGCAAATGCTGGTATGTGAATTGGCTGTCGTTGTCACTCACAAGTTGGTATCGTAAGCCAAATCTACAAATAATGAACACCTAAATGAATTTCTTGACATGCACCTCATCAATCTTTGCTAGGGGTTTTGCCTCAATCCATTTGGTGAACTACTCTATGGCGACGATCAAGAACTTAACGTTTCTTGATACTGTAGGGATTTGTCCGACAAGATCAATTGCCTATTTCTGGAATGGCCATGCCGCAGTAACAGGCACCAAGTTGTTTTTTGGGTGCAGGGTGTTTGGTGCGTGACACTGGTAGGAGTCGCATTTGCGCAACTTTGCCACTGCGTCTAGGTGCATACCCGGCCAGCAATACCCTGCGTTTATCAGCATGGCGACTACCATTCTAGGCCCCACATGCAAGCCGCAAATGACTTCATGGATATCTCGAATGTGGAACGAGGCATCTGCGGAGTCAACGCAGCGGAGTAGCGGCCCTAGGTAAGATCGTTGTTTGTGCTTCGAAAATCGAGGCGGATGGCATAGGTAAACTCTTTGTTATCTGGGCTGATAAGGTGTAATCCTGCGTTTGACCCATCGCTGTTTGAGGCCCCGTTAGTGTATAGGGACTATTCTTTAGTTTCATCTTTGGGTTATGCGGGCTCTTGCTCCGCCAGGCAGTCTTGAACTTTATCGGCGGGTATCTCCGTTGCAAAATCAGCAAGTACCGGTCATTTTATGGCGGGTCTGGGCTTGTAATTGATAATGTGCTCTCTGAGCTCAATCGCCCATTTTGCGAGGCGACCCGACAATTCTGGTTTGCAAAGTACGTCGTTGATTCGGTAATCAGTTAGGACATTGATGGGATGTCCATGGAAATATCGTCACATTCCTCTTGAAGAATGGATAAGTGTGAGGACCAGCTTTTCCATTGTAGAGTATCTTGTTTCCGCATCCAGTAGGGTGCAGTTGATGTAATAGAACGGTGTTTGAACTCCCTGGCGATCCACCAGGAGTATCGCGCCAATGGCCCTTTCCGTGATGGATAGGTATAGCATTAGCGGTTTCTTTGGTAGAGGCGCAGTCAAAGTTGGGAGGTTCATATTACACTGTTTCATCTCATGGAAAGCCTTTTCCGCCTAAGGCGTCCAGCGGAAATTACTCTTTTTCAAGCAATTTTTCAAGGTATCCACGAATGGAAAGGACCTTGAAGCATAATTGGAAAGGAAGCGGTTGAGGGCCACCATGCGGCCCAATTATGCTTCAAGGTCCTTTCCATTCGTGGATACCTTGAAAAATTGCTTGAAAAAGAGCAATTTCCGCTGGACGCCTGAGACGGAAGTTTACGTCTTCTTCCTTGCTTTTGATGACAAGGTTATCGACGTAAACTTCCTAGCGTACGTCGATTTCATCAATAAAGGCGTTGATAAGCATACGTTGATTTCATCAATAAAGGTGCTGTCCATCAGGCGTTGATAAGTGGCTCCTACATTTTTCAGGCCAAAGGGCATTTTGTATAACAAAAAGTGCCCATGTCTGTGCGGAAGGCTGTTTTGTTTTCGTCCTCCTTTGCCATTTGAATTTGGTGGTAGCCCTTATACGCGTCCAAGAAACACTTGAAGCGGTAAGGCGCTAGAGAGTCCACCTTTAGTCGATATCTGGCAAAGGGTAGTATTCTTTTGCACAAGTGTTGTTCAACTCTTTGTAGTCAACGCACATACGCCATCCTCCCATTGCTTCGCCTACCATGACTGGGTTGGCAACCCACGTTTGGTAATGGATCGGGCGTAGGATGCCTTCGTAGAGCAATTTTGACACTTTTTCATTCATGGCCTTTGTTTCCTCCAGCCCCATGCTGCGCTTCTTTTGTACCACTGGCTCCATTGACCCGTACATGTTGAGCTTATGTTCCGCGACATCGCGCGGAACGCCTATCATATCCGATGGTTGCCAGGAAAAGACTTCAATGTTCTTAACGAGAAGTTGTTTTAAATGCGCCCGGATGGTGTTGGAGATTACATGGCCGATGACCACCATTTGGTCTGGGAATTTAGGGTTAAGAACCAGTTTTCCAGCTCCAAACGGGCTTCGGTTTTGGCCATCTTTAGGGGCTTTGTTGTGTCGATTGTGTGGCAGTCCTTATTTCCTCTTTTGAAGGCGACGCCGGTGCGGGTACGGAAGCCAATGATCTGATGTGGTGTTCACTCGTTCACGTTGAAGCGCGTCAGGCCTTCATGTCCCAATAGAATAGTGTGATGTGACGTCGTTAGTAGAACCATGAAGTCGCACATTTTTTTGCGCTCATGTCTACTGTCGGTCAAGGTGACCAGAAAAGATATCATGCCCCGCGGAATGATATCTTTTCGTGAATAAAGCCCGAGATTGGTTCATTGACTGGAACGTGGTGGGCTTTCTCTTCCTCGTCCGGTTGCTGAAAAGACTGACCGTACATTATATCAGTGTTGCTTCCGCCATCTAGGAACATGTATCTAGTTCGATAATGTCCGAAAATGGCCGTGATGACTAGCGGCACCGTGGATAATCTGACGCCTGGGACTTTGGGAAGGAGGACATTAGCCTCCTTCCAGCTGTCATTGTTCTGTTTTTGGGAACGCTTGCCCTGTTTTTGGCGTTTGGCGTTCCCTCGGATCATATTCCAGTGGTGGCGCGTGGGATGGTGGATCGTGTTCGCTTCGAGGTTGCAGATCTGCTTCTTCTCGCCCTCTTCGCGGTTGTCATCCCGATCGTACCCTCGGCTACCCTTGTGGACATTCTTGATCAAGTGGCCCAACTGGCCAGTCTTGAGGGCGGATTCTATTTCCAGCTTCAGAGTGTAGCAGTTGTTTGTAAGGTGGCCATAGTCGTTGTGGTAATCACAAAACTTTGTGATGTCCACATTCTTCCGCTTTCCAAGGGCCTTGGGCTCTTTGAAAGTTATTTGCTCAGTCTTGAGCACTTGTGAAAGTGTCTTGGTTAGAGGGGTCCAATCAGTTTTTTTTCTTGGAGTGTCCCCTCTATTCCCGCGATTGCTTATTGCTAAGTGTTTAGAGGGTATCGTTAGCAGACGGGTACTTGCCCTCGTCTGTTGAACCTAAGATGCGCGACTAGACAGATTGCTTATTCTTGTTTTTGTTGTTGTTGTTGTTGTTGTAGCTCTACTGGAAGCCGCGCTGCTGTTTGAAGGAGCGCTTAGAGGATGTAAAGATTATGGATGCCTTGATCACTTCATTCCAAGAATCTGGGATTATGTCTTTACCTGTAAGAGTTTTCATGAGTTCCTCACTGCGGACTCCCTGAATGAAGCCCGCGTGCGTGAGTTCTTCATCACATCCAATTTGCAGCGCCTATTTGTTGTAGCGCATGATATAGTCCTCAATAGACCTATTATCGGTGCGCTGGCATAGTAGGACATGCGCCTTGTCCTTCTTTTGCTTTATCAGGTGGGAGAAATGGTCTTTGAACTTCTTGATGAGATCATTGAAGTCCATAATTCCTCTCACAAGGAGATTGTCAAACCACACTCTGGCGGTTCCAGTGAGCGTCTTGGCGAATAGATGGCACCAGACCTGAACCGGCCAAAGGACTGTGGTACCCGCACATTCAAAATCGTGCAGTTGATGAGTTGGGTCGCGCAGGCCATCGTACTTGTCGATGCTGCTGAGGAGTTTAGCCTGTTTTTCAATAGGAGTGGTGGCTATTCGCTGACATAATTTGGAATTTGCTGCGAACGACTTAGGCCTGTATGGCCTATTGAGATCGTCGTCCACCTTCCTGTGTGACATCGTGAAAGTGTTGCGCGATGTCCAGTGGTGACTTGACTGACGGTAGTCTAAGTCACTAGTAGACTGGTAACCGTCCGATTCTTTTGTCGAGTTGTCGTGGTCCTGATCGTGTGTATTTCTACCATGACCTCCACCACGTCCTTGGGATCGAACATTTTCTTTTTCTTTCCCTTTTCGGCTATTTTTTGCCGAAGGGGAGCCCAGATTGATTATTTTACCAGCTTTTTTGCTTTTCAAGCATTTGGTGCTAAATAGCAGTATTTTTCATCTGCTTCTAGAAAAGCCACTCATCTAGATCGATGGTTGCTTCAAGCTCATCCTCAGAATCCTGTTCGGAGTGGTTTAGCGTTCGGACTGGCTTACGAGCCCGCAAAGCAGGGTCTTTGTTTTGATTTTGCGGAGTGCCTAACATTCCCACCAGTGAACTTGGGATCACGGTATATGGGGTGAAGGCAAGCGCTCCGGCTGGGTTGGGATCTGCCATGGGTGGGCTAAAAGATGTAGTTTAGAAAACTTGGTTTCAGCCGATACGGATGGCGCCAATGAAGAAACAACGAGTATCATGGGGTATAGAATGTGGGGTGGCTACTCGTGCTTGCTATAGGATATAATCCTTTGCTCACACCGAGACTAGATCTGTGGCCCGTATGATTAAGGGAGAGTGATACACTCGTAAGCAAATGCACAAAGATATAAGTGGTTCGGTCCCGTTGACCTACGTCCACTGAAAATATATGATCTTTATTACTCGAAGGGTTACAAGTTTAAAGAAAAAGATACAAACGTGTTACAAGTGTATGTGTTTAAGTGGGTAATCTGCTCGACCTCTTCAAAGGAGGAGTAGCCTCCTTTTATAGCGGGTGCATGGGCCGGGCGCTGCGGCCCATAACTGAAGCGACGGGCTTGGGCCCGGGTTCTGGGCCTCTTTTTCGGGAGCGGCGCCCTACCATTGGTCCACATGGTGTGTTGTGATTGGCTGCCAAGAGCGGCGCCCTGCCATAGGTCCACGTGGCGCATTGTGGTTGATTGCAGGGACCTCTTTTTCTTCCTGCGTCAGGGTATGTCTGGCGGCTTTGCTTCCGCTGGAAGATTAACTGAAGTGACGCCTGACACCTAGGGAACAATGCAGCAAGTGGGGCTCAAGGGAGCTGCACCCTTCCTTCCGAAGCGCCGGAGAAGCGAATGAGGCCTGAGATACATCAGGCTGTGATCTTTCGCGTGAGACCAATGACAAGCTGTGCGCACGGTATGACGCGGGTGGATTACACTGCACGTGTGATATATATGAAGACTGGCCTCTGCCAAGGCTGATTCTCCGCGGAGGTAGCACCGCGGAGATGTGATATGCTCTTGTAGTTAACCGTTTTGAATGGTTTGCTCTCCGCGGGTTTAATATGACGATGATGTTGTGGGGTAGGGTGCGCCTGCGCGCCAGAATTGATACCCTATCCCTTCAGCGGCAAATATATATTTTTAACAGCTAAAAAATTGCTTGAAGAACTAAGAGATTTTGAGATAATTAAGTATAAAAAAATCTTGAAGAACTATGAGATAACCAGCATCTAGGCTATGCTCTCATGATAACTAACAATGAAGATTAACGCTCAATTTTTAGACCGAGAAACAATCTAAACAGTTAGGCAATTAGGTTGAACAAACCAATTAGAATTAACTAGCACGAGAGGGAGCACAACTATCATCACTGTCTATACACATACAGAATTCGGACTTACCGAAATCGATTGATTGTAATATTTCTCGCTTGTGTCACTCATCTGCACAGCAGCATATACCATAAATACGTGAGTAAAACAAACGTAATGTTGTTTGGTACCATGACTTTAAATACTAGTTGAACGCAACTACTAATAGCTCTTCCATAGATTGATCGGGCGAGCTATTATAAATAAAGGTAAACTATAGGCCCTTGTGTGATTATGCATTTTTTATTGTGATATTTTGATTTATTTACAATCCAACTTCCTTCAGTCAACGTCAACGTACGTGGAAATTTAAAAGAACGTATATTTGTAATCTTCTATCTATACATCTAATAAACAAAACTCAATGTGTACACATGGCATTCCCTAATTCAAAGTTTCTTTTTAATCACCTCCATATTGTGCCACATGGCAAAACCATGTAATTTTTAAGAGTTTTCATTTTTTTAAAAACAAAAATCATTCATTAAATGAGGAATGGTATTTTTAATAATCATTAAATTTGTTAATTTTATATTTATTTATATATTTATTACGGATTAATTGTTTATTTTCGGCATATTATTTATTGTGTTCATAAATTAAGAATTGATTAATTTTCATTATTTTTTAAATCTGACGAAAATAATGCAATTTATTCGGTATAGACAATCAGTAACTTTATGTATTTATTCGGTATAGACAATTTCATTCATAAAGTTTTATTATAATTAATAATTAAAATAATGTATTTTTTATATTATTAATTTTTATTTATTACGGCATAAACTTTTTTTCGGCATATTATTTTTGTAGTTAAAATATAAATTAGGAAGACATTATAATATAAATTATGAAGTCATTAACTTTCGATATTAATTCAGAAAAAAAATATTATTATATTTACAATTTAGGTCACAGATTATTTTTCCCTTGGAATACAAGTTAGATATATTAGCAATGCTAATTTTCGTATTTTTTCCTTTGGTTTTTTAATTTTTCAGGAAAAAAAATTATATTATTATTACAAGATTACAAAAATATAATTTCTATGTTTTTTTCTTTTTTTTATAAAACAAAAAACAATAAATGAAAATGGGAAAATAAAGTGACATAAATTAGGAATCATTAAATATGTATTTTTAAAACATTCATTCCATTATACTCTTCCTTTTCAAAACCTTTCTTCTATCATAGGATATAAATCTCATTTTGAATTGCTCTGTTTTTATCCAGATTTGTTCGGTTTTTCTTTTTAGATTTTGAGTAAAAATTGTTTTGAACATCCTCTATGCCCGCAACAAAAATCATTTGATGAAAAATCTTTGCCAAAATCATTTGAGTAAAAATTATTTCAAACATCCTTCTCCGCAAATTCATTTCCTAACCATTATCTTCCTCCAAAATTTCCTAATCACGCATCAAAGGTAATTTTCTTCTTCGTATTCTCTTTATTGTATTAATACTTTTAATATCTAAGTCATTAAATAAATATGACTCAACCTCTGCTCTTTTGTTTCTCTTGATTGTATTATTACTTCTCTATCTCAGATAATCTTCTTCATAGTTGTGCTTCAATCTCTAAGTTCTGTAATGTTTTGGTCTGATTTTTGTATTTTTTTTTGTTTCAGTATTTCATGTTTGTGTTATTTAAATTCAAATGAAAACAGGGTTGTTATTTCATTGGGGTTTTTTTTTTATTTCTTCTTCTAACCCATTGTTGCAGGCACTCCACTCAATCTGTTGTAAGTTTTCATTCTCCTTATTATTTTGTTTATTAATTGTTCAATTTCCTAGGTTACTTTTCTATATTGTTCAAATCCTTTTTATAATTATCCCTGATTTATTTTTTCAAAATTATGTTTTGTATATTAATCAAAACGTAAATTTTGGTAAAATAATTATATATTAACTATATTTACGCCTATTCCAAATTCAAAGATTTGACCATATAAACAGTTGTTAGTAGTCAAAACTATATTTATTACACAATTAGATAAAAAAAAATTAAATCTTAAAGGTTTTATGTCAAAGTATGGAAATGTTTGACTTTTATATGTATAGATTTGTGATTTATCATTGTTGAATAAGATTAATTAGTATGTTTGAAAACATAGTAATTTTTTTGTAAATCATTAATAGCAAAGTCAAAGTAACTATTTTTTTATGTAAATTACAATCACTCTATTTGTAACTGTCAAACTATTTTTGGTAGATTTTAGACTTTAACATTTTTATCAGAATTAATTTATTTGTATACCTTTAAAAAACTAAAATTGAAAAAACATCCGTTTTTAAAGTCAACTACATTTAAAGAGACAAATAAATGGTTAATTATTTGATTTGTCAAATTACTATTTTTAGGTTATAATTAGCATTTATCATGGTTTGCACAATTTTGGAAACATTTAATTTTAATAATTATGATTTCAATTTAATTAATAATTTTTAAACATAATCGAGTTATTATTAATTATTAAACATATATATATAACCGTTTTATAAAGAAATTTAAATTTGAATTTTTATAAAAAAACTTAATACGCCTGATTTACCTTATATATAATCAATTTTCTATATTTATTTTTGGTAAATAAAGTATGTTTACATATTTTTTTTTGTTAATATGATTATAACGAATTATCAATTTCAAATTTCAAATTTCAAATTCGAAATATTTAAATTCTAATTAGATAAAATTTCAAATTTCGTTTAATAATGGTAAGAAATTACACACACTAATTATTTTTTTAATTACACATTTTGAATGACTTAATCTTTAAAAAAAAATTTGAATTAAAGTCAATAATGGTAACCATTACAAATATTTATTATCTTTAAATTATGATTTACTAATATATTTAAAATATAACAATTAATAATTTTGGTTGTAACTTTCTCAAATTAATTACAAATAAAAATTAAAATTTTAAATACTAGAATTTGAAATTGTAGATTTCCGTTAAACTTTCAAAATATTTGAATACTACATGTTTTATTTAAATATTTAATCTGAAAATTTTGAATTTAAGATTTATGGTAACATTTAGATTTATATTTAATTAACACATCTAAAATATTTAATTCAAATTTCTGAATGATTTGAATCTTTCAAATTTGATTACTAAATTTGATTGATATATTTCAATTAAATTTTATAAATATTCAAATATTAAGTGTTCTATTTAAGTATATAATTTCATATTTCGATATCAATAATTTTAATTTTTAAAATTTTTTAACATTATAAAAATTCTACATTTTGGATAATAATGGTAACAATAAGACTTAATTATAACATTTAATTCAAATTTTGAATTATCTAAATATTTTTAAAAAATTCAAACTTTGAATTTAAATTCATAATTGTAACAATTAATCCTACTATGATCATTAAAATAGAGATATTATAATTAGAGATTTCCTAATATATTTAAAATTTAACAAATAATTGTTTTGAAATTTAACAAATAATAGTTTTAGTTATAAATTTCTTAAATTAGTTACAAGTTAAAATTCAAATTTTTAATACAAGAATTTGAATTGATAGATTTTAGTTAAACTTTATAAATATTCAAATATTAAATGTTCTATTTAACTATATAATTTCATATTTTAATATTTATAATGACAACAATTAGACTTAATTATAACATTTAATTCGAATTTTGAATGATCTGACTCAAACGGTGTTTTACTTATAACATTTTATCAGAAATATTTTTCACTACTATTTATTTTTTACTAGATAATACTCCTCAAATACCATCTGATAACAAGATTCCAGTGAAGTTCTAAAGGCGTCAATTCAATATCCGTATGTTTCGCAATGACCACCAATAAAAGCCAAGGATAGTCTCTATCGAAGGTTGGAATGTATTTAAGAGACCCCGTATTCTTACATGGCCAACTTTTTGTCGCATTGTCAAGAGTTAAAAGCAGGGCATGGGTGAAATTACTTATACTAGATAGTGATTGGAATGTCAAGACTAAAACAAAAAATGTGGTGTATAAGGAAATATTTAGTGATATTTGTTTATAGGTTTTACCGCTCCAAATAATTGTTAGTTGTTGAACCGCGTGTCCACGCGGGCAATAGACTAGTTATTAATAATCTATTGATAATCATCTCTAAAGAGATATCTTATCAATTCCTATTTATTTTGAGGTAAAGAAAGATAACGTGATTCGCACAGATGTTTATTTAAGGTAACATACTTGATTACTTCAATCTGGACATAAATTAAAGACGTAAAGATACTTTACAGGTTTATTTTATTATTTCTTTATTGCATTCAACACCCAACAAATCATGTGTCAATTTATTTAAAAGGACACACGGATGGTACCAACAGGAACAACGCCATGCGGGTGCCTGCGGTACTGCCTAAAAATCTAAAATCCTCCCGAGCGGTTAACACCTCCCAAAGTTATTGTTTTCTTTTGACTTGGACATTATCTTGGATGGAAGGGATGATAAAGATGGATACCATGTGTTTAGGTATGGAAGAAAAAATCTGATGTGGAGAAAAAGAGCCTTAGGGATGAGATGGAATAAAAAGATGGATACTCCTAACAACGGGCATAGACTTATAGAATTAGGCACATTTGTTTCCAATTGTGAGCCTATGTAACCAACAAAGTCTTTAGGCAACAATATATATTTAGAGGGGACGGGGCGCTACCAGTAAAGCCGACGGGTACCCCACTTCCCGTATTGTAACACCGTCATCGTGGTCACGGGTAGGTGTCCCGTGGAGCTTTTGTTGGTTCCATTCAACGGTTCGGTAAACGTTTGCAATGGTTACTTTTTAAATTCCTAATCAAATAAAGTAGAACTAAATGGAGAATGATTATTGGAGGTGCTCAAACGCTCAATGGATTTGAGGGTTATTCATCAGAAAATCATATCATATTAACGAGATTATGGACATAATCATCATCATACCTCCAAAACAAAATAAAAAACTATATGTTAAAAAGGTAAAATAAAGTTAAAAAACTGAATAAATGTTTAACAAAACAGAAACACTTATTAGAGATTTTAATAGGTGGAAGAGATGATGGCTTGCAAATGCTACGGTGATTGATAGGGCTTTAGATGATTGTGTTTATATAGAGAGAGTATTGGGAGAAAGGTGTAAGAATACCCTAAGAAAATGGGTTGGTTATCAATGTTTGGCCTAATGTGTTGAAAGTAGAGAGGGACCTACTTAGTGCCAAAGGGGGCGATCGCCCACCTTGAAAAAATTAATAATTAGTGTTTTACATGAGTGAAAATCCATATTGCCCCTCGTAAAATTTTGCAATCACCCCCCTTAATTAAACATTTGAAACCCGAAATCTAAATGATACCTAATTTCATAAACTTCTGAATTTCGGTGGCTCGTTTTCTGACTGGTTCGTATGACAGTTGCAAAAATGTTTAAGAAGACGATGTCTTTTTTGTAATTAACTTTTAAATGAAGAGGTGTATTAGTAATTTTAATCATCCATTAAAAAATTGAGCTAGTGATTGAGTGACGTCATTTTCACTCTTTTTAGTAAAATGAATATGTAAAATAAAAATATTCAATAATAACGAAAATGTGGTATTTGTTTTTTATTTCTTATTTAGGTTTGTTTTTTGTGTACTTTTTTTATGACCTCTTAAGTTTATCATATTTATTCAATTTATTTTTTTCTTTAGTTTTTTTCAATTCTTATGTAAGTTTATTTTCTAATTTCTAATATTAAGTTTTTTGTCTTGTTTAAATTTTTATTTATTTTTTTTCTCTTGTTTAAATTCGTATTTAAATTTTTTTTAATTTTATTATTTTTTGTCTTGATCTTATTTAAGTTTTATTTAATTTTATCTGTATTATTACTTTTTCAAGTTTAATTTCTTATTTTATCATCTTGTTTATTTAATTATTGCAGATTGTTAAAAAAAATAACTATTGTGCCCTAGTGAATTTAATATATGTGTCATTTAACTCATCTATATAGACTATTATCTAATACATTGACCTGACCTGACCTGACCTGACCCGACCCGACCCGACCCGACCAAACCCGACTCAGACTCAAAAAAATTATCAAATTGCAATGGCCAAACGACCACTAAAAATTTCAGCCACCCATGACAAAAAATTCTGGGTCCGCTACTGGTTGAAAGCATCCAGTGTGAAGAGTTGTATGTGTATATACAAGGATCAGCCCATTTGTTTGAAGAAAAAAAAAATCGTGTAGTGAATCAGTGTAGTTGAATAAAATGTTTAATAAATGTTTATTTAAAAAAATAGAAAAAAAAAACATTAATGGTAGTCAATCAATGTAATGCTTCCTACAAAACTGTGTTTCAGTGAATTGATGTAATAGTATAGGATACTAGGATTAGTGAAAATCACTGAAGTTAAAAAAGTTTAAGTGTAATTAATGCCCCTCCCACCCTTATAACAAGTGTAGAGTAGACTTACATCACTATAATGTAACACTGTTGATTTCTGCCTGCGAAATTTATCCTGCACGGTCAACATGCACCATTAATTAATAAGTAAAACCTAATTAATCAGGAAAGCAACTGCAAATTAATCAGGAAAGCAACTGTTGAAGCAACTCGAGCTATAATATATATTTGAATTTCCCCAATGTGACATTCTTATGTTTTCAAAAATAGTTAAGATCAACGGGATCATTTGCCAATATATTTGTAACAACGAGCATATACGTAGAGAATTAAGAATCATTTATTTCTAACAAAAGAAGGGAAATTGTAATTAAATAATCTCACTTTGTCATGTTGGAAGGCAATATTCTCAATTTCAAAATTTGAATCTAACATGCCTAAGTTGTCTTGGTTTTATTTCACCGGACCAAAACTAACTGGGGTTAACCTAATTAGTTTTCTGTCTGATTTTTTTTGTTAACCAGGACATTTTTTACACTCAATCTGCCAACATGGCATGCCACATAGGCAGAAAACTAATTGGGTTAACTCCAGTTAGTTTTGATCCAGTGAAATAAAAACCAAGACAAGTTGGTCCAGTGTAAAAAATGTCCTGGTTGGCAAAAAAAATCAGGCAAAAAACTAGTTGGGTTAACTCCCGTTAGTTTTGTTCCAGTGAAATAAAAACCAAGACAAGTTAGGCCCGTTAGATTTCAATTTTCAAGTTTGGATTATTATCTTCCAACTCGGTAAAGTTGGGATTATTTAATTCCAATTCCCCTAAAAGAATACGAATGTAGCAAATCATATTTGTTTGGCGGCAGATATATATTTTTAACAGCCAAAAAAGTGCTTGAAGAACTAAGAGATTATGAGATAATTAAGTATAATGCTTGAAGAACGATGAGATAATCAAGCATCTATGCTATGCTCTCATGATAACTAACAATGAAGATTAACGCTCAATTTACAGATCGAGCAACAATCTAAATAGTTAGGCAATTAGGTTAAACTAACCAATTAGAATTAAGTAGCACAAGAGGGGGCACAACTATCATCAATGTAACCAATTAGAATTAAGTAGCACAAGAGGGGGCACAACTATCATCAATGTGTATGCACATACAAAATTCAGACTTACCGGAAACGATGGAGGCTCGTCATAATATTCCTGGCCTGTGTTCTCCTTCCTCTGCACAGCAGCATACACCAATACGTGATTAAAACAAACGTAATGTTGTTTGGTACCATGACTTTAAGTACTAGTTGAACGCAACTACTAATAGCTCTTCCACAGATCGATTGGGCGAGCTATATTATAATTAAAGGTAAACTACACGGCATTGTGTGATTATGCATTTTTTATTGTGATATTATGATTTATGGGGAATTGGATTTTAATAACCCAAATATTTGAAATTGGCCACTGGTACCCTCAACTAAAAAATTGGCCATACATAACCTGAATTATTGATTTATTGAAATTTAGCACCCAACTAGCTGACGCCGTTAATTGGGTTGCTGATGTGGCAATGATTGCTGACGTGGCATGTTGACGTGTGCATTTCATTAAAAAAACTGATATATTAAGCCACATCAGCATCATTGTCATAAAAAAAACACAAAACAGATATAATAATTCCACACACGTTTTTTTTTTCTTGTTTTTTATTTTTAATATACTCACTGACAAAACAAATCATCATAATCATCATCTTGTTGAATAATTTCGTGAGGTTCTTGTTCATTTTAGTAAAATAAGTTAGTAAGGCCATGGGTATACTCTAGTCATCTTTAACTCTACCTAAATATCACATCTTTTATTTTGTCTCTTTTCACACTAGCTTACTTT
This sequence comes from Ambrosia trifida, assembly GCA_028751855.1. Lineage (NCBI taxonomy): Eukaryota > Viridiplantae > Streptophyta > Magnoliopsida > Asterales > Asteraceae > Ambrosia > Ambrosia trifida. The sequence continues at coordinate 209,309,226 of CM054122.1, forward strand.
AAGGAAATGGTTTAACGCTCCCTTAACTCTACCTCACCCCCTTAATTTTCTCTCTTTTAAGTTATGTTAACATATTAACCTTAGTGGCAATTTAATGCCCCTTAACATGGGAAGGAAATGGTGTACAATGAAAGTTAAAATGCCACGTCACCGTTAATGTAACCTTTCGTATATTTTTTTTGATTTTGCGAGCTTTGAAAAATAATAAAATCCCCGATCATTCGTCTATTTTGGACTCCTCCTACGTTACATTATTTATTTAGTGATCAAAATATGTTGGTTATACATTTTAAGTAAACAAGTATTATCAAAATATAAATAAATGGCTTTTAAAAAAATAAGGGAAAATGGATTTTAATACTCCCAACTATCGCCTGTTGGCGGATAATACTCCCAACTATCACTTTGGCCATTAGCACTCCAAACTTTCAACTTGTTTGCTTTTATCACTCCCAAACTAACTGAGGTCTAACCCGGTTAGTATTCGTAGCCAAAATGTAAAAACCTAAACTTAAGTGACCCTTTTGAAACTTTTTATTATTATTATTATTATTATTATTATTATTATTATTATTATTATTATTATTATTATTATTATTTATAAACATCAAGACACAAATAGATCTATCGAGAGAGAGAGAGAGAGAGAGAGAGAGAGAGAGAGAGAGAGAGAGAGAGAGAGAGAGAGATCTATCGAGAGAGAGAGAGAGAGAGAGAAAAGAGAGAGGGGGGAGATGAAGCCACCTGCACCACCACACCGCCGCCGCTGCACCACCACTCCTGTCCATCACTTGTGAGAAGAAAGAGAGATGAGAGAGAGAGAGAGAGAGAGAGAGACGTGAACAGAGAGAGATAGAAGAGAGAGAGTACACCTCCGGTCATCTTCTCCGACTATCCATATGTCTCCGGCGAGCCATCAACCACCCAAACATCACCTTAGTCCAACCGTAAATCCTCCTTCTTCTTAATTTGCTTCCCGAGTATGATTAACCCCAACAAAGCACGATTAACCCCAACCAAGTACGATTAACCCCAACCCGAGTACGATTAACCCCTTCCCGAGTACGATTAACCCCAACCCTGGTACGATTAACCCCAATCTGCCGCCTCCTTGCTTCTTCTTCTGCTAGGGTTTCGTTGGAGCTGTTTAATGGAGCTGCTTTAATGGAGAGGTGGTGGTGGTTTTCGGTGAAGGTGGTTTTCGGTGAAGGTGGTGATGGTTTAGAGAGAGAGAAGGGGGGTCTGTTGTAGAAGATGGGGGGGGTGGGATTTATAAGTTAAAGGTTTGATGTCAAAATTGCCCCTTAAGTTTTGTTTTTTATATTTTGGCCACATATAAGTTTAGATTTTTACATTTTGACCACAAACACTAACCAGGTTAGACCTCAGTTAGTTTGGGAGTGATAAAAGCAAACAAGTTGAAAGTTTGGAGTGCTAATGGCCAAAATGATAGTTAGGAGTATTATCCGCCAACAGGCGATAGTTGGGAGTATTAAAATCCATTTTCCCAAAAAATAAACGCGTGGGCCGGGATTCAAACCCACGTCCCAGCGGGGTCCAGGTTTTAACTCACACACAAGCCACCACTACACCACTTTGGTGTTTCGTGGTAAATTTTGAAACAAATTAAACTTACACCTTTTCAAAACCCTTTGGTTAAAATAGAAAAAGTCAAAACCCAGATATCTAGCACCTTTGATTCAAATTAAACGCGCCCAGGTCTGTTTATAGAAACAATCGGGATTGATTCTTGGTCAACACGTTCATCCTCATTGATTGCAGCTATCAATTACAAGAAATCATTCCTTAATAGACCTATTACGCGTTTATCATTAAAGAACTCGGTCAAACTTTCCAATTCGTTGTGCAAACCTATTAATCTATAAATTGAACATTCCTGGATGGCCTAAGGGTGCCGAAAATCAAACCCTCACCCTCAATTCTTTCTGTGTCGTGTTAGTTCGTGCAAAATCAAGAGTTTTTGACTCTCACATTGACTCGACAAATCCATGATAATCCATATCAGTAAGTCGTAATTAAATCCATGCGTTTGTTCTTGGCATTGGCCCGAACAATAGCCCCATGAATTCGGGGGGCTATCGTCTGTCAATTCGTGTAATTAGAAAACTAGGGTTCATAATCATCTTTTCTGGGGAAGACGACATACAGTCGAGTTCGTTTATATTTCACGTGAAACCAAAATAAACACCAAATGATCCTTAGATCAGTTGGTAAACACGTTGGTTGGGGCTGACCGAGTACCCAAGTTCGAGCCCCCCTCACACCTCAATTTTATTTTAGAATATATTTTTAATAATCAAACTGTGTGTGTGTTTGTGTATATATATATATATATATATAACGATTGGATATGAATTTGTTCTCAGGGTCCAGCCCAGTTGGTGGCTGGGCTTGTGATTAAACCACGAATCGGTCTCGGACCCGAGTTCGATTCTTGCAAACTCAAACATTTTTTTTAATCCTTTTCTTTTGTATTTTTTTTTGTTCATATCTTTAAAAATGATTTAAAAATATCAAATCTGATTTATAAATTCTATAAAATTTATTTTATGTTATACAAATGATAAACTTTATTATACAATTTTTATTTTCATAGAAATCATTTATTTAATATATATAATATATATTACAAGTTTATTCATAAATAAACTAAAAATTCTAGAAATAAAACTAAACGGTTTTATAAAATCCCACAAAAATAATTTTAAACTTATAAACTAATAAACTTTTCAAAATTAAATTTTATTTTCAGAAAAACATTTATTAAGCATTTTTAATTAATTTATGCTATTTTAATCATAATAAATTCATTTTTCACCATTTTTGCACCAAAGTTTTACATAAATTATTTTTAATAAACTAGATCAGAAGTATAATTTTTTAATCTGAAATTTATGAATTTTAAAATTTTTAGATATTATTAACATGTTTTGATTAATAAATTATAATGAATTATATATTCTTTAATTAAGAAAATAATTTTATAAAAATTATTTTCACATTATAGTATTTTAGTACAACCATCCTTGATCAAGACCTTACGAAAATCCTTTTTATTTACTTATTTTCTTAATTTCTTTATTTATTATTTAACTAACAATTAATTTAAATCAATTAATAAACGTTCGTCAATCCCAAAATTAGGAACCCTATAATACCGCTAGACTAGAAACCTTAGACTTTTAAGTTTTACCAACACTTATTTTATTGTCTTAAACATAGGGTGATACTTGGAAACATTTGAGCCACATCTAGACTGTTACGAAGGATCTAATACTATTGTTAAGGTGAGTTTACATAGTCCCTTTTTTACCATTTTACATTTTTGGGGTGAAACATGTTAAACACTAAGAGTAGGGTCTGGGGAGGGTGAGATGTAGGCAAACCTTACCCCTACCCTTACGGATAGAGAGGCTGCTTCCAGAGAGACCCTCGGCTCCACAACACACAGTCGATAAGCAAACAACACTTAAAAGTTTAAAAAAACTACTAGCATTTAGAGACACATTGAAAGCGCCACGTAGAAAAACACGGTTATACATGTCAACAAGAAACAACATAACCCATACATACGCAAAGACAAACACCCTTACAAACCTCCTACCAGTGTAAGATAAAGTTCGTGCTCCTAGCACCACTCTACGAAAAAACCAAACCATCCCCTAATAATCCTTAACCTTAATCTTATGCCTCCACGAACACCTATCCTTGACCATGTCCTCTGAGAGGTGCATCTCTATTAAGTCATGCCTAATCCGCTCATCCCAAGTTAATTTAGGTCTACCTCTACCCCTCTTTCCCTCTGCAGTGAGGGTTTCCACTACTCTAACTGGGGCCGTAATCTGCCTCCTCTTCACATGCCCATACCATCTCAATCTTCCCTCCTTTATCTTATCTGATATACTAGCTACCCCTAACATTTCCCTAATAACCTCATTTCTTATCCTGTCAACCCTTGTATTCCCGCACATCCACCTTAGCATCCTCATTTCTGCTACCTCCATTTTGCGAGCTTGTGTCTTCTTTATGGCCCAACACTCTGAACCATATAACATAGCAGGTCTCACTGCAACCCTATAAAATTTTCCCTTCAGTTTAGTTGGAAACCTTTTATCGCATAAAACTCCGCTGGCGGCCCTCCACCTACACCAACCAGCTTGTATGCGATGTGTGACATCACTATCTAGCTCCCCATCCCTCTGAACAAAAGATCCTAAATACTTAAACTTAGTTGCCTGTGGGACAACTTGACCTTCGATCGTAAGTTGAGTAGTTTCGTCATGTCCTGCACCACTGAAACTACAATACATGTACTCAGTCTTGGAACGGCTAATCCTTAGACCCTTTCCCTCTAAAGCGACACGCCAACCTTCTAGCTTCTCATTTAAACTATGCTTTGACTCTGTAACTAACACTATATCATCTGCAAAAAGCATGCACCACGGCACTATATCTTGAATCGACTTGGACAACTCATCCAAGACAACTGCGAAAAGGAACGGACTCAACGCAGATCCTTGATGTAGTCCTACCCCCACAGGGAAGGAATCAGTATCTCCAACCGGCGCGCGGACACTAGTTTTGGCCCTACCGTACATATCTTTGATTAAGTCTATATACCTCCCAGGGACTCCTCTACTCTCTAGACTGTCCCATATCAGTTTACGTGGCACACTGTCATAAGCCTTTTCAAGATCTATAAAGGCCATATGAAGATCCCTCCTTTTCTCCCTATACTTTTCCATCAATCTTCTTAGAATGTGAATTGCTTCCGTCGTGACCGCCCTGGCATGAACCCAAATTAGTTTACCGCAACGCGAGTTTCTTTTCTAATTCTTGCCTCAATTATCCTTTCCCATAATTTCATGGTATGACTTAACAACTTAATACCTCTGTAATTCCCACAACACTGCGCGTCGCCTTTGTTCTTATACAAAGGCACTATGACACTACTCCTCCACTACTCTGGCATTTTTTTTAGATTTAAAAATACAATTGAACAGATTAGTTAACCATTGTACTCCTTCCTCTCCAAGACACTTCCACACCTCAATCGGTATGTTGTCTGGACCAAATGCCTTAGCTCTTCCCATCTTCCTGAGTGCAGACCTCACCTCTCCCCGTGTAATATTTCTATAGTAGCAGTTATTTGCTTGCCGCCTTTGGGTGATGAGGTTGACATGATCATGTTGGTAAACTCTCCCGTCGTTGAGAAGATTGCAAAAATAGTTTTGCCATCTTAACTTAATGTCGTGTTCCTTTACTAGAATACGCCCATCTTCTCCCTTTATAAACTTCACCACCCCTAGATCCTGCTTCTTACGCTCCCTAGCTCTCGCAATCTTGAACATATCATGTTCCCCCTCCTTGGTTTCTAGTTGTTCATACATCTTCTTATAGGCAGTGTTCTTAGCCTCTGCGACTGCCTTCTTAGCCTCCCTCTTTGCGTTTTTGTATCTTTCCTTTAGAGTGACACGCTCCCGATCATCTACGCACCGCAAAAAATCTCTAAAACTATCATGCTTATCCCTAATTTTGATCTGCACATCCTCAGTCCACCACCAAGACTCCTTATGCCCTCTTGACTTTCCTGTTGTGATCCCTAGAGTCTCAGTCGCCACCTGATTAAGAATAGTCGCCATATCCTCCCACATCTGGTCCGCGTCTCCACCCATAATAGTTGTTTCCTTAGAGATGACCTTATCTTTGAACTCTGTAATTTTTTCTCCCTTCAAGTTAAACACTTACTCTCAACATATACAATTCTATTACGTGTCTTGTGTGATTTCTATGTTGCATTATGTCTTAATCAATACTTTGGTAAACACAATTAGACTCGCGTAATCGTTAACTTCGTACAAGCCGACGATACACAATGATAGATCTATTGGATTGACAACCCCACCCGGATACGTGTGCCCCTGGATATGGGTAGCGTGGGTGATTGTTATTGATCACATAACACAAACGAGTGAACCATATGCGTATGGGATGGACCACAATAAACATGTCACAAGGGTTGATTATGCAAATGCTTTACCTAGTAGTTTGTTTTCACATGTGGACTAGATTTGCCATGACACACCAGAATTGTACAAGTTTATGCTCATGATACAATATTCAAACATATGTAATTCTCACCAACTTTTATTGACCCAAAATGTTTTCAAACATAACATGTTTCAGGTTATAGCCTTGCTTGAAGATTAGAGTTAATGCTTGAAGATTTATATTTAGGGTTTCTCATTTGATGTACAAATTCTTTTTAGAACAATTGTATGTAATTCATTTAATTGATTATTGAAACTTATTATTTACCATGTGCTACTGAACAATCATCAATACGTGACATCCCGATGTTTCTGCCATCGGTTGGGGTGTTACAGATTGGTATCAGAGCCTTGGTTATAGTGAATTAGGTTATTAGAGAAATAATCTAGTCTATAACCGGTGGTCAATTTCGAATAGTTTGAGTTATTAAAACCCAATTCCCCTTGATTTATATACAATCTAACTTCCTTCAGTCAACGTCAACGTATTTCTTATATAAATATTTGCTTAACTTGTATTTACTTTTTTTTTCTTTTCTCACTCTTTTTTTTACATTTTTGCTCACGTCTCAAGCGTACACATCTTATTCCACATTTTCATACACACATATAGGGCTGCAAACGAACCGAACAAACACAGAACAAGGCCTTGTTTGTGTTTGTTTACTAAGGAAATTATGTGTTCACAAACAGTTCATGAACACTTACTGGATGAGATTTCTTGTTCGTGTTCATTTGTTAAGATAACACGCATGTTCGTGTTCGTTTGTTAATTTTAATCATGAACACACACAAACATAAACGAACGTTAATGAACACAAACAAGTGTTCATGAACCCAAAGAATTGTTCATGAACCAAAACAAATACAAACGAACAAATATTAATTTAGAATAAGATCGATTTCACATATATTAAGAAATTAAGTAGAACACCCAACATATAACCTAACTATACAAACATATACATAGTATGTAACATAATATTGGTAAAACATAAACAAATAGTGTCTCAAAAAACAAACTTTGATCTTAAACTTAAAGTCTGCATTTATTTAAACTTGAAGTCTTATATACTTACTTCACATAAATTATTTATTCATTTTAGTAAAATAAATACAAATTAAAGAATACAAAATAAAATTAAAAACTCCATTAAACTATCGAACACAAACGAATACGTTACCGAATGTTCACGAACATAAACAAACGAACGCGACATCTATTCATGGTCGTTCGTTTAATTAAACAAACGAACTTCCCGCCGAACGGTTCATGAACTGTTCGCTGAAAGTTCAGTTCATTTGCAGTCCTACACACATGGCAGGGGCACCAATCCCTTATGGGGGAGTGGCACCCTCCTTGCTTTCCTTATGGGAGGGGGGGAGTTTGAGTCCTACCGGCACCAAAATGTTGCTGGTGGGTCAAGTTTTACCGCAGTGGGCCTTCAGGCGGGTTTTCCCCATAAACTGATGTGAAATTACATGTGGACATGGGTTACTCTCGGAGTACTCCTTTGTCCAGTGGGTACTTCGAGAGTGCTTGGGATTGATTTATTGGCCGTTCAAAAAATAAAAAACATGGCCAGGGGCAGACCTAGCTTACCCTAGGGGTAGCTTGCTACCGTTCAACTTTGTTGGCGAAGTGTAAGAATATATGTATCGTGATACCCTTAAGTAAATATTAGGATCCTCCTAGGTTCAAAAGATCTTTCTACGCTACCCCTAAACTTTTCTTTTAAATCCGTCCGTAAACAAAGCCAGCCCACCTTACATAAACGTAAGCAACACACATATACATATTCAATACATATATAAAAACACACATATGTATGTTTCACTACAAGAAATATGAGCATTAGCATCGATAATAGGGATGTCGCCGCTAATGCTCAATGATCCGACGTGGGCCCTTTTAATACCTCTTGACCGTTGATATGTTGCTAAATCAAACGGCTCCAAATAAAAAGTACATTAGGCAATAGCGGCGATATGTCGCCGCTATTGCCTCTGAGTCCTTATACCGCGGACACCTCCTCTTCCCCTAATTTTTCCCCAATCACTTCCCCTCCCACTTTCTCCGGCCACCCACCGTCACCGCACCCTTGTCCACCACCCAACTACAACACCACACCGTCTACCTCACTTATAGCACCCTGTGTATACAAACCGTGGGGGAACAAGCTCATACATTATTACTTTTTATAAAGAGGTAATGCTTTATATATATAAGTCTTTATGTGATGTTTAATCAATCTTTTTTATTTTAAATAAAATTTGGAACGAGTCAAAATGTACTTTAGAGAGAATAATGATAAATATGGGTCGCAAGCTGAGTGAGAACTATGTAAGTATTTATTAAAAGTCTAACACTTATATCTATCTATATATATAAAAGAAAACGTATATGCTGACGTGGCGTGCAATGGAGGCCTCAACCTCCTCTTGAGAGTGCCACGTAGCATCATAATTGAAGGATTTTAGTGTTTTTGAACTATTTCCCCTTTTAATTAAAAAAAAAGATAAACATAAAACCCTAAATTAAATTGAGTTATTTTAGGAAAAAAAGAATTTAAAAATAAATTTAAAATTTTCTCTCTCATGTTTCCTCCCATAATTTTTAAACGTTTATATCTTTTATATACGGAATTTTTTAAAGAAAAAAATTACACCAAATTAATGAGCGTTTTATTATCTTTCCAACGAGTACCATAGTCCTATATAAAAAACGGTGAAAAATCGACTATTTTTTGTGAGGTTTCGTTCATACAGGAAAAAAACACACAAAGTGTTCATGTTATTCATTAATCATGTTTTTTCTTATAAACTAGGTTCTTATCTACGATGTTGAAAATCAGCCCAATCGCCATGTTATCATTGAAATTTTACTAGGTATACTTCATCAAGAGAAGTTAGGAGAAAGAATTGCGCAACACTGCAACACATGGTGTCACCTTATAGCAAGGTTATTTTTTTATTTATTTAATTACAAGAGTAATAATTATTATTATTAGTATTAGTATTATTAGAATGGTTATATTTTTCAACCCCGGGACGCTCCCGTAAAGAATTGATAGTTGCTGACGTGGTCCGACCGGTTGGACCAGTGAACCAGTAAGGTGACCGATTCCTTGCCCGGTCCGGTTTTAAAAACATTGATTACAACTTCCAACTTAAGTGTTTGTTTAGTTGATTAGGTTAAGAAATTATAAGAGCCATTAGAATGTGAAAAATTAGAGAGATGTGATGAGTTTTTTAATAGTTGCAGCTTACATAAGTGATTTTTTAGATGATTACTGATTAGGTTTTAGATTAGGGAATATGAGTTATCACTGATTAGAATACTATGAATATGCAATGATTGAGAGATTTTGTGGTTAGTTAACTTGAGCCATTTGCAATAGGTTATCACGTAAAATTAGATTTTTCAACCCCGGGACCCTCCCGGGGTAATCAGCTAGTATATATATATATATATATATATATATATATATATATATATATGGTGGGGTTAGAGTATAAAGGCCATATTTTGTGAGAAGTGTGAGAAAGAATAACAATTAATATTTAGACATCATTTTTTTGAACTTATTCATGATGTTTTGGATTGTTTAGCCTAAAATAACATCAAACATATCAATTAAAAACACAAAGCAATTTTTTAGGCTTAAAAACTTAAAACATCATGCCAAGAACACGTGTTCTAAATTGTTGTGTTTTAGTTGTGTGTTTTAGCTATGTTTTAAATTCCATGGCTATAACACATTGCATTGTATTTTAAATTGTTGTGATTGGTGTTTTTCTAGCAAAAAAAACCCAAAACATCATACCTAAATCCAAAACATGATGCCTACACGTGTTCTAAATTATTGTCGTCGTCGTCGTCGCCGCCGCTGCTGTCATCGTGGTGGTGGTGGTGGTGGTTGTTGTATATACATAGATATTAAGCCACATAAACACAAAATAACCTGTTATTATGATCTCCCTTTTATTCATCACGCCACCACCACTACACCTCCCACCATCGCACCATCATCGCCACCGCACCTCACACCACATCCACCACACCTCCACACCACCCCAACCCCAACCCCACTGCACCACCCACTACCCCAACTGCACCACAACCACCTCCACACCACCCCACTGCACCACAACCATCGGCCCCACCATCGTTTCCCACCATTAATGATGTTCGATTTACAGATATGAACTACCAAAGAGTTGATGTGTTTGATGCCTCACTTTTTGTAGATATGGGTTCGGTTTGGTTTGTAGATTTTCGGTCACAAGACATCAGATGGTAGTGGGTTTGATTTGTTTTTTCTGGTACCCCCTTTCGCCTGACTACCAGGTATGTATGAGTTTTATGGTGCTGAGAAGAGGGTTGGTGGATAGTGCAGGTGGGAGTAAATGAACAAAAGTGCAGGTTGGTTTTTTTTTTTTTTTTTTTTTTTTTTTTTTTTTTTTGAACGGCCAACGAATCAATTCCGAGCACTCTCGGGCACCCTTTTGGCGAATCAGGTACTCGAGAGTACCCGGGCCACCAATTGCCACCAATTCCCGGGAAAACCCGACCATTCACCCGCACGAAGGCACGACGGTGAAATAGTCGGTAAAACCGGTCGGGATCAGGACTCGAACCCAAGCCAATGGTCGGGTCATCCCTCATTTCCAATCCACCAATGTCCTCCAAATGTAGCTAGTGGGAATTGAACCCAAACCTCCGTTAGAAAACTTTAGGCCCTCAACCAATTGGGCTACAAGTGTTAGACAGTGCAGGTTGGTAGTAGTCTGAGATCGTGGTTGCAGTGGTGTGCTTGTGGTGGGGGATGGAGTTTTGACTAGATGGGTGAGTTGGGTTTTAAATAGGAAGAACACTAAAAGTGGCATTTTTTAATATATTTTATTTTTTAATTAAAGTATAGTTTTGTCTTTTTACGAAATAACTAACATACTTGGTGGATGATTTTAGTAAATTGGACTTAATCCGTTACAATTAGATAAATCAGGTGCTCAGATTGTTAAACATTTGGATTTGGATTCAACTAATTAAAATCACTATAACACAGAGACTCAAACAGTAAGTAACTCTTTCGAATTTGAATGGTTTTAATAGCGTTGTCACGGTTCGCACGAAATATATGTGTTCTCATATTACCCTTCTCATATATATATATATATATATATATATATATATATATATATATATATATAGGGGTAAGTTATCTTGAGAATCATTTTTTCAATACAAACCTAATTATAATTAAAATATAACATTAAAATACGAATTTTCTTTCCAAATAATTCATCTTTTCTTGTAAAAACACTCTAAAATTAACTTTTTACACATGTGTAAGTGAAATAGTTTATACATATATAAACAGTAAATTTACACATGTGTAAAAACAATTTATATTCGTATACGTTTAAATTTTTACGTGTAAATTGTATTTTCGAGGCTGTATCTATTATTAATTAATATATATAAAAGAAAATGTATATGCTGATGTGGCGTGCAATGGAGGCCTCAAACTCCCCTTGAAAGTGCCACGTGGCTTAATAATTGAGTGTTTTTGGTGTTTTTGAGTATTTTTCCTTATTTAACAAAAAAAAAAAAAAACCCGATAACCTAAAAAACCTTAAAATTTCATCAAATTAATAAATATATAACCCCATCTTCTCTCAAACCCTAATCATTATTCTACAAAAAAAAACAAATCTTCTCTCAAACCCTAATCATTATTCTACAAAAACAACACATCTTCTCTCAAACCCAAATCATTATTCTACAAAAACAACACACCTCAATATATATGAAGAGCAGAAGTCGATCATAAGCAGTGGTTTGTTCGATGAGAGATGGATCTTTCTCTATAATATTCTTTACAACCTCCAAATCACCAACTGCACTGCAGTAAACAACCCAGATTCATCTTGCACTCTGCAACTTAACCCTTGCCCCATATTTTATAATAATAATAATATCTTTTATAAAAGATTCACCTGAATCATCCACTATCACCAAGAGGTGGGTATAGGTGGTGGTGGGGGGTGGGGAAGAACAACCTCAAATACGTTTACCTACCGTAATCCAACATCCGTCTTCAGTGCTTCAGGTATTTTTCATCTCGTGGATTGTATGGTTTTTGAACTTTTCGATAATCGTTTTCATGTCGCGGATTGTATGTTTTCCTACATATTGGTTTTAGGCTGCATATGTTGATGTGGTAATTGATCAAAAAAACATGGACACATGCTACTGCAAGAAGATCTGGTGGCACTAGAGGTATTCTCTTTGCATATATTTATTTTGTCTTATGCCTTTTAATCCAAACTATGTTGTTGATAGAGGGGAGCAGAGAAAGAGAAAGCTAGAGAAATAGAGAGAGATAGGAAGAAAGGGACCGGAGGAAGAGGCGCCGCCGGAGTGTCGAGCGACGATAGTGGTGTCTTCAGATCAAATGCAGCAACAGCAGTAGCCGCTACAACGACTACGGTTACGGGTTCGTAGGGCTTGTGGACGGTAGACTGGACGTGGTTTGTTTACGGTAAACATATTGTTAGTGTTTCAGGTAGGTTGTTTAGGGTGGACTTTGTGTCATCCATTTTTTTATAAAATTTTGATGAATTTGGATGGAATATGGTGACTTAATGTTGTATGTTGATGATGGTATTGGTGTATATAGAGAGACAAAAAGTGATTTGAACCATGTAACTAAAGGAGAAGTACTAAACGCGAAACATGTCGTGTACATGGTTTGTTTGTTTGTTTATACTCTACTCTACTTAATAATAATAAGTGTATTATACAGATGGCTTTGATGTAATGATTTGGTAGGTGTCTTTGTAAAGTTGGAAGCAACATGTATGATGGTCAATTAAAAATAACCGGAGCGGTTGATTGTACTAGTTAAAATTTTAAACGATGTGATTAATCGCTTTGATTTATATAAGTTGAACTGCTAATGGGTGAATCGACTGATTTTTTTATTTTTTAAACAGGTGATGTTGAACATGCATGTGTTTAGGATCCAGTGTTGTCGGCTTTGATGCAAAGGTTCTTACAAAGATGGTTGATGATTATAATACATAAACGTAACTACATGTTCCAGTAATGAAAACATCGAATAGCTAGGATCATGTTTTTTTTTTTTTTTTTTTTTTTTTTAAACAGGTGATGTTGAACATGCATGTGTTTAGGATCCGGTGTTGTCGGTTTTGATGCAAAGGTTCTTACAAAGATGGTTGATGATTATAATACATAAACGTAACTACATGTTCCAGTAATGAAAACATCGAATGGCTAGGATCATGAAGGGGAAATATGTGGTTTTAACCCCAGAGTATATTTATCAATTGTTTTCATTTTTTACGATTGGTATGTTTTCAACTTTTATGATTTTTATTAAGTCATATTTGATATTTGAACCCCTGGACACTCCCGGGGTAATCAGCTAGTTTTAATAATAAAGACACGTGTAAAAATACATTTTGAATTTGAATAGTTTTAGATAGCGTTCTCGCGGTTCGCACAAAATATATGTGTTCTCAAATTAGCCTTCCTATATATATATATATATATATATATAGGGGAAAGTTAATTTGAGAACACCTATATTTCGTGTGAACCGTGAGAACGGCATCTAAAACCATTCAAATTCCAAATTTCTTTTTACACTTGTCTTTATTACTAAAATTCTATCTCAAAAACACAAATTACGCGTAAAAATTCAAACGTATACGAAAATAATTTGTTTTTACACATGTGTAAATTTACTGTTTATACATGTGTAAACTGTTTCATTTACACATGTGTAAAAAGTTAATTTGAAAGTGTTTTTGCAAGAAAAGATGAATTATTTGGAAAGAAAATTCATTTATTAATGTTATATTTTAATTATAATTAGGTTTGTATTGAAAAAAAATGATTTTGATTAGTTTTCTCACTTGTTCTCACGGTTCTCGCGATATTTAGCGTTCTCAAGATAACCCTCCCCTATATATATATATATATATATGGTCAAGATCCTGTACAAAGTGTTTTTTTTTGTAAGAAGTGTGAGAAGGTGTTTTGACCAATGGATCATCTTAATCTATGATGTGGATTAAGTGAGTGGCATTTTGGTAATTAGTGTTATAATATTAATAATAAATTACATTGCTGAGGGTATTAAACTAAATTAGACACCCACATTTAATTGATAGCTCTTTAAAAATGGAAACCACCATTCACTCTCATTCATTTCTCTCTCTCTTTCTCTCTCTATCCTCATCGCCAATTCTTGCTCGTGGTCTGTCTCTTCTTTTCTTTGTTAATCACTAATTAATTCAACTTTTGTTGGTTTCATTTCTAATTTCTATATATCATGATGCACACAACATAATTTTAATTATTTACACCTTAATTTAATCCGTTTATTCCTTTTTATATAAATTGCTTGTGATAACGATTGTTGTGTGAATTTAAGAGAAAAAAGAATTACATGCTGCCTTACTCTTTATTGGGTCACCTTCTGGATTTTGTAAGAAGTGTGAGAAGGTGTTTTGACCTTTATCTACTTGTGCGCAAGACCTCAAGATGCAATGTGTTTATGATAATGTGTTTTATGTTCAGGGGGATATTGTGGTAATATAGATAAAACACACTGGATTATGTATGGTGAAGATAACACACTGGATCTAGTGTGTTTTTTTGAATGTGTTATTGATTGTGTATGATGAAGATAAAACACACTGGATTATGGAGAAGATGATAATAAAACACACGTGACTGTTAAAACACAAAGTTGAGAATATGGTGATAAAACACATGGGTATAAACGTAAAACACCTTCTGGATGAAGCAACTTACAAGACTATAATAAAACACCATACCTTGTATAAATAATACCTAAAAATCTACCTTAAACATAAAACACCACATGTTGATTGTTAAAACACTATGACGTTAGTAAATGACGATGATGATGGTGACCAGAACCATTCTCTCTCTCTCTCTCTCTCTCTCTCTCTCTCTCTCTTTCTCGTGTCTCTCTTTCTCTCTCTCTCTCTCTCTTTACCTATTTTTATGCTCTCTCTCACCTTTCTTACCAAAATTATAATTTTAATCATTATTTAATAGTATGTAAAAATTACTAAAATGCCCAAATACCTTGTGCCACATGTCACTTAGGGATGAGCATACAAGGCCGAATACCGATCCCATCCCGTCCCGATCCCGATACCGTACCGAACCAAGGGGTTTCGGGATCGGTATCGGTATCGGTATCCATATTTATGGATTTTCGGTTTCGGTATTATCGGTATCGATACGGGATCGATATGGTATCGGTATTTTAAGGTAAAATACCGATACCATACCGGTACCGTACCGATACCGAACCGATACCGTACCGTACCATATGTGTTCGGTATCGGTATTGGTTTTTTGGACTTTTCGGTATCGGTATTGTCGGGATCGGTATTGGTTCGGTACCGATACCGTCCCGAGCTCATCCCTAATGTCACTCCTATATTGGTTCTCACACTTCTCACAAAAAAAATGAATTTGTATAAGAACCTTAACACACATATATATATATATATATATATATATATATATATATAGGGTCAAGATCCTGTACAAAGTGTTTTTTTTTTTTTTGTGAGAAGTGTGAGAAGGTGTTTTGGCCATTGGATTATCTTAATCTATAGTGTGAATTAAATGGATGACATTTTTGTAATTAATGTTATACTATTAATAATAAATTAGATGGCTGAAGGGTATTAAGGTAAAATCGTCACCCATATTTAATTGGTAGCTCTTAAAATATGGTAACATTGTTAAAAGTATTGGGCCATGCTATATAATTCAATGACTTCTCATCTGGGCTTATATTGGTTTTATGGGCTTATTGTCTAATGGGCTTCAGGTTTTTTAATATTATTTAGTCCAGCCCACACTTGGTGATTGAGCTGTTGTGTAGAAATGAGTGAACCGGGTCTTATAATATCTGGACTGGTTCATATATTATTAATGTGTTTGTTTGTGTGTTTGTTCACACAGATTGCTGACATGGCTTTATAAGGTTTGTTGGATTAGATGTTTCGTGACCGTTGGATCATCATGGTTATCTCTATATAAAGGCAGCTTTGGTGTACGAGCTCCAGTTTTCAGTCTCTTTATTTTCTTCTTGTTCAGTCGTCTAGGGTTTCATCTAGGGTTTCATTATTGTTGTAAGTTTGTTCTTTGTTTTGTATTTCCAGTCTGGTTATATGATCTGCTGATCTAAATCATCAGCAGATCTTCTGTATCAAACTTCTTATTATTTGATCTCAGTGATTTGCTGAGATCTATTGGGTATTGGGGGGCACGTTTTGGTTTGGGTTAAATAAGAGTTTTGTCGCCTACTTCTGTTGTTATGGTTAGGAGTTTGTGTTGGCTCCATCTTTGTTGATTTTGTTGTTTAGTCTTGTATGAAACCCTAAAAGTTTACATGGTATCAGAGCCTTAGGCTCTTGATCTTGGTCATTCTTGGTCTTCCGCTGTTGTTCTTGTGTCTTCTGGTAAAGGATCTGATCTGGTTGTAGATCTGGTCTTTGATGTTGTATAAAATAGTAGATCTGATCTTGTTACAGTAGATCTGGTCTATTATTTCTTGTGTCTTCTTGGTTATTGTTTTGAACAGGTTATTGAGGTCAACGATTGTTGGCAAAGGATCTGTGGAGCTTTGTGGAGCCTTGGATTGGATAATAATAGCTTCAATTGCACCTACAATACAACACCCTAAGTGAAGGTGTTGATTGTAGGTTTGGCGAAACCCTAACTTGGGTTCCCCCTCTCTGTGAGATTGTTCCTTTCTTGTTTTGTTATTGTTGTGTCTAGAGGCTATTGACCGGGTTAGGGTGGACCGGTATTGTTGAGCCGACTATTTGGTGTCTTGTGTGGTTACTTGTGGTTCTATTTGTTATTGTTTGGTCTTATCTACTATATACATATATATATATATTTAATAAAAGGGCTCCTGAGTTAAGAACTGGGTGGACACCATTGAGTGACGAATCCACTATCTGTATCACTGACTCAGCTTCGTCCTTCTAGGATTCTTGTTTGTTATATACTCTTTGTCTGTTGGTTGTTCTGTCTTTGTGGATTTATGGGTGATATTGTGAATCCGGGTGGAGGTGGAGCTGTCAACCCTGGTGGTGGTGGCTCCAACTCTGGTACTGGAGAAGGAACACTTGTCAGTAAACTTGACATTAGTGATCCTTTGTTCCTGCACCCTAGTGATACATCTAGTTTGTCTATTATAAGCATTAAGCTAAAAGGTGCTGAAAACTATTCTGTGTGGTCTAAATCTATGAAACTAGCTTTACAAGGTAAAAACAAGTTAGGTTTCATTGATGGTTCATGTGTTAAGTCTGTTGATAATGATGTTTTAGCTAATCAATGGGATAGATGCAACTCAGTTGTTCTATCCTGGTTGATTAACTCTGTTAGTGAAGAGTTATATCTTTAACAAGTTTTTTCTGAAAATGCTAGAGATGTCTGGTTAGATCTTAGGGAAACCTATGATAGAATTGATGGTTGTCATGTTTAATCTTCATCAAAAGATAAATGGTATAACTCAAAGTGGTAGTTCCGTTGCAGAGTATTATAACAAACTAAATACTATGTGGAAACAATTTGATTCTATGGTTCAGTTACCTGCTTGTACATGTCAAGCCTCTAAAGAATTCAATGACCTTAATAGCCTTATTAAACTCATGCAATTCCTGATGGGGCTTGATGATGTGTATCAACCTGTTAGAACCACTTTGTTGACTGGTGACCCACTACCATCAGTAAAAGCTGCTTTTGCTGTTGTCTCTAGAGAGGAATCTCATAGAGGAACCAGTAGTGGGTCAAAGGCAACCAATGTATCATTTGTTGCTAAGTCTAGTCAAGGTTCAGATAATAGGAAAGGTTTCAGTAGGGGACCTAATCCTAATCTGAAATGCACACATTGTAATAGGATTGGTCATACTAAGGAAAGATGTTTTGAAATAATTGGTTATCCAAATGGGGTTCAAAAGAGGGTTGGTAATAATTCAAATTGGTCAAATAATAACAACTCTACTAAAACACAGGGTAACTGGAAAAGTGGTATGACTAATACTAGTAACAATGTGAGCAATAATGTTTCTGCTGGCTCACCTTTTACACCTGAGCAGATATCTAGGTTAATGAATCTTATAAGTGAGAAGTCTAGTGGAGATCCTCAGAGTTCTAATGTTGGAGGTGAGTCTGTTGTTGTGAGTGGCTTTTCTAGTATGTCTGTTTTGTCTAAACTTTCAAAAATGTTTAAGAATTTTTCAAGTTGTTCTAACTTAGTTAAGTTTGCATTGTTCTTTGGGTGGATCATGGACTCAGGTGCCAACCAGCACATGGTTGGCAGTGATAAGTACATGATCAATTGTGTTGATGTGTCTAAGTATAATCTTGAAGTGAAACACCCAAATGGAACAAATGCTAAGGTTACTAAAATTGGTGATATAAAACTTGCTGATGGAGTTGTCTTAACTGATGTGTTTTTTATACCAGATTACTGTGTTAACCTGGTGTCTATACATAAACTGGCCAAAGATAATAAACTAGATGTCTTGTTTAATGAAAATGAATGTTTTGTCTAGGATTCCAAGTCAAGGAAAGTCCCGGTGACTGGTAGACAACAAGATGGTTTATATTTTGTTGGCAAAGATGTGAGTTTTAGTAATGTTTGCTTTAGTAGTGTTACTGACCATAGTCTTTGGCATAGTAGGTTAGGACACCCTTCCAGTCAAGTTTTAGCTGTGTTAAAAGAAAGTTTGAATGTTGGGGATCCTGATTCCATGCCTTGTGAGATCTGTCACAAGGCAAAACAGGTCAGGGTTCCTTTCCCTCTTAGTGATCACAAGTCTAAAGCTGTAGGGGATCTGGTACATCTTGATGTATGGGGACCCTACAGGGTCACTAGTAAAGAAGGGTTTAGGTATTTTCTTACCATTGTTGATGACTTTTCCAGATCTGTTTGGGTATATTTGTTAAAGTCTAAAGCTGATGTGTTTGACAATTTGGTTAGTTTCTATGAATTAGTTAAAACTCAGTTTTTGAAGAAGATTAAAGTGTTTAGGTTTGATAATGGAACTGAGTTCATAAATAAACAAGTTATTGACTTTTGTGATAAAAGAGGGATCATTCATCAGACATCTTGTGCTTACACTCCACAACAGAATGGTGTTGTGGAGAGAAAGCACAGGCATCTTTTGAATACAGCTAGAGCTCTCTTGTTTCAAAGTAGTGTTCCTTTGAATTTTTGGTCTGATTGTGTCCTTACTGCTGCTTATTTGATTAACAGGATTCCCTCGTCTGTTCTGAATGGAAAGAGTCCCTATGAATTAGTTTATGGGTTCCCCCCCCCCCCCGAACTTAGTCACTTAAGAAAGTTATGTAGTTTGTGTTTTAAAACTGTATTATCTGACCCTGATAAACTCTGTAGCAGGGCAGAAAAGTGTGTCTTAATTGGATATTCTTTTGTAAAAAAGGGATATAAATTGTATGATTTGGAAACAAAAAAAGAAGAGTTTTCTAGGGATGTTAAATTCTATGAAAATGTATTTCCTTTTAAAACTGAACATAAACAGTTAGTTTATGAAAAATTAAATCACTTAAATTTTTTTGACAATTTTGAAAATGAGATTTCTAAAAGTGACAAACAAAAATTTTCAAACCTTCCCAATGATGAAGGGGAACCTAAAGAGTCTCATGATCACTCACCTAGTGAGCATTTAGAAGACTCACCTAGACAGTCTAGTGATGTAGGAAATGAATTCTCTCATGACCAGCAACCTAGCAGTTCTATAGGAAGAGGGACTGACTGCTCCAGGTTTGAGGGATCAAATGATGAGATAAGGACTCCTGAGGGAAGTAGACCTATTAGACAGTCCAGTAGGGAGTCTGTCTTACCTAAGAAATATGATGATTTTGTTTTAGAGGGTAAAGTTAGATATCCTATTGAAAAGGTTGTTAATTATTCCAACTTATCTGTTGAAAATAAGTGTTTTGTGTCAACTGTAAATAAAATAGTTGAACCTACATCATACTCTCAAGCCTCTAAGGATCCACATTGGATTGAGGCTATGAATGAGGAGATGGAGGCACTTTATAGAAACAATACATGGATTGTCACTGATTTACCACCTGGTAGAAGGGCAATTGGATGTAAGTGGGTCTATAAAGTGAAATATAAGTCTGATGGTCAAGTTGATAGATACAAAGCCATATTAGTGGCTAAAGGTTACAATCAGAGAGAAGGGTTAGATTTTGGAGAAACCTTCTCTCCAGTTGTAAAAATGGTCACTATTAGAAGTGTCATTGCTTTAGCTGTACAAAATAACTGGACTTTGTTTCAACTTGATATTAATAATGCTTTCTTGTATGGGTCAATCACTGAAGATGTTTATATGCAGTTACCAGAAGGATACTCTTCTAGTAATGGGTCAAAAGTGTGCAAATTAGTTAAGTCATTATATGGACTAAAACAAGCTCCAAGGAAATGGAATGAAAAGCTTGTTGATGTCTTAAAACATATAGGTTTTGTTCAAAGTATATGTGACTATTCCATGTTTGTTAAGTCTGTAGATGGTGTGTTTGTGGTGTTGTTAGTGTATGTTGATGATATAGTTATCACTGGTAACTCTGAAACTGAGATTAATAATGTTAAAACTTTGTTAAAAGAAAGTTTTAAGATTAAAGATTTAGGGAAACTGAAATACTTTCTTGGCATTGAGGTACTATACTCAGATGAGGGTATTTGTCTCAATCAAAGAAAGTATTGGCTGGATCTTTTGTCTGAGTTTGGGTATCTTGGTTTTAAACCAGTTAAGGTACCTATAGAACAGAATTACATTCTTGGTGTTAAAGATGATAAAAATGAGAAATTTCTAGAGGATATAACTGGCTACCAGAAACTCATAGGAAAGCTGATTTATCTGTCTTTAACTCATCCTGATATAAGCTATTCAGTACAATTCTTGAGTCCGTTTATGCATAAACCGACTTAGAAAGTACTTGAAGTAGCTTTGAGACTGCTTAGGTATTTGAAGCAGTCTCCTGGAAAGGGAATAGTTTTTAAGAAAAGTAAGGATTTGACCTTGTCAGCTTAGTCTGATGCTGACTGGGCTAAATGCCTTATCACTCGTAGATCTGTAACAGGATTTTGTGTTTTCATTGGAGATTTTCTTGTTTCTTGGAAAAGCAAGAAACAAAACACAGTGGCTCGATCTTCAGCTGAAGCTGAATATAGAGCTATGTGTTCAACTGTGTGTGAACTTGTTTGGGTATCAAATCTTTTAAAAGAGTTAGGTGTTTCTAACAAGTTACCTATAAATTTGTTTTGTGATAGCAAGTCTGCAATATCTATTGTAGAAAATCCTGTTTTTCACGACAGGACTAAACATTTTGAATTGGATTGGCATTTTTTGAGAGAGAAAATTGGTGCTGGGTCTGTTAAGGCTGAGAAGGTCAAGTCAGAAGATCAAACTGCTGATATTTTCACTAAGGGTTTGCTTAGTGGTCAGCATGAGATCTTGTGTACTAAGCTGGGAATGTCTAATATGTTCGAGTAATTGAATTAAGGGGGGGGTGTTAAAAGTATTGGGCCCTACTATATAATTCAATTACTTCTCATATGGGCTTATATTGGTTTTATGGGCTTATTGTCTAATGGGCTTCAGGTGTTTTAATATTATTTAGTCTAGCCCACACTTGGTGATTGAGCTGTTGTGTAGAAACGAGTGAACCGGGTCTTATAATATCTGGACTGGTTCATATATTATTAATGTGTTTGTTTGTGTGTTTGTTCACACAGATTGCTGACATGGCTTTATAAGGTTCGTTGGATTAGATGTTTCGTGACCGTTGGATCATCATGGTTATCTCTATATAAAGGCAGCTTTGGTGTACGAGCTCCAGTTTTCAGTCTCTTTATTTTCTTCTTGTTCAGTCGTCTAGGGTTTCATCTAGGGTTTCATTATTGTTGTAAGTTTGTTCTTTGTTTTGTATTTCCAGTCTGGTTATATGATCTGCTGATCTAAATCATCAGCATATCTTCTGTATCAAACTTCTTATTATTTGATCTCAGTGATTTGCTGAGATCTATTGGGTATTGGGGGGCACTTTTTGGTTTGGGTTAAATAAGAGTTTTGTCGCCTTGTTTTGTCACCTACTTCTGTTGTTATGGTTAGGAGTTTGTGTTGGCTCCATCTTTGTTGATTTTGTTGTTTAGTCTTGTATGAAACCCTAAAAGTTTACAAACATCCCTTAAGTTTCGTGCATTTCTTTCTCTCTCTCTCCTTCTCACTCTCTCTCTACCAAAAATTGCATCATTGAAACGGTGAAAGTCTTTCAATCTACAAGCCAATTATAAAATTCCCATATGTGAATCGTGGAAGTCTCTTTCAATCCATTTTTTTGTCTCTTTCAATCCATTTTTTGTAAACTAAATTATGTTTGATGGTTTTTAATTAGAAATTCAGTTTCTACTATTTTTGTTGTGTAGGATGAAAAAGAGGGTTGATAAGGTTTTTAGCAACACCGGTGATGTAGATTCCGGCAACCGTTCTTCATCTTTATATCAGTGTGTTTTATATTCAAGTCATAGTGTGTTAGCATTTGGAAGATTCTATTGCGATTCAAGGTTATGGTGTTATTTTACATTCTGAAGGATTGTATAAATGATTTATCATGGTGTTATGTCGTCTGATCAATCAAATTGTTTGAATATGAGATATTCATATCAGTGTGTTTTATCTTCATTGGGAATGATTGTATAACATTCACAATAGTATGTTATATTTTAATTGTGGTTTTATCGGTGTGTTTTATTTATACACTTTAAAAATTCTGGTTGATAAAAAAACACTACGTATGACTAACACACATCATTCATATATGATAAAACACTATACGTCGCGTGAAAAAAAAAACTACCTTAAACATAAAACACCACACTTAGAATAATACAAAAACAATGCTGTGTGCAAATCTGGATTACTAATTTTATTCTCTCTCTCTCTCTCTCACCTCTCTTACCAAAATTATAATTTTAATCATTATTGAATGTGTTACTAATTGTGTATGATGAAGATAAAACACACTGGATTATGGAGAAGATGATGATAAAACACACAGGACTGTTAAAACACAAAATTGAGAATATGGTGATAAAACACACGGGTATGAACGTAAAACACCATACCTTGTATAAAAAAATAACTAAAAATCTACCTTAAACATAAAACACCACACATTGAATGATCAATGCAAATGACTATGAATTTTAAATCGTGAATGTTGATTCTTTATAAAAGCATTCAGTAAAAATCGTTTTAATCAAAACAAAAATCCCTATATATATATATATATATATATGTTTAGGTTCTTGTACAAAACCCATTTTATGTGAGAAGTGTGAGAACCTATATATATATATATGTTTAGGTTCTTGTACAAAACTCATTTTATGTGAGAAGTGTGAGAACCTATCTAAGAGTGACACGTGGCAACCAATTATTTTATTTAAATGGGCATCATATATATATAGGATTTGGTTCATTTGAGAACCATTGGCCAAATTGAGAACTAAGAGAACTATTTTGGAGCACACATTTCTCTAAGTCAAATTCTTTTTTTTTTTTGTTTTTTTTTTGCATTTATACAATTATGTATATACGTGTCTAAAACTACAAAAAACTAGTGTTATACATAAATGTACATACTAGGTGATTACCCCGGGAAGGTCCCGAGGTTGAAAAATTTAATATGACTTAATAAAAAAAATGATAAAAGAAGAAAACTCAAATCACAAAAAGAGTAAATAACTTAAACATAATCAATCTTAGTTAAAAAAAACGTTTATTTAAAAAGTTAAAAAAATAAAAAGCATAAACCATATTAAACATAATACAGTATTAAAAGGATAACCTTCAACATATAACCATCTTCACGTAATTTAAAATATGTTACAATTTGACTTTGACTTATATAGATGTAGAATTCATGATCATATTGAAAACAAAAACACTTATTTCAATACAGTGACTTTGTAAAGAAAAGCATATACGAATTTTCTTTGAATACATGAATTTAGATTAATACATGTTTTATTAATCTAAACATAAATCACTTTCAATAATCAACGAAGAAGAAAAAACTTCAAAATCTTTAAAAAAAATTTAACACTTACTTCTTGATGAACAGAAGGAGAATTCAAAAACTTGTTAATAATGAATGTTTTGATGTTAATGTAATCATATATTTATAATGGCTACTCAATAATTCTATATTAAATTAATTTGTAAATAAAATCTTCTATTTTAAATTAGAAGATATGCATATCTTATTTTATTTATCTTTAAATAAATATTTTATTAAACTTACTGTAAACAAATAAATATTTAAATTTTTATGTTAATCCTAATACATAATTCGAAAACAATATTTATATATAGTATATATATCGAAAATAATATTTAAATTTTAAATAGAAAGATATGCATATCTTCTTTTATTTATTTTTAAATAAATATTCTATTAAACCTCTCACCTCAACGTGCCACGTGGCACATTCAATGGGGGGGGGGGGGGGGGGTTGAGGCATCAATTGAATGTCACATCATCATAAGTCAATTCTTTTATTAATAGTTATAGATTATAGATTATAGATGTTTGCAAATGTGTAGAAATAATTTCACATACATGTATGGATAACATTATTGTGGGTAAGAGCATGGTATCTTAACGTAAATACGTGTCTATACGTGTTAGAGTTTAAAAAATAAGTATCATACATATATGTTTGACATTATACACATATGTATAACTGAAAAATATAATATACACATATGTATAAATGCAATATACACATATATATAAATGAAAAAAAATAAAAAAAAATTATTCTTGCAAGAAAAGCTGCGATTTAGCAAAAAAAAAAAAAGAAAAGGAACCCTTAGAGAAATGTGTGGTGCAGAATGGTTCTATGAGTTCTCAATTACCATATGGTTCTCTTAGGATCCCTACCCTATATATATAGGATTAGGTTCTAATGAAAACAATGTTGAGTTGGAAGAACCGTGAGATCTCCAAAGTAAAATGTGAATTTTAAAAAAATAAATTACACACTGATGTAAAAACAGATAATCCCGCCGTAAAAAATGAAAAAAAAAACAAATTTTACGATGTTTTTACACTGGTGTGAAAAAACCAACACACCAATGTTGACTTTTAATATTTTGTTCAATATTTTATTATGCTTTAATTTACAATCGCACATTCATTATTGAATAAAATAAGTATGTGGTTATAAAGTGAGTTCTTACTATTCTTCCAACTCAACCATATTCTCATTTTACCCTTTCCATATATACATACACACCATAAAAATGAGCATTTTATTTTCTTTTAATTCTAGTATGTTATCTTTTTTTTTATTTCTTTAATTAAAAAACTAAGATGTTACGTGATTACTGGTGTTTACATTACCCGTCGCGTCACATGGACACCCATCTTGTGTCTGGTCTGATTTCACCACCGCCATACACCATCAGCCTCCAATCACGATGGAGTGAAAAAGATAAATGGAAGGGTTAACAATGCAGCATATTTTTTTTTTTTTGCACAGACAAACGGGATTCTTTATTCATAAACCAAATCAGTCAAGCTTCTTTTTTATTTTCTTTTTGTTTATTTGTTCTGCAATTTTTTTTTTTTTCGCATCTCAGGTGTATGCATCTTTGTTTGGCCGATGCTTTGAGTGTTTAAACTTACTAACCAGAGCTAACTAGTACAAGCGGAGCACAACTATCATAACTCATGTGACTACTCATTAACAAGAATGGGCATAAACTTACATATGTCGGACTTGTTGGCATTGAAGGAAGCTGAGGCGGTGCAAATTCGTCATCCATCATCTGCACAGCGTTATATACCATTAGTTAATTAGTAGAACGTAATTGCTTGAAATTAATCATGACTCTATTCTATAAAAGAAAACTGCAACCGACAATAGCTCTTCCTCAGATCGATCAGAAAGCTACTACTACTACTACTACTATTATTATTATTATTATTATTATTATTATTATTATTATTATTATTATTATTATTATGATGATGATGATGATTATTATTATTATTATTATTATTATTATTATTATTATTATTATTATTATTATTATGCATGATTCAATCAAGGAAAACTAAAAGACCTTAATTGAGTTATATGATCATCCCAACTTGCATTCCATGATTTATATACCATCTAACTTCCTTAAGATCAACGTTTCTGGAAATTTAAAAGTACATAATTGCTTTTTTTTTTTTTTTTTGAACGACAAATTTTTTATTACACCTTTATTCCACCTCATCTTGCATTTGCAAGGATTTGAACCCGCAATCTCACATTTATAAGGGAGAACACCATACCATTAGACCAAGAGATCATGACTATACTAGAGGAATGCAAAGATAATAACTTTGCCTCATATCGATTGAATGAACAAATGAGAGGTATATTATTAGAGCACCCACAATAGCCGTCAACCAAACCACTCTATCTAAACGTACCGCCACGTCAACATACCACATTATTTCAAACTATTTCAAAACACAACCCATATTTTTCCTTCAACCTCAAACCATTCCAAACCTCCACCTGATCACCTGTTTTTCCTCTTTTATTTAACCTTTATCTAAATTATATACTCTATTACTTTATCAAACAAATAATATTATTAATTAATTAAAATAAAAAATAAGCAAAATGTAATATAAAATAAAACATAATAAGTTAAAATTAAAGAACACATTACAAGTATAAAAGTCACCACAAAGCATTAAAGTCACCAGATGGGTCAGAAACATCAATACTAGTTCCACTAAGCTTAATCTCCACAAACACCTACGCCTTCACCGTCGTAACCATCACTGTCTTCTTCTCCACGTTAGCTCCATTGTGCTCAACTCCGATAGTTACTTTCATCTTCTTCTCCACTGTCTTCTTCTCCACGTTAGCTCCATTGTGCTCAACTCCGATAGTTACTTTCGTCTTCTTCTCCACTGTCTTCTTCTCCACGTTAGCTCCACCCAAATTGGAATTCAAAATAATCAGAGCTTAAATACGGCCCGTATAGACCTTTACGGGCCGTAGAGGAGCTCTCAATCATTGGTTGTTAGGACTAAACCTCATAACTCGTTTTTATGTTTAAATACGGCCCGTAAGGGTCTTTACGGGGCCGTATAGGGTTGTCTAAATAAAATTTTGCGCTGTGTGAATAACCGGAGCCTTTATAACAGTGTAGAGAAACAAAACCCTAGGAGAGAGAAAATAATGGGTGGGGTTTTATCCGGTGGATTATGACTCTATTGGTTCGATTTTCTAACATGCTAAAACAATGGAGGTGCAAAACAAAAAAATATGTGATATATGTTGTATTTCCCATGGTAGCCTGGAATTTATGGGTTAACTAAGAATCTTTGAGGGTGGACGGCCAGACAGGGAACTTCGTGATGGGCTAGCTGTGACCATCACGAACACCGGTCCACCATTTGCATCACGCCTGCGATAAATGAAAACCGTGATGGTCATCAAGCTGCAAAAGAGACGTTGGCCAACAGCCTTTGGACCGTTTGAGATTAAAACAAAAACTAAACACTATATATAATCTTCATTTTTCAACCAAAATCAATATCACAACAATCAAACAATATCTTCAACAATCAAACAACCTAAACCTCAATCAAAATACATTCAATCTTAAAAAAATGGAAGGATCGAGCAAGAAACAATCGACTACGAAGCGAAAGTTTAGACCAAAGGTTCGGTCTAATTTAGGCAAACTGGCTAGATTTCGTCAAGACGAACCACAAATCTCACAACCTACACACCAAGCGTCTCAAACCCAACATATGCCCACCCCACCCTTTCAAAACCATGGTTTTCAAAACCTTATGTATCAAACCCAACAATTTTCGCTTCCAAACAAATATCCACTACACTACTCCCAACCCAACATGCTAACCCAAGTCGCATCTTGGGTGTTCCACATACCTCCCGATCAGATTGATGTGCCAATATTTGACCGTTTTGGGATTCGCGAACTGTACCAAAATACTCCGTATCGTAACACGGTTCCGATCGTATATTTGGATGAAGATGAAGAAGAAGAAGAGGTAGAGGAAGAGGAAGAAGAGGAGATACAAGTGCAAGCCCCACCAAGTCGTGGAAAAAATAAACATTCGACAAACAAAACGTCAAATGTGAAAACTCCTTGGTCGCAAGAAGAAGAGGCTATAACTATTGGTACGGTTGGTAAAGTCGTTTTTACATATTTCCGAGATGAAAACACCTTGGTAAAGTCGTTTTTAAATATTTTGGAGGACAAACACGTTGGAAATCAACAACCTAGAGACACCTTTTGGCATCGAGTCATGGGCCACTTTTCACAACTTATCGGTGGAACCACACGGCGCATGGATCAAATAACCGGTAAATGGGCCTATTTAAATAAAAAAATGAGTCAACTCAATTCAATGGCCTCTACGTTACACAGGTATATTATTAATCGTTTATAATTTTTTTTATAAATCGTTAAGTTTATATATTTTTTTTACTTTGTTACAATTTTTTTTATAAATTGTTTACTTTATATTTTTTTAAAATAGAAACATCTTTGGCCAAGTGGATCGAGTGATGTAGAAATCATACGTGCGGCCTTCCGCGATTATCAGACACTCTACATAAATAGTGGCTTTCAATCGTTGGATGCTTTAGAACTTGCAAGAGTTCATTCCAAGTGGGTTCCCATTGACATTCCTCCGGGGGTGACCGAACATGGCCCAACGGGAACTCGTGGAGGAAGGGGAAGGGGTAGGGGTGGTGGTTCTCAAAAACGATCTAAAACATCCGATTCGGGAAATTGCACACCATCAACTGATGGGATGTCAAGCAACATTCCCGATATCAATTTGAATGAAGAATTTCCCGACCCCACTGATGACACAACACCGACGAAAACCGACACTCGAAGGAAAAAGTTTTGAGTCATCAAGTGGCAAAGGGAAAGCGGTTTGGGTGGATGAGATAGTCAAATACAAGTCGGCAAAGTTGGTGGAAATGGAAGAGAATCGAGAACGGCGCAAATTGTTGGCGGGCTTGAAAATAAAGAGAGAAAACACCTTCATGAAATATTTGTCCGAAGTTGAAAAAAAATAAAGTTTTGAAGGTTTTGAAAGAGAATCATGAAGAAGCCGAAGAACCATACAAGTCGATTCACATTGAACGAAAACCTAAAATTTGTGAAAGCAGGGTTGGGTCGTTAACTTTTAGTTTTTTTATTTTTATTTTTTTTAGTTTTTTATGTTTTTTATTTTTAAGTTTTTTATTTAATGTAAGTTGTTTTTATTTTATGTTTAATGTAATGTTTTTATTTTATTTAGGTAAACTGCACAGATGACCCTATCTATTTTCAATGGTCCCCAACGTTGACATTTTATAACACTTTGGTCCTTACGAGCTAACGTTGTTAACTTTTGCCTGTTAAGTCATGTAAAATGACCAAAATACCCTCATCATATAAAAAATAAAACCCCCTTCTCCTTCATCTGTACAACGACTCCATCACCATCACCACCCCTCTTCAAACCATCAACACCACCTCCTCCTCCTCCAATGTGACACCAGTCAACGATCCAGGTCAACATCCCTATGCATTTTACTCATTATTGTCATATCATGTGCATAAATAGACATTTTGCACACACTATACCCCCTAGTCTGGTAAAGCACGAGTTATTGGGAAAACTCAATAGATCACCTGTTTATGCATACAACACTCGAACTATACAAAACAATTGGTATTGAATAGTCAAGCCAATCACATGCTCAACAGAGAGCAACTGGATACCCGTTTACCATACAATACAATACAATACAAAATGACAATACACGTGACAATGCCTAAGTGGAAAATTACACAATCCACTTAAACTCGAACAATCACAAAGCGTTTTATGAGGTCACCACTCTCTAACACGTGGTAACTCCTCACTAACACATGTATACGGATCACAAATATTATCATGTTTTAACATCTAATGACATGTGTTCACGGCTAATGGAAATCTATACATGTTAATATCATCATCAAAACACTTATATACATATACAAATGCACAATCACACGACTAACTACCTAATGTAACCCACTCGTGTGCTCATTAATGAACATGTAGCCGACTACCAAGAACCAAGAGCAAACACATAATGATAAACGAATGATCTATAACAAAGAGGTCTTATCATTGATTTGGATAACACATGAATATGTACATGCCCATATATACCTTCGCATACATACACATATACACACACACATTGATAAACACTCAAACATTATTGTTTTCGAGGAGATTGTGGTGGATCTACTTGCACTTTCCGAGATCGTCTGTCACGAGAAATTGGTTCGTATCCCCTTGTCCACTCTCGATTCGAGGAGACCGTGGTGGATCTAATCTCTGAGTCACATCTTGCATCAAGGCGCAAAAGTGTTTAAGGAAGGGTTGTGTCGCGTTTCTGGCACATGTCGTTAAACAGAAAGCTAAAGATCGGAAAGTCGAGGACATACCGGTAGCACGAGACTATCCCGAAGTCTTTCAAGAAGATTTTCCGGGCCTGACACCGCCACGACAAGTCGAGTTTTGCATTGACCTAGTCCCGGGAGCTGCCCCAGTAGCTCACACTCCGTATCGTTTGGCACCATCTGAGATGCAAGAATTGTCTAACCAGCTTCAGGAATTGTGAGACAAAGGTTTCATTTGTCCAAGCTTTTCTCTGTGGGGAGCACCTGTTTTGTTCATGAAGAAAAAGGACGGGAGTTTCCGCATGTGCGTCGATTACCAGGAGTTGAATAAGCTGACCATTAAGAACAAGTACCCACTGCCGAGGATCGACGATCTGTTTAAGCAGCTACAGGGTTTCAGCTATTACTCGAAGATTGACGTACGTTCGGGATATCACCAGTTGCGGATCCAAGAAGACGACATACCGAAGACTGCGTTCTGGAATCGTTATGAGCATTATGAATTTTTGGTTATGCCATTCGGTTTGACAAATGCTCCTGCTCTTTTCGTGGATCTTATGAATCGAGTCTGCAAACCCTACTTGGACAAGTTCGTGATCGTTTTCATTGATGACATCTTGATCTACTCGCAAACAAAGGACGAGCACGAACACCATCTTCGACTTATTTTGGAGTTGCTCAAAAACGAGAAGTTGTTTGCCAAATTCTCTAAATGCGAGTTTTGGATTCGAGAAGTTCATTTCCTTGGTCACGTTGTGACAAAGAAAGGTATTCAAGTTGACCACTCTCTAACACATGGTAACTCCTCACTAACACATGCATACGGATCACAATATTATCATGTGTTAACATCTAAGGACATGTGTTCACGACTAATGGAAATCTATACATGTTAATATTGTCATCAAAACACTTATATACATATACAAATGCACAATCACACGACTAACTACTTAATACCCACTCGTGTGCTCATTATTGAACATGTAGCCGATTACCAAGAACCAAGAGCAAACACATAATGATAAATGAATGATCTATAACAAAGAGGTCTTATCATTGATTCGGATAACACATGAATATGTACATGCCCATATATACCTTCGGCATACATACGCATACACACACATTGATAAACACTCACACATTATTGTTTTCCATGATAATTCTAACATCCGGCCCCTCTCACCACCAATATTGTCCGATTTGCCCCGATGGGTTGCCCATCCAGAGCTAACGGATTTGTTTTTGGTTGCCCCGGTGGAGACCTCCCAGGAGGTCAGCCATCTTGGTACTACTCCCACTTGAGCACGCTTAACTGTGGAGTTCTCCTCTCATCCACTAACATTAAGCCCCAAAACGCGTTGGTGATTTAAGAGGCATTGGATTACATATGAACCAAGGATCTCTCCTGGCCACGGCTGATGTAGGATTTGCCTGGGGTGTCACATTAGTCTCCAGCTATTACTCGAAGCTTTCCCTTTATTTTAGCCTTTGAAATAGTTGCTGAAATTAGACATGGAGGTAATTTGGGATAATTGCTTAAATTAAGTTTAGAGGTAATTGAGCATCTGATTGATATGATCAATTTGTAATCACATCAGAAATGGTAACTGTTTCATTGATCCTTCCAATTCGGTTCTTATCACCACCGCTCTCCCACAAAGTTAAGACAAAGCCACCCTAGAGAAGAAATTGCAATACCCAACCAAGTTCGTAGGGTTACCATCGTCGGTTTTGACTTAATAATTGAAAAAGAAGTGGTTTGATTGCTCCTAGTTGCATCGTTGTTTCTGTAGGCGGTGTTTACCTTTGTTTTGCGAAGAAAGAAGAAAACAAGGGTTATGTAAAGGTTTTTTTTTTTACCAATTCAAGTCCCAATCGATAATCAAAGGAGCGTAAAACGTTGGCTAAATAACATATTTTATTGAGGAAACTAACTCAAAACTTCATAGAATCCCTACCAATTAACATGGTATATATAGCTAATCTATCTCATTAGACTATAACTAGGATTACTACTAATTACTTACATAATAATAATAATATTAATAATAATAATAATCTAACACATATCCTAACCCAGCGGCGGATCCACCAAAGGGGGAGGGTGGGCAGGTGCCTACCGTACCACCGAAAGAGTTGTTGTATTTTTATCTGTTTTTTTTCCTAAATATAACTCAAGTACCCAAGCTCTCGAGTGCCCAAGGCTGGAGCTTGTGTTGTTAGACCAAATGAATGGCCTAGAAGTCTTGCTTTTCGCCTCTTCTCAGGTTAGCAATTCGACATAGACATAGAACTCGTCGGATTTGCATGGCCTCGCCGTACTGACATAGAACTCTGCCGGAAGTGATAGTCGGAGAAGAAACATTTAAAAGCTAGGATTTGTGTTTCAACTTTCAAGATTTGAAGTTTTTATAAATGAAAGTCAAATAAATTACATTGGAAACAAGTTTTGCAGCTTTTTCAAAAGTCTGCAACCTACTTTCTTCCAATCTTTTTTAACACTATGTTTTTTTACATACGTATTATATATAATACTACTTTATTTAATTATTATTTTTTATGTTTATACTATTAAAAGTTTTAAGCTAAATAGTAAATACCAATCCATTTGGTTCTTAAATCCGAGTCAACCGGTCTGATCGTCAAGAACGTGTCCGGTTCAAAGTCCAGGTTCGATTTTGTGATATGTTCTATTGTCGATAGTCAATTGATTTACTTATTTTATATTTATTCGGTTTCCAAATGTTCTTAATTTTTTTGTATTATTAAGTAAATAATTATGTATCTGCTAACCCCTCTTGTTAATTCAACTAATTTGTGCCCCCCGTAAAAAAAAATTCTGTATCCGCCACTGTCCTAACCCAACACGTATAGGATACAAGACAATTATCCACTAATTATTTGATGTTGTTTAACATATAAACTCCTAAACTCGAGCTGATCGTTATCTCTAACCGCCTACACGCATTGAAGCCATGAATATGATTAGCAATTCCCAATATTCACCCCCTGAATTTCTGAATCGTATACTAGAGATCTTCAATGCCAAGAATGTTTTCTTTACCTTGATTACCTTGGAACTTCTTTTGATATCTAGCAATGTTTTTTGGCTCGTTCCTAGCTTGAACATTCTTGTACACAACTAGTCCTTTGTTTGCGACTCGTCCTTTGGTCATAAGAACTCGCAATACCGTTGACTCAGTTGCGATCTTGAGCAAACACTAGCATTCTTAGATCATTATACGCTCCCGCGTAGTTTATGTTCATTTGATTATTGACTGGGACTTGAATTGGTATTAGATCCAAGTTCAAGGTACTCGTGATTGATACCAAGATCTAATCACCGCAAGGAAGCATATCATCGTCGTGAAGAGTTGGTTTCTTCATTAATAAAACTTGTAGGAGTTAGGCCATTATTTTTATGTTCGTTTGAGTATCAATCAGGACTTCACACACACACACATATATATATATATATATATATATATATATATATATCCGGTTCTTAAATCCGGTCGGACTTGTTGGACCGATCTGACCAGTGGACCGGTAAGTAGATCGGTTCAACGTCCTGTGTGGTCCTGTAAATATTGGTTTGGGATTTAAATTGCTAAAAAGGAAGTATGAATAAAGAAGTAGGAGAGAGACTGCATGATTCAAATTGAAAGGCTTATGCACAATTTATAGAGCAACAATCTAAACGGTTAGGCAGTCAGGTTAAACTAACTAATCACTAATCAGAAGTAACTAGCACAAGCGGGAGCACAACTGAATATTATAACTGTGACTACTCTCAAGCAAAACGTGCGTAGACTTACATAATTCATTCTTGTATTACTGAATATTCTCATAGACGGTCCAAAGTTTTTTTCCTGCTGCTGGGCTACTTGAGAACCTGTTGGGCTTGTTTCGTTTATCATCTGCACAACGATACAAATACCATTAATTAATGACTAACACCCAATTGCTTGATACCTTGACTAAATAAAATTAATGAGAAATGCAACCGATAAATACCTCTTCCTCAGATCGATCGGGCGGGCTATTATAGCTAAACAAATTTGAATGAAATTCAGAAGGCCTTGAGTTTTGTGATCAGATCTGAATATGCATTTCATAATTTATATACAATCTAACTTTTTTAAGTCAACGCCAACGTCTATAGAAATTTAATAATATATTGGTAATTATGCAAGCATGCCAGCCGGCTAATGGTGTAATGGTAGGTGCTTTGTATTGATTAATTACATAGTATCTATAGGGCGTGATTATTCTATTTCTACACAGTTATATATTTATAATTTTTTTTGCACGATAAAAATTATATATGTATACTAGTGGGAATGTCTGCGTGTTGTGGCGGGTGTCCTGATTGATATCAAATTCAATTATGATGTGATAAAAAAATGTATCAACGACAAGCACTTTTGCACACTTGAACGTCATCTCATCAAATTTGACCGGTTTGAAGGGTAACAAGTCTCGCTTATGCGGTTTCTTTTTTCACAAGCACATGTCTTTTTTAACAACTTAACAGACTTACGGGTTGAAGGACTTTTTCATTCAATATAAGCATGTATGTTGGTTTTTAATATTAACCATTATTACATATGCACAATATTTTGAAACATTTAATTCTTGAAATGACATCAAATGGTTGGTGAAGGTCCATCCGGGAATCAGATTCCCGTATTCTACTCATGCGTGTGTAAGTGCGGAATCCAAAGACACGCTAGATCAACCAGACAATGACCTAATCAACTTTAATCACTAAGATTTGTATAAATATGACAATATCAAAGAACACACCTAGTGAGAACCTAGAGAGAGAAAGTAATATGCAAATGACTCTAAAGGTTGTGGAATTAGGCACGGGTTTGGGTATTTATATCTTGGACCCAGACCCAAACCCAAACCCAAACCCAAGGCCCAACTCTCTCTAGCCCAAATCTCTAACTAATCTAGCCAAAACTCCCGATTGTATTAATATTACATTAACGACGCTAAATCCCGACTAGACATATATGTTTCAATAAACTCCCCCTGGATATAGCCAGGGATTTATCCTCGATCTTGAATCAACAATCTCTCTCTCAAATGTTGCCGGAAATTGTCTTCAATTAAGACTTCGGTAATAATCTTCGATTGTCTGCAACTGGCTGCTCTATGGATTCTAAACGACTCCCCCTCAGCTAATGCTACCCTTGTATTATCTTCAATGATGACTTTCTTCACTAATATTAAGATCAGATTGACTGATGCTCACAAAAAAAAAAAAAAAAAAAAAAAAAAAAAAAAAAAAAAAAAAAACTGAAGGGTCTTCGGAAATAATTTTTAATAATCTTCAAAATCTTCAACTTGCACTCTGGCTCTTCTGAGATATCAAAATCTCTCCCCCTTAGCATCAAGTCGATCTGATACTTGAACTTGTATGGGAGCTGGTGTGACTTTGAAGTGACGTGCGTAGTCAACGGAGCAAGGATCCTAAAAAATAGTAGCAACTTGATATGTTAGTATTTGAAACAACAGCGAAACTGGGCTAGGCTGTCTTCAGCATGCGAAGGAGCATGCAATGACATGGCTTAAACCTTTTTCCTGCAAAACTTATAAAAAACTAGAACATGCACACCGTTAAAACGTTCACATATTTTTGAAAAATATATGACAATTTAGCACACGGGGAAAATAAAGATTTGACAATAACGAGTTAAACATATCAAGACAAACGGCTTGGTGTGCTTTGGAAATTTCAGATGAAAGATATGACAGTATCAAGGTTTAGTGAAAGCAGCGTCGAAAAATCGAATATAAAACAGAAAGAAATGAAATACAAACAAACAAATAAACAACATTTTCTGTTTTTTTAGACTGTACAGAAACAGTACAAATTTTTACGAGTTACCAAGCATTAAGATCATATCAGTACTTGAACTAACTAATCACACCGTTGTTCTTCAAAAAATAACATTTTAGAAAGTAGTCCACGATGATTACCGGTATTGTTGTCCACTTAAGCTCAAACATAATCTAGGGAATTGCTTAGTTGTTAAATGGTATTGGGTAATATTAATAAACGTGCAAACTAGTGGTTCCCACACACACACGACATACTCCCGTATCAAGGTATGCACAAAGAGTCGTCTTAACAAGTGAGTATATTGCTGTCATCCGTTTTCTATAAGGCACGAGTTCACTGGTTGACGATGCAATAAAGAGACCAATGTGATCTCGGCCAGGGTTAGGACAAATACAGAGAATTAACCCCTTTAATTTTTCTTTTTATTTTTTTTTATAATTCTTGGTACGATTTGCTTTAGGCGTTTGATGTGTAGCCTTAGAGCAGATTTCTCTATGATGTTGAGAATTAGGGTTTTGGCATGATCTAATCTTTTTGCTTTTTCTAGGAGTCCTGGTCGATTCAATCAGCGTATGATAATCACTACTAGAAAAATACCCCTTTCTTGACGCGCATTGCGCGTCATAAAAGGGTGTTTATGACACACAGAAAAGTGTCAAGGAAGAACATGTCAAGAAAGGTTTATGACATGCAGACGCGTGTCATCTTTTAATGACACGCGTTTATGACACTCCTTTACGACACGCTTTTTTGACACGCATTTATGACACACCCTTTAATGACACTCTTTCATGACATGCATTTACGACACACCTTTATGACACTAATTTTGCGTGTCATGTTTTTTTTTTTTTACCTAAAAAAAAATCTGTAAAATAACTAATAAATCTGGATTTATATTTATACTAGGTCAGAACCCGTGCGTTACACGGGTAGTTCTAAAAAATAAAATAAAATAAATAAGAAAGGTTTAAACAAATTAAATGACTACACACATATTTAAAGAACCAAAATTTATAAATACAAAAATTAAAATATATATATATATATATATATATAACTTACAATATTTCATATAAAATTTTTTTATAGAAGTAGAACTTACACGGATAGAAAATAAAAATTACATATCTTAAAAATCGAACCGTCAACCCTAAACCTCTTGAGTCTTCATCAACCGCCAGAAATTGTTAACTTTGATCTCCTCTCCAACTAACTGGTGAAAACCATCTCGCTCAGGCGCAACCATATTCACCACAATGTCATGAGGAAAATCACATAAATCACTTGTTTCATCTTCTTGTTCAACTTGATACTCTGAACGTAGTGAAGCGCCTACAAAACTAAAACATTGGGGGTATTAAATGTAAACTATATGATTCGTATATTTGGTTTAATAAAAAAATCACTAAAAGATATTTAATATAAATAATGACCTAAAAACACCAAAAATAATTTGAACATAAGAATCCCTAATGTTATCTCATTTGATTTGATGAAGAGCAGCCATTCTAATAATTTTAGCCGGAATACCTTTCAATTTTATAATAAAAAAAATCCTAGTATGAGTTAAAACTGTGAAAATACTATACCTTAGAAATATCATACGTCAGAAATCAAATATTGTTATATGAAAATGTTGTCATTAAACCTCCAAAGAATGAACAACAAATATATCATACCTCAGAAATATAACCAAAAATGTTTTCAATGGAGTCACCCAATCTTATTTAATCCTCTTTTCACGTGCAAGTGGTCACATGAACTGAGCATACATTAACTGTGAGAGAAAACACATATATTCTTTAAATTTAAGGCATAAAACATAGTTTGTAGAGAAGTATATTATTGTTTGCATAATTGGTTTTAGAAAATCTTGGCTTTCATAACATCTTTACAGCTTGCACATTGTTCTCATCTCAAGAAACTACAGTGCAGCTACATAGTTTTTTTTCTTTAACTTATCAAAATAGTAACATAATGCAGTTTCTTTTAGGCTATATTCCAATGGGATTTAGCATAGCGAAACAGGCGGGTCGGATTACTGGATCATATTAACTGGTTGTACCTGTTGATGTAAACAAATTATTTTTAAAAATACCTCAAATTAGCAAAGAAACTATTGTTTACCTTGGTATTGATTGCAGATCAGGTTAATCCTATTCTTGTTGTCGGTAAGACAATCAAGTGATCAACAATGCTGAAAGATGGACACGGTAAGTAAACCTTATCAAAAAGAGAATTGGCGTCACATTTTGCTGGTAAGATGTGTTGGCAGTGGTTCAACCCATCATTCCTTTGCAAAACCTATCCTCTCACATCAATATCCTGCAATGAACGATGGCGAATTGGTTAGAAATTCTATGTTTCTATATTTGCTAGAACAAATAGGCCAATGACCTACACGTTGTCGAAATTACCTACAACTTTGTAGCCATTCCCACCCCAAGTCACCTGAAACATAAAAATTATATAACTCAGGAAAGGTATATGATCCATGGGTCCAACTATAGATGTGGTTAACCACATAGTTGTGATGTCATGCATTTGAAAAAGGAATCTTCAAATGTTTTCCCAAGCGATAACCATATAGTAAGTCTTCGTACCAAACATGAACTTCCCACCAATCACATGATCCATTCTTTTATGAGAAATAAACATATGATCGATGTAGATTGCAAGATAGACATGAGTAATATGGTTCCAGTGCATACCAGCATGACAATAACTTTCACTCACATGCTTAATTTCAATCTTGATCATCAAGAGTTAGCACAAATTGCCATATCAATACCTTTTGAATACTACACATAAATTATACCTCGATATCGCGTACTAAAAAGTGCAAAAAAGTTCAAAAATTATAATTTTATTAGAAAAACAAAAAAAAAAAATTCCAAATCCTATAGCATAAAACCACAAATGCATGAGTGACAATACATACATTTATACAACCATCAGTCACATGCTTAGGTTAACTTCAATCTTTATCATTAAGAGTTTGCCCAAGCTATGAAAATCATCTAAATTACCAAATTGAGCTGCTAATGTATACAACCATGGATCAAAACTAACAGATTCTCATGCTTAATTCACCACAAAACTGTGTAAACAGCTGACATCAAAAATTAAATAAAAAAACCTCCAGTTAATTTTCTCCAAAGTTAATCAATCGCCAGTTCAGGAAACTTAATCTAGGTCAATAAATTTCAACATTATTGAACATCTAAACACAAAATTGAAATAAAACTTACTTCAATCCGTATCTAACAACATGTGCCATGTAGTTACCGTCCTTTGCTACATAGGTAAAGAGCAAAAGGTAAGCAAGAGGTGGTGGCAGATAGATTTAGGGTAAGAAGGAGATGACTCATTAAGAGGCAAAGTGATCAATAAAGCTATAGCAACCTTTACTTCACTGTTTACTGTAGCAGAGTAATATAGAGAAATTACCACACAAATTAATAAACAGGTAGATTTCGGTGATATATACATTGTATATGAACACAATTCAAGTGTCCATTAAAATGTTGATATTTCAATCTTTGCAAAATTTAACAATTAATCATTGTTACCAGGAGTACCAATTGTTCTTTTGCTTCATGACTTAATTTAATAGTAG
This sequence comes from Ambrosia trifida, assembly GCA_028751855.1. Lineage (NCBI taxonomy): Eukaryota > Viridiplantae > Streptophyta > Magnoliopsida > Asterales > Asteraceae > Ambrosia > Ambrosia trifida. The sequence continues at coordinate 209,349,418 of CM054122.1, forward strand.
TTAAGACAAATACCAAGCACAAATTCATTTTAAAGTTAGCAATTTACATACTTAAGAAATTAATCAAACATCCATATGGACCTAATATTACCGATACTTAACAACTATCTTCTCTACAAAGTGTATATAAGTGGGAGTAATCATCAGCAACGAAAGAAGAAAGTAAACCCTAGCCAAATAAAACAAAGAAAGAGTCAAAAGTTGCGATGCTGACAGAAGTAACCTTTACGTGTGCCGATCTGCTTTAAATGGAGAATTCAAGCAAGTTTATACCCGCCGGAACCCCGGCCGCCACCGCCTGAGGCCGCGGCTAGGTCCTTCGAACACCACAGTCGTCTACATTCATCCTCCGCAACCCCTCGCCACCATCATCTCTTCTAAGGCCTAACACCATTGTGGATGAACAAACATGAATAGTCTGGCCGGTCTAGCATCTCTCTCTCTATTTTTCGTTTAGGCATGTGGGCGCTGGACGCCGTAAGAATAAATATTTGGCAACTGTAATCAACATATCTTCGCCGTAGATTACCCTGAACCTGACAATTTCTTCTCGCTTTTACAACTTTCTTTATATATTTGTTTCGAAAGACGTCGGTAGACGGAGGTCCGGTGAGAAAGACGTCGATGATGGTGGTGGTGGTTTGGAGGGAGAGAGTTTAAAGAGAGGGGAGGCGGTTTTGAATCATAGGCTAGGGTTTGTGTGATAAAATTGAAAGGAAAGTAGATAAGTGGGTTTTGTAGGAGAGAGAGAGTATGGATGGGAGGGAAAATAAAATTTGGGGAAATTTTTATGACAGAGAATAATGACACTCAGTGTCTTATTCTGTCATATTTTTTATTTCTTGACACTAAATTTTTGACACGCAAAAATAAGTGTCATTAATTAACCAGATTTCAAAATCCATGACATTTTTTTTTATGACACACGCTTTGAGTGTCATAAATGAGTGCGTGTCATAAAATGTGTGTCAAGATAGGCCTTTTTTCTAGTAGTGAATCTTAGAGGTGCCTCAGCCCGGCTGTGAGCCCAGCGTATGACAAATTAGCCTTAAACATATATGAGATTTGACCAGTCCATCCCCAGATGGTGTAACAATATAAAGACCCAAAACCTCGGATTTTGGTAATTTATCAAACGAAACTATGCTATTAAGACTATATGCAAATGAGGAGTTCATCCCCTTAGAATGTAGTTTCGTTATCTTTATATCACGTATTTGGCAAGCTTTCGATATCAACTGAGCCTACCAACACATCCCATAATGAAGCTACCTCTAGTGGATGATACCAAATTTAGAATGTGTTAGAAAGCTCACTGATGTACTATCATTTCCCAGTTTAGCTTCAAAAAACTCATTTTTCAATTTATGATGCTCTTGTATTTTTCATTTTTCGAGTTTTTGTATTTTTTAAAAATATTTATCGAAAAGAAAAACGATTTACATAAAACTAATTTCCAATGCCTTTTAAGTTTTTAATTTCTTTATCAAAAAGCATACTTCCCCAAAAAGAATTAATACCCAAACCGATAATCACAACCACCCTTATCAACAACAAAAATGACATCCAGATTTGACGCTTTTTAGAGGAAAGCCATATTGCTTTTGAGTGTGCAGAGCCTCCACTGTTAACATGACAGTTGAAAAAGTCCTCATTGGAACACCCTGCAACACTAGACCTCAACAATTAGTTAGTTATGGCGATCCAAAGTTGCACAACTTTGGATCTACAAGATGCATCGACATACTCAGTTTCAACGGCCTGGTTTGACATCCATCTGTTGGAATAAATATTCGTAACGTTTGTATATTTATCGATAGTCATTATAATAATTTATATTATGATGATCAATTATTAATATTATCCTATGCCCAATAACAGATATGTCTTTGATGGACGAACTATCATTAGATTGGCCTTATTAGGGTGTCCCCTAGGTATGTATAAATAGAGAGGTATTATGAGATTAGGGTTGACATACAATCATAACAACATAACACCATTAGACGTCCCCTTTCACTCTCATATCTCTCAATATGTTCATAACTTAAGAACACATAAACCATCAGAACTGCATACCCTAAAGGAAACCCGATCAAGATGATGGTGCCTTCCATTACTGATGTTCCTAAACGGTTAAGCATATCAGGTACACATGATCAAATCTTATGTTTATATCTTATGTACTTATTAATATAATCAACATGTGGTATCAAAGCAATGTTGATTATATCAATTCTAATTTGATTTGCAAAATTAAATAATGATAAATTGATTCGGCCTTTTGGATAATTCCGAAACCCACAAAAAGGTTGGAAACTTAATTAAAGTTTGAAACAACATGGATAATTTTGAAAGAACCATTAGAATTGTTTTGGTTTGATTTAATTAATGATTTTTGCAAATCACAGAAACTTCGAATTTTTTTTTAGTTCTTTCGAGGTTTATAACTAATGTAAGGATATGGATTGATTTTATTTTGGTTTAAATTGATTCTTTATTGAAATCATGAACCATCGATTTTTTTTATTTTATAAGCACCGTATAAGCTTTCGTATTTTGGTGCAATTTTATTAACGTTTTTTTAAGTTGAATCCACTCTATAAATTTAATAGGAGATAACTTACGGATTCATAAGATAATGATTATATTGATTATGTTTTGATGTTTAAGTTAATTTTCGGTTGATGTTCTTTAGAACTTTAGAGAAAATCGAAAATATCATTATGTTTTGCTTAGAATTAGGATTGATTGTTGTTAGCTAAAATTTAGGATAAAGATTTGTCCCCTAAAATATGGCAACAACCTAACAAATCCTAATTAAATTAAAAAAAAAAAAAGAAGATATAATCGGTTCCTAAATTAGCTCAACAGAGGCTTGCTCACAAAGGAACGGGGTGTCCGACCCCAATTAAGAGTGTCCGACCTCATAAAGGAGTGTCCGACTAAGTCTTTGTCCAACCATTAGCCTGTGTCTGACATCACAGCCTGTGTCCAACCTCATGACCTGTGTCCGACCCATAAGAGTGTCCGACCAAGTTTTCTGTTTCCGAGCATAAAGGTGTTTTCCGACCCATGAGAGGGTTTCCGACCCATAATGATGTTTCCGACCATCAGTTTGTCTCCGGATGATGAGATGTTTCCGGGTCACCATTACTGTTTCCGAACTTAAAAGGTGTTTTCGAACTTAAGGTCGTTTCCGGGTCATCAGGTTTTACCGAATAAATTAGTTCTCAGTTTAGGTTCAAATCAGGTTCGCGAATCTACCTGGTTCTCGGGTATCTTACGAATAATTATTCCGATAACACTTAAATATTTCAAGAACCGTTATTTTTTTAGAACCTTCTAAAGTTTTGAGAACCTCATGATATTCGTAAAACATTATTATTTCAAAACCCATTATTTTCTCGTGGGATATCTCATTTAATTTTAAAGGTTTTGACGAAACATAACGTATCAGTTTTATCTAAATATTACTTAGACCTTGCTTAACTTGCAATAACATTTTGAGGTGTCACTTCTGCCCAAAGGTGACGTGTCACATTAGTTTGTTATAAATATCTCGTTAAGCATTGTAGCTCGTTCACATAAGTGCCATAAGATTTCACTTCTGCTCAAAGGTGATGTGTAACAGATTATGTTGGTGAACTGAGCGTATTGCATTAGGACTTTGAATGTCTCACTTCTGCCCAAAGGTGATGGGTTACATTCACTATCGGCAATTTTATACTTAAATGAATAGCGTATAGCCAAAGCTAGAGCATGTTATTTAAGTAGCTTATGTTGGTGTTATGATATTATCACGTCTTCATTAAAAAATTGATCCTCACGATTATTGATCATTCATTAATATAATGATCATAATCTAAGTCTGCCTTATTTCAATGCCCGTAACTTGAAACTAATCTCACATTCTTCTGTAAATTACTATCTCAACTAAGTAATCTACCCTAATTATCAAAACTAAGAAGAGTTTGCTTAAATTTTGTTCTTATTAAGTTACCTCTTAAGACATGACATTCATACGCTCTATGTGATAAAGTATTACAGAATAAAATATGAGCATAATAAGTGGAATAAAAAATGTCTCTTATGGTAATTAAGAACTCCTTTTACTGATTCCTATCAGGTGAGTTATTAAAGATTATGAAATTCCTAAGACTAATGTATTTCTATGGAATGAAAGAATATAACGAATTCCTAAAAAGCATGAAATAAATAAATCTTACTTTATGGTTAAATGGCATCTGTGAATACATCTTAACATTGAACAACATGACCCATAAAGCTAAGGGGTTATACATGGAAACAATAAAATTTCTAGTGCATTATGACTTTTCCACCAGTACGATTAGATGCATTATGAATCAACCATAACACTCAGAAATGCCAAAGTAAAATGAGTGTGTTGATAGCGAATTACGTACAGGAAAATGAACGCATTAAACTAGAAAAGTTGATGTTATTCACCTTAGTACCATTAAACCTAAAAGAGGAAAAAATAATTACCATAGAGAGGATAATTCTAAGGTCTGGAAACAAAATACAAGTACTATTTCCAGCTATAAGTTTCTCCAAATGGAAAGTCTTACTAAGCAAAACTGTGCCATTAAGAATAGGCATAAGAAATGAGATTACCTATAAGTAAAGAAAACATCTGGCTAAGATATGTAGTGCCTAATCAAGGATATTTAACTCCACAAATGCTAATGCATTCCAATTAACACATGATGGTTGAGTCTAGTTTTATACCTTTCCTTACCATAATTCAACAAATACTTACGATGGGAGTTGGTGGCAAAATTAAGGCTCTATTAACCATTAATAACTGGTCTTAGTGTTGAAGCTTTATGATACCTTACAATATTCTTGAGATTACTCAGAATTTAGTATCAATACTAAAAGCTACAATTTTGACAGTTACAAGGTTTTAATGACCAAACCAAAGCCACTATTAAGTTAAATTCTCATATTGTTTGTTGTCATTATCTGAATAGAAACCTTATGAAATAAATCTAGATGATCCAATAATGTTTTCACAACTTTGTTATCATGAAAATGAGAATTTAACAAAGAAAAATGAGACCCATGCAATTCATCCACTAAGACCAAAATTTCATGAGAAATCATGAGCAGGTCACTAAAGGATGCTTGGCTATCAAATCTCATTCTCAGTGACTTCAAAGCATGTGTTAAACGCCTTAAACATTAAATGGCGAAAGAAATAAATGGGTTTCCATCATAAGTCATAACTAGTTAACATTAGTGGAGCTTAGATAAATATCTAATTGTATCTATTACGTTTCCTACAGACCAAAGTATTAACAATACATACCTAAAGGCTAAGCACTTCCTCTTGCACTGGACAACGCTTTATCACACTTGTCTCCTTAGCATTTGACATACTCCTAACAAAGTTTTGTGGATGCCTAAATATGGGCGAACTTAGATTTCTTACTAAAGTAATCCTCATCAAGAGAAACGACAATAAACATCATTAGGTTGTTTTCTCTATTAAAATTTATGGATCTTCCAAATGTTAGACCTTAAGCATGCTGAATTCATTAAGATTTCTAAGGTAAGTGGGAGTAGTAAAAGTCCTTATTATGACTTTTTTTCGGAAGTACAAGATGCGGGAGAGACTCATTAAAATTTGAGACTCATTAAGTTTAACTACGAATTTAACTTCGATTATTTCTCTTGTACACCTTACTGCACCAACTCTTACACACTTAATTAGAAACTAATATTGCTCCTTATATACCTGAAAATAAAAACACCTAACTAAAGTTAAGTTTGTATCATAATAAACACAATGTTCAACTCAGGAGGTCATCTGGGTCTAAAGCCCATTAAATTTGATGATTATGCAACCTGTCTGACTAACACAAAATGGATGTTTGGAAAGTTTACCGATCCTACATCTTCTAATTAAATCATTAATATCAATCAATCTTCATAAGAATAACGTTTGGGATTTGGTTGAATAACCTAAAGGTATTCATTTAAATATCTAAACTTTTTCTTCCTTCATTAGTTATAACCAATCCTACATTGCCACATCAGTTCACCGATTTACTTCACTGAAACACTTTTTTAGGCAGCGCTCCACTGATTCTTTTTATTTATTTTCATTTAAATATCTAAACTTTTTTTTTAAAATTTCACATGGTTTAAATTATTAAACCGGTTAATAATAATTTAATTTCACACTATTACAACCGTCCAACCAAACAGTTAGTAAAATTGAATTGTGAATTGTTGGAAACCGTCAATCGAATTGAATTCACCTAAACAATCAGTAAAATTGAATATTAACAATGAAACCGTTCCAAACTTTTATATATACACACATCAAACCGTGGGGTTAAAACTCACACTTTACCACAATTTAAACAAACAAACAAACACCCACACTCTACACAAAGATGACTCGCTGGACCGAAGAACAAGAGATGACGTTGGTGTGCTACAAAGATGCCACAAGTGACCCAGCTCTACAAAACGACAACTCTCGAGGGCCTCGGGCTCCCACCCGGAGCGGTTATGGGCCAGCGTGTTGGTCGACTTCAACCAACATGTCGGCACCAACGACCGGACCATCGAGAGCCTCCGGCTGAAGTGGGCCGATCTCAACATTAAGTGTGATCGGTGGACCACTCTCTACGAGCGCACAATGAGAGAGGATCCGGACCAATCACAAGTTGGCTCGATACGACAACATTTTCGACCATGTCGAGGCATGACAATTGTTGCGCCAATCTTAAGTTTACTTTTCTTTGTTTCAATGTATTTCAATTTTATGTTTAAATATTAATAAATTTATGTTTTTATGTTCTTTTTTATGTTTTTTTATTTAATTAGGTTTTAATTTATTTTTATGTTTTAATTATATTAAACAATATTATAACAAACGGTTAAAATAATAAGATAACATTAAACAAACGGTTAAAATAATAAGATAACATTAAACAAACGGTTAAAATAATAAAACAATAATAAACAAACGGTTAAAAATATTATTTTAATCAAAATAAAAAAAAAGCCAAGTTACTTGTCACACCCTCAAATTCCCACGTGCGGAGTTCTACCGCGAGGCGTGTGACACACCAGGATCCAAGTCAACGGTCACAATAAACGACGTCTAAATGTAAAAACATACGTAAACAAAAACCATGCATAAGATTAAAACCAACATTCAACAGTGCGGAAGCATTCAGAGTTTACAAAAGTCATGCAGAAATAAAACATAAGTTCAAAAGTTAACAATTCCAAGACATGCAAATGAGACCCTAGACGCGAGACGACTCCAGTGCGACTCCGTGCGCCTATCTGACAGCTGCTACCTTAGCGACCTGAGAAAACATGCTAAAAGAGTCAACATATAATGCTGGTGAGTTCACAGGTTTTATTTAAACGTGTAAAGTGATCCTTCAAAAACCGTTACCATCACAGTTACTACTATACTTGTGAGAACGCTAGCTAGGCGCAGAATAAGATACTCATACGGGTGAAACCATTGCTGACTATGCCGTTTACTGACCCTTAGTTTCCTATGGACTACCGTCATCACCGGTAGGCCTTGTTTTATTAGAGACAATATGCACCCGCCCGGTCCAACCGTCGAGTGGGGCTTGTCAGTTCCCAATAGCGCTATCCATATTTCCCCGCCATACGCCCATGTTAGTGGTTTCTAAGGGACTTTTTGATGAACCGTATAGTAATAATAAGTAAGCCATAGTATAACGTGAAAAAGAGTCATAAGTCATAAAAGAGTTTAAGATGAAACCGAGCCATAAGTCATAAAAGAGTTTTAAGCATGTTTCTCCCCCGAAAGCAAAAACCGTAAAATGTGGGGCCGTGAACTCACCTTAGGTTGCGTATTCCGTTTATGAGTAAACCGTCTATGTGATATGAGTAAACCGTTTGTAAGATATGATAGTCCCAACTATTGGCGACCTATCATAAGATATGTGTCAAGTTAGACTAATAACCCGTCGGGTTCATTAGTCCCTAAGTCCAGTCCATGACCATTATGTGTCCGAAAAGCGTGTTTGACCGACAACCAGACTACGTAAGACAAGACTCGACATCCCATTGGTGACCCGACATTCCACGTGTTCATCTCATACTCAAACATACACGAATCATGCAACTTAGTACTTAACATGTGTTAAAGTTCAACGAGTCTAACACATAGGTCAAATAACGCACAAACTAGTCCATACATGTGTTACTATGTAACTAGGCATGTCACGGGGTTCCTAGCATGTTCCTAGGTGTCGAATCGGGTTTCGGAATGTCAAAATACACTTATCAAAGCAGTACACGCGATTAGGAACTTAGCATGCAATTAGGAAAAGTCAACATGTGATTGGGGATGGTCAACAGGCGATTGTGATGCTAATCGCCTACCTTAGCATGCGATTGAGAGGCTAATCGCCTGCTAAGAGGCCTAATCGCCTGCCACATCAGGCGATTAGGAAGGCTAATCGCCTGCAGCTGCCGCGCGACGCAATTTCGCGCGTTTAACCCTCCAAATCAGATCCGAAACATGTGTAAACACCCAATATCAGTCCTAACACATTAACAAACATATTTCAAGCAAAACCCCTAAGTTTTCATCATTCTAACAGTCCCGAATGCGAGCGTTTTCCCAAAATAGTAAACTTAACATGTAAACATCACATCAACATGCAAGAACTTGCCCTAAATAGCAAATATCCAGATTTCATCACATAACCACGTTGTCCGATAGTATCCTACTACTCTAGCATCATCCTAAAGCAAACCCTAACATCATACAATCAACAACACACCTCATAGCATCCTTAATCATTCAAAATCATTCAAATGGGTCAAAACATCAAACATCAACAACACACAACCAAAACCATCCAAACTCCTAGGACATCATCATACTAACTCATAACAGCCATGAATACCTAAATAACACAAGAACAATCATGTTTCAATCATAAAAATCCTACCTTTAAACACAAATAACACATATAACACGCATAAAGGTTTGGGTTTGTTTAAAAACGGTTTTAATGGATTTTCAAAGACAAAAACATTTATAAGTCAGGTCTGGACTTTTAGGGAACAAAATATAATCATTTAAAGGTTTGGGTTTGAAGAACACACCTTGGATTTAAGAGAAAATGATGGAATAAGCTTGGAAATGGTTGTTTTGATGTAAAAACGAGTTCCAGAGGGTGTTTGTGTGTTGGTATGGGTTATGGGACGGCTAGGGTTGCACAAATGGTGTTTTAGAGGTCAAGGGTGGTATTTATAGGCGTTTCTAGTCGTTTAAAACACGTCAGGCGATTGTGCAGCCTTATCAGGCGATTAGGGCTGCTAATCACCTTCCCTATCAGGCGATTAGCCCCCAATCGCCCCCTAAGCAAGCCTAATCGCCCCCTAAGAAAGCTAATCGCCCTCCTGTAGGCGATTAGGCTTCCCTAATCGCCTGCAGGAGCTGGTCTTGGGTATTTTGCGCGTTAAACCCCGTTTTAACATATATTAACACGTTTTCACATACCGACAAGTCATATAATGATTATAAACACATAATACATGAAAATAAACACGTTCACACTCGTTCACCAATTCCCGGGACTCGAGACTTGCGTGTGTTAAAACCCCAATGATGTACGACTCGACTCGACTGACCCTGTCATGTGTAATGTATGCGCGACTCGCTAAGGTAGACTTACTAAGTTTTCAAAAAGTTAGTTACCGGAGTTTGTCGGGTGTCACATTACTAGCCTGTTAAAAAGAACCAGAAAACGGTTCACGTGACCACTATCAGCATGGGTAACGGCGGTATTAACGTGCTGATAGTGAGGTACCCGTGACCAGTTTTGATGGTGTCCCGTTCCCGTTATAAATAATTCGTTATTATAGACCTACACAATTAGAAAGTAATCAATTTCTAGAAGCTAGATATGTAACAAATAATGTATTTTCCATTTTACGTGTATTTTTATTGACAACTAATTTTTTATCCTTTTCTGCGACTTGCAAGTTGCATATATACTATTATATATTTCATTTAGAGTTATATTTAATAGTTAACTTTGTCATATTGTAAATATTATTAAATCAAATATAATGTTTTCCAGTTAAAAAATGACCATTGACCCATTAGAATGTCCGGTTTAGTTTGAAAACAATAATCGGAGTTATATTTAATAGTCAACTTTGTCATATTGTAAATATTATTAAATCAAATATAATGTTTTCCAGTTAAAAAATGACCATTGACCCATTAGAATGTCCGGTTTAGTTTGAAAACAATAATCACAGATATGAAAATGTTTATGTTTCAATGCCATCTAGGATGACTCTTATGTTCTCTTGGTTAAGACATACCAAGGGTGTGGAGACAACCCTCCCTTCTTTTATTATTAATTAATTATTAAACTGTTGATTGGCAAAAAAAACCCAACTTTCAATTCAAAAATAAAATAAAATAAAAGGAAATTGTGTGATTGGTGCGTCCATTATGTCTCGGTGAGGACGGGGGGATGGGGGAGAGGTGGGACCGGGGGAGGGGGGTGGTGTAGCTGTGTCTAAGACAAGCAAAAGTGAAGAGACATGGGGTTGCCCCGTCTTCATACTGTATGGCCTTCACATCTTGTTTCAGTGTGTATAAAAATATGGAAATGCTATTTTTAATTTTCTAAAAAAACATCTTCCCTAAGTCAAAATTTCACCCATCTATATACGATATATTATTAATTGATAATTATGTATAATATTATTATTATTAAGTATTATTAATAAGTATATAAAACATATGTTTATCGAGCCACGAGTCAAGCTAACGAACCAAGCCATCGAGCCGAGCCACGAGCCAAGACCCCTAGCTCGAGCTCGGCTCGGCTCGATAACAAAACGAGCTTTTTTTAGTCGAGTTTTTTTTCGAGCTTTTTTCGAGCGAGTTGCGAGCCGCGAGCATTTTGTACACCCCTAGTGCACATATGTACATATGTACGCATTATTAGGCACATGCCTCTTAGAGAGGGTTCAAACCTAGGCATGGGGAGTATTTTTGTAATATTTGGTGTCATATAGAGTAGAGTAACATTTGCCGTTAAAAAGGTATATGTTGCTGAGTGTTGACAATGAGCAAGATTGAAGAAATTAAGCGAATACATATACATGTTATTGTATACGTTTAGAGTTAAGTTTGGTTTTCGTCCATGAGGTTTGGATATTTTAACTAGTTTAGTTCAAAATCCTGAATTGATAAGAAAAAAAGGGTCGACCCCACGTTTGATGTTTGAGATGATCGACGGTGTTCTTGCTTGTTGTGTCGTTAACTTGTTTCCAGGTTTTACACATGTAACATAACAGGGATGGCACCGCTCTGCTGCAAGAAGTGCAGATTTTGCTTATAGTAATACATTTCCATGTTAAAAGCAGCCCATTCAAGTCTTTGATGGCCCCAATGGATCGATTAAACACAACCTAATTCGTATGAACAACAATTAATAACAAAATGAATGATTTTGTGTGAAGAACGAACGGATTTTTCATTGAATGGATGATTTGCAAATGGTGGTGCCATTGCCTATTTATACTTGCCGGAGAAATAATCATGCCATATATATCGAGTCATACCATATATATCGGTTGACTAACAGTCCCCCACAGTCGAAGCGGTAGTGGAACGAATGCAGAGACTGGTCTTGAATCGAGTGAAGAGTTGCTTCGGAAGTCCTTTGGTGAATATATCCGCGTATTGGTAGTCGGCTGGAATGTGAAGAACTCGGACGTCCCCAATGCGAACTTTTTCTCGGACGAAATGAATGTCAATTTCTACGTGTTTTGTTCGTTGATGTTGCACGGGATTATCGGACAAATACACCGCATAGACATTATCACAAAAAATAATCGTAGCCTCGCGTACAGGAAGATGAAGTTCGAGCAAAAGATTCCGAAGCCAACTTGTTTCAGCAGTGGTGTTGGCGACGCCTCGGTACTCTGCTTCTGCACTTGATCTGGAGACAGTGTGTTGACGTTTTGAAGACCACGAGACAATATTGTCACCCAAGAACACGCAGTAGCCAGATGTTGAGCGACGAGAATCCGGGAACCCCCCCAGTCCGCATTGGAATAAGCTGTGAGTTTGAAGGATTTGGAGGGGCGAATGTGAAGTGCCTGGTCAGTGGTGCCTTTAAGATACCTTAGGATACGCTTTAAGAACTGAAAGTGCGGGTCGCGCGAGGCATGCATGAATAAACACACTTGCTGAACTGCATAGGCAATATCCGGGCGTGTGAAAGTTAGATATTGTAGTGCACCTGCTAGGCTTTGATACAAAGTCCCGTTTGATAAAAGAGTGTCGTGTGTGGCACTTAATTTGGAGTCAGTGTCACACGGTGTGCTGCACGGTTTGCAATCCGACATGTTGGCACGTGCAAGTATGTCACGGACGTAGGATGCTTGAGATAAGGTGAGGCCAGCCGAGTTACGAGTGACATGGATGCCCAAGAAGTGATGTAGATTACCGAGATCTGTCATAGTAAATTCATTGGACAGGAGCTTGATGATGTGAGATAAAAACTTGTTGTCAGACGCGGTTAGTATAATATCATCAACGTACAATAATAAGTAAGCCGTGTGTGAGCCTTTTCGATATACGAATAAAGAATTGTCACTTTGGGCACTTTTGAAACCGCAGTTGACGATGTAACCAGCAAACCGTTGATACCATGCTCGTGGGGCTTGTTTTAAACCGTACAATGATTTCTATAATTTGCAAACATGAGACGGATATGTACGATTAGTAAAACCTGGTGGTTGATGCATGTAAACCGTCTCCTCGAGATCCCTGTGAAGAAATGCATTCTTTACGTCCAGTTGATGTATCGGCCAGTTACGGGAGACGGCAATACTGAGAACTGTGCGGATGGTGGCCGGTTTGACAACCGGGCTAAAGGTCTCAAAGCAATCGATACCAACCTGTTGAGATTTACCATTGACAACCAGTCGTGCCTTATATCTTTGTAATGAGCCATCCGCATGGTATTTGTGGCGAAAAAGCCACATACACCGTATAATATGAGCATGGTTAGGTCTAGGCACTAAATCCCAAGTTTTATTTTCCATTAAAGCGTTATATTCATCGTACATGGCCTTATTCCAATTCGGGTCGGACAATGCATGGGAGTATGATTTGGGGACAGGGGATGGTGTAGCGGAAGTGTGGAGGTTAATGGGGTGTTTAGGTTTGGAAATACCGGCTTTTAGGCGAGTGGTCATGTGGTGTGTGTTAGGAGCGGTTGTAGTGGGCTGAACAGGTTGAGGCGGTTGGTTGGGAGGAGGGTCAGGATGTGCGTGGTGAGGAGAGTTAAGAGGGGAGTTTATTTGAGAGTGGGCCGTGGGAATGTTTGTCTGGGCCGAAGGGGTAGGGAAGAATGGGTGGGCTGGGGATGAAGGAGGATCTTGTGACATCCGTCACTTTTTATTTTATTTTTATTTAATAATAATAATAATATTAATAATAATAATAAAATTTCAGATTATATATATATATATATATATATATATTTATGAACACACTCACTTGAAACCCATTATCAAGCCCAAACCCAAACCAGTTTTACTAAAACCCTTTATTAATCCTGAGCCCAATCTGGATCTGGCCCAAACCAAACGGCCCACCAGACAGCCCATCAGCTGGCCCACACTCCCCCTCTTCCTTTACCTAAAAAAAAAAGAAAAAAAAGAAGCCTCCCAGGACTCGAACCCGAGCCTGGGAGCGGTCCAATTGAAACACACAACACACATAACCATCCGGGCTACACCCCACGTGTGTTTGTATTCCAACCCAATAAAATTATATACTCGCTTCAGCTCCTGTCTGTTCCTTTCCCTTTGATCGCTGCACAAGAAGCCGACCCAGTCAACCTTTGGTTGACTCTTGATTGAATTCGAATATGGAAAAGAGCTCGAAAACTGCTTCGTTAGTATGGAAAGACAAATTATACGCGTCCTTATCATGCCAATCGTAATCAAAAACCTTCCAAAACGAGCCTAATGACACGTATACTAGTTAATGAGGGTCAAAACTTCTAAATACATGATCACGAGTTGTTCATATAAATTGATACCTTCTACACAAGCTTAACTCGCCGAAAACTTCACCCATATTCTCAATTCTTTCTGTTCTTCACTATATTTCGTGCAATCAAGTTTGGTTGACTTTTTGGTTTGACTGACGATTTGAAGCTATGTAATCGGTAATAGTCTAATTCTTTGTTTCTGTATAATTTTCGGCCCTAGTTAATCATTAACCCTATGATTAATCGGCCATTAATCCCGTGTTTAATCGATTTATAAAACTAGGGTTCTTAGCTATTTTAATTGGGGAAGATGACCAAACCACGTATCAAATAAATTTTGTCTAAACTGAAACATTTACAAATCTGAGGTACAGACCAGTTGGTTGGGGTGTTTGGCTAAAGACATTGAACCGGCCATGAGGCCAGGTTCGAATCCCACAAGTGTCAAAACATTTTTTTTTCTCTTTTCATTTATATATTTAACCTCTTAATTTTTAAAATGATTTTAAAATACTAAAAGTGCTTATTAAATTCTACAAAAATTATCTTTAGTTGTTCTTATGATAAAGTTCATTATCCAATTTTTAGATTTTCAAAAATCTTTTATTAATTATATAAAATAAATATTACAAGTCTATTCTATTATAATTATAAAATTCTATAAAAATATGAAAACGATTATATAAATTCCCACAAAAATTATTCTGAATTTATATAACATTAAACTTTTCTGAAATGATTTTTAATTCTGAAAAATCATTTATTTAATATTTTTAATCAATTTTGGTTAGTTTTAATCATAAAGAAATCATAATAAATTCATTTTTCAATATTTTTGCACCAAAATTTTATATAAATTATTTCTATTCATTTGGAACAGAAATACAAATTTTAATTCAAAAATTCTTTAATTTTAATATTTTTTAGATATTAAAGTTATATTTTGACAAATTGAAATAAATAGATTAAATATTCTATTTTTAAGAAAATAATTTTTTAAAAATTATCTTCATACTTAAAACTTTATATTGTGACCATCTTTAACTTAAAATTTACAAAAAAACTTTTGATTATTTATTTATCAAATTTCTCTTATTTATTAAACATTTTATTTATTAATCAAACGAATACTTATCCCCAATTCGAAACCCTAGAAAATACTCATAGACTAGATAGACTTAGACTTATTTGTTACATTATACATAGGGTGATACTTGGCAACGTTGGATTACACTTATTCAATTCCACAAGACTTACCACCTTGCTAAGGTGAGTATTACTTATCCCCTTTTTCGTCTTTATACTTTTGGGGTGATTCATGCACAAGTATACAAAACTTTCACGTTCAGTTACACATACATTTTCTTCATTTAAAATTCATATACGTGTCTTGTTTATCTTTGTGCTTTATGTTTGAACATGAACGTAGCTTACATACAAAATCATACATCTAGACATAACTTATGTTATGGTGCTCTTTACATATAGACGTAACTTATGTTACGGTGCTCATTTAGACATAACTTATGTTATGGTGCTCTTTTAGACTTGACACGTGTTGAGGTGCTCATTATCAATTTCATTGTACAAACTTTACATTTGATCTTTGTCTTGTTTGGTTACTTGCGTGTTTACATAATGCCTTGGTGATGCTAGACACATGAATTGTACTACCTTTTCAAACTTATACTATATGTACAAAGCTAAGTAGTACTCACCAACATCATATGTTGACAAAATTATTTTCGTGCATGTTTCAGGATAAGCTGCTTGACGCTTCACATAGGACTTTGGACTTAGATTAAATCAATCAATTATCTTTATTTTTGTTGTCTTGTATTTAATTTCATATGTTGTAAAACAATATTCAATAATCATATATTTACATTTTAGTACCATGAGCTTTTGAACAATCGTCACTACGTGGCACCTCGATGATTCCGCCATCGGTTGGGGTGTTACAAGAGTGGGCCGTGGGAATGTTTGTCTGGGCCGAAGGGGTAGGGAAGAGTGGGTGGGCTGGGGATGAAGGAGGATCTTGGGCCGAAGAAGTAAATGTAGGGGATTGGGTCTGGTGTACGTTGGGAGCAACAGGGGGTGTGGGTTGTGGAATGGTGTTTGTAGGAGGATTGGTATATGTGCGAGGGTGGGTGAATAATGTGTTGGAGAGGTCTTTTTCGAGAGGGGTATAGTCGGAAGGATGGTGGTTTTGAGCAAAAGGGAAGGATGTTTCGTCAAATGTTACATGACGAGAAAATATGGTTTTGCCAGTGGATAAGTCAAGGCAACGATAACCACGATAATCGGTCGGGTAACCGAGAAAGACACATTGGGTTGATCGTTGGGTAAGTTTATGTGGACGGGTGGGAGATTGGTTTGGGAAGCAAGCACACCCGAAGACACGTAGGTGATCATACTCGGGATGGCGAAGGTATAAGGCGGCGGTGGGAGTGTGATTGTTGAGGAGTTTGGTTGGGAGTATGTTGTAGAGGTAAACAGCGGTGTGAACCGCTTCTACCCAATAGGTGGTGGGAATGGAAGCATGAGTGAGAATGGATAACATTATTTCGTTAATGCGGCGTACCATTCTCTCGGCTTTACCATTTTGTTGGGAGGTGTGAGGACACGAAAAACGGAATTGGATTCCGTTGGATGAGGCGAACTCTTTAAATTGGTGATTGTTGAATTCGCCACCATTGTCACATTGAAAAGATTTTATGGGAAGGTGAAATTGAGTTTTAATGTAGGTATAAAATTTAATGAATTTGGTGATGGCTTCTGATTTATAACGAAGGGGAAGTACCCAAGTATATTTAGTGTAATCATCAACCAAGATCATATAATATTTATACCCGGTGTTGGACAAAATGGGAGAAGTCCACAAGTCACAGTGAACAATATCAAAAGGTAAAATAGTACTAGAAGTTGATAAAGAAAATGGTAGCCGTTTGTGTTTGGCAAGTTGACAAGAATTGCAAAACAAATTGCTAGTCTTATTACATGAAATAAATTTATTTGAAGACAAAATATCAATAACGGAAACTCCCGGGTGGCCAAGGCGATCATGCCATGATTCGGGAGCGAAAGCAGCAAAAACAGTGGGTGTGACTTGAGTTGGGGCAGTAACAGGATAGAGATGACTATCACTGTTGTGGCGGCTCAGGAGCTTCCCAGTCTTGAGATCCTTCACAGAAAAGCCATAAGGATCAAATTCCACAGATACAAAATTATCAGTGGTAAATTTTCTAATTGAGATAAGGTTTTTGATGACATGAGGGGTGAAAAGGACATTGTTTAGGTGTAGGTTTTGTTGGTTATTAGGAAAGTATGCATGTCCAGATCCGAGGATTGGCATTTTTTGGCCATTACCGACTAATATAGATTTAATAGAATTAAAACTAGGAGAGTTAGAACATATACCTTCATCATCGGTTAAATGATCGGAAACCCCAATGTCCATGTTCCAGTCCGGTTCATCTTGATCCACAGCAAGTGCTTGAAATGCCTGTCCAATATCAGTGGGCTCCAATGGGTCATAGTCAGTGATGTGGGCCTGGTGAGAATCACGGGAAGATGAGTTGGGCTTAGATTTGTTGTTGGGCCGATTATTTTGGTTCGAAGATTCAGCATGTTAATGCATGATGTCCCTAGGCTAGTATATAAGTTGTTTGGACGAGTTTCGGGGTGTTTGGAGACGTTTATACGCGTTTTTGGGAGTGATTGAGGCTATAGGCGAGTAGAGTATGGAACAGGCGATTAGAACTCTATACTACATCACTGTTCATGCGATTAGGGCTTCCCTATAGGAGATTATGGCCCAATCGCCTATAGGAACATGTCTTATAGCCCCTACTCGCCAATACTGACCTGTATGAGTACGGGAGGTATAAATAGGCCCAATCATTGCCCTAATAATCAGTTTTTGCCACACACACTCTCCAAACATCCTCCCCAGGTCTGAGATTGCTTGGTTTGATCATTGTAACACTCGTGCTCTGTTTTAATGATATAAACATTAATCTTTTGACCCGTTTGTGTGTTGTAATTACTCGTTTATCATTGTTTCAAGTTTGTTTCTGTTATTAAAGCATATTCAAGGGATTCCGCACCTTGAATATAACCCTCGTGATTGTCGGGTGACACGTTCATCGATCTTACACAGCAGGAGCCCAAGAATTTTGCTGCCATGGGCTGGCCCAGCCGGCTTGGGTTGGATAAGGACATGGTGGGGGAAACCAACAATAGTTGGGCCCAGGCTGTCCGGCCCACCAAGGGGGATAGGCCCACTACTGGGACGGGCCCCATGATGGTGAATTGTTTCTATTGGGCCTGTTGGAATTGTGTGGATATTGGATAATGAGACGGCTTTCAGTCACCGGTTGATCCACATCGGCTAGTTGGGTAGCGATTTCACGAAGGCGGCGGCAATATTCTTGAAGGGATGGCATGGACTTTAAAGTAAGATTGGTGAAGGCTCTTTCCAACGCAGCAGCCCGGGGACCTTTGTTGTTTAAGAACTGCTTCTTGAGACGGTTCCATGCTTCAAGGGTTGTACAATCGGTATCCAACATCATCGGACCCAAAATATCATCAGACACGGTGGAATAAATCCACTGCAATACAATAGCACCAACCTCGAGCCAAGCTGCTCGCGTGGGGTCTTCTTCAGGCGGCGGCAAAGTCCCGTCGATGTGATCGAGAACCTTGTAACCGCGGGCATTTAACTGAAACAGTTTGACCCATGAAGAATAGGTCACTTTCTTGCCGTCTAGAATACGGACTTTATTTTGGATATTAGATACGGTGTAAACGGGGTGAAGTGTTACTGGAAATTGTTTTCCAGAATCGGATGAGGAGTTTTCAATCTTATCGCCCATGGCCGATAGTTGTAGGATTGGTATTATGAATGTTTGAAGAAGAACTGTGAAGGCCGAAGCCTATGCAACCGTAGCTGCTGATCGGAAGAAGGACAATGGATTTAGATAGGGTATAGAGCAAATCGCTCTGATACCATGTCAATTGTGATAGTTTCCCATGATTTCTCATTAACACTAAGGAAGGATATAAATACATAGTTTGACCCTATCTAAATATGGTATACAATGAATACATATTAATACAGAATAATCACAAATAATCATGCCATATATATCGAGTCATGCCATATATATCGGTTGACTAACACTAATTACATTTCGGGGCTAACTATACAAAGAAAGTTTCTAACTAAGTTTATCTAATTTTAAATAAACTAAATATCGAGGTTAATTCCAACTCTCTTTTTTAAATTCATCCAAGGTATAGGCCGCAACAACAGTCCTTAGAGTCAAATCAAAGCCGGTTGGCTAAAAAGTCTAGGCTATGACTCGCAACCGACTCCTTTCTGTTCCAGATATATTCTTGGAAATATGAACGCTATTAAAACAAGTCATCAGAATTTGTATATCAATTAGTACGAAAGGTGACCATATGATCTGGGCAGGTTGGTTAATGGGTCAAAACGGGCCAAGCTTGGTTGACTCAGATATATTTGTTGTCCGTCACTTCTAATGGATAATTAATGCACAACATAAGATTTCTATGGGTATGTCAGATGGGTTGGGTAACAAATGGAAACAGACTTGGGTCACAAACATGTCGATCATTTGCAATACAAGTTGAAATGGGTTAGGTTGCATGGAAAGATTAAGGGAGTTGTACGAATTCAGAATTTGCTGCGGGCGACTTTCAACCCATTAGTTTGATCTGTTCGGCCCGTTTGACCATTTCCCTTATCAGCTAAACTTTTATTTGACATGTTCGGTGTTAGGATTCGATCTCTCGATCAACACACCAAACACAAACGAACTGCAAGAGATAAAAAAAATAAACGAACACGAGAACACAAGGATTTACGTGGTTTGGTCGGCTGACCTACGTCCACGGACTGCAACCAGGATATTTTATTATTGCTTTCTGCCTCACTCGTGATGATGAATTACAAAGACATTATATTTATAATACAAGATTAGGGTTTTAACCCTTGGGGAACAAGAAAACTAATTATGGGCTAAATATAACAAACGGGCCGAACCTTTGTCTTTAATTAATCTGCCAATTAATTGTCTTCTAAGCCAAGCCCAAATCAAGGCTCCACAAAACCCAATATTCAGCTCATTTGATCAGCAAGTTAAAGAACCAAAAACGACCAATCCATTCGATGGGTTAAAACTGTCCTCTCTACATAAGATACCATTAAAAAAAGTTAACGTTAAATTAAAAGTCTGAACAAGCAATCATGAATTAGCAAAAAAGAGGAGGGAGAAAACCGAAAAAACAAAGCATACCCAGAGTCTCTGCTTCTTAACTTTGGATAAGCAGGAAGTGTGGGGCTTTTGGTACCGAATCCCTCATGGTACTTCCATCTGAATTGTCAACACTTTTTGTTGGCTGATGTAAATGTATCTTGCCATTAACTTCCTTGGCAGAACAAACTACATCAGATTCATTAATGGCGTCAATGAACGCTGCTTTATATTTCTTTCTTTGCTTTATGTGGTGGCGAAATAGAGAAATATGAAGGGCTCCCAGTTTTGGTTTGTATCCATAAAAGGTCTAGAACACACGAAATTATGAAAGTGCTACTCATGCTAGAACAACTTTTGTGAGTTGTGACAATTCGTAAATATACATTATCACATTGCACGTTGTCGTCACTAACACTTAATAGACTCCAGTAGTAGTTCAATCATTATTTCATCTGTCATAACAGCAAATCTTTGCGTGGCACATAGAGAAGAGTTCATTAATATAACTTTCGTAACACACACCCTACTCTCATCATCTTTTGAAATATTCTTAAAATCTTAAATCCATATTCATTGTCTGTATCATAGTTAACCGATTCCCAAACTCCTTCTCCAAAAGTCAACAATTCTTTAATTTGTGGGTGCTGATGTTGGGGAATAACCGTAACAAATGAACAAAAACGGATAACAGAAATCTCTGAAGGCACGTGATCGCTTTCAGGTTGAATCAATTCGACGGTTCTATCAAATATTCAATCGGATACAATCAGAGATTGAGAATTTTCTGTATGTTGTGATTGAGATTATGAAGAACCAGAGAATTCTAACCAAGAAGAAGAAAACGTTCTGAAACAATTTGGGCCATTAACTGCCTTTTAGGCAGTTTTTCCAAGGGTTTCATCATTGCCATAATTAGTCCCTCTATTTTCGAAAATTAATTTTCTGAGACAATTTTACCATAGCAATTTTAATGGAAATAAAATTTTTCCATATAAGCTCGACCCCAGCCAGGGGCTCTGCCCCTTGGACCCCGCCAGGGGCTGCCGCCCTTGGACCCTGCTCCCAGGGGCGCTGCCCCCGGAACCCCGTTCCTTAGGGGCTTCGCCCCTAAGTTCATAATAAATTCAAATAGGCGTGCACTCCGCACCACCATATGTTGGATCAGTTTGCTCTTTTGTTCAAGTAAGAACTTGCTATCTTGACACTTAAGTGTTTAGCAGGCTCTTGTATATCAGATTATAAGCACAGCGGAATGTATAAGTTAAAGCAACACTTTTTATACTTAGGAAGAGTTATTACTCCCCCTAGATGATTGAAACTAATAATGACAAGTATTTATTATGAATCCAAGCAGTAAATGAGAATTAGATACTTAGACAGATTCACAATAAATACTGAAATGGAATAGAACAGTGAAAGTGTTTGAAGGATTTTTCTATTAAAATCAATGTCTAAAATAGAAGGTTGAAGCCTCCTATTTATAGACGTTTACATACATGTATCTTGCCTAAAAAGCAAGTACAGAAACAACAGAAACAAGTTGCACAAGTTGCAACATTGAAACTAACAAATACAGCTAAAAGTAATAATAAACAATAAACTACTGATTCAAAAAGGCGGTGGAAAATATCTGATGCTAAGTGCTGATGAATGACAAACTACTGATGAGTAGTTTGTCTTCAGTACTTCTGAAGTGAACTTGTCTGGTTTGGACTTCAGAACTTCTGATGAAGTTTCTTCTTCAGCACTTCTCATATCTTCTCTTCAGCAGTTTCTTGTCTTCTCTTCAGTACTTCTATACTTAGCCAAAATGACAGAAGTGAATTAGACTAAGGTTTCCAAAAGTGGTTTCACCAATCCTCTTTGTCCTAACAATCATCCCCTGGATTGATGAAGCCAAAACCTTACTAATTCCTTATGTTTTTCTTCTGTCTTGAACAATCTTCCATATCTCTTTGTACATGGTGTTCTTGAGCCGGTTTAACTGTCCATCAGATAGAGATCCTCTCTGTGGTTTGTTAGTGCATTATTCATGTATGTCCCTAGCTAGTGATCCGGTACAGAATGTCGAAGGTTCAGATAATCAGAAAACGACCAAGATTTAAACATGAAGTCAATCCAATCAATAGTCGAGGGGGAGTTTGTAGATGCACGTATTGCGACTAGTGATTGGATCTACAATGTTAACATGTGTTAAAAAGTGCTGATTACATGTGTTAAAAAGTGCTGATGGGCTGAAAGTGGAAAAAGTGGGCGAACGTAGAAATAAGTGGGCGAATGTAGAATCATAGTGGGCGAATGTGGAAAGATTCCACATTCGACCATTCACACTGGGCGAATGTGGAAAGTGTCCACATTCGCACCATGAAAAGGGGCGAACCTGCAGACATTATAAATAGATTTTGAGTATTTGTGATGAAAAGAGAGGTTTCAGTTGTGCGTGTGTTAAGGTCAGGTTCGAGGTCAATTTGTAATAGTGTGTGTTTGATCTAGATTAACGTGTAAGTCGTTGTAAAAGCTTATTTGACAAAAGTTAATCTATGAAAAGATGTTGAAAATGATCTTAATTGTGTTTTGATTAGAGTTTTATCAATTTGTTCAGAACTAGGGTTTCCGCACCTGGTTTTGTAACTTGTATGATTATATAATCCTGTTTTAGATAAAATCTTTCGCTTACAAAGTGGTATCAGAGCAAAGAGGATCATACAACAACAAATTTGATAAACTCAGAGCTGATTTGGACATATTTTTGATCAAAATACATCTGTTTTTGCATGAAAATGGTTTTTGAGTGTTTTTGATTGATTTGAAGTTGATTTTGTGGTTAAAATCTAAAATTCCAAGTATTAAAGTTGCTCCAAATCAATTCCGAATCATAACCTGATTAAGATCATTCAAATCCACAAACTTTTGAAAATCAGAGATCAAAATAACCGTTTTTCAAAGTGTAACCGTTTTTCAAATCTGAATTTTTCTCAAACTGGGCGAACCTGGAGTCATTATGGGCGAACCTGGAAACTTTTTGGGCGAACCTGGAACTTTTTGGGCGAACCTGGAACTGTAGTGGGCGAACCTGAAAATTTTTGGGCGAACGTGGAATTTGAATTTTGATATTCTACATTCTGGTGTTTATTCTACATTCGGCTGATACTTTTGGGCGAACGTGGAATCAAAAGGGGCGAACGTAGAATTACCAGGGGCGAACGTAGAATAAGGCAATTTTTGAAGATTTTTGTTGGAAAAATGATTAATTACATGGCCGTATGTAGAACGGATGAGGAGATCAAAGCTCTAGTAGAAGCTGAAAGAAAGCAACAACAATTACAGAGACAAAATTCTCAAGCTGACAACATTTGGGGATTTCCAATGACACCGAAACCAACTGATGAAATGGTACATGTTAACAAGTGTGTTAACAGAGAAGGTGTTCATAGGAATGTTGTATGTTTAGTTAAACAAATGAGACATGATGATTCCAGTGAATTGGTAAAGAGTGATTTGAGTTCTGATACAAGTTCAGAACAAAGTACATCAGAACAGAGTGATAGTTCAAATGGTGATGCAAAATCTGATAATGGTAATAAATCAGATGATGAGGTAAGTGCTAGTTGTTCTAAATGTGTCAAGTTGAATTGTGAATTGATGACACTTATTGAGGACAAACAGAAACTAGCAAATGAACTAGAAAATTGTAAAAACCAAATTAAAGTTTTTGAAAAGAATGAAAAAGATTTGTTAAATAAAATTGAATCTTTAAAGAAAGAAATGTTAGAAATGAATAAAAGTGTTTCAAAGAATATTTCCACATCAGAGTTGGAAATCACAACACCTTGCGTTGTTAATTCTGATTCTGAAGTGAAACAAATGTTTGAACAGAAAACTGAAAATGTTGAAACAACTTCAGAATCTGATTCTGAAGAAAAACCCATATTCAGTTTTCCTGAAGGAGTTGAAGGTTCCTACATGTTGGAAGGACATGACAAATTGATTTTCAACAAAGATTTTCTAATTGAGAATATTGAACAATCTCTACTTAAATGTATTTTTGTTGATAATCTTGATTTGTTAAATCAATTTAGAAATCAATTTGATCATCTTCATTTTGAACTCAGTCCTAACCAACATGAGAATAAAGAGGATCAAAAGAAAAATGTTGAAAATAAGAATGGTCCTAAAGCAAAGGGATCAAAACCAAACAAATCGAAAGGAAATGATCAGATGAAAAATTCTCATCAAAAGAATTCAAGAAATTTTTCATCTAGATCATATGACTATTATGATTATTCATATAAATCTCGATTTGATGGTTATTGGGGAAACAACTCACCACAGTATTCTCATGGTTATGTTGAATGGAGAAACTGTTTTGAATGTGGTGAAGTTGGACATATTGCTGCTCATTGTCCCTATTGGTATTGGGATGACGGGTATGCATGTAATTTTGAAGAGTATAGGTCTTGTTATAACTGCGGAGAGTGTGGGCATTTAGTTGTTTATTGTCCGTATGTTAAACAGAAAAAGACAGAAGTGAAATTTGCTAGAAATTCAGGCAATGTCAGAAAGCCTGTATCCCCAAAACCAATCAAGAAGCAAAAGGGGAAACAGGTTGTGTATGACAATCGTAACAAAATTGCCTTGAATAAAAATGGAGATTGTGGATGGGTTGCTGAGGTAAGGGGGAGTTCTAAGGCTAAGCCTAAGAATAACTCTAAACCTGGGTCTTTATCAGTTAAGTCTGAGAAGATTCCAAACAAAGTTCAGAAGCAGGTGTCAAACATGAAACCTGAAAAGTCAAAAATCAAAACGATTTCAACAAAATCTAAAATAAACTCTGAACGTGTTTGGAAACCCAAATCACTTTTTAAATCAATAGCAATTTCTACTTCAAATCAATCCATTGAAAAACCAATTGATTTTTCAAAAGGAGAATGGATTGATGTTCCGAGAATTGATGACCTTGGACGACCCATCATTGTGAAGGGATGGGTGCCTTTTTCATGCTAATTGTTTAATAAGTGTGCAGATTGTTCCAGACAGGCCTATTAGCTATTCTTTGATAGTTGATAGTGGAGAATCTGTATACACACTATTTATTGGAGAGGTGAAGGTCAAGGAAGGGTTATTGAAGAAGGAAAACATGATTTCAACAGAGAGGAGAGTGTTTGTAGTCTGTCTCCAACCTGTGAAGCCGGAAAAAGTTGCAATCTCTTGCAATTGCTCTCAGGTGTTGGATTTCAATAACAGATACGACAAAATGGTTTGCTAATTGAAAAATCTTAATGAGTCTAGTAATCTGAGTGAGAAATGGTTTTTAAAACTCAGTGGGTAAACCGCATCGGATATCATTTTATTTTGTTTTTCTTCAAAAGTTTAAAAATCCAAAAATATGTTTATTTTTAGATTTTTAGGGGGAGAAAATTTCAGAAAAATCAAAATAAAAAAAATTAGAAAAATCAAAAATGAGTTTTTCCTGGAGAAAAAGAGGAGATGATAGTACATCAGTGGACTGTCAGTCTACTCTAAAAACAAAAATAATTTGATAGACATTGAGTAGCCACTACAATTATATATTGGTAGGCTTGAAATCAAAGTTTAAAGTTCAGCATGGTGATATAAATTTAAAATCAATAACTGATAATCATGTGGATCAACGTATCGTTGGCATATGGTCTTAGTACCGAAATTTCGTTTGATAGATTGCCAAAATCGGAGGTTTCGGGTCGTTATATTGAAAGTTATCTGGGGATAGCCTAACTGATCTTTTGTCGTATTGGTTTACGGACCTAGATCAGTCAGGGTATCTTATTAAAAGATCTTTGATGACAAAACCTTAAGTTACCGAATGAGGAACTTAACATGTGTGATGATAATCAAAGATTATCTAATGCATCGTATCCAATCATTGATGCAAATCATGATTGATATTAGTCCTCACCCTGGTTGAGTGCATAAGTCGCTTTGAAGCATTAATTTGCTGACCTGTCACCGCTGTGCCTCATACCTTGTAACTAACGGATAACTACAGTATAATCACGCGTTACAATGAAACTTTGCGCAATTCTTGATACGGGAATGTGTCGCGAATGCGGGGACCATAGATTATTCAGTATCTAATATTACCATAATGTATCTGAAGTGCTGAACAATGAATGATGATTTTGAGTTTAAGTGGACAAACATACTGGTAATGGTTGTAGGATGCTCAATGACAAAAACAGAAAATTGATCAAAAAGAGTTATGACTGTATGTTTCAATACTGATATGATCCTCTTAACCGGAAAATTCACAAAAATATGTTGAATTTACTTTTATGCAATTACATTGGAAAATTCAAAAAGATTTTTGGTGTGTTTTAGCTTAAACTTTGAAAAATCAAAAAGTTTTGTTTCAGCTTTATTTTCGATAACCGATGTTGGGATACTGTATGAGAATGCTCAGATACTTAAAAGTTGAAAAAGATTTCAAATTTTCAAGTTTCTGGTACATATTGAAAATGTTGTATAGTTCAGGGGGAGAACTATTGAGGGTCAAAAGGAATGTGAAGAGTACTTCCGAGTTTTTTTTTTTTGTCGTGTCTAACGCCGGTTGTAGTTTGTGCAGTTTGTAGTAAATTTTTCTGCAGAATCAAATACAACAGGTGCACTACTCATGACTCATCGACAAAGTGTATAACTGAACAAGACCCAAATCTGAACATCAAGATTACCAGAACAACAGAAGTTAGAAAGAGGTTAAAGAAATGATGAAGATTGAAGAAATCAAGATTATCGTCTATATTCATCTCTGGATCATCAAATGACAAAGCCAAGATTTCTTGAGTCTGTCTGAGATTTCAAAGCTTATTGGAGAGATAGATAGGAACTTCGACACAAACGTGCATGAAGATGGAAAGTTTTCAATCAAGACTTGAAGAATTGATAACTTTCTGCTTTGGTACATCACTAGCTAGGTCCAAGGGGGAGATTGTTAGTGCATTATTCATGTATGTCCCTAGCTAGTGATCCGGTACAGAATGTCGAAGGTTCAGATAATCAGAAAACGACCAAGATTTAAACATGAAGTCAATCCAATCAATAGTCGAGGGGGAGTTTGTAGATGCACGTATTGCGACTAGTGATTAGATCTACAATGTTAACATGTGTTAAAAAGTGCTGATTACATGTGTTAAAAAGTGCTGATGGGCTGAAAGTGGAAAAAGTGGGCGAACGTAGAAATAAGTGGGCGAATGTAGAATCATAGTGGGCGAATGTGGAAAGATTCCACATTCGACCATTCACACTGGGCGAATGTGGAAAGTGTCCACATTCGCACCATGAAAAGGGGCGAACCTGCAGACATTATAAATAGATTTTGAGTATTTGTGATGAAAAGAGAGGTTTCAGTTGTGCGTGTGTTAAGGTCAGGTTCGAGGTCAATTTGTAATAGTGTGTGTTTGATCTAGATTAACGTGTAAGTCGTTGTAAAAGCTTATTTGACAAAAGTTAATCTATGAAAAGATGTTGAAAATGATCTTAATTGTGTTTTGATTAGAGTTTTATCAATTTGTTCAGAACTAGGGTTTCCGCACCTGGTTTTGTAACTTGTATGATTATATAATCCTGTTTTAGATAAAATCTTTCGCTTACATGGTTCCAGATGTTGAATTGTGAGCAGGTCTTGTGTTGACAGTTTCTTTAGATCACTGATCTTCTTGTAAGCCCTGCTTGAGAGGTCTCTTCTTGTCAACAATACTAAGTTGTTATCAGTAAGTGACCATCTGATGATAGGTACCTTTGACTTGTTAAAGTCAGAGGAATAGGGAACCAGACTTGTCCCTTGGGTTGATGGTCCTGAGTGTTGGATGCTTTCTGTTTCAGTTAACCTCAGGTGGGAGTCTCTTCCTTGTTGTTGTTGTTGCATATCAGGCATCTGAACAGTTGGGAGATGGTGTTCAGTCACTACCTTGGTATGCATCTTTTCTTTGATGGTCTTTTGGATTTGGTAGGCAAAAGTGGAAGGATCCCTGAATTGTGTTAACAGAGGTTTCTCCTCAATGTCAAAATCTGAATGGACTATTGAACTTCCTTCAAGTAGTACCATTTTGAAATCAGTTTTGACATTGTCCTCTGCTTTCTTTCTTTGAGTAGCAGGCCTTCTTGTTGATACACCAGAAGTTCTAACTACTGATCTTGAAGGATCAGCAGTTTGAAACTTCTCTGGATTTGCAGCCTTGGCAGCCTTGTATTTTCTGTAAGTATCCATCAGTCTTTCTTCTTTCCATCTGGATACTGAGGCTTTTGAACCATAGCCTTCTGCTACTAATTCTTCTATCATCTGGGCTCTCTTGGCCTTTCCTTCTTTGCTTGTGGCCAGTTTGTCTGCAAGCAGTTGTGCTCTTCTTGTCAGCTCTTGCATAGAGAGTCCCTTGAGTGTGTAGGCTTTAGTCTTGCTGTTCTTTGTGATGTAAGACACCAGTTGTTGTCTTTTGTCTTGTTCAGCAATCTCATCAAGGCTAGCCTGCCTTTGTAGTTCAGCTTCATAGGCCTGAAGTTTTTCTTCATGGATTAAGTCTAGATCATCCCTTTCTTCCAGAGTTTTCCAGATCAGATCTTCTCTGGCCTTCTTGTTGGCTGCAACTAAGCTCTTCTCTAGTAATTCAGCTGATTGAGAGATAGGAGAAGGGTTTAGTACAGTCATTGTTGTAACTGTTGTAGTAGGCCTGATAGGATCAGATGTTGGTTGAATGGGAGCAGTGGTTCTGGAAGGGTCAGCAGTTTGAGGTTTGGAAGTGTTAACCTCTGATGGGTTGACAACTGTTGATGGTTTGTCAACTACTGAAGGATTGTCTTCAGTACTTTCTGATTCTTCATCAGAACTTTTGCCATCAGAAGTTTCTTCATTATGTCTTAGGGATTCTTCAGAGGTTTGGGTCTCATCTTCTTTTTCTGTGGCTTCAATTTCTTCCACTAAGACACCAAACTGTTTGGCCAGTTTTTCTTTCCTGGCTTGATCCTTCTGATCTCTTTCAAGGATGGCCACTCTTGCCCTTATCCTGGCTTGGAATGACTCCTTAGGTTCCCTGATTTTCTCCCCCTTTTTGGATTCATCAAGTTTAAGTTTTGAGGTTGAGGGTTGGGAGAATTGACCTTGAAGATGAGCAATCTGTTTGCTGTTGAACTCTATCTTGTTGGACAGATCATTCATCTTTGTCTTGATCACTCCAAATTGATTTTTGATAGACAGCTCCAAGTTAGTTGTGTATGTTTGGAAGTGATTCCTGATGAGAGTGTTCATCATGTGGTACAGGGGACCCTCTGGGCTGCATAGCTGGTTCAGGTCTATGCTTGTTTGCCCAGGGAATTGGGTAGGCATTTGTTGTGAAGGGTGTGTTTTTGGGAGATCCTCATGTTGTACAGAGGATGCCACTCTAGGGGTTTTAGGGATTGAGTGGGCTTTAACCTGTGCAGGGGTGACTGGCTTCTTGAGCCTGGATACCCCTGAAACAGGACCTTCAGAAAGTGCCGTCAATTCAGTAGTTTTAGTTTTTGAAACATCATCCAAATTAATGGAATCATCTGAATACCTGATGTTGTCCTCATTGAGGACTGTCTTAGTTAAATCATGAGCTGAGCCCAACTCAGTTCTCTCATGAACCTCTTGTTCTTGGTTCTGAGGATTTCCTACTTCAGGCATTAAGCCTTCATCAGTAGTTGCCACATCTGAGGTCTTAGCTATGTTACTTCTATCCTCAGATCCACCACTGGGTGGTAACTGAGTAGTAGCAGCCTCAGATGCCCCAAGAGTCTCTAAAATTGGGCTTAAAGACTCTGGTCCACCCTCATCTCTTGGGATAGGGCTAGAGATGTCCACATCCATGTCTGATGTTGTGGTTATGTCCCCTGTTTGTTGTTGTTGTAGGGGACTGACATAATCAGATGGGACTTTCTCTTTTAGCCCAGAGAGAAGTTTGGCAATTTCTATTGCCTCTGGTTCAGAAATTTGGGGGGTTGGTTCAGTAGTTTGGGCAATAGGTGAAATTGGTTGGTCAACAGTTTCAAAAGAAGAGTGAGTTTCAATAGTTTTTCTAAGTCTTTTTCTTTTGAATAAGATAGTTATGGGTGCTCTTGGTGGGGTTTGAGATGGATGAGACTGAGAGGGTGTTTCAGTCTCACCTATTTGAAGAGCAGACTGCTCATGAGCATGTTCAGGCATCTCAACCTCCTGAACAGCTTTTCTTTTGGGTTGGTGGGTTTTTGTCTTTGTTGGTTTGGGCTGTTTGGCTTTTGGTGGTGTGAGTTTGGAAGATGTGGGCTTCAGGGGGACTTGTTGTTGTTCTCCCTGATCATCTTCTGGCCAGGCAACCGGTTTGTTATGCCTAGAGTATGCTTGTAAGGTTAATGGATTTAAAGTTGAAACTTTTCCCACAAGCACCTCATTACCCAGTTCCCCTATTATGCATTGCATAATGAACCTTGGGTACAACAAAAACTTTTTCTTGGTATTATTATGATGTAACACCAACTCATTGAAAAATAGTTTTGATGCCCTGAATTTAGTTTCATTCACAATGGAATGAAATATTGGTTGAAAAGTGGAGGGCATCTGGTCATAAGACCTTGTTTTTGGACTCAAACACATAATAATATAATGAAACAAAAGCTTGTATTTTGGTTCAAAATATTTTTTGAAGATAGTAGCATGGGAGAGAGTACCTTGATAACCACACTCTGTCATGGTTAGGTGAATATCAGTGTTAGCAACATGATCAGGGGCAGTTACATCATCCAAGCCCAGTCTTGTTGCCAGTGTGGCCGGTGTGATGGTCAGTGGTTTCCCTTTTATTCTTGAGTTGAGGGAAATGACTTCATCATCAGCCGTCACCGTCTCAGCATTTGCCCAGAACTCATTTAGAGTTTCAGTATGAATTGGTGGGTTTATTGTGAGAGCAGTAGAATATTGGGATTTTATGACAAGATCAATGATCTCATCGTATTGGGACCAGCCTTCTTGTTTTTCAAGAAAGGCCCTTTGATTGTGTCCCTGTTTTAGAACGAGAGCCATGTGGTTTGGGTTTTGATCGAACAGTTGATTTTGCAGGTTTAGGTTATTGAGAGAGTTTTTTTTTTTTTTTGAGAGAGAAAGAGGGATATTTTGAATTTGAAAGGATAAGTGCTGAAAAAGGTATTTATCAGAAGTTTTTAACCGCTTGAATCTTCTTTATTAGAAGTTTTTAAGCCGCCTTGGTTAAAAATCTTTTTATCAGAAGTTTTAAACCGACTAGGTCAAACCTCTGATGATGGGAAAAGTCAGATTTGCCCTTTTGACTAAACTGCTGATGAAGGATTACTTCATCAGTAGTTCCCATTTCCTCTTCAGTAGTTTTAACAGCTGATGAGAAATGTTTTTATAAATACTTTTACTCATAACTTCTGAAGGTTATTTTATCAGAAGTTACACACTTTTCAGAAATTATCCCCATACTGATGTTTTGTTCATCAGTAGTTTCTCTCTTTTCAGAAGTTTTGTTTCAGACTTTTGTCTGTTTTGTAAGTGAAAAATGAAAAATTGCAGAATAATAAAATAAACACTTACAAATTTAGCATCCCAAGCATGGATACTAACTTCTGAAATGTTGATGTGTCAAGGGGTTTTGTGAAGATGTCAGCTATTTGATTAGCTGTTGCTACATGCTTCACCTCAATCTTGCCTTTTTCATAGCAATCTCTTATGAAATGGTACCTGATCTCAATATGTTTGGTTTTTGAGAACTGTACTGGATTTTGAATGATGCTAATGGCAGATTTGCTGTCTACAAACAAAGGTGTCTTGGTTTCTTTGATTCCATAATCAAGAAGTTGATATTGGAGCCATTGTATCTGTGATGTACAACTTGCAGCTGCAATGTATTCAGCTTCAGCAGTTGAAGTTGCAACAGATGTTTGCTTCTTTGATTGCCATGACACTAGACAGTTACCCAGGAATTGACAACCACCAGATGTTGACTTTCTTGTCATCTTACACCCTGCATAGTCACTATCTGAAAAAGCTGATAACTTGGTATTGCTTGAAGCAGGATACCAAATTCCAAGTGTTGGAGTTCCTTTCAGATATCTGAAAATTCTTTTGACTGCTATAAGGTGTGATTCCCTTGGTGCTGATTGATATCTAGCACAGACACATGTTGAAAACATAATATCTGGTCTAGAAGCAGTTAGATATAAAAGGGAACCTATCATGCATCTGTACATGGTTTGATCAACCTGTTTTCCTTGATCATCAGGTTCAACTTGTGTGATTGGTGTCATGGGAGTGGAACATGATTTACAGTCTTTTAAAGAAAATTTGTTTAATAATTTTTTAACATATTTTGATTGATGTATAAAAGTTCCATTTGTTTGTTGCTTGATCTGCAGTCCCAGAAAGTACTGCAGTTCTCCCATGGTACTCATCTCAAATTTTGATTGCATGAGTTTCTTAAAATCATCACACAGTTTTGTGTTTGTTGAACCAAAAATGATATCATCAACATAAATTTGAACAAGTAAGACATGATTTCCAACATGTTTAATGAAAAGAGTTTTATCAATGGCACCTCTTGTAAAGTTATTTTTGAGTAAAAAAGGTGGAGAGTGTATCATACCAGGCTCTTGGAGCCTGTTTGAGCCCATAAAGAGCTTTGTCAAGTCTGTACACCCACTCAGGATGAGAAGGATCCTCAAACCCAGGTGGCTGACAGACATACACCTCCTCTTTTATTTTTCCATACAAAAATGCACTTTTCACATCCATTTGATAAACTTTAATTTTGTTGGAAATGGCATAGGCCAGAAATAACCTGATGGCCTCAAGCCTTGCAACTGGAGCAAAGGTTTCATCATAGTCAATTCCCTCTTCTTGAGAGTACCCTTGAACTACCAGTCTTGCCTTGTTCTTGATTATCATACCAGCTTCATCTTGTTTGTTCCTGAAAACCCATCTTGTGCCAATTGGTTGCTTGTTTGGAGGTAAGGGACAGATTTCCCAGACCTGTTGCTTGTTGAACTGAAGCAGTTCATCTTGCATAGCTTGCACCCAATTATTGTCTTTGAGGGCTTCCTGGTACTTCTTTGGTTCCAACTGTGAGATAAAGGCTGAAAATAGGCAAAAGTTGGAGAGCTGGTTTCTGGTAAGAACACCTGAAGCTATATCACCCATGATTTGATCAAGTGGATGATCTCTATGTTCAATCAGTTGTTGTAAACCACTGACAGGTGTAGGTGGCTCATGTTCTTCAAACAAACTACTGAGGTCTATAATATCTGGTTCAGCAGTTTTAGTGTCTTCAGTAGTTTCAGGTGCTGAAGCAGATGTTTGAGTTTGGCCTTCAGTATTTGTTGGATCAGAAGTTTGTGAAACTTCTGATGGTCTTGAAGTTGACTTCATGACTGTTTGAGGAGTCCATGGTGTAGGATCCTCATCTTCAAACCTTTGATCACCATAATGAGTAGGTTTGGAAGAAGTGACAGTCTTTTCAGGTCCAAAGTGGAAGTTGTCAAGGTCAAAAAGTTCAGCAGGATGTGCTGGAATAAGAGTGTGTTTTGACTCATTGAACTTGACATTCAATGTTTCTTCTACTATCCTGGTGTGAGAATTAAAAACCTTGTAGGCTTTTCTAGTTGAAGAGTAACCAAGAAAGTAACCTGAGTCAACTTTGGCAGCAAACTTTGAAATAGATTCCTTGATGTTCAAGATGAAACATTGACACCCAAAAGCCCTGAAAAAGGAGATAAGGGGCTTCATGCCATGAAGAACTTCATAGGCAGTCTTGGAATGTCTCTTGACCACAAGAACTCTATTTTGAACATAACATGATGTGTTAACTGCTTCTG
Organism: Ambrosia trifida; assembly: GCA_028751855.1. Classification (NCBI taxonomy): domain Eukaryota; kingdom Viridiplantae; phylum Streptophyta; class Magnoliopsida; order Asterales; family Asteraceae; genus Ambrosia; species Ambrosia trifida. Next base: position 209,383,631 of record CM054122.1, read on the forward strand.
CCCAAAAGTACAAGGGCAGTCCAGAATCAGCTAACATTGTTCTTGCTCCTTCTATTAATGTTCTGTTCTTCCTTTCTACTACACCATTTTGTTCAGGAGTTCTGGGAACACTGTATTGTCTAATAATCCCTTTAGACAAACAGAATTCATCCAGAGTTTTGTTCCTGAACTCTGTCCCATTATCACTTCTAATGGTTTTGACAGGTAGAGAATATTGTTTCTCCACTTGTAGAATGAAGAACTTGATGATTTCAGCAGCCTCATCCTTGGAGAATAAGAAGAATACCCATGTGAATCTTGAGTAGTCATCAATGATGACTAAGCAGTACTTCTTCTTACCAAGGCTCATAATCTTGACAGGTCCAAATAAGTCCATATGGAGTAGTTGAAGACATGCAGTTGTTTTTGATTCTTCAATAGACTTATAGGAGGACTTATGTTGTTTTCCCTTTAAACAGGATACACAGTGTTCTTGACACTGGTATACTTTCAAAGGTAGACCTCTGACCAAGCCCATTTTTGTGACTTTATTTATGGTTTTAAAGTTCACATGGCCAAGTCTCCTGTGCCAGAGATCTGTTTCTGAAGTTGATGCCCTTGAGAAGAAACAGGCAGTGTTGTTCAATACTTTGTCTTTCTCAATGTCCACTGCATAGACATTGCCACATCTTTTGGCAATGAGCAAAGTATGATCTTCAATGATCTTCTCTATCAACTTCTGGCCTTCTGGTGAGATGATCTTGCATGCTGTCTTTGTGAAAAAGGAAGAATATCCTTTATCACACATTTGTGACACACTCAGCAAGTTGTATTCAAGGTTTTCCACCAGATTGACCTTGTCAAACTGTATTTTGCCAGAGGAGACATTGCCATGTCCTAGCACATATCCCTTAGCATTGTTCCCAAAGGATACAGATCCTTCTCTTTGGCTGATAAAGTTGTTTATCAGGTATCTGCATCCAGTCATGTGCATAGAGCCTCCACTATCAACATACCATATGCTGTTTAAGCCCCTGGAAACTCTCTGCACATAAAAGCAAATTAGTTAGTTTTAGGAACCCAAGCCTGTTTGGCTTTGGGTTTGCTCTTGAGAACAGTTACAGTTTGTTCTTGACCAGGTTGAGAAATCCATGTCTTTTTGGCAATGGATTTTTCATTAAGAACCATGGTGGTATCCTTTTCAGGACCACCATCAACCTTGGTCATCAGTAGTTGTACCATGTTCATTAGATTTTGTATCTCAGCAGTTTGTGAAACTGCTGATGATTCAGGTCTAACTACTGTCAAAGAATTTTGAGAAAAAGATTTTAGTTGAGATTTTATCTTTTTCTGAGAAAAGGTGTTTTCAGGTTGTTGTTTCTTGGGTTTAAAGATTCTTTCATAATCATTTCTGATTTGATTTCCCACAACCTGTTGTTTAATTTTTTGATTGAACTGAATTCCTTTTCTGTATCTACAAAATTTAGTTTTGTGGTTGAACAGACCACAAATTTCACACTCTTTTGCCTTTTGTTTTTGATCTAAAGGCAAATTTCTGACATTAGTGTAAAGATTTTGCTCATCAGTAGTTTTCAGGATCTCAACTCCTGATGTAGATGAAACTACTGATGGCTCTTTGTCAGATTTTGTTAATACTTCTGAAGTACTCTCTTTGAAAATACCAGGATTTCTGTTTAGAAAGTTTTCATGGAAAGATGTGCAGTCTTTCCCTTCAGAGGTTTCATTTGAAACAATTTTTCTCCCATCTTCAGTAGTTTTGGGAGAGAAATCTGTTGGTGTTTCAACATGATGGTACCCTATGCCAAACTTAACATTTGAAGCACTTTGTTTGTTTAGCAATAATTGATACCCCTTACAAGATTCCACCCATTTTTCACATGTGATCCTGGTGTCAGCAAGCTCTTGTCTGACATCTCCCAGGTCATTTAGCATGATTTTAATTTGTGCTTGGGTTTCAATAGCTGAGTCAGTTATTTTAGAAACTTATTTTGTTTTAGCACACAGTTTTCTTTCTAAATCACATTTTATCTGTGTGTATTTTCTTTCTAAATCATTGGCTTTACCTTGTAAGTGCACATTTGTCTCTCTTATGAGAGCAAAAGTTTCTTTGCAAGAATTTGAGCAAAGTTTTTTCAAAGATTCTTTTGATACCTGTGACAATGCAGATTTTGAAGTACAACCTTCAAATGCCATTAAGGCAAAGTTCTTTCTGCCATTGTCTGGTTCTCCCCAGTTGATGTCAAACACCTTGTTGTCTGCATCAGGATTGCACTCTGTGGTGTCAAAAGGGAGACTGCTCCAGTCAACATACCCTGAGGTGAAAAGACTTTGTTGAGAGGGTTGTTGAGGCTGTGGAGGATGTTGAGCAGCTGGAAAGGGAGGGATTGATTGTTGGCTCTGCATCTGTTGAGCAGGCATTTGAACATATTGTACTTGTGGCATGTATTGCTGTTGAGGAGCTTGTGCCTGTACAAAATGAGCACTCCCTTGAATTCCATTATTCCTATTATAATTGGGGTTATAGTTATTTCCAGATTGTGATTGGTTAAAGCTAGAGCTTCTACACTCTCTAGCAAAGTGTCCCAACTTCTGACACTTGTGACATCTCAGTTTAGATTTGTCAAAACCAATTTTTGTATTACTGGTTAATCCTGGAAATTTCCTTCCTGACCTTTTATAAAACTTGTTAGTTTTAATGCTTAGCATGGCCAGTTGGTGTAAAATGTCCATTTCTTCTAAGTCATCACTGCTAAAGTTTTTCAAATCATCCATGATAAAACATAGATTATCAGCAGTTTGACTTTGGTCATTATTGTCATAACCTGGGAAAGATCTTTCTGATGAGATCCCAGTTGTTATGTCAATGTTGTCATAAGATCCATAGGAACAAGTTGGTGAGTCTTGTCCCAAAAGTGCTATACTACATGGTAGGTAGTCATCAGCAGTTTTACCAGATGATTGTAATTTCTTCTTTTGATCAATTTCTCTCTCAAAAGTAAGTAATCTCCCATGGAGTTTTGTAAGAGTGAGGGAGCTAAAATCTGGTGAGGATCTTAAAACAATGGAGTATGTTTCCCATTTGTCTGGTAAAGACCTTAAAAATCTATGTAGCATAGATACTGTTGTATAGGTCTGACCATTTAACTTTAGCTCAGATATTAATGAGGAGAATCTTTCAAATTGTTGAGTTAAAGTTTCCCCATTAATATGAGCAAATGTCTCATATTGTTGAGCTAAAATCTCTCTGGTGTTGGCAATCACCTCTTCAGTTCCTCCAAACTGTTCTTTAAGACAATCCCAGAGTTCTTTGGCACTTTCACAATGTAAAAGGCCAGAGTATATCTCGTTTGGGAGAGCCATTGCCAACATAGAGAATGCTTTTGCATCTAGCTCAAGTTTTAGGAAATCATCATCTGTATATTCTTTTGGGTCCTTAGGGACCTTAACATTAGTTTCAAGATTGACATTTACTGGTTTGTGAGGACCATATATCACAGATCTCCAACAACCTGTGTTGGTCTGTGACAAGGTATGTGCCATTCTCTTTTGCCATATGTTGTATTCATTTCTTACAAGCATGGCAGGTTTAGTGGCAGAACCAGTATTATGTGGATCCATTTTAAAGAGTATTGATTTGTCAGATGACTCTTTTAAGTGATGGATGTTGATAAAAAGTGAACTTTTGATCTTTTTATTGAGTATCAATAAGAGCTTTGTGTCTGATTCTCAATTTGTTAGATTGATATGTGATCAGATAAACCAATGCTCTGATACCAATTGTTGGATCAGTTTGCTCTTTTGTTCAAGTAAGAACTTGCTATCTTGACACTTAAGTGTTTAGCAGGCTCTTGTATATCAGATTATAAGCACAGCGGAATGTATAAGTTAAAGCAACACTTTTTATACTTAGGAAGAGTTATTACTCCCCCTAGATGATTGAAACTAATAATGACAAGTATTTATTATGAATCCAAGCAGTAAATGAGAATTAGATACTTAGACAGATTCACAATAAATACTGAAATGGAATAGAACAGTGAAAGTGTTTGAAGGATTTTTCTATTAAAATCAATGTCTAAAATAGAAGGTTGAAGCCTCCTATTTATAGACGTTTACATACATGTATCTTGCCTAAAAAGCAAGTACAGAAACAACAGAAACAAGTTGCACAAGTTGCAACATTGAAACTAACAAATACAGCTAAAAGTAATAATAAACAATAAACTACTGATTCAAAAAGGCGGTGGAAAATATCTGATGCTAAGTGCTGATGAATGACAAACTACTGATGAGTAGTTTGTCTTTAGTACTTCTGAAGTGAACTTGTCTGGTTTGGACTTCAGAACTTCTGATGAAGTTTCTTCTTCAGCACTTCTCATATCTTCTCTTCAGCAGTTTCTTGTCTTCTCTTCAGTACTTCTATACTTAGCCAAAATGACAGAAGTGAATTAGACTAAGGTTTCCAAAAGTGGTTTCACCAATCCTCTTTGTCCTAACACCATACCTATATGATATATTATTATGAACATATTGGTCAAACAGTCAATCCAATTACACTAAAATATCCAACAATCCTCCCTTATTTTAGTGTAATCCTTTATTAACTAAAACAAGTAATCTCAAACATTCAAACTTTTTCTTAAATGAAATGTCGTGACGATTGAATTTCACATTAGTACATTACACATTCTGAATATTCGAATACCAAGGTGTCGCTTAGGATTGAACCCTCGGAACTCATCTTGAATACACAAAAGTTTACATACATAGTAGTTCTATCTTGACATAATGTTTTACTAGCCTATGTCCTTATCCTTCATAAGTATGTCAAAGCCAAGTCCCAGCTTCTTGAAGCGGCTAAACTTCATACTTACATAGGTAGCTCTTTTAGTCTTGCACCTGCAATGCAATTTGTCAAAAAAGCTATTAAGAATATATACATTCAACCTCCTTAACTTGCAGGTCTGAACACATACCTTGGGATGAATCTTCTAATGTGTTCCAATCTCTACATATTAAGCTTTCCGCATTGAATTCTGCATCTAGCGTTGTACTAGATGGGAATTGGGTATCTTAACATCAGAGATTTCTAATGGACTTTAATCCCATCCCTATAGCCGACTTTTTCACGAGATCTCTACTTAACCCTTTGGTTAAATGATCGGCTAAATTTTTCCAAGCTGACCTGGCAGCTCGACCCCAGCCAGGGGCTGCCGCCCCTTGGACCCTGCTCCCAGGGGCGCTGCCCCCGGACCCCCGTTCCTTAGGGGCTTCGCCCCTAAGTTCATAATAAATTCAAATAGGCGTGTACTCCGCACCACCATACCTATATGATGTATTATTATGAACATATTGGTCAAACAGTCAATCCAGTTACACTAAAATATCCAACAGATGATTTTGACTTTCTGCTTCATTTTCCACATATTCATATACTTGAAATCTTTACATCTGTTTCAAGCTCATAACCTTTGACATACAATAAAAGGAATTGAGGCTTGTCAGTATACAAATGAACATATTGCTAAAAGCGTCTCATGGTTAGCCCAAATTCTACCATCTAATAGTTATATATCTCTAATGGGTCAAATAAAAACTTACTTATTTATGTATATGTGTTAGTATAAAACTAGATTAAATGTAAATGGGTCAAATTTATCCCAAATTGTATTAGCAATATTAGTTTTATGTTTTTAATCTTCTTTTTGTTAATCTTAACCTATGTTTTGTTAGGTGGCTTTTAGGGATCAGGTTGCAAGGTTTGAAGAAGTCGGTTGCGGTTGCAACGTTTGAAGAAGTCGATTCGGGTTGCATATTGTATGTAGGGGTGTAAACGAGCCGAGTCGAGCTCTATGCTCGATATAAATTATATCAGTTACGTACACATAACATAAATTGTTTGATCAACTACCTTCGGGCATGAGATATGCAAATTCCTACAAATTGTCTTTTACCAAACTTAGTGAACTAGTGGTGGAATCAACGATTGCATAAAACCAGTCTGTCAATTTAGCACAACCAAACAATAACTAGAAGAAAATTATTATGAATCTATATGTCACAATTACAATATATGTAAATCTCATGGGATTGAATAGCCCTGTCGAAGCTAACATGCGCCGCCACATGGCACACACCCATTGGCCCACGTTTTTTTCTCTTTCCCTTTTGTTAAACCCCCATTTTTGGTAGTTGAACACCACCGTCACCGGTTAACAGGCACCCTCACCACCCTCAATTACCACGAACACGAATGCCAAACATTAATGTTAAACATAAAAACCTAAACCGTAGTCCCATAATGATCGACATCAAATGAGCCCTCATTTAGTGGGCTAATCCTTTTGGAGTTTTAGTGGGCTATATTCAAAATTGATTCAGCCCATAATTTTTCTCTCTTTTTTTTATTTTTAATTCTATCATCAATAATCATCCCATTACATTTTTTTAAAGCATCATCTGATTGATGACAATTCCACTCAATTTAATTGCAAAGCAAGATATTTCATTTCCCTCTTTGAAGTTTCATAGGAGAAAAAATAAAGATGTGCAAGAGTGGCTCGCTGTTTGACTTGTGTATGCATCATTACCATATCTCTAACTCATATTCAACTTGAAAAAAAATGTAATGTATTATACAAAGTTATTGTTCCTGCCCTTTGCTTTCGATACATTTAGATCTCTTGCCCTCGAGGCAATACATTTCTTAGATCGAGTGCAACAGGTGGTGCATACTAACTCACAGAGCTCCAAGAACCAATGATTTGTTTTTAGTCAAATAGGTTTTGTAATTTAGAAAGGGGTTGGATGCGCAGCTTGTTGCCCGTAAACCTGTCATTCTCATGTAATGGACTAATAGGTTTGTTTGTGAAATATAAAGTTAACCTTTAAATGTGTTAAAAAATTGATGAATTGGTATGTTACAAATCCATGTAAAATTGGGCAGGCATGGATAGCCCAAATACAAGTTAAAGGGCCAATAAAATGAATCATTTTAAAACTGGGCAGTCATGCATGACCACCAAACCGACAACGCTGGAGAATACACAACATTTATTGCTTATATATGTTAAAAACAATTATGCTAAAAAAATAAATCATTTTAAAATATATACATGATCAGTATGTATAAAGAATGTATCATCACATAAAAGCATTGACCATCATCATCTTAAAGATATTGATCAAGACTTGACCAAGACTTTGTCCAAGACTTGATCAAGACTTTGCATAATCTTAGCTTAGTCAATTATAATTGTAATTATGTAATTAAGTGTATCCCTTAGTATTAGCTTTTTCCTTATTGTAAATCCTCTATATAAGAGTCTTGTAATTCTCCATTGATCAACACAACTTTCATAATACAAAAACACACAACCTTGTTCATTACTTTCTATGGTATCAAGAGCCTAAAAGCTCCCTTGAGCCATCTTCGATCCCAACCTACTCGACAGACACCTTCTGTTCGCATTTTGCCTTTTTTTTTCTTTCGATTCATCATGGCCAAACAAATCACCCACATTACCGCCGCCACAACCCGAAACCAAGGGTCACCACAAACTACCAATACCAACACTCGTCCGACTCGCAACAATAACACCTAATGCTACTATTGTAACATTTCCGGACATGACATTAAAGATTGTCGCAAGCTTAGTCGCTTCCTAAGAGAACACAATGTCTCGCCTCAAAATACCAACATCCCGGTGGTTAACTACACCACCCTCACCCAATGGCTACAACCTCATCTTGGATGTGGGACACCGGTGCGTCCAACAACACCGCGAACAACAACCAACAATTTTCCGTTCTTTCCGAATACGGAGGACCCGATAAGATCGTGCTAGGTGATGGTAAAACTCTCCCTATAACTCATATTGCTCAAACAACTATTCCAACAAATTCTCGCCCACTTCTTTTAAATAACATTTTAATTGCTCCTAATCTTTGAAATAATCTTATTTCCGTTGCCAAAGTTTGTCGTACTAATCGTGTTTCCGTTGAATTTTTTCCTTATCATTTTTTTGTAAAGGATCTACGCACGGGGGTGCGCCTCATGCGGGGAGTGAACGTAAATGATGTCTACTATGGACCAATCTCATTGTCTCCTCAAGTCAACAACACCCAAACAAATTCTCTTCTCATGTGGCACCACATACTTGGACATCCATCGCTTCAAGTGTTCAAGTCTTTAATTTCTAGATTGAGACTTCGTTTTAATAAGGTGACCCATGAGTCTTTTCAGTATACTTCATGTTCCCTAAATAAAAGCCACAAACTACCTTTTGGCAAAAACTCTTTTGTTGCCAATCAACCTCTACAACTTCTCTACTCCGACGTTTGGGGTCCCGTAAAAACGTCAATCGATGGCTTTAAATACTATGTCATTTTTGTTGACTATTTTTCCAAACACATTTGGTTATACCCAATCAAATGAAAATCCGATGTCAAAATTCTTTTTCCACAATTCAAATCTCTTGTTGAAATTTTTTTCAAAACCAACATTGTTGCGTTGTTCACTAATAATGGGGGTGAATATGTGGGTCTTTCACCTTATCTTGCCTCTTAAGGTATCTCCCATTACACGACACCACCTCACACACCGGAACAAAACGGTATTGCCGAACAACGTCACCGACACGTTGTGGAAATCGGCCTCGCCTTACTCCACTACTCCCACTTACCACAACATTTTTGGTCCCATGCCTTTCAAACCGCAACCCACCTAATCAATCGTTTGCCTACACCCATCCTTAACAACAAATCTCCCTACGATATGTTGTTCAAAACCGCTCCTACTTATTCCAAACTCAAACCGTTTGGTTGTCTTTGCTACCCATGGTTACGACCCTATGCTACTTCAAAACTCCACTCCCGTTCAACGGCGTGCATATTTCTTGGGTACTCATCCTCCAAATCGGCATTCAAATGCTATGACTGTGACATCCGTCACTTTTTCATTATATTTTTATTTTTATATAATAATAATAATAATAATGATAATGATAATAAATAATAATATTAGTCTTGACTAACCCTTAAACCCAAACCAAAACCTACAACATAACCTAATCAATCCCTTTAAGACATAAGCCCAGTACACAGGCCCAAGTGCTGAGCCCAAGCAAGCAGCCCATATACAAGCCCACTCCACCTCAAATCTGATAAAAAAAAAAAGAAAAACGCCTCCCAGGACTCGAACCCGAGCCTGGGGGCGGTCCATCCAAACACCAACACACTGAAACCAACTGAGCCAAGGCTCATTCTTGTTTTAATCTTAACTCAAATTCTATAAATGGCCTTCTAAAAACGGACCTGTGTCTCCTTTCTTCTCGCTGCAACGCTGACCAAACACCTCCCTAATTTTTGCCTTGACCAATGATCTGACTCTATGATTTGGACTAATATGGAAACTATACTTAATATACTTGACTCGACTTTGACCATCATCATCAATTCGCTTCCAATCAAGGCCAATTACCGCGTCTATGCCATTAATGGGTCAAAACTTCTAAATACATGATCACGAATTGTTAGTATAAATTGATACCTTCTACACAAGCTTAACTCGCCGATAATCCAACCCCTGTTCTCATTTTCTGTTAATTTTTCATAACGATCAAGAAATAGCTCACGTTTGACTTTTGGTTTGACCGAGCATCAAATCACGTTTACGTATCTTGTAAGTTGTTTTCTTTGTTGGGTTTTAATCTTCGGCACATGACGAACAATAGCCCCATGAATCCAGGGGCTATTGGTCTCTAATTCGTGTGATTGAAGGATCTAGGGCTCGAATCAATGAATTGGGGAAGAACACCTTGCAGACTTAGGCTTTTTAATTTTTGTTTTTCTGTTTTAAACACAAACAAAGGCATAGCCCAGTGGTGGGTCAGGTTGGATAGGATTGAACCGGGTCTGAACTCGGGTTCGATCCTCACAAAACAACAACATTTTTTTTATCCCTTGTTATTTATATACTTAACATAATAATCTTTTAAATTCGTTTTAAAATACTAAAACTATTTTATAAATTCTACAAAAATTACTGTATGATCTTCTAATGGTAAAGTTCACTTTACAATTTTTAGTTTTTCAAAAATAATTTATTTGATATATATTATTAATAATACAAGTTTATTCATTTATAATTATAAAATTCAATAAAAATATCTAAACGATTTTATTAAATCTCACAAAAATTATCCTAAACTTGTATATCCTTAAACATTTCAGAAAATATTTTTATTTCAGAAAAACCGCTCATTTTATATTTTTAATTAATTTTTGTTAGTTTTAATCATAAATAAATCATAATAAATTCAATTTTCAATATTTTTGCACCAAAATTTTATATAAATTATTTCTATTCATTTGGAACAGAAATACAATTTTTAATTCGAAAATTCTTCAATTTTAATATTTTAGATATTAAAGTTATTTTTTCGACAAATTGAAATAAATAGATTAAATATTCTATTTTCAAGAAAATAATTTTATAAAAATTATCTTCACACTTAAAACTTTATATTGTGACCATCTTTGATTTAAAATTTACAAAAAGACTTTTGTTTATTTAATTACCAAATTTCTCTTATTTATTAAACTTTAATTTATTAATTAAACGAATACTTATCCCCAATTCGAAACCCTAGAAAATACTTATAGACCAAATAGACTTAGACTTATTTGTTACATTATACTTAGGGTGATACTTGGCAACGATGGATTATACTTATTCAATTACACAAGACTTACCACCTTGCTAAGGTGAGTATTACTTATCCCCTTTTTCCGCTTTTACAACTTTTGGGGTGATCCATGCACAAGTATACAAAACTTTCGTATTCATTTACACATACATTTTATTCATTTACAATTCATATACGTGTCTTGTTTATCTTTGTGCTTATGCTTGAACATGAACGTAGCTTACATACAAAATCATACATTTAGACATAACTTATGTTATGGTGCTCATTTAGACTCAGACGTAACTTATGTTACGGTGCTCATTTAGACGTAACTTATGTTACGGTGCTCATTTAGACATAACTTATGTTATGGTGCTCTTTTAGACTCACACGTGTTGAGGTGCTCATTATCAATTTCATTGTACAAACTTTACATTTGATCTTTGTCTTGTTTGGTTACTTGCGTGTTTACATAATGCCTTGGTGATACTAGACACATGAATTGTACTACTTTTCAAAACTTATACTATATGTACAAAACTAAGTAGTACTCACCAACATCATATGTTGACAAAATTATTTTCGTGCATGTTTCAGGATAAGCTGCTTGACGCTTCACATAGGACTTTGGACTTAGATTAAATCAATCAATTATCTTTATTTTTGTTGTCTTGTATTTAATTTCACATGTTGTAAAACAATATTCAATAATCATATATTTACATTTTAGTACCATGAGCTTTTGAACAATCGTCACTACGTGGCACCTCGATGATTCCGCCATCGGTTGGGGTGTTATAGATTGGTATCAGAGCCATGGTTATAGGGAATTAGGTTATTAGATAAAATGGCCTAGACTATAACCGAACTTCAACTTTCATGCATTATATTTCCTAAATTACCTTACCCCTCATTTCCCTCTACTTTCCTTCTTCTATCTCTCCCTCCTTCTCCATTCTTCTCATCTTTCATCATGGTGCATAGAGAGGGTGTCCTACAGGGAGTGGAAATTTTACATCAATCATGGAACGGGAGCAGTACCTTTCATGAAGACACTCTTAGGCATAATGCCTACTCTTATTTATGCTCCTTCAAAGATGTCGAACTTTAATGAGTGTGATAAGGACACGTGCAATCTGGAAGGGTGGACGCCTGTACACTGGGTTTTCTGGCATAGGCAAGCATAGCGCATAAATCCATTTACGGACCTGTTATGCTTACCTGGGGATTCCTGGAGTGAGTGTCCACTTATAGGCTAAAGCATGTCTTCTTTGATCACCATTGGGTTTAACTCCTTTGAAAAGTCAACGTTCTTGTTGGGCTTTACAGCTAGACAAGGGCACTCCAAGCATCTTATGCAAGTTTTTCAATAATACTCTCTCATTTCATATACAATATCCTGTATATCATGATTTTCATATATTGCTTACAAGTTCATACTTTCATAATCATTTGTACGGTTATACACTTACATTTTCTAACCTCATGATTATTCATTGACTACCTCATAGATGTCTGCTCGCCGCATGCTCCGTGATGCCAGCCAACGCACTGTTCGTGCTTCTGGACAACGTTCTGATCGTCGCCTCGCATATTTAGTCGCTGAGCAGATTGCTGCAGTGATCCCGAACCTTGTCAGTGAAATAACCCAGAATAGTAACAGTGCCAACACAGGGAGTACGACTCAATTTCGGTGCACTTTCAAACACTTTAACTCCTGCAACCCCACAAAATTCACTGGTGAGGAGGGTGCTACTGGCCTCCTCCAATGGTTTGAAAGCATGGAGAGCACCTTTGTGAACAGCGAGTGTCCTGATGAACTCCGCGTTCGTTATGCTACTAGTGTCCTTCAAAAAGGGGCGCTAACCTGGTGGAATGGCGAAAAGCGCAATCGGGGCGCTGATGTTGCATTATCTTTGTCTTGGACTGAAGTTAAGGAACTCATGATCGCCAAATTCTGCCCTAGGAACGAAATCAGGAAACTGGAGGAAGAGTTCTATGGGCTGAAACAAGACAGTGGTGAGAATCTTGCGTATAATACTCGATATCACGAACTTAGCATACTGGTTCCACACATGGTCACCCCGGTCTCACGAGCAATCGAGAAATATATCGAGGGACTACCTGACCTGATTCAAGACGTTGTCACTGGAGGCAAATCCACTACGGTAGAAGAAGCCATCCAACTTGCAGCCACTTTAACAGACAAACACGTAAGGAAAGGAAACTTGGTTAGAAAGGGCACCAAGACGCCTACTGAGAAAACCACCCATGCTGTTGAACCATCTAAGACTGTTTTAGCAAAGGCTGCCACTACTGCTTCGAACTCTAAGAAACGAATGGGCAATGATCAGAACCATGCTGTTGTTGATCCGGTGACTCAACCTCCTATCAAGAAAGCCTACACGGGAATCCATCCTCAATGCAACACTTGCAAGTATCATCATCCTGCAAATCTTCCATGTCGTCAATGCACTAGATGTGGAAGGTTTGGACACTTTGCCACTACTTGTCGTGTAACGTTTAGGACGCAGGATAATCATCAAACAGCTGCCCAGGAACCACTACCGATTACTAACGGTCGGGCATGTTATCATTGTAGAGACCCTAACCACATGCGACCTCAATGCCCTAAATTGAATAATGTAAACCTGGTGGCACATGGACGAGCTTTCAATATCAACGAAGCAAACGGTCAGGATGACGTTAATCCCACTGGTTGAGCCATGGATGGAATCTAACTAGGACTCGAGAATCCAATACTCGTGTTTTCATTTTCTTGATTCTATTATCCTTTTGTACCCAATTATGTCATACTCTTAAGCATATAACATCTAGAAATTTCTTGAATACTATTGTGTACGAACGCAGATTGGAAATTTATCATATTCGGTTACGTTTATTTTAAATCGTATAAGCTTCAGACTCTACCTTACATTTTATTGAAACATTTGGACTTGATTTCTGTGAAAACCAAACTACTAAAAACTCGATACTTAATCCTACAGAGTTTTTCTAAAAACATCATGGTTTGATATATGAAACTTGATTTTTTCCTTAATCTGACTATCCATTGAAAATTTAATTATTAATGATACTCGTAAACTATTTCTATAGGCCACTAAGATAACACTTACACTTAATGGTTGTAGTACTTACAAACTTTCTTGCATGTGTGTATTATCCACGCAACTCGGATAAACATTTCATTTAAAGGGCTCCTCGGACGAGTGGTAGCCCATACTTAAATACTGTTATGCTTACAAGTCATTGCAAACCAATGCAATTGACCTCATTATTACATGGTCTCATTTCATTGATAACATCTCATTGTAACTCAACGTGTTTGTTGTGTCATCTTCTTGTGAAACTTATTTGCTTTAATGTGTGTTAGATTAGGATCATAGAAGGACATAAAACCCTAATGTAAGGTAAATTGATGATTCCGGTCCGGAACGTAATCATGAATTTACAGGCACATTAAGGTAGTGTGAAATTCTATTAGAGTTTTTGGGTAGACGCCCAGTGCGTTTTCAAGGTATCAAAGGTGTGGTGGGTTAGCTGCGGTACACCCTATATATAAACACTAATGGTGCATTGAAAGTGAGACTGGGAGTCGAACCAGGAACAAACTCTGTTTACTTGGTAGTTCATTTAGACTTTCTATAGTCAATCAACTCATACGTTCATTTTATGATTCCTAAAAACTTGAAGTTTAGTGATTCACTAGATTCTTATCCTCCTTATTATTCGAGACGAACCTAATCCAATCCTATCAAACCTCTTATCCAAATCATTCAAAACAGTTTACTCTATTACTTATAAATTCGCGTCGGGCCTTAACTCAAATTTTTCCAAACCACGGTTACCTTAGTTTTTACCCAAACATCCATAACCCTATGTTTCTAAATAACTTCGGGACGAAGTTTCTAAAAGTAGGGGATGCTGTGACATCCGTCACTTTTTCATTATATTTTTATTTTTATATAATAATAATAATAATAATAATAATAATAATGATAATGATAATAAATAATAATATTAGTCTTGACTAACCCTTAAACCCAAACCAAAACCTACAACATAACCCAATCAATCCCTTTAAGACATAAGCCCAGTACACAGGCCCAAGTGCTGAGCCCAAGCAAGCAGCCCACATACAAGCCCACTCCACCTCAAATTTGATAAAAAAAAAAAAACGCCTCCCAGGACTCGAACCCGAGCCTGGGGGCGGTCCATCCAAACACCAACACACTGAAACCAACTGAGCCAAGGCTCATTCTTGTTTTAATCTTAACTCAAATTCTATAAATGGCCTTCTAAAAACGGACCTGTGTCTCCTTTCTTCTCGCTGCAACTGATGTGTGAAATGTGTAGTAATTAAATCGGTCAAGTTTTAAAAATGGAAAAACCTACAAAACCACACACTAACGGCAAGTGTACCGGTCGCAGTGTAGCAGAGCAAGTAAGTCCGAGTATCGAACCGTGGACACAATATGGTGACTCTCGGTATTAAACCTTTGTCGACTCCTAGCCTATTAATTTAGATTTTTGTGAATTAATTTTTATGAAATAATTATTAAAGTAAATAAATTAAAAAAACTGAAACGAACAGATTACAGGAAGCAGAACAAACAGCTCAGAAACTAGAGAGAAACTTAGATAATATGGAAAACAACTACCTAGGTCTAGAATCATACATGCAACTCACAACGCTCGGAATTGGATAATGGAATGGCTACCGGGTTCCTAAAAATACGCCTGACTCAAGAAAACCTTAAAGAATGCTAGATCACCTCCCGGTCTCACTAACACCTCTTGGAAAATCCTAAGGGACGTGTAAATCACCGGTTACTAGTTCGGATCACCTCCCGGTCTCACCTCACTAGGGAATGCTAAGGTACTCAAAAGACTCGCTCACCTCCCGGCCTCGCTAATCTCAACACACCTGAAAGTGTGAAGGAGTTATCTAAGATTGTTGACAAAAGCTTGAATTTGCTAGGGAAGCTAAGGTAAATAAGTAAGGATCTCCTCCCGGTCTCACTTATACCCAAAACCTAAGAACTAGACAAACCAACACTCTATCTCCTCTCGGTCTCAAGAGTGGCAAAACACTAATTTCAAAGGCTTGCAAGGTTGCTAATAGGGTTATCTAAGACAAGAAACCTCTAGATTAACCACTAACACAAAGTCTATGGAAAATCACGCAAAACTTTAGATATTGAAACTACTAAAGTAACAAACTAGAGAAAAACGTAAAGCAACAATCAAGCAAACCGATTACTAAAAGCATTCATACGCATTTTTATTAACAACACAAAAATATTTTACCAAAACATTAAGCCAAAAATTATATTATCCAAACCCGCACGTCAAAAGTCACGAAATAATCATCAATACGACCTAGGTAGCGTAAATGTTTAGCTACTCATCATGTTCAACATGTCAAACACATAAAAATAAATAGCAAACATGGTTGGAATAAATTTAAGACGCACAAAACTAGGGCAAAAATATTTAAAAAGAGTATAAAAATTAAATCCAAGCAGTTTGCGTCTTCAACCTAAGCCTCCACCAATAGTGCCAAGCCTTCTCTCCCTGAAAATTATCCTCCCTTGTGGCTGTTGACTGTATGCTTCGATGAATATCTCTAATTCTGCTCGATGATAATGATCTGCCTCCAATCGTAATATATAGATGTAGGGTTTTTCTTTTTTTTATTCTTTTGATTGTTGGGCTCGTGGACTTAGTCCACAATTAACATCAATCTATTTTTTTTGCTATTATTATTATTATTATTATTATTACTATTATTATTATTATTAGTATACTCCAAGCTCGCATCTTGGGTGTTTCTTAGCTCGACCAAAATTCCTCGTTTACGTTCCAACGTCCATGAACACCGGCTCTCAAGTATTGGTGTCTCAATTAAAATTCTTTCATTTTGCACTCATTTTCTCCAAACACCTATAAAATAATAAAATAAATAAATAGATAATAAAAACGACACGAAACGAATAAAAACTAACCAAATAATATACAAAATACATAGGAAATTAGATGTGTTTTGCAACACATCAAACATCCCCACACTTAAAACTTTTGCGTCCCGAAAAAGAATTATACAAAATCCCAAACAACATTTTCAACAAAACACTTAACAAAAACGATAGCATCAAACAGGGTCAAAAGCAGACTACAAAATCAACAAGCATAGCGGTTTCACAAGACTTACATCGTTCAAAAGGCTGACTAGTCAAGATGATACAATTTTAAAAACAAGGCCTACCTAGTCAAGCTTCACTTACCTTCAAGCAACCGACTATGCACCTGTAAGTACCCCTCACAATATCATTCATCTCTCGGTTATATATTTATTTGGAGTGAATCTCTCAAAACCGAAATATGAAGCAAAATTATCATAAGTTTGTACGTCAATCAATTCTCCACCTAATTGCTAAAACTAACACAAATCAAGAGGACTTCGAAAGGGTAGGCAAGGGTTAAAGGTAGGTATTTTGTTGGGAAAAATTGGCTAAAAAGAAAAATAAGAGATAAACCGGATAAACCATAAACAAATAAACTCTAACTCTTTGGTCTTCTCGACCCACAACCTTTATTCTTTTTTTTTTTTTTCTCTCATTTTTTCATATATCTTTTTTTTCAGTTTTTTTTTTTTTTTTCTTTTTTTTTTTTTTTTTTTGCGTCTGCTACTCTTTCTGCTGATTTGTTTGTGTCAACTACTCTTTATGCTGATATATTTTTTTTTTCTTTTTCACAATATATACGATCCGGTAATCAATAAAATAAAATGGGTGACAAACGAAAGGTTTAGGCTCAAAGTGGTTTCTAAAGGTAAAAATGAGGAAACGGGTAAAATAACAAAAACAAACGAAAAGGCTAAACAAAAATGGGTAATCCTAATGCCTCTATCATATTTGTGTCAAGTCTAAGCTTGTGGTCTCAAAATGCATCAAAACGCACAAGTTCTAAAATAATGCAACAAAGTCGGTATATCACACATGAAACGAAATAGTGAATATTTATATATAATATTTAAAGGCTCAAAACTCACTGTCATGTGGAAATATGGGTTACCGATACTAGCAAGTGCAAAGCCAGTTAACCATCCAGCTTGATCCACTATCCCAGGCACCCCAAACATTTTATTTCAGAAAAACAACTAAGTCAAGCCTACTATCCCGCAACTTAAAGAAACATATGCTAAGACCCGTAAACCCGACAATCGACCCCGCTTTTAACCGACGTATTAAATTGAAAAGGCTCGTTTACTACGCGCAAAAAGGATCGGGACTAACACAAAACCCACTTTTTTTTTCTTTTTTTTTGTTTTTTTTTGTTTTTTTTTGTTTTTTTGTTTTTTTTACTCAACCTACAACTAAGCAGAATAAAGACGAAGTCTCCCATCCCCACACTTAGAAAGACACAGTGTCCTCAATGTGCTCCAGGATACAACGCAGACTAAAAATAAAAATGCAAAAATACGAAAAAAAAAATATATATATAATAACAACAAAATAAATGGAACGAACTCCCCTGGAAAATGTGGCGATAGTTTGCAGAAAGTGTCCCGTCCGTCCATCATCTACAGCCGTATAGCATTTCCTTCGCGGCCATAGTCAGAATCCTGCAAAAATAAACTAAAAAGAAAATGAAAGTACAATGACTCAATTACAAGTGAGACGCCTGTTTACATTTTTTTTTAAGATCGACCCACCCGAATGGAGATTGAGTACGGGCAGGGGGATCCAACAGTGAAAAAGGGCCAAGGCAATCCCACACGACTCGATAAACTAAAAATTAAGTATATAAAAAAAATAAAAAAGAATGAAAATAAAATAAAAAAATAAAAAATGTACTTGGCGGATGATGATACAAAACTCTACACTTGGGTTTTAACCCAAGTTCAATCAGGTGGCTTCTCTTTTATCCACCCTTTATCCAACCCGTTTAATTCAGATCGTTCACCATTGTTTGTCAAAAATCAAATGGTGAATCTACAATAACGTTTGAAAAATTCAAACGGGTCAGAGCACCTATTCCTAGACTTACCTGGACCAAACCTTATATGTGGAATATGATAAGTGGTCTGGTCCGTATATCTTCTCGCCCTCTCCCATGATGGTGGTGGCACGGGCCGGCAATCCTGACTGTGACAAGGTGGTTCGGTCTTCTTCTTTGTTACCACCTCTTCATTTTCTTTCTCGTTTGGTGTAATGATATCCGTTGTTGGCATACCTGCAAGTAAAGTTTCTAAAAATAGTAGATCACCAACATGATCAAATTCTCCTTCTTCAAGAATTGGTAAATCTACCAACTCATCGCCAAACTCGTCCTCCCAAAATGGTATATGCATATCTTCTTCTTCATCTTCCATCTTGTTCTCCTTCTCACTAACCTCTTCAATCAACCCAACATCTTCTTCAAGCTCACTATCACTCAAAAAATCATCTTCAATTGGTTCTTGTTGGATCGGATGTGGGACTGCTTCGTCCATTATTGTCCCCGGTGCTGGAGTGATAACATATGGTTGTAAGTATGGATTTTCCCCTTCATACCAATCTACATAGATCCTTGGTACTGAAGAGGCAAGAAAATTATCGGGCTCCCTCAAAATAGGCATATAATGATTTTGCATTTGTGTGTAGATGCCTTCTTCAATGTAACCAGCTTCGTCGCGCTCTCTTATGTAGTCTGCTACAGTCTTTGTTTCACCAGCAGCTGGCATCCTAAAAGTTTCACTGCATACAAACACTAAACAAACAGATCACGAGCACCAGATAGAGAGAATATGCAAAAAAAAATAATAATAATAATAAATAAAAATAAAGAGAAAAAAAATAATTAAAAATATCTACAAAATGACTAGATCCCCGACTAGGGCCGTCCACGAAAACGCACTGTGTCCCCGGCAACGGCGCCAAAAACTTGATGTGTGAAATGTGTAGTAATTAAATCGGTCAAGTTTTAAAAATGGAAAAACCTACAAAACCACACACTAACGGCAAGTGTACCGGTCGCAGTGTAGCAGAGCAAGTAAGTCCGAGTATCGAACCGTGGACACAATATGGCGACTCTCGGTATTAAACCTTTGTCGACTCCTAGCCTATTAATTTAGATTTTTGTGAATTAATTTTTATGAAATAATTATTAAAGTAAATAAATTAAAAAAACTGAAACGAACAGATTACAGGAAGCAGAACAAACAGCTCAGAAACTAGAGAGAAACTTCGATAATATGGAAAACAACTACCTAGGTCTAGAATCATACATGCAACTCACAACGCTCGGAATTGGATAATGGAATGGCTACCGGGTTCCTAAAAATACGCCTGACTCAAGAAAACCTTAAAGAATGCTAGATCACCTCCCGGTCTCACTAACACCTCTTGGAAAATCCTAAGGGACGTGTAAATCACCGGTTACTAGTTCGGATCACCTCCCGGTCTCACCTCACTAGGGAATGCTAAGGTACTCAAAAGACTCGCTCACCTCCCGGTCTCGCTAATCTCAACACACCTGAAAGTGTGAAGGAGTTATCTAAGATTGTTGACAAAAGCTTGAATTTGCTAGGGAAGCTAAGGTAAATAAGTAAGGATCTCCTCCCGGTCTCACTTATACCCAAAACCTAAGAACTAGACAAACCAACACTCTATCTCCTCTCGGTCTCAAGAGTGGCAAAACACTAATTTCAAAGGCTTGCAAGGTTGCTAATAGGGTTATCTAAGACAAGAAACCTCTAGATTAACCACTAACACAAAGTCTATGGAAAATCACGCAAAACTTTAGATATTGAAACTACTAAAGTAACAAACTAGAGAAAAACGTAAAGCAACAATCAAGCAAACCGATTACTAAAAGCATTCATACGCATTTTTATTAACAACACAAAAATATTTTACCAAAACATTAAGCCAAAAATTATATTATCCAAACCCGCACGTCAAAAGTCACGAAATAATCATCAATACGACCTAGGTAGCGTAAATGTTTAGCTACTCATCATGTTCAACATGTCAAACACATAAAAATAAATAGCAAACATGGTTGGAATAAATTTAAGACGCACAAAACTAGGGCAAAAATATTTAAAAAGAGTATAAAAATTAAATCCAAGCAGTTTGCGTCTTCAACCTAAGCCTCCACCAATAGTGCCAAGCCTTCTCTCCCTGAAAATTATCCTCCCTTGTGGCTGTTGACTGTATGCTTCGATGAATATCTCTAATTCTGCTCGATGATAATGATCTGCCTCCAATCGTAATATAGAGATGTAGGGTTTTTCTTTTTTTTATTCTTTTGATTGTTGGGCTCGTGGACTTAGTCCACAATTAACATCAATCTATTTTTTTTGCTATTATTATTATTATTATTATTATTATTATTATTATTATTATTATTATTATTATTATTATTATTATTATTATTATTATTATTATTATTAGTATACTCCAAGCTCGCATCTCGGGTGTTTCTTAGCTCGACCAAAATTCCTCGTTTACGTTCCAACGTCCATGAACACCGGCTCTCAAGTATTGGTGTCTCAATTAAAATTCTTTCATTTTGCACTCATTTTCTCCAAACACCTATAAAATAATAAAATAAATAAATAGATAATAAAAACGACACGAAACGAATAAAAATTAACCAAATAATATAAAAAATACATAGGAAATTAGATGTGTTTTGCAACACATCAGCAACGCTAACCAAACACCTCCCTAATTTTTGCCTTGACCAATGATCTGACTCTATAATTTGGACTAATATGGAAACTATACTTAATATACTTGACTCGACTTTGACCATCATCATCAATTCGCTTCCAATCAAGGCCAATTACCGCGTCTATGCCATTAATGGGTCAAAACTTCTAAATACATGATCACGAATTGTTAGTATAAATTGATACCTTCTACACAAGCTTAACTCGCCGATAATCCAACCCCTGTTCTCATTTTCTGTTAATTTTTCATAACGATCAAGAAATAGCTCACGTTTGACTTTTGGTTTGACCGAGCATCAAATCACGTTTACGTATCTTGTAAGTTGTTTTCTTTGTTGGGTTTTAATCTTCGGCACATGACGAACAATAGCCCCATGAATCCAGGGGCTATTGGTCTCTAATTCGTGTGATTGAAGGATCTAGGGCTCGAATCAATGAATTGGGGAAGAACACCTTGCAGACTTAGGCTTTTTAATTTTTGTTTTTCTGTTTTAAACACAAACAAAGGCATAGCCCAGTGGTGGGTCAGGTTGGATAAGGATTGAACCGGGTCTGAACTCGGGTTCGATCCTCACAAAACAACAACATTTTTTTTATCCCTTGTTATTTATATACTTAACATAATAATCTTTTAAATTCGTTTTAAAATACTAAAACTATTTTATAAATTCTACAAAAATTACTGTATGATCTTCTAATGATAAAGTTCACTTTACAATTTTTAGTTTTTCAAAAATAATTTATTTGATATATATTATTAATAATACAAGTTTATTCATTTATAATTATAAAATTCAATAAAAATATCTAAACGATTTTATTAAATCTCACAAAAATTATCCTAAACTTGTATATCCTTAAACATTTCAGAAAATATTTTTATTTCAGAAAAACCGCTCATTTTATATTTTTAATTAATTTTTGTTAGTTTTAATCATAAATAAATCATAATAAATTCAATTTTCAATATTTTTGCACCAAAATCTTATATAAATTATTTCTATTCATTTGGAACAGAAATACATTTTTTAATTCAAAAATTCTTCAATTTTAATATTTTTAGATATTAAAGTTATTTTTTCGACAAATTGAAATAAATAGATTAAATATTCTATTTTAAAGAAAATAATTTTATAAAAATTATTTTCACACTTAAAACTTTATATTGCGACCATCTTTGATTTAAAATTTACAAAAAGATTTTTGTTTATTTAATTACCAAATTTCTCTTATTTATTAAACTTTAATTTATTAATTAAACGAATACTTATCCCCAATTCGAAACCCTAGAAAATACTTATAGACCAAATAGACTTAGACTTATTTGTTACATTATACTTAGGGTGATACTTGGCAACGATGGATTATACTTATTCAATTACACAAGACTTACCACCTTGCTAAGGTGAGTATTACTTATCCCCTTTTTCCGCTTTTACAACTTTTGGGGTGATCCATGCACAAGTATACAAAACTTTCGTATTCATTTACACATACATTTTATTCATTTACAATTCATATACGTGTCTTGTTTATCTTTGTGCTTATGCTTGAACATGAACGTAGCTTACATACAAAATCATACATTTAGACATAACTTATGTTATGGTGCTCATTTAGACTCAGACGTAACTTATGTTACGGTGCTCATTTAGACATAACTTATGTTATGGTGCTCTTTTAGACTCACACGTGTTGAGGTGCTCATTATCAATTTCATTGTACAAACTTTACATTTGATCTTTGTCTTGTTTGGTTACTTGCGTGTTTACATAATGCCTTGGTGATACTAGACACATGAATTGTACTACTTTTCAAAACTTATACTATATGTACAAAACTAAGTAGTACTCACCAACATCATATGTTGACAAAATTATTTTCGTGCATGTTTCAGGATAAGCTGCTTGACGTTTCACATAGGACTTTGGACTTAGATTAAATCAATCAATTATCTTTATTTTTGTTGTCTTGTATTTAATTTCACATGTTGTAAAACAATATTCAATAATCATATATTTACATTTTAGTACCATGAGCTTTTGAACAATCGTCACTACGTGGCACCTCGATGATTCCGCCATCGGTTGGGGTGTTACAATGACCCTACTAGTGACAAGCTATACCACTCTCGCCACGTTGAATTTATCCCACATATTTTTCCATCTCAAAACACCAACCCCCAACCCAAACACATGTCATTTGACTCCTTCCTATCCATATACCAATCGGCCCAATCAACCTCCCCTTCTAACCAACCCACTCCAGACCCAAACATCTTCCATCATCCAACCCCTACTCCACAGCCCATATCACCCGAAGCCCAAACCCCTATCCCTACACAAACCCATGGCCCACCCCCTCTACCTCCTGCACATAGCCAACCCACCCACATAATAGGTCCAAACAGCCCAGCCTCCCACACAACAGGCCCTACACCCCAGCCCACTGAGACACCCTCACCAACCGGCCCACCGACTCCACCTGATAGCACCACCTCTACCCCAACCGATTCCCACTCTACCAACCCCACCTCACCAATGTCTTCATCCAACACATCTAATGATCCCACGAACTCACCTCCATATAACCCTCAACCACCTCGTCGACAACCAAAACCCAACTCAAAGTATTACAACCCCAACTTTGCCAACTCTACCACCATTCACCCTCCACCCGCTTCTCTTGAACCATCCACTTATACTCAAGCCTTGAAAGATCCAGATTGGCGCCATGCCATGGATCTTGAGTATAATGCTCTCCTTCATAACAACACTTGGGAACTTGTCCCTCACACAACCCAAACTCCCATTGGTTGCAAATAGGTATTCCGAATCAAACGCAAACCCGACGGCACGATTGACAAGTACAAAGCCCGTCTAGTTGCCAAAGGGTTTCACCATCAATATGGAAAAGACTATCATGAAACATTTAGTCCCGTTACTAAACTCGTTACCATTCGCACCGTTCTCTCCATTGCTCTTTCAAAAGGATGGTCTTTACGTCAACTAGACGTTAATAATGCGTTTCTTCATGGGACTCTTCACGAAGATGTCTTTATGGTGCAACCTCCCGGGTTTACCAATACGGAATTCCCACGTCACATTTGCAAACTCAAAAAATCCCCCTATGGATTTAAGCAAGCACCGCGTGCTTGGTACCTCGAACTAACCAACTTTCTCACTCGTTTTGGCTTTAAAAAATGCATTTCTGACCCCTCTCTCTCTCTCTCTCTTTGTATACAATCTCAACAACATCACTTGCTACCTCCTTGTGTACGTTGACGATATTGTCCTCACCGGAAATCACAATCCATTTATGGATTCCTTTGTGCAAGCCCTAAGCAACCAATTCTCTATCAAAGACTTAGGCCCTCTCCATCATTTTCTAGGAATTGAAGTCATTCCTACGCCTCATGGTCTATTTCTTTCCCAACATCGTCACATTCAAGATATTCTTACCACCTTTAAAATGGATGGTGCAAAAGAGGTTCTCACTCCTTTAAGCACTTCCGACTCTCTTTCTTCCTTTGACTCCACTCCCCCAGTCGATCCCACTCCTTACCGCCAACTTGTAGGCACTTTGCAATATCTTGCCTTCACACGTCCCGGCATCTCCTTTGCCGTCAATAAATTATCTCAATTCATGCACTCACCTAAACAATCACACTAGCAAGCTCTCAAACAGGTACTCCGCTATTTGAAAGGAACGGTCCATCATGGGTTGTTCTTGAAACGCAATACTAACCTAAACTTGCAGGCTTTTTCGGACTCGGACTGGGGCGGTATTAATGATGGGGGACGGTCCACTATAGCATATCTCATATATCTTGGATCTAATATCATCTCTTGGAAATCTGCTAGACAAAAAACTGTCTCTAGATCATCTACCGAAGCTGAATACAAAGCACTCGCTAATGCTGCGGCTGAACTCTCATGGGTTAAAAATTTACTTGGTGAACTCGGGCTCCCAATTAAGAGCACCCCATCTCTTTACTGTGACAACACCGGAGCTACTTATGTATGTGCAAATCCTGTTTACCATTCCCTCATGAAACACATCGCTCTGGACTATCACTTTGTGCGGGAACAAGTCAATTCCGGACAACTCAAAGTCCTTCATGTCAGTTCCAAGGATCAACTCGCGGATGTGCTCACCAAACCGCTTGCACGTGCACCCTTCCTATATTTTCGGTCCAAGATTGGAGTCTCCAACGGATCCTCCATCTTGCGGGGGCGTATAAAGAATGTATCATCACATAAAAGCATTGACCATTATCTTAAAGATATTGACCAAGACTTTGTCCAAGACTTGACCAAGACTTTGCATAATCTTAGCTTAGTCAATTATAAATGTAATTATGTAATTAAGTGTATCCCTTAGTATTAGCCTTTTCCTTATTGTAAATCCTCTATATAAGAGTCTTGTAATTCTCCATTGATCAACACAACTTTCATAATACAAAAACACACAACCTTGTTCATTACTTTTCAAGACACATATTTAATAAAATCCATTACAAGTAGGGAACAATGTTTAAATCTTGGGGGTTTCATAGTAAAGAACATGTTTGTGAGGCTTAAACAGGTACCTAGAACGATATGTCGAGCGAATTACATCTGCAAACAATCTATATTGCAGCCAGATATATAAGAGGACCGGTAGCAAACCAAACGCGCAAATAAGTATTGGCATCCATAATAAACCTTTATGGTAAAGTACGAAAAAGCTGACACCAAAAGCAATTGTCATAGTTGTGATAGACATAAAAAGAGTTAATAGACCTGAAATCAACTTCTTTGGTACGGAATCCAAGAAATCATCTTCAGCATAACGAGATGTGAGGATGGATAAAAATATAAGAATTGAAGCGCAAGATAAGAATAGAGAAATGGCATCAGCGACAACAAACACCATAAAGGTTGCTTTAGAATGGAAAACCGGGATACCATTTGTTTTGTCATTGCTTTGGTCATATCCACCTGGAACAGTAAAAGCTGCAGCAAATACTATGGTTGCAATAAGCGCTGCAACAATCATACATTGATTAGCCGTTCCTTTCATCCATTTCTCACCATGTGTGACTAGATCTTTGTGTTCCTTGGTGAATAACTCATGCGGGGTTAAACCATCTTCATTAACCCTTTCTCTATATGAAGGAGGAATCATATTCTTCACTTCCTACAACCCAAACAAACTAGAATAATTAAAAACTACTAATTAACTATGATTTGAAGAAAAGAATTCTATAAGATTGAGGAAGAATATATGTACCTTAAACCATAATAACTCTCTTTGCATTTGTAAAGCAACTCCCGACACATCCTCGAGTCGCTTTTGCTTGGCAATCTTCCCAACTAAGTGCAACATATTGTTATTCTTTAAATCTTTAAGAGGAGTTATCAAATCCTTCATTGCACCTATCTCATACAATAGGTTGTAGATACCCTCGTGACGATGTTTGATAGCAATGTGAAATATAGTTTGATTGTCATCATTTACCTTCCATATCAAATCTGGGTACTTACGGATGAGCTCAACTAAAAAAATAGTATTGCCCATTTCTGCAGCAATAAATAGTACCCGAGAAGAGTATGTTTCCTTTGCAGGTTTCAACTCTATAGATATTTTCTGGGATGCTTTATCCAGTTTCTCTATTTGATCAAAAATGAAGTTTTGCAATAGCGGAGCTTGATCTATCCTTCGAATCGTCTTGACTATCTTTTGGGTTTTGTCATATGTGTTTGTAATATGTTCCAAAACGATATTCTGTAGTTCCAGATCTTGAGCTTTCTTACTAGAACTTGACTTGATGTCTTGCTTCATTGAGTTAGGCGCTTTGGTTATCTTTTGAGTTTCAGCTTGCAAGTTCACAAGACGTTCAGAAATAAGCTTTTGTAGTTTTCGAGCTTGTTCTACCTTTACTGTGTCTTGGTTAGTCGAACTTGGATGCATTGTGATTATGTTCTCGGTTTCTTCTTTCATTTTGGCAACATGCTCAAAAATGAGATTTTGAAGTTGCATAGCAATGGCCCATCCAGAAACCGTTGTGGTGTCTTGCCTAATCGAATTTGGTGGTCCTCTAAGTATCTTATCAATTTCAATTTTAGGCCTTTTTGCAATATCTTCCCATATGAATTTTAGCAATGGCAATGCATTCTTCTTTTCAGGAGCTGAATTCAACAAACATAAAAGCCAAATTGGTTTTCAGGAACTTGATTTATAAAATTGATAAGTATGTTATAAATAACTGCTGCAGAACATTTTCACATATAATGTGGGGGGGAGGGGGGGTAAAAGTGCACTCATTTTAACGTTATTTTACTAATTTCATGAAAATAACGTTAAAACGCCGAACCACTAATCATGCATCTTGTGGTGGCATTAATAGCCAAAAGACACGGGGTACGTGCACCAATCAGGCTTGTCCCTACTGCCAAGTGTTATGTGCCTTATGTCCAAAGCTTAATGCAAAACCACTATTGAGCAGGGGGTCTCACTGGAAGCAACCTTTCTATGCCCATAGGGTAGAGGTAAGGTTGTCTACTTCTTACCCTCCTCAGACCCTACCTTAGTTTTGCTATTGGCGGGATTAACTGATTATGATGATGATTAATATAACTAAACTTATAATGGATTGTTATAGACTTCATTCCAATTAGTCGTTTATTTTGTTACCTCATCCATTTTATTTTGTTACAATATCTTAACAAAGCAAAGCTATTTGATTAAAAACATTCTAGGCAGACATAAACACATACACGTGTCATATAAAATTTGAATTTGACAGTCAGGCTTTCATCTAAAAAATGATACTTAGTTTGATGTGTAATATATAAACAAGGGGTAGAGATGTTTACCTGTCTTGATGATTCTTTTGATGATATCAGATTTCGCTTCAGGAAAGGGTGTAGGTGTTCCAGATAATTCTTGACCAACTTCTGGATTTGCAATTAGCATTTTGGAATAAAGATCTTTACCCCAATTGATGGTCCTTGAGATAATATTAATATTTGGTTCACGAAATGCTTCAGGCTTTCGAGCCAAAACTCCAAGTACGTCTCCAGTAATAAGTTCCGGATAAGTTCTAACTATTTCTAGGGCGACATCTAATAAAGTTTTGATAAACAACTTGTTAATAAAAATTATGCATAAATAGTAAAAAACAACCGAATCTTAAATGTGTAGCTAAGAAGTTTACCAAACATATCATTCTCGACACATTTCTGAAGGAGCCAACAACGATTCTTGGTTGTCCAACCATCATCACGCAACTTCTTGGAATTGTTGTAGAGATATTTCACCACATCCTCATTTCCAAACAAGGCCGCCGTGTACAATGGCATCATTGTTCCATTACTACCAGCGATTGTCAGCAAGGTCCGGTTCCTTTCAAACATAACTTTAACTGCCTTAATATTACCGGCTGCAGCGGCCAAATAGAAAGCGGTATTGTGATTATTGTTTTGTAGTTCCAAGTCACCCCTCTGCATCTTATGCACCAATTTTTTCACAAACTCTTCAACATGGTTTGAACCTTTCGCAGATGCTGCCACATGAAGCGCTGTTTCACCGTTTTCAGTGATGCTGCACCTTTCTAACTCCATCTGTGGGTACTTCACAAAAATGGCTTCTGCAGCTTTCCAGTTACATTTTATTGAAGCTTCATATAGAGGGACACCTATTTTCAGGTATTGTTCTCTAGATCCTTTAAAGTATTTACAAATCAAATAGTTAGTAGATGTATGGCCTTCCAACTTGGCATGACATGAAAATCAATTATGCCTAGCATCAGTGGCGAAGCTTGAATTTTAAGATGGTGGGGGCCAAAAGCAAGGTTGCAAAAGGCGCTAGACGGGCGGTGAGGTCCTGCCTCGGGACTAGGCGAAAATTAGGCGGAATTAGGCGTTTTGGTATTTTATACGTATTTTATTTATATACACACAAATTTAGGTGTTTTTTTTAAAAATATGTTAACATATATACACATAATACTTAGAAATACTTAGATATATACACATAATACTAAAAAATACTTAGAAATACTTAGAAATTTAATAAAAAAATAAAAATAAATAAAAAAATCACCGCCTAGGCCCGCCTAATGGCCAAAACGCCTAGATCTCCTACTAGGGCCTAATTCCGATTTTCTTCACCGCCTAGGCCGTTTTTGCAACACTGGCCAAAAGTCACGAGACTCAAATTTACGTAATATAAAATCAAATCGGTGGGGTCGGAATTAATATATACAAAGCTTTTAGACAAAAACAGATAAATTTAGACTATTGAGCCAAAAACCAGTGGGGGCCAGGGGCCTCGGGCCCTTCTTAAGCTTCTCCATGCTTAGCATATGAATAGAGTGTTTTTTTTTCATGTCAGCTTGTAAAGTTTTTTTTATCTAACCTTCTACAACAAGTAAAAATGTAAAATGATGATCACACATCATTAAATATACAGTGGCAGGGTCCAAAAACACGAGACCCAAACTTTTCGTGGGGCCCGAAGATTAAATCAGTGAGGTCAGACTCAATTCATATAAAAATTACCTAAGAAAATCGAAAACTTCCACTACTGAGCCAAAAAACAGACCCGGTTATCCTTTGCCCTTGGTTTCATGTCAATAACGACATGAAACAGAAATAAGTCAATTTGCAATAAATTAATAAACCAGAAATTCTAAAGGGAAAATAATCCTAATTCTTGAACCCAACATACCTTTAAATAGATCTGAACGAGGCAACTTCGGTGGTGGTGGCGTTTGCCCTGAGTTAGCTTGAAAAGCAACCGGATTAATGCTGATTTGTTGCTGCTGTTGTTGGCTTAAGGGGTTTAGCTCATCGATTGAAGCCAACTGCACACCTGGTTGCTTCGTGATCATCTACACAGTGACCATAATAATCATCATAAAGAATTTTAGTTCTATGAGTCTTGTGTTAGCTTGTGAAGTTACCTGAGTGTCGTTGGTATCCTGGTCCTGTGGCTCCTGGTTATCCACAAGGACTTCGGTTAATTCAGTACCTGGTTCGGCCATCTGCACAGTCACACCAGTAACAATGATTAATGATTGAAAGCTTAACTGCAACTGATTTTAATTCCTTTGCGATGTATGTATGTATGTGTGATTATTTGGAGATCTATTACACGGTTTATATAACTTTTTTAAGTCAATAGTCAACGTCAATGAATGTGGAAATATATTTTTTTTTTTTAAACTGTGAAGTAAGGGGCCTACTTGTCTACTTGTATATGCAATTACTAAAGCATCTACGATGGTTGTTTTCAAACATACGAGTACAAACTATCACGTCATCATATCACAACATTTCAAATCATGAGCCAAACGTTTGTGATGTCCCGTATACTTGAGATGACCCAAAATCTCTCATGTTAAAGTTATATGTGTTCGGGTCCCATGACAAGGGTTGGTTCAAGAAATCGGTTTGGTTTTTATTATACTCGATAAACCTGGTTCCATAAGAAGTTGGTCGGGCGTGAACCGAACACGGAGCAACGGGTTGGTCGGTTGGATAGGGTCACCGCTTGATTGAGGAAGAACAAAACCACGGTTGAATTGATTCATGGTTGGACAATAGGTAAACAAAATCTTGAGTTATTATAAAAAAATTGAGTGTATATAGTGAAGGTAGTAGTGAGATACACACACACACACACATATATATATATATATATATATATATATATATAAGGATTTAATTAAAAAAATAAAAGAAACTATGTGTGTGTATAATTAAAAGGAACTAAGTTGCAAAGGAACTTCAGGTCAGCCAGAAGTTTGTCAAAAGAATTTTGTACTATGCATTCTCACATGAACATCCAACAACAATGGTATTTTGGACCGCTTTTAGGCAAGCAAGTAAAATTCAGTTGTTGTCGGAGAGATATCTGTCAACGATGAAGGCAACATACTTGAAATCAATGGGACGGTAAACAATTCCTGCTCCTGGATATATGAATAGTGTTCTTTATATATGAATAGTGACCCTCTGCAAGGGTCTTAATGAATATCTTCATCAATCTCTTTGATCTACACATAAGTGTGATAGTAGATTTTCCTATGAGGGTGACTAACAAAGAGATGGTCTTTTTTATAAATGTATTATTCACAAATACATTTGTTTAACTATTTTAGCAACTTCCATAAGAACTCTCCGTTTTTCAAACACGGTTAGTGAATACCATGGATCAGAGAGATTCAAGCTAATCAAACTCATATCTCAAGCCGGTGCAAGTTATGTTGGGGCAATGGTTGTGGAAAGAAATCGACAGTAGGATCGGCGCTAACAAGCAATCCATACAGAGTGATGATAGTCGGTTTCGGCATTGTAAAGCGATCATTACTGTAATGATCAGGAACATTCCAAATAACTGTTCAGGTATGGATCCTTTGATCAGAAAATATATTCTCAAACAATTCCTAAAATAAAGCTTTCGATAATCGCTACGGTTGGTGGATACCATGGATTAGAGAGATTCAAGCTAATCAAACTCATATAAAGTGTTCAATGTCACTGTGAGTACACATTGTGCATGACATTACATTTTGCATGTGTTATTTCAATTGGGCCATAGAGAGTGCCAGTCATACAGCAAACCGGCTTAAGATATGAGTTTGATTAGCTTAAATCTCTCTGATCAATGGGAGGGTAAACAAAATCGCCGATCCGACTGAAATCAATGGGAAGGTAAACATTTTCCTTGATCTACGCATAAGTGTGAGAGTAGATTTCCCTATCAATGGGAAGGTAAAATTCTGCCACCTCGTATGATTTGACCCGAAGCACCTACCTTTAAATAGAAGGTGGGGGTTTAATTGGTAAAATTAAGTTGTTGTCCGAGAGATATCCGTCAACGATGAAGGCATACATACTTGAAATCAATGGGAAGGTAAACAATTCCAGCACATGGATATCAGCCAGACGTTTGTCAAAAGAATTTTGTACTATGCATTCTCACATGAATATCCTTTGATCTACGCATAAGTGTGAGAGTAGATTTCCCTATGAGGGTGACTAACAAAGAGATGGTCTTTGTTGATTATAATGTTAAGGGACTAATCCTATAACAATAATTCTAGGCCATCACATAGTTACTGACGGTTAGACTGTCTATCATAAACATAACATATTTTTCCCCCGATATTTAAAAACGTTTAAAAACATTTAAAAAGAATAGGGGCCATGAAACTCACCTCAAGGCTTGTCAATTTAGCTATAAATAAATGTCCAAGTTAATCCCGACCTAACTGTTCCCTATACACAAGGGACACCTTTATGGTCAATTTATAAGTCATTCCCGTGAGTTATTTACCTAACTCACGTGACTTTCAAGTCTATTCCCGCAAGTTGTTCACCTCAACTTACTAGACTTAGTAAAACTATTAAGTCTATTCTCGCAAGTTGTTCACTTCAACTTTCTAGACTTAATAAAATATTTTATCTTTTAAAAGAAAAGACGTTTAATCCTTTAATGACACGTTGGTGACCCAAACTCTCGGTTACTTGCTTTAAGTGAAAAATACTTAGTTAATTATTTAGCACCATAATATATTTCCAATTATATGTATTATACATATGATTCACGCTTATAATACTAATTATAAAGTGAAATTTGATTATTTAATAAGTTTGGCTAGAAATTGCGTAACGACGCGATTTCTAGCCGAACCGTAATCTCCTACGTATCAATTTACACATTTTCACACATATAAACACCAAGATATTTATAAACACTTTAAGAAGCTTATTTTTAAATATGAAATAGGTCCAAAGTTACTGATCTAAATAAGTTTTTAAAATCATACGATTTAAGCGTTAAAATTACCGTTTTAACGGTTAGTTTTGTGTTTAAGCCACGTATAAACGCATAGCAAAACACCAAACTTATTATTTACTTAAAAACATTGTTTTTATACTTAAAATATGTCTTTATAATCTGTTCTAAATAAGATTCATAAACTCTTTGTTTCAGGTGCCGTAAATTAGCAAAAACCTGACTTTTTATGCATAGAAAGATGTCTTAAACACATTGTTTTGATTCCATCTTATAGTATAGTTTATATTATGTATAATAAGGTCCAAATAATCCATAAAGTACTGATCTTAAATAATATTTCCAAAAACTCTCATTTAAATGATATATTTACCATTTTAAGTCATTTTTAAGCATTTTGATTTATTCTAGCATGACCCAATGATATATTTTTATGTTTTCATCCAAGAATACAATATTTACATTATCATATAACATATTTTATGTACCCATATCAGATCTGAAAATGCATGTTCAAACTTATATTTTGATTAGCATAACTTGAATTTTTAAACATAGTATCATAAAATAAATCCATATTCAAGTCAAGAATCATAACATGCAATTTGTTTTAAGTTTTTACTCATATTTTAAGTTTTACATCAGACCTCATTTCATCTTTAGATGATTGAAAAATATTTATAAAAACTGTAATTTTTATCAAATAGTTACATACCAATATCAAGCTTTCAAGAACACCCAATACCTACACACACTAACACACACACACACATTTACACGACACACACATATAGTCATTTCATCTCATCATCTTCCATTTTTATACAAAAGTAGTTGTTTATACATTCTTTCAAAAACCTTTGACGTTTAGGTGAACAATCTTTCAAGAATTTCAAGAATCCAACTTAAAGACAAGATGAAAAATCAAAGGTTTAAGCATTATACCCTTGAAGAATACTTGTTTTAAGAAAGAAAGGATGGTGAATATATCCTTGATACACTCTTCCTCTAGCTTAAAGTTGTTTTAAAACACCTCCAATGCTTCAAAGAACTTTCATGGATATAGAAATTAGCTAGGATTCTTGATTGTTTTAAAAAAAAAAAAATGAAGAGAGGGAATAGAGATGGAGGAGGCGACACAATTGAGGAAAGGAAGAGGAGTGTTAAGTGTTTTGATGGTGTAAGAATTGTGTGGAAGTATTCTCATGGAAATGTTGATTTTATAAATCCAAAATGACAACATTTTAGATATTTATCATTGGTTGTAATGGGAGGTGGGTTGGGACATGTGTTAGTGCAGATTTTTATAATTTATTTTCGTGGGTTTGGGTGGGTATTTTATGGGTTGGGTAAATTTTGATAATTAGGGGGTATTTTAGGTAAATTAGGGGTATAAAAATAATAAAAATTCACCTTAAATCACCTTAAATTGATTCGTTTTTACTTGATAAATTGTGAATTATTATTACCCACTAAATCTTATAATGTTTAGTTTATAATACTTATATTAGGTGCTCGACGTTTAATTACGTCCAAATTGCCGGCTAAAAGCGAACATGCGCACTGTACCGAACATTGGGCGACAAAAACTACAAATCAGCGTTTTTGTACGTTTCAACTTAATTTTCACTTATAAAATATTATTTTATGATATTCCAAGCTTATAGGTCCATTTCTGGATTTTTTTAAAGCTAACCGGGTCGTCACCAACGCTCATTTCGATTAATTATCGCAATGCGATACGGTAATTCCTAAAAATTCCACAATGCAAACCTTTGCATCAAAATAACTTTGCTAGCAATAATAAGACTTTAATTTATCAAAATTAAATCTCATTGACGTTAAATTTTCAATGTGTTAATAACAGTACGGGTAACGGTTCCTAAACGGCGAGTGTCACAGTTAAGTTGTTGTCCGAGAGATATCTGTTAACGATGAAGTCAAACATACTTGAAATCAATGGGAAGGTAAACAATTCCAGCACTGGATATCAGCCAGACGTTTGTCAAAAGAATTTTGTACTATGCATTCTCAGATGAATATCCTTTGATCTACGCATAAGTGTGAGAGTAGATTTCCCTATGAGGGTGACTAACAAAGAGATGGTCTTTGTTGATGAATGTATTAGGGGTTGGAAACTCTGAAGACCAATGACCCTCTGGCAAACCTCCGTAAACATTCTCTTCTTCTTCCCTTACAATCACTTTGCCATTAATACCAATGGACTACCCTCACGTTGGTATGGCCATCACCTAGTTTCAGGTTGCCTTCATCGTTGACGGATATCTTTCCGAAAACAACTTCATCATTGAAAAGTGACATTTTAATCTTTCAATGGGAATGTAAACAATTCATGCTCATCATGAGGAATATCTAGCTCCCCCTTTAATGTTGTTTATAATTAAAAGGAACTAGGTTGCAAAGGAACTTCAGGTCAGCCAGACGTTTGTCAAAATAACTTTGTACTATGCATTCTCACATGAACATCCAACAACAATGGTATTTGGACCGCTTTCAGGCAAGCAAGTAAAATTCAGTTGTTGTCAGAGAGATATCTGTCAACGATGAAGGCAACATACTTGAAATCAATGAGAAGGTAAACAATTCCTGCTCCTGGATATATGAATAGTGACCCTCTGTAAGGGTCTTGATGAATATCTTCATCAATCTCCTCGGTCTACGCATAAGTGTGATAGTAGATTTCCCTATGAGGGTGATGAACAAAGAGATGGTCTTTTTGATGAATGTATTATTCACAAATACATTTGTTTAACTATTTTAGCAACTTTCATAAGAAGTCTCCGTTTTTCAAACACGGTTAGTGGATACCATGGATCAGAGAGATTCAAGCTAATCAAACTCATATCTCAAGCCGGTGCAAGTTATGTTGAAGCAATGGTTATGGAAAGAAATCGACAATAGGATCGGCGCCAACAAGCAATCCATACAGAGTGATGATAGTCGTTTTCGGCATTGTAAAGCGATCGTTACTGTAATGATCAAGAACATTCCAAATTACTGTTCAGGTATGGATCCTTTGATCAGAAAATATATTCTCAAACAATTCTTAAAATAAATCTTTCGATAATCGCTACGGTTATTGGATACCATGGATCAGAGAGATTCAAGCTAATCAAACTCATATAAAGTGTTTGATGTCACTGTGAGTACACATTGTGCATGACATTACATTTTGCATGTGTCATTTCAATTGGGCCATACAGGGTGCCAGTCCTACAGCAAACCGGCTTGAGATATGAGTTTGATTAGCTTAAATCTCTCAGATCAATGGGAGGGTAAACAAAATCGCCAATCCGACTGAAATCAATGGGAAGGTAAACATTTTCCTTGATCTACACATAAGTGTGAGAGTAGATTTCCCTATCAATGGTAAGGTAAAATTCGGCCACCTCGTATGATTTGACCCGAAGCACCTAGCTTTAAATAGAAGGTGGGGGTTTAATTGGTAAAATTATGTTGTTGTCCGAGAGATATCTGTCAACGATGAAGACAAAGATACTAGAAATCAATGGGAAGGTAAACAATTCCAGCACCTGGATATCAGTCAGACGTTTGTCAAAAGAATTTTGTACTATGCATTCTCACATGAATATCCTTTGATCTACGCATAAGTGTGAGAGTAGATTTCCCTATGAGGGTGACTAACAAAGAGATGGTCTTTGTTGATGAATGTATTAGGGGTTGGAAACTCTGAAGACCAATGACCCTTTGGCAAACCTACGTAAACATTCTCTTCTTCTTCCCTTACAATCACTTTGCCATTAATACCAATGGACTACCCTCACGTCGGTATGGCCATCACCTAGTTCCAGGTTGCCTTCAACGTTGACAGATATCTCTCCGAAAACAACTTCATCGTTGAATAGTGACATTTTAATCTTTCAATGGGAAGGTAAACAATTCCTGCTCATCATGAGGAATATGTAGCTCCCTCTTTAATGTTGTTTATAATTAAAAAGAACTAGGTTGCAAAGGAACTTCAGGTCAGCCAGATGTTTGTCAAAAGAACTTTGTACTATGCATTCTCACATGAACATCCAACAACAATGGTATTTGGACCGCTTTCAGGCAAGCAAGTAAAATTCAGTTGTTGTCAGAGAGATATCTGTCAACGATGAAGGCAACATACTTGAAATCAATAGGAAGGTAAACAATCCTCATCAACAGTGTTCTTACCTAGAGCTACTAACCATCCGGTTGTTTTCAGGTTGCCTTCATCGTTGACAGATAATGAGATTTTGGTGTTGGATCATAAGCAAAAAGGTAGACCACACCACTATGAGTAGATAAATTTCCTAGTGGTTGGAAATCTGATGAATAGTGACCCTTTGGCAATTGGTTAGTTAATGTTTTTTATATATGAATAGTGAACCTCTGCAAAAGGTCTTGATGAATATCTTCATGAATCTCCTAGAAGTGTCATCTTAAAGGCTGGAAACTCTGAATAGCAATGACCCTCTGGCAATTTGATCGATATCATCCATCGCTATTTTCAAAATG
The DNA here is from genome assembly GCA_028751855.1 of Ambrosia trifida. Taxonomy (NCBI): domain Eukaryota; kingdom Viridiplantae; phylum Streptophyta; class Magnoliopsida; order Asterales; family Asteraceae; genus Ambrosia; species Ambrosia trifida. Next base: position 209,421,377 of record CM054122.1, read on the forward strand.
TTCAGGCAAGCAAGTAAATTCAGTTGTTTTCAGAGAGATATCTGTCAACGATGAATGCAACATACTTGAAATCAATGGGAAGGTAAACAATCCTCATCCACAATGTTCTTACCTAGAGCTACCAACCATCAAGTTGTTTCAGGTTGCCTTCATCGTTGACAGATAATGAGATTTGGTGTTGGATCATAAGCAAATCTGATCATTGTAATATACCATTTGGCAAAAAGGTTAGTGAACCTTGTGTTGGATGGAAAGTGTCTTCGGCTTAAATGTCTTATTGAGTTGAGTTGGAGCAATCCCTGTGTTGGATGGAAAGTGTCTTCGGCTTAAATGTCTTGTTGAGTTGAGTTGAGTTGGAGCAATGATTAGCTATGTTGGAGCAATGTCGATAAAAGTTGGTGGTTATTATTTTGTTTTTTAATTTTTATAATTTTTTTTACAATAATTATATTAAAAAATTAAAAAAAATAAATAAAAAACCAATTCAAAACACAAAAAATACAACAAAAATAAAAGCTGGATTCCAAGCGCCTCGCTTAGGCCAAAGCGAGGCGCCTAGGGTCAAATCAGTATAACTTACCTCAGACCGAGGTAGTTAAAAAAGTAACCAAAGCGCATCGCTTTGAGGGAGGGATAGAAGTGGGGGGATGTAGTTAATATAACCACCCTTATTTTATCAAATGTTCTAATAAATTATGTGCGTTGACGATCTACAACATACCAACTATCCAACAACCCGTGGTTTTTAAAAGACTATATCTCTTTGTGATTGATTAAGGCTAAGGGGCTGTTTGGTAGCCTCTTAATGAGGCTCTTAACCATTCAGTGCTGAATGATTCAGCATTCAGTACGTTTGTTTCAGCCTCTGAATGGAATGGTTAAGGCTGAATCATTAAGACTTGGGATGTTGCTGAACCATTAAGCACTGAACTATGCTGAACCTTAATGAAACTCTCATACCAATGTGGGACAAGAAAACTAAACATTAAGAGGTCCAACTTAATGATTCAGCACTTAACCATTCAGACCTCTTAACCATTCAGAGCTCTTAATGATTCAGCACTTAATCAACCAAACAACCCCTAAGTATGAAAGTCATATATGTGTATATATATATCGCCTTTTTTATTTTTGAATCAAATATTTAGTTAGTGTTGGTAGGTAGGAATAGGAGACGGAAAGAAACTAACCATTACGAGTTAATAAAAAAAATACGAATGAATGAAAAAATGGTGTTTAGTTGGTTTATAAAATGGATCACTTACACAAGTCATTTCATTCTCACAAAATCATAGCATCCGCCTCCCCATTTTGTTTTCATTTCATTATCCCTTTCTCCCTTCATTAGCACCACCACAAACCTACCACCCATAAGTCATAACACACAGTGGTGGATCCAAGTTTTTTTTTTCTATAGGTTCCTTTTTTCTGGTGGTCATATTTCTCACAATTGAATATTAGAAACTAGATCTTTGCCCGCGTTACACGCGGTTCACCAACGTACAATTATTTTGAGGGGTAAAACATATAAAAAAATGTAGCAGAAATATTTTATGAAGATTTAAAAGAAACCAATACACATTGTATTCAAATATCACTAAATATTTCTTTATACACCACATCTTTAGACACATTGAAATGGTGTGAAGATTCAATGGAGTCGCAGTTAAATACTCCACTTGGTGGTACATTTTGTATTCCATCATTTGTAGGATTATTGACCTTGCATCTCTTGGCATCTAGTTGTAATTTTCTAAATTTGCGACACTCGACCGCATTCTTATTTTTTTCTTCATTCGAGAGAACTGTGAAGAAAAATAAATTACTTGCATAATACCATTAGCTAAATGAAAAAACACAAGTAATATAAAATGGAAATCAAAATTAATTTAGCTTAAAATGTTGCTATAATTAATTTAGATTAAAATGTTGCTATAATTAAAAATTCGAATTTTTTTTATTTAAATTATAGACGATTTTTAAAATGTATAGGTATAAAATGTAAAAATTTCAATATACCTAAAATAAACTTAAACATATATAATCCGTAGATTTTTAAGTTGTATAGGTATATTTTTTAAATATAATTTATTGTTTGTTAGTATCTATTGACTAAAAAAAGTCAAACCGTGTCAAACAATTAAGGTGGTTTAAGAAGTCAAACATTGCTAAAAGTATCAAAAAAAAATATAATTAACTAAAATGTTAAATTTATAAACCAAAAAACTACAAATTAATGTTTAAAAAAAATTATTGAATGGTTAATTTCAATCTTTCAATGTTTTAAATTTACCAAAAAACAGGTTGATTGTTTATTTCTAAAATTTGAATGTTTGTTTCTAAAATTTAAAGATGGCAATCTACCAAATTTATTTTAATTGTTTGTTAAATTTGTTTGATTGGGTTTAGTAATTGTTATTTTTTCTGTTGAAAAAAATTTAAAATATTACAGTTAATAAAAACTCAGAAATTGTTAGAAGTAAAAAAAAACTGAATCTGTTTTGCATTCAAAGATTGTGTTTGAATTTTAAAAAACAAAGTCAAACCTTGATTCTTTATTTGTTAAAATTGCACGATTTCAATTTACCAAAAATTTACTTTTGATTGTTTGTCAAGTATGGTTTGTAAAACATAAAATATTATTCCATAATTAAAAAAATGGCATTAATAAGAAATTAATATGAATTTTTAAAAAAAGTCAAACCATATACTAACCGAAAAAAACAATTATTGTTTTCAAAAGGAAATTTTTTAAAAAAATCACAGATGGTTGTGTACAACATAAATTATTTCCATACTTACAAACATTGACATTAATAAGAAATTAATATGATTTTTTAAAAAAGTCAAACCATTTACTAACCGAAAATAAGAATTAATGTTTTATCAATAATATTAAATATCACGGTTGGTTGTTAAAAATTAAATTATTTCCATAATTACAAAAACTGTTATTAATAAGAGATTACAATGAATTTTTAAGAAAGGTCAAACCATTTACTAAAAAAATAACATTATTGTTTTAAAAACAGTTTTTTTTTTTTTTAAAGAAACCCTTATCAACTATGTTTACTATCTTAGTTCCTAAACAACAAAATAACATTAATATATACCACTAATATCCATAACATAATATGCAAAATATAGTGTTTTTAACTAATAAGAATAACCCAAAATATTAGTGATTCTAAACATAAAAAACCCCAAAATTCACGAATTACCACATGAGTAGTAAACGTGCAAAAGTTGGTCAGTACAAACCACAAACCATTTTAGTCAAAAGTTACCCACCAAAAGTTTTCATCCTACCAAAATAACGTCATAAACTAAACCACCTAATTACCGTCACCTCTAACCACATTAGAAAGCCTGAACAAACCTTGTTTTTTGAAAAAACATAAGCCTTAAAACATCAATTGAACAAAAAAAATCCCTAAATCGATACCTAAATCATAAACCCCTAAATTGAAACCTAAAAGCATAATAATCCATTCGTAGCTTTCTTAAAACATCAATTTAACCATAAATCGTAACCTTAAACATTAAACATAATTCGAAACCTAACACTTAAACCACTAATCAGTCTTAATAAATCAAACCTTAAAGAGAAGATGAAGCATTTTATTCATTTTTATTTTTAAATACGTATTTAATATTATTGACCGATTTTGACCAAAGTAATTAATGATTTTTGATTTAAAAAAAAACTAAAATTCTTATAAATTATGATTGAGCAAGGTTTTAGGAAAGTTAATAATAATATTAGTAAATGATTTTGACCAAAAGTAATTGAATGATTATTGATTTAAAAAAAGAGAAAATTTTATTAATTCTCACAAACTGCCATGTGGCTAAATCATAACAATCCATTCGTAGGTTTTTTTAAACATCAATTTAACCCTAAACCGAAACCTAAAACATTAACCCTAATTCGAAACCTAAAACATAAACATTAGTCTTATCAGTCGAACACTAATCACTCATTAACCCTAATCAGTCTTAATAATAATCCATCAAAAAATAAAGAACAATCAATCAAAACTTAATCTTATCAGTCGAACCCTAAAAACCCCTAAATCGAAAGCTAAAATATAAACCCTAAAACATCAATACAAAATCAAAACAATTAACATGACTGAACAATAATAAACAAAAAACCAAGAACAATCAGTAAAACCAAGAACATCAATACAAAATCAAGTATATAAATAATTGAAATCAGTCAAAACAGAGACAACATACCTTAATCGACAAAGAAATCTGGAAAAACCACGAAAAAAATAAAGAGAAAACATTGACATGAAGAACGATTTGATTAATAAAGAATGGAAGAGATAAAACCTTGGATTGAAGCTGAAGAACACGGTAAAAGAATGGTTGATTCGAACGATCGCCTGATTAGGGTTTGTGGAAATGGAGAGGATGATGACACGAATTTGAGATACAGGTTATGTTCCATCTGATTATTTAATCATCTAAATTTTGTAAGGGAAGAAAGCTTTGTAAAGGAAGAGTATAAGAGAAGAATTCTTTTAAAATTAGGAAAGTTAATAATTGTGATAAATGAGAATTGTCTCCTCCAAAAGTCAACATATTAATTAATTATTTCGGGATTTTTGATTTAAAAAAAAAAGAAAATTTTATTAATTCTCTCATTGTGCCATGATTGATGAGCATTAATTGCTAGGGTGATAAATGATTGACAAGTGTCCACAATTGCTCCTAAATATTATATGTATAGATTCTAGACTGGGCCGGGTCGGATCGGGTCAAGACTAGATCACAAATTCAAGTTTTAACACTAACTAAATCGTAAATTCAAATTTTAACACAATTAAGTCACAAATTCAAGTTCTAACACAAAATCATAATACCAAGTCATAAATTCAAGTTTAAAGAAAACTAAATCACAAATTCAAATATAAGATTAAGGTATTAGAGACAATGAGACATAATCTAACTATCTAAGCAATCAAGCAACCTTCCAATGGGGTATTTTTTTTAAAGGGGTAATTCAAATATAAGATTAACTAGACAATCTTGATCAAGGAAATAACTTACCTTCAACGTGGTGACCGGAAAAAACTATCTAATCTAATGTGTACAGGTGTGTCAAATATCTATAAGCAATGTTTTAAAAACAGGTTTTTTACTTATATCGGATTTGGATAAAAAAATGGTTCAAATGGTTGAACCGTGTTATACTGCGCGGTTCAACCGAATTGATTAGTTAGCTATAAAAAAATAATCTAAAAGTACATAATTGCATACTAAAATACTATAAAAATGTTAATCAATAATTAAAAAATAATCCAAATTAAAGATAATATAAAGTTTTAAATTTTTTAAAAGTTATTCCTTAATAAAAAAAATCTAAAAATAACCCAAAAACTAACCTATATCGGTACCGGTATAGTGGTTCAAACCGGTATACCGGATTTTACCAGCGATATAAAATTGATACCGTTTTCCATACTTACCGGAGTGTTTTGTACCGGATTTCTATCCGAAAACGTTGATACCAGTATAACCGGCCGGTATTTACCGGTTTTTAAAACATTGTCTATAAGGCACCTTAAATTTGACTATGGTGGTGTTTTAAAGTTTGAAAAAAAAAATGTAAAGAATAAAGGAGCACAGCATCCGTTTTGACTAACATTGCTTCTTCATCCAGAAGGGTCCTACATTTCTGTTGATACCTTTAATTGGTATTGTTAACCATCATCCCCAATATATGATTTAAAACACCTACAACATAAGTGAACCGGAAGGTTATATGTTTTATTGAAATTAACATACCTACACACGGAGGAGGAGGAGCAGTCGAGAACTCGAGGAGGAGGATGGCAGCGGCACTGCGGCGGCCGCCGGCAGGGAAGGAGGCGGAGGCGGAGGGGTGGCGGAGAGGGAGGAGCAGTCGAGAATAAGGAGGATGGCATCGGCAGGGAGGAGCAGTTGAGGAAGACAGAGTTGTCTGTGTGTTTCGTACCGGATTTCTATCCGAAAACGGTAATACCGGTATAACCGGCCGGTATTTACCGGTTTTTAAAACATTGTCTATAAGGCACCTTAAATTTGACTATGGTGGTGTTTTAAAGTTTGAAAAAAAAATGTAAAGAATAAAGGAGCACAACATCCGTTTTGACTAACATTGCTTCTTCATCCAGAAGGGTCCTACATTTCTGTTAATACCTTTAATTGGTATTGTTAACTATCATCTCCAATATATGATTTAAAACACCTACAACATAAGTGAACCGAAAGGTTATATGTTTTATTGAAATTAACATACCTACACACGGCGGAGGAGGAGGAGCAGTCGAGAACTCGAGGAGGAGGATGGCAGCAGCACTGCGGCGGCCGCCGGCAAGGAAGGAGGCGGAGGCGGAGGGGTGGCGGAGAGGGAGGAGCAGTCGAGAAGAAGGAGGATGGCATCGGCAGAGAGGAGGAGAAGTTGAGGAAGACAGAGTTGTCTGTGTGTTTTGGAGGAGCTGTGATTTTTTTTTATTGGAAGGGCAAGGGGTTACCCTAGTTTTGAATTAAAAAAAAAGTTGAAGAAAAATTATACACGTGAAAGGGGATCAAACCTGGTACTTTGCATCTATTGATGGAGGGCCTTTACCACCAAGCCACCTGCAGTTTTTAGTAATGGATTCCTAAGATAATTTTCTTTTGGGTTCATTTTTTTTTATATACATTAACACTAAAAATTACAAACCGAGTAGGTTCCCGGGAACCCACCGGTCATAGCCTAGATCCGCCCCTGATAACACACCACCACCACCACCACTATCGCGATCCATCACTGTCATCGCCGCCACCCACCACCGTCACCCACTCACCACTGCCACCATTGCTGCCATCCATTGTCGACATCATCGCCGCCACCTATCACCGCAACAACGTTACTTGTAAAAACGTGTTTTCAAAATGAATTTTTTTTTTTTTTAGAAAAACAAGGCAATTTGTTGCAATCCAAACCTTTCAAATGCAAAGTTATATCATTTCTTATAGATTTTTTCTCAGTGTTCACATATGGTTGTGGTGCATATACATGTGTGTATGCATATATGTTTATTGACAATTTCTACTAATCGTAGCTAGATTAGGCCGGTTGATAATCTGGTTATGATCTAACTAAATATTGCAAATGATATGAAGTGATCCTTCAACTTCTATACTAAAATAACTAGGTTTTTTCACCCGCGCGTGTTGCGGCGCGCTAAAATGGGTCTACTCTTTTACGCTGTTAGATGCAATTGATGAAGTTGGTAACATAGATCTATTAAATTGGGTTGAAAGTTACTATCAGGATACATAACATGATTTAAAATATTCCAAATTAACATGTATACATAACAACCAGCCGTTTCAATACCTTCTTCCGATATTTCAGTTGCATAAAGGCCGAGTTCTTCCAATAACGGAAACTTCTTCAAAGTTTTGGTCCAGATGTCATCCATATAATCATCATAACACGCGATTGTAAGACGTTTAAGTTGACTACATCTGTCAAAGCAACAGAGCACTTTTAGCTTTTACTTTAAGAACAAAGGCACAAAACTGATAATTATAGTTAGCTCCCATACCTGCAATTCTGCAAGCAATGTACTACAGAAGAATCACATTATAACCAAATTCCACAACACACAGCCTTACATACCTGTTCGCAATATATTCAAGAATTGTTGGCTGCATGTGGTTTCAGTTTGCTTTTTGTTGTTTCAGTTCTTGAATCTTTTTGATGCTGCCTCTTGGGAATCTGCATTTGAGAGCATATTTTGAGTTGAATTTTGGTATATGTGAAGACTGTAAATTTTTATTCTAGAAGCAACTTACCTTCCTGTTTAAGAGGTTTTCTTTTGGCGGCGGATAAGGTATTGTTCTTTGGTGTGGACTTTGTATGGTTTCTAGAAGTGTTGCTTATTTTTGCATGTTTTATTATGCAGGCTGCTCTGTTTTGTTGACAACACAACATAGTGCTTGAGTTTTGTTGTTACTTTGTTCCTGGATGTGTAGTTGTGCCTCCTTGTTCGTCATTGCTTGTATTTAGTGGATTGGGTCATCTTTGGCAGCCATTGATTCACACGTCAGCTCTAACAATTGGTTTGCTTCATGCTGAAAGATTATTGACGTGATGGAACCTATGTTGTCTGAAACTGCGACCATGATTCGATACCTGAATGAAGGTTCATATCAGGCAGTGGAAAAACATCTTTTTTAGTTTACTCACAGCCAATTCATTGTCTTTTAGGTGAAGAAGGTATGATATTGGAACACTGTCTTCGACTGTTGTCACTTGTTGGGTTGGTGAAGTCCTTGGTTTATTAGGCTTTAGGGTTGACATTATGGACCAGGCCCGGTTTAGTTTTCTTGGTCCCTAAGTTGTTTAACCTAATTGTTCTCTATATATACCCTAGTCATGTATTGTAATCTTGTGTGCCTTGAGCTTAATGAAATAACCTAGTTGCAGCCCGTGGTCGTAGGTCCCCCACTGGGACCGAACCACGTAAAATTTTTGTGTCGTGTTTATTATTTTCTGTTCATCGCGTGATAATCGTGTGTGTCGTTTGTGTGTTTGATTCCGCTGCGCCGACTGATACCTAACAACTGGTATCAGAGCTTTGGCTCGTTAACACACTAAGATTTGCACGAACGATTGCGAGACGAGGTGACGAAGGCAAGTGCCAATTATTTTAATCCTTGAGCCGCATGTTTAGTTTGTTGAATTCGATTGGAGCCACTGATTAAGGTTTATTCGGTAGTTGGTCGAGTTTGGGTTGCGGATTAAGTAGGATTTGTTTTCTAAGTTTAGGGTTTGACAATTATTATTATCAACCGTGATTGTATAACCGAGTTTTGTGATAACAGTTGGGTTGGGTGGGATTTGTCTACAAAATTTATTGTAGGAACAAATCGGTTTGGTTGACAGTGTTCAGTTGAACAGCCGTCAAGTTCAGGCTCGTGCCATTGCTGTGTTTGTTCACTGTTTCCAATTTGTTCTCGTTTGTTATTGTTATAACTAAAGATGGGATGGTAATACTCGGAATGTTAGACGGTTTTGGGTGTCGGTTGATTGGTTTGTCAAGGGAACTTGGATGTGGTACTTAACGATGGTAAAACCTGGAGAAAATGGAACCAGCTGGCTTAGAATACTTTGGGTTTTAAGTATTCCTGCTCAGGCGTGCTGGTGACGGCATAAGTGAAAAAAAAAGGTTAGTGTCAAGTCATGTGAGCTATTGCTAGTTGGATGATCTTTCGGTTAGGGTTTTCGTTAACTGGTCGTGTGTACGGTCATAGAACCCTTGGTACCGCTTGCTTTCCATGAAGGCTCGACTGCTGTTACAACTGCTTGGCTGTTAGCTGGTCCGAAACTGTGAAGTTATTTCTTGTTCGATAGTGATCAGTGGTTTGACATTTGAGTGGATCTTTGTACTGGTACTGGGTGAAGGTTTTCGCTCGTGAAGTACAAGTGAAGATTTGACTCATGAGTGTTGGTTTGGCATGGGTTGGGATAACAGGGACAGTGGGAGCCGAGCGTAGTTGACTTGTTGGGGCTGCATGGAGGTGTGGACATTTTTTTAGAGCCGATGTCATAGCTAGGAAATTCTACTTCTGAGAATGTGTCGGGGTTTGATACATTGGGACTCAGTGGAAGGTAGTGAGATTCTTGGGTTCGAGATTCTATTTGGCTTCATTTCTTGTTACCTACTTCAATGAAGCGTTAGTTAATCTATTGTTGAAGACTTTTGAAGTGTGCAGATTGTTGTGCAACCGGAAGAAGAGAACCAACTTCCGTGTAGTAAAGTCTTGGCTCGCTGATTCGAGAGCTAAACGAGTCTAGTTTACAGCAAAGGACTCTGGGACTCCAGGTAATCCGCTTGAGTGTATTCGAAGGTCTGAGCATGGACGGGATTTTTGAAACAGTGGGAGCACATGGGGTGTTCTGAAACAGTCTGTAAATCGACGTTAGGTTTGGAAGACCAAGGATCCGAATGAAATCTCTCCTGGGAGGTTGCTGTTAGTGGAGAGTGTTCTTTCCTCTGGAGTCTCTGGAGCCGGCGATTTGAGTAAGTAGGGGTCGGTTGAGATTGAGGATGTGTCTATGGCGGGTTTTGCCATGACTGGGTCTTTGATGACCATATTGGAGTTGTTGGGAGCTTCAATGGGCCTTTCAGGTTACTGATGAGAAGGGCCGCTGCAGCTAGGTGGATACATGGATAGGTTTGGAGTTTTGTTTGTTCTTTGGGAGTTGGATCTGGAAGACTTCTGTTCCTGTGTGTTTAGAGATTACTGAGTACTAGATGATTGGGTTGTTGTTTACTTGTTGGCAGGCTGGAGTTCTTCGCAAGGCCTTCAAGTGGGAGATTGTTGGGTTGGTGAAGTCCTTGGTTTATTAGGCTTTAGGGTTGACATTAGAAGACATAGGCCAGACCCGGTTTAGTTTTTTTGGTCCCTAAGTTGTTTAACCTAATTGTTCTCTATATATACCCTAGTCATGTATTGTAATATTGTGTGCCTTGAGCTTAATGAAATAACCTAGTTGCAGCCCGTGGACATAGGTCCCCCACTGGGACCGAACCACGTAAAATTCTTGTGTCGTGTTTATTATTTTTTGTTCATCGCGTGATAATCGTGTGTGCCATTTGTGTGTTTGATTCCGTTGCGCCGACTGATATCTAACAGTCACTAACACTGTTGTACCTGTTTGTAGATGTTTTTAAATGTGTGAGCAAAATCAAATAATAAAAAAACTAAATCACTTAATTTATCAAGGAGAATGAAATCTATGCAAATAAGAAACTTAAATCACTTAATTTATCAAGGAGAATGGAATCTATGCACTTTTAAAGATTGTATCATGCATGTTTTTAGACCTCATTGACATACACGAAATCCGCCTATAAGTCTATAAAATAATATTAATATCAGATGATCATTTCATATAAATGCTAATATGTAAAAAATAAAGAAAAATCTATTCATAAGAAAGGAAACAAAAACCAATTAACCACCTGTTATCAATTTTTTTAATCTTTGCAAGTGAAAAAATAACAAATATAATGCAGACCCAAATACATCAATCTATGAACATACAATTCAATATAGAGAAGCACAGTACATAAGCAGCTAAGCAACATCTAAAACTCAATTTAAAAACCATTCCCTGCATGTGTTTTTTCCATTTAGTGTTACATGGATCATGCAAACACATTCTATGTCAACTCTCGGGCTTCACAATTAATTTATTCAAAAGCCCCATATTTGTAGGCTACTTATATTGTTTATGCCTATAACCATTTGAGTTAATAGCCATTTTCGTCTCTGGGGTTTGGGCCAGTTTGCCACTCCAGTACAAAAGTTTTTTTTTTTTTGCAATTCCTTCCCTGAGGTTTGGATTTTTTTGCCAAATTCGTCCTTTTCACTAACCCAGTTAAAAAATCTCGTTAAGGTCAGGGGTATTTTTGTCTTTTTACCTATAATTTAAAATTTTAATAAAAAATCTTACCCCACCCCCTATATCTCACTATCTCTTTCATTCACTCTCTCTCTCTCTCTTTCACTCTTTCACTCTCCCCCCCCCCTCTCTCTCTCTCTCTCTCTCTATATATATATATATATATATATATATATAGGGGAAAGTTAATTTGAGAACACCTATATTTCGTGCGAACCGCGAGAACGCCATCTAAAACCATTCAAATCAAAATTTTCTTTTTACACTTATCTTTATTACTAAAATACAATTCCAAAAACACAATTTACGCGTAAAAATTTTAACGTATACGGAAATAAATTGTTTTTACACATGTGTAAATTTACTGTTTGTACATGTGTAAACTGTTTCATTTACACATGTGTAAAAAGTTAATTTGAAAGTGTTTTTGCAAGAAAAGATGAATTATTTGGAAAGAAAATTCGTTTTTTAATGTTGTATTTTGATTATAATTAGGTTTGTATTGAAAAAAATGATTTTGATTGGTTTTCTCATTTGTTCTCACGGTTCTCGCGATATTTAGCGTTCTCAAAATAACCCTCCCCTATATATATATATATATATATATATATATATATATATATATATATATATCTGCAACCTGCAACCAATAATCACATTCGGCTCCAACCCAATCTCATCCTCAACCTCCTTCAAAAACTCCAACCCTTTCCTAACCTTCCCATCCTTACAATAAGCATTCACAACAATACTAACAGTACACACATCCAATAATAATAATAATAATAATAATAATAATAATAATAATAATAATAATAATAATAAGAAAATAAAAACAAAACGTGACTTTGTCACTTTGGTAGGTCACATTCCAAGGCCCAATACAAAAAGGATTTTTTGTAGATAAATATTATCTTGGAGGGCAAGACAATGGGGTTATTATAAAAAGGGTGTGCCGCATATTATTAATCGGGGAGAGAGGATTATTACGAAAGAGGGAAATTATTATATTCCTGGAGAAGAGCCACATCGAGGAGCAGCGGCAAATATTACTGCAACAAAAGATTCAAACTTTACTGCAAGAAATTGATACCCACAATTAAATAATCAGAACCCAGAAATCAAATTAAACCCAATAATCTTGAAACCCCTCTAATCTACAAACGTGAAGAAAAAATGTGGTCCACAGATTCATTCAACAAGTTGCAAAAGGCACAGATAGAAAGGCCAACCAAGATAGCCTGTTGTAACACCCGGTATTTCTCGAGCAATCCCAATGATGGCACACGTTTTACAGATCTGATGATGGAGGTGGAGGACGGTTACAATGAGGACACGGTGGAGGTAGTTCATTGTGATGGGTTGGTGGTCCTGTGATGGTTCAGTGACAGGGCCATGGTTTAGCGACAAGGTTTTGGCGGTGTGTGGTGGTTGGGTACATTAGGTGGGTGACAATGGTGGATGTGGTGGCATAACTTTGAGAAAAAGTCATATGGAATGACTGGTGGGATTGGGGTGGTGGACATGATGGAGGTGGTGGTTAGGGTTTTAACCTTTGGGGGAAAAGGGGAAGAAGATAAGTGAGGTTTTTTTTTTTTGGGAAAATGACCAAAATAGCCCGTTGACCGGGCGTTTTGCATAAATAGCCCTCTCCACCGTCTTTGGAGAGACGGGACACGGCTCCCAACCAGCCTGAACCGTCTCCGAGACCGTTTGGTTTTAGAGCCAATTGCCAACCAACACGTGGCGTCTCTGATCCCGAGGCTGTACCGTCTCTCTCCAGACGGGTCAGAACTCTCTCCCAGACGGTTCACGTTTCCCCATGCCGGCTGTTCAACCGTCTCAAAAGACGGGTCACATTTCCCAAGTCGTCTTAAGCCGTTTTGTGTTACCGTCTGAACCGTCTCACGAGTGTATATAAATACCCCAATTCACTTAACGAAATTTGCACCCACCCCTCTTCTCTAAGCTTTCAACTTCCAAACCAATGACGTTTTTTGCTTTCCCAGCCGAAGCCTACCGGCTTACGAAAATATTGTCCGATTACTTGGATTGTTGTTTCATCTGCGTACGGCTACTTGGATTGTTGTTCCATCTGCGCGTGGTTTAACCCGTGTAGAATGGATCGATGATGTGGTGGTCTACATTTGAGGCAAGTTCGTTCGCTTTCCGAATTTATGTCTCGATGTTCGACGTGTACTCACTGAGAACTATTGTTACATAAAACGAGGAAACGTCTCGGACTTGTCTGTGTAGAGCACATACACCATTCGAAACAACGTCTATGTAGACCACTGCTACTACCACCGATGTGGAGGACAAAACATCTAACACTAGGATGTAGTCTTCAATAGTTGGTTGGACACTACGATTACTTCAAACAAAGTTCTTAGTTCTGGAAGTAAATTTAGGAAGTTTGTTGTAATAGTGTAGTTTTTTTATTGTTGTTGTAATAGTATAGTTTGTTTATTTGTGATTGTAATAGTATAGTTTGTTTAATGAAATATTTACTTTAATATAAAAAACAAAATTTAAACATTCATTGCATTAATAATAAAAATATAAACATTCATTGCATTAATAAAAAAAACTTAGATTACTACAAAAGTTTAATAAACTACAAATTAATTAAGACGATCCCTCATCATTTGCCAGACAGACACGTGTTTAAACTCTTTGCGCTCCCTGTTTTTATACTGCCTTTGACTGTGTCTAATTGTCACGTCTTCGGGAAAGTTAGAGGGTACGTCCTGAAGTGTCCGGTTGTGGTACCCGTTGAAGATTTGACACTTCGTGGTCAAATCGGTCAACTTCCGGCTAAGGGACTCGGTTGTACGGTCTGACCCTCCAACGAGCCGATTGTATTCGTGCAATATTCGGAACCATTTGTTGGTTTGGTGGGTGCTTTCTTCAACATGACGCCATGCTGCAATCAAGGCAATTTCCTGTTCTTCGGTCCATCTTTGCGGTGTCATTTTTGGATGAATTAGACGGTGTTGGACGGTGGTGGTGGGGTGGTGGATAGTGTTAGACGGTGTTGGGGTGACGGGAATGGGACGGGAGAACGGTATTTATAGGGCTGAGCTGGACAACCGAAGCGTCGCCCGGTCATCGGGACTCACCGGAGTTGGGAAATGTGAACCATCTTGAGAGACGGTTGAACCGAAGGGCCAGCCGTCTTGGGGAAAGGTGAACCGTCTTTTGAGACGGTTGAACCGAAGGGGCAGCCGGCATGGGGAAACGTGAACCGTCTGGGAGAGAGTGCTGACCCGTCTGGAGAGAGACGGTACAGCCTCGGGATCAGAGACGCCACGTGTTGGTTGGCAATTGGCTCTAAAACCAAACGGTCTCGGAGACGGTTCAGGCTGGTTGGGAGCCGTGTCCCGTCTCTCCAAAGACGGTGGAGAGGGCTATTTATGCAAAACGCCCGGTCAACGGGCTATTTTGGCCATTTTCCCTTTTTTTTAATTAAAATACTTATAAGATGAAAAGTCTATATTGTCCCTCATTAAGCAGGTAAAAAGGCAAAAATACCCCTGACACTAACGAGTTTTTTTAACTGGGTTAGTGATAAGGACGAATTTGGCAAAAAAAAATCCAAACCTCAGGGAAGGAATTGCAAAAAAAAAAAAACTTTTGTACTGAAGTGGCAAACTGGCCCAAACCTCAGGGACGAAAATGGCTATTAACTCTAACCATTTTTTTGTTCACTCTTATTGGTATATTTGAATGTTGGAAACTTGAGCACGCTATACAAAGGATTTTTTTTTTTTTTTTTTTTTGTTATTTTATGTATTATGTTAAAAGAATTTCTTTAAAGTAACGCATAGTATCGCATACATACCTTGGAAGAAGGGATACCATTGCGGGATACTACCGACCATTCCGACAACAATGAACCTTGAGCAACGTGGAATACCACCAAGAATTCGAAAGCTGAAATCCAACAAACAACAATACCAACGAAACAAAGTACTCAAACAAATAATTCAGGTGTCTCTTATTCCAAGTGTGAAACATATAGCAATAGAAGTTTACATTGCATTTAGGCAGCCTTGTCACATGATATCTTTTTTCGCCCTTATGTTGTCAAATGAGTTAAACCATGAGAGTTTATTAGTGAACTAAATAAACACATACCTGATGTTTGGAGAAGCTATTGTTTTGTGGATACATGCTCATCTTAAGTCGGAGCTGGTCTTTTGGGAATTGAAGTTGCTTGACTTTTCAACTGAGTTTGATTTGATAAGTGGTATGTTGAATGTATTTGTTGTATCGACAATGTTGTTGAAGACCCGGTTGACGATGAATACTTTGGCACATATGTCGTGATTAGGCAGGAAAGGAATCCGATGTCAAGTGGAAAAGGCAAAAACGAAAGAAGCATAGATGCATTAATATGCCAACGTATTCTTTAAAAAATGTACAAACAATAAAACACAGGCACTATCGTGCAAGCACTATATGCAGAATATACTGTTAAACTAATCAATATTAACCAATCAATCTTCTTGAGACATTTAAAATAGTTAAAAATTGAGTTTTAAACTTTCTTTATTTTTGTTATGTTAGAACAATTGAGCTGATAAAAAAGAGTCTATTAGATTTAACAATACAATAAATCAATCACAGAGAACATCTTGTTATGATGTTTGTTTCAATAGGTACTTACTCAAAGATCCAAAACACATAATAATCAAGAAGTAAATTAGTAATCTGAATTAGCAAATTAAGTGATGATAATTTAGGAAGAAACAAAAACTCACACGCAAATACAGACATGAACATTACCTGTAACGACCCGCGAAAGGCGAAAGCAATAAAGAACCCAAATGAAACTCAGCCTGCATGTCCAAAAACACCCTAGAAGTCAGAAAAAGCGGGATGGCGTAAATGTTGTTCCATATATGTTTATAACTTCATGAATAATAACTGTGGTGCTTTCATTTTTTGGATCTCATTTAAAATTAAAATGATATGTTTGTGTATATAAAGGGGCAATGTAAGTAATGCATATCAGTTGACCACTCTTAACTGTTGGAGATGTTGCCTTCAGCCCACATATAGGCCCGGCCCAGTTTGTTTAACTTGTTGAGCAAGATTAGCAAAGGGTGTAACCCTAATTTAGGCCTATAAATACTCTCTTGTACTTGTAATATTTGTATCACTCAATAAAACAATACCCCAGTTGCCCCCGTGGACGTAGGTCAGTTTAGACCGAACCACGTAAATACTTGTGTTCCTGTGCGTGTGTGTTCTACGATCCTAACAACTGGTATCAGAGCTCAGGCTCTAGATCAGATCAGGAAGAACACATACCAGATTACACAACACCCGCCAGCCACCACCACCACCTCCTGCCGTCACCCACCGCCTCCCTTCCTCCCAGCGCCGCCGCCACCCTGTCTAGGGTTCCGCCGCGTTCCAGCCATCGTTCGACCAAACGTAACCTCTTCCAGCCGCCACCCTCCTCCCTGTGCCGCCACCTCTAACCTTCGGTTAGGGTTCAGCCGCTTCTCTAGCCAGCAATCAGATTTCTAAAGTTAAGGTCAACCATCCTCTCATATTTCTTGTTCGATTGAATATACAAGTAAAAACCAGTGTTTGTTGTTTAGTTGTTCAACAAGATAGTGAGGAACCTTTATTGTTTCTTGTGTCAATAAAGGAAAAGAGTTTTGTTTCATGCGTGACCTTATACAGAAGAAAAGAAAATAGAACTTTGTTTTCTTGTAACATCTATTTGTCGGGAGATTTGACTTTTTTGTCAAACAAGTGGTATTTTATTATTTTTGGCTAGTTTCCTGGATATTTAGACAGAGACAATGTCTGAAGAAGGAAAAGTCAAGGTTGAGAAGTTTGATGGGAAAAACTTTGGTTGGTGGAAGATGCAAATCAAGGATTTGCTTATACAGAAGGAGTTAGATGCTGCACTAAACCCTCCCCCTGAGACCATAACGAAAGAATGGGCGAATCTTGACAAGAAAGCACAGTCAACGATTCGGCTTACTCTCTCCATGAATGTAGCTTACAACATTCTGGAACAAACCACAGCGCGTGAGATTATGGAAGCTTTGTCAGACATGTACGAGAAGCCGTCTCCTGCTAACAAAGTGTTTCTGATTCGGGAGTTAGTCAATATTCGTATGAAAGAGGGAAGTTCTGTTACTGAGCATATTAATTTATTTAAATCACATTTGACACGTTTGTCTTCTGTGAATTTTAAGATAGATGATGAATTGCAGGCTTGTCTATTGTTATCCTCATTACCTGACAGCTGGTCAGGCACAATCACAGCAGTCACAGGGTCAGTTGAAGCTCTCAGTTTTGGAAGAGTTCTTGATTTGTTACTGAATGAGGACTCCAGAAGAAGGAACAATGGAGAATCAAGCTCGTTGCTCAGTACTGAAGGAAGAGGGAGAAGTAGTAACAGAGGAGGAAATAAGGGTAGGTCAAAGTCAAAACGCAGGAGCAAGTCAAGACCTGGAAAGCCAAGGAAAGACGTACAGTGTTGGAACTGTAAGGAGTTTGGGCATTTCAGAAGTCAGTGTTCTGAACCTACGAGAGAGAAAAGGGAGGTGAATGCTACTACATCCTCAGATTCAGAGGATGCTCTTATTTGCTGTATTGAGAGTTCTGTTGAAGACTGGATTATGGATTCAGGAGCGTCTTTCCATGCTATTTTTAGCACGAAGAAGATGAAGAATCTACGAACAGGTAACTTTGGTAAAGTTCGTTTGGCTAATAATCAGAGTCTTGATATTACAGGAATTGGCGACATAGACCTTAAAACTCCATTGGGAACCATTTGGACCTTGAAGAATGTTCGGGTCATTCCTGGTTTGAAAAGGATGCTTATATCCATCGGTCAGCTTGATGATCAGGGATGTGATGTTCACTTTGGTAGTGGACAATGGAGAGTTGTTAAGGGAAGCATGGAAGTTTCTAGAGGCAAGAAGAGAGGTAGTTTGTACATGGTTGAAGCATCAGCTGATGTAATGAACGCAGTATCGAGTGACCAGAGTCAGACAAAGTTATGGCATCAAAGACTCGGGCACATGAGTGAAAAAGGGATGAAGATGCTTGTTGCCAGGGGAAAACTTCCAGAGTTGAAGAAGGTCGAGTCAGAATTTTGTGAACCGTGCATCCTAGGCAAGAAAAAGAAGGTGACTTTTGTGAAGACTGGGAGAGCACCGAAAGCTCAGAAATTGGAGCTTATTCACTCAGATGTATACGGACCGACATCAGTAGCTTCACTTGGAGGTTCTCGCTACTTTGTGACCTTCATAGATGATTCAACACGCAAGGTATGGGTTTACTTTCTTAAACATAAATCTGAAGTTTTCGATACTTTTAAGAAATGGAAATCTGCTGTTGAACTTGAAACTGATTTGAAGGTGAAATGCTTGAAGTCGGATAACGGTGGTGAATATATCAGCAAGGAGTTTACAGATTATTGTGCTGATAGAGGGATCAAGATGATAAATACAGTTCCAGGAACTCCGCAACAGAATGGAGTTGCAGAGAGGATGAACAGAACATTGTGTGAAAGAGCCAGGAGCATGAGATTGAATGCAGGGCTCCCAAAGATGTTCTGGGCCGATGCAATTAACACAGCAGCGCATCTTATCAACCGTGGACCCTCAGTACCGTTGGGATTCAAGCTACCTCAAGAAGAATGGAAGGGTAAAGCAGTTGAGTATGATCACCTGAGAATCTTCGGGTGTAGTGCTTATGATATCAACCCAGAAGGTGACAAGCTGGATGCTAAAGCAAAGAAGTATATCTTCATTGGATATGGGGGTGATTAAATGGGCTACAGGCTTTGGGATTTTGAAAGCAGAAAGGTAGTCAGAAGCAAGCATGCTGAATTCAATGAAGAAGAATTGTACAAAGACAGAAACTTGGATAAGTCAAAGGTTCAGAAAGAAACAGTTGAGTTTAGTGTTAAGAATCAGAAGAAAGAATCTGTCACAGGGCCCGTAACAGAATCTGAAGATGACACAGAATCTGAGACTGAAGATGGTGAGAATGAAGAGTCAGTGGGAGTTTCTGACAGTGGGAGTTCAGAGTCTGAAGACGAACAGTCTCCACAGCAGCCTGACCAGTCTGATACTTCGGTCAGGAGATCCACCAGAGTTTCTAAAGCGCCGGACAGGTACAGTCCCAGTCGTACCGGCCCCTCAGTTAATTATATTCTCTTGACAGAAAATGGTGAACCAGAGAGCTACTCTGAAGCAGTCAAGATGAAGGACTCGTTCCAGTGGGAGCGAGCAATGAAAGAAGAAATGAGTTCACTAGACAAGAACAAGACTTGGGTTCTTGTAAAGCTTCCGCGAGACAAGAAAGCTCTTCAGAATAAATGGGTTTTCAGGGTCAAAGATGAGCATGATGGTTCTAAACAGTATAAAGCCCGTTTAGTGGTCAAGGGATTTCAGCAGAAGAAGGGAGTTGATTATGATGAGATCTTCTCTCCAGTGGTGACCACCATCAGGTTAGTTCTGAGTATTGTAGTAGCAGAGAATTTGCATCTAGAGCAGCTAGATGTGAAAACAACATTTCTACATGGTGACCTTGATGAAGATATTTATATGGCACAGCCTGAGGGATTCCAGGTTATTGGAAAGGAAAATTGGGTGTGCAAGTTGAAGAAGAGTTTGTATGGTCTGAAACAAGCGCCAAGGCAGTGGTACTTGAAGTTTGATAATTTCATGGTGAAGTCCGGTTACAAGAGATGTGAAGCCGATCACTGTTGTTATCTAAAGAAGTTCAAGAGTTCGTATATCATTCTACTTCTGTATGTAGATGATATGTTGATTGCAGGATCAGATATAAATGAGATAAGCAAGTTGAAGAAGCAAATGTCCAAAGAATTCGAGATGAAGGATTTGGGTGCAGCTAAACAGATACTCGGGATGAGTATCACCAGGAGCAAGAAAGATGGATCTTTGACACTATCCCAGGAGAAGTACATCGGGAAAGTGTTAGAGAAATTCAATATTAACAGTGAGAAGACCAAGCCTAGAAACACGCCCTTGGGGAGTCACCTCAAGCTTACCAAAGATCAGTGTCCCAGAACTGAAGAAGAAAAAGCTGATATGGCTAGAGTTCCGTATGCATCTGCAGTAGGTAGTCTAATGTACGCTATGGTGTGTACAAGACCTGACATAGCACACGCAGTCGGAGTTGTCAGTCGGTTTATGTCAAATCCGGGAAGAGAACATTGGGAAGCAGTTAAATGGGTGCTTCGTTATTTGAAGGGAACGTCAAAGATGGGGTTATGTTTCAAAGGGAAGGATTCAGTTCTCAGAGGTTATACAGAAGCTGACCTGGGTGGCTGCAAAGATACATTTAAAAGCACCACAGGTTTCGTTTTCACAGTGGGAGGAACTGCAGTCAGTTGGATGTCCAGACTTCAGAAAAGCGTGGCTTTGTCCACAACAGAGGCAGAATACATGGCTATAGCTGAGGCCAGTAAGGAGCTAGTATGGTTGAAAGCTTTTCTAGAAGAGTTAGGGAAGAAGCAGACTGAGCACTTGTTGCACTGTGATAATGAAAGTGCAGTAAAACTTGCTAAGAATCCTGTGTATCACAAGAAGACGAAGCACATCGGGATAAGGTATCACTTCGTGAGAGGATTGGTTGCTGATGGCACAATCAACTTGAAGAATATCTCAGGTGCTAAGAATCCAGCGGACATGTTCACTAAATGTGTGACGTTGGATAAGCTGAAGCTGTGTGGAGCTTCAGCTGGTCTCCAGGAATAATGTTGAGGAGATCGGGTAACTGGAGGTGCATTGAAGATCAAGGGGAGATCTTATTTACAGAAGTACAGAAGAGATGGTGCAGTTCGTGGTCCGAAGACACCAAGTGGGAGATTGTTGGAGATGTTGCCTTCAGCCCACATATAGGCCCGGCCCAGTTTGTTTAACTTGTTGAGCAAGATTAGCAAAGGGTGTAACCCTAATTTAGGCCTATAAATACTCTCTTGTACTTGTAATATTTGTATCACTCAATAAAACAATACCCCAGTTGCCCCCGTGGACGTAGGTCAGTTTAGACCGAACCACGTAAATACTTGTGTTCGTGTGCGTGTGTGTTCTACGATCCTAACATTAACATACATAATGCAATCAATCCAACTTCTACTACAATTTCATGTATCTTTCAATATATAAAGTTGTATTCAGAACATTTATATCACGTTGAATTAACCAAAATCCTCGTTTCATCATCAGCTCACACATTGATAATTTGACATTAAATTAGCCCTAAATCTGAATATGATGGAACCGATTACATGTCAGAAACCCTAGATGAACACCATACATTATTAACAAACCTCGTGACCTTTGGTGGATCTAACCAGAAAATTCGAAAATTGTTTGATAGAAGAACCGATAAGCTTAAGTGGTTTTCTCTCTCTTTGATCAGGAGAATAAAAGATGAGATGAGATGATGTAGATTGATAGTGGGAAAGGAAGAAGACGCGTGGCCTCGCAAATGGATACATGTACCCTTTTGATTATGTAGCGTGGATTAAATGAGTGACTCATAAGTTAGGCTTTGGGGTGTGCTTTAACAATTTGGGCGTCAAGGATGACTTGGTATATATGTTAACTACTGGGTTGGCTCGCGCAATGCAGCGGGTGTAACCGAAACTCTTTTGTAGAGCACATACTAACCTAACATACCTACTATAAACCTAACCACTATTACATGAATATTTCTGAATACCTTTGTTTGAAATTCATTATAAACAGAAGCTTTCTTCTTCGGTTATTGAATCCGATGATCATATAGTTTAGATCAAATTAGGCATGTTTGTGTGTATGAATATAACGTAATAATTTCAGAATTTGAATCGTTACCTCATGATTAAAAACACAACTTTCACTATTGATTTCTCGATTTCTATATAGTATGATCAAGTTTATAAAACTCTAAGTTTTTTAAAGTACCCAACTCTATATAAAATGTTATAACATAACATATAACATCATGAATTGTTTTTTATATGTTTTCTATTTAATATGTTTAAAGTAATTATAAAATTGAATGTCATGCGGTTTCATAAACATCTCATGACTCTTGACTTTCTTTTAATTAAATATGGTGTTTAAAAGACATATTTACCCTTAAAAAGTAGTTATTTTATGCATTATGTGTTGTATCATAGGCATTTAGACTTATACCTCTTAAAATTTAAGAAGTCCTTAGAAAATGCTTTATAGATACTAGGACAGAACCCGCGCGTTGCGGCGGGGTGAACAATTTACAAGTATAAGTTTAGCTGTATAGCTTATAATCCGGTGAGACGTAGGAATAAGTAACTACTTTAAATCAAATATTTAGAAATCCGATTCAATAGACCGTTTACAAGTTAAACCGAGTGTGTTTATATAACGTAATAAAAGTAACCAAAGTGTGTAAAGTAATAAAATCTATTAGCTTTATTTATAATGTAACGGGTAAAAGACAAAATGCATAAGAATTCCTTACGCTGTCACTCACAAGCCGATCATTCATCGCGTAACACCTCTCGATAGACAACGTTTGAGGTGTATACTCCGTGTTTATCCTATTATTATTTTTTGATCCTAACTCCTAAGGTACATTATATTATTAAATTTGTATACGTAGATTTTGATGATCCAACACTATAGTTGACACGGTAGGCCTATAGTGTGTGCTTTTATTATAAGTTGAATGTAAACATTGTTTCTAGTTATTATCCTGATCCTAAGGTGTCTTACAAGTTCTATTAAATTTTTATACGTTAATTATAACGTTATGTTATCACCAAAGGTAATGTATTTTAATTGAAACAATTATTAGTTTGTACCAAGTTTGACTAATAATATTATTTCATGATATTATTTCAGTTGCACGTTTACATGAATTTGGCTATACATTTGGTTTTTTCAGATGTAATATTTGTACTTATAAAAAATGACACATTGAACCTTTGGTTTCCAAGAGAAACAACTTCAACTTTTGAACTCCTCCTCAAGTTTCAAACCCAACTTAATTTTAATAAATACCAAGTAATATAGATTAAATAGTGTAGAAAAGAAAACTTTACCCCTAAAATAAAGAGTGTAGAAAAGACAACTTTGCCCCTAAAATAGTCTCATTTACTATTGTACCATAAGCATAAATACTTGTATTTTCTTAACTTTTGCGGTCATCCCTCCCTCATGCTTTATAATATAGTATAGATAGATATAGATATAGATAGATATGTGTTGCACCTCACTCTCTCCTTGTGTTAAGGGATGTTAAATGGATTTTTTGTTAGCATGTAAACCAGATGTTTGGTGAAGTTAAATTAATTTTTTTTCCTTTTTAAATCCAAAACCACTAAAAGATATGGTTAGGTGAAGTTAACGGGATTAAACCATTTCCTTGCGGTGAGGTGGAGTGAAATTGGGAAAAGTGAGTGATGTGACTATTATCCGAAAACATATTACACTAAATACAATATGTCTCGGATAATAGTGACACCTAGGTGGAGTTGACGAAAGCTAAAGTATAGTAGCATACCCAATGGCCTAACTCGTAAACAACAAAAGTTGGAATAGGAATCATTTGGTTCCTTATGTGTGGTCAATACACTAACACAGGGGCGGATCTAGGTGTATTCGGGTGGGTTTCCGGGAACCCAGTTGGTTTGTAATTTTTAGTGTTAACGTATATAGAAAAATAGAAAGGAACCCATAAGAAAAATGATTTAGGAACCCATTACTAAAAGTTGGAGGTGGTGTAGTGGCTGAAACCCGTCATCACATTCACAAGGTCCAGGTTCGATTCCTCCTTCTGGCTTTTAAATTTTGGTTTGTAATTTCTTTTTTAAGTTCAAACCTAACTTTCACCCCTTCCAGATAAAAGCATACAACACAGGAGCATCCAATAGCAGCCCCCCAACTCTCCTCCCCCTGACCTCTGCTCTCCTTCGCGTCTGCACTCCTCCGACTCTGCCCTCCTCCGCCTCCTGTTACCTCCTCTTCAGTCTTCCTCTTCCCCTCTTGTCTTCCTGTGCGTTTTTATTTATCCCATTTCTCCTCCTCGTGCCTCCTCCTTCCACCCTCCAGTTGCTACCTTTTGTTCCTTTAATGACTGTTTGGAGAATTGATTTGTTGCCAACTTATGTTTTTGTTTAGTACTTTCTAATTGAGCTTCAAGGGTTTGTTACCTATATCTTTTTGAAACTTAATTGTAGATGGTTTTTCCACAACCATATTTGAATGATAATTACTCATGAACGATATTTATTCATGCCACCAAATGGGTCAAAAGGAGTTGAGTCGCAACTAACTTAAATTATGTGGCAGTGGTCGACCAACATATAGACATAAATATATATAAGTATTAATCAAAATCATGGGTTTAATTTGTATCATACAAATAGTCATTTGCAGGTAATCTTGTTGTTAGTGTGTTTGCCAATTAACCATTATTATTAGCATGCTAATTCTTTGTCGTTTTTATTATATTTTGTTTAGTGATGAAATTTTGGCTTGGAAAATTCAGCAGTCGCCATATTGTAGTGAAAGTAAGCAAGAAGGTGAGAAAACCAAGCTATCGGGGATGATGTTGGGAACTTCACAACTCAACTATCTCGTAGAACCAGATTAAAACTCGTAGGGAACAACTATAAGTATGTTTTTTTTTTTTTAAACATATTCGTATTTATATAATGTACTTTAAATTTCTAATGTCATTGTTTTTTTATTATTGCATCGTATTTTTATTATGTGAAGAACCTTATCCGACCCGGACCATTGAACCGACCCGAAATTTTTATGTTTGGTCATATGAAATTGAAACACCTAAAAAAGGAACCCAGTGAAAAAAAATCCTGGATCCGCCACTGCACTAACACACGCTTTGATTGAAATATTATTATTACACACACACAAGAACATATCGATATTGAAACTGTCCTTTAGTTCTTTCGGATATACACACTAACACACAATGATGGATAATGTTTTGTTTATTGTCTTGATAAGATACAAAGTTACAAGGATCTGACTATATATATATATATATATATATATATGTTGAAATGGCAGTTAGTTGGCGGTTGATGGCGGGTATTTTTCGGTTATTATGGAGGGAAACCAACTAAAATAACTGCAGGCACTGTCCCAAATGGGTCAAATAGTACCTGAGGCGCGCATCAATTATTCCCACCAACAAGGCTGCACATTTTCTAAATAATCATAACTACCGATCCTAAGATATTGTCAATCTTAAACCTACATTAACATCTTATAATATACACTTATAAATATAAATACACATAATGTTTGATTTAAAAAAAACACACTTCCAATAATTTCACCATTTAGCAATGAAATCCGAGTTGTAATCTGATCAGTTTAATATGTTCCTATTACATGCAATGTTACCAAGTAATTGTGACTTGCAATATTGACAAAAAGTTGAAGTGCAAATGCAACCTGCATTATGACAACCTAATCCCCAACCTGTAAAGCCGTAGACATCGATATGTCTGCAGCCTTGATATACTTTTGTTTATGAAACTACTATGTAGTCAGTACATTCTGTAATCTGTACAATCGCGTAAGGTTTTCACCATTCTTTCATTTTAAACCAAAGAATGAAGTTCACATATTGGATGAGACTCATAGTCTCATATAGCTGTTACATCATACATTCATATGCATATGCATATTTCTCTTATTTGATCTGACAAATATACATTCAGAAAGTTACCAACCGGTATTGAAAGCGAACGCCCTTTTGAAAGATTCCCGAGCAAGCTCAATATTCCTTAGTGGTTCATGCATGTAACAATGCTCAATTAGCCCGATTAAGCCGGATTGTTTATGCTGCACAATCAAAATCAAGAAGTCCAGTTGACAAATTTGGTCAAATGGTCAAACTGTAAATAGTCAAAACTATGAAGATAAGACTATTGCTAAGTTAAATTAGTTAATTGCCTGAAAATTTTCATGATATAGCTTTGGTACCTTTCCATGCCCCAACAGAATGTTGTACAGCTTTGACCAACTGCTCCGTAAGCCACCGATGAAAAATATTTGTTCTTAACCGTGATCCAATATTTCACTCTATGTCCAAAAGACCTGAAACATTTTTTTTGTGAATATAAGAACTTTTTTTTTGCCAGTAACATATAAAAAACATGATAAACTAAAGAAAATGTGAACAGACTGGAATGATACCACAGTTTTGGAGTATCAAAATAACACACTGGAATCGATCAATTTATTTATCACAATTATAGCTTTTAAATAGCCCCACTTACGGCGTGCACATATAATGTATATATGTGTGACCCTCGGGGGGCAAAAGTAAAGTTGCACTAGTTTTAACGTTATTTTACTAATTTCGTGAAAATAACGTTAAAAACGAAGGAAGGTTAATCATGCATCATGTGGTGGCGTTGATAGCCAAAAGACAAAGGGGTACATGCACCGATCGAGTTTGTCCCGATTGCTAAGTGTTTAGTCTCTTATGTCCAAGGCTTGATACCAAACCACATTGAGCCGGGGGTCTCACTGGAAGTAGCCTCTCTATTCTTAGGGGTAGAGGTAAGGCTGTCTACATCTTACCCTCCTCAGACCCTACCTTAGCTTTGCTATAGGTGGGATTAACTGAGTATGATGATGATGAATTATAGCTTTTAAATAGCGAAACAAAGTAGAATGAAATCAAAACAAGGTACAACTTAATTGAAATCACACAAGGAATAATAACTAGCCTTATTCCTAGCACAACCAACTAAAAACCCATACTTCCTGTAGACCCGATAACTCTTGGTTCACCTTCTCCAACTGCTTCCCCAGTTCCCCCAATGGTTATAACTTGCAATGACTACTTTGAATTATCCTTAACAGATGTTGGGTATGTTTCTTCCCTCATCTGCACAACGATATATACCATTGGTTAATGAAACGACTGAGTAACACCTAATTACTTGATACCATTACTATACAAGAGGAATGAAACTGTTAATATCTCTACTTAGACCGATCAATGGAGCGAGCTATTATTGTGCATGTTTGAATGGACATGAAAACTTAAAGCCTTTAAATTGTATGATCATCTCTAAACATACGTTTTCATGATTTATATACAATCTAACCTCCTTAAATTAATGTCAACTCAATAATGTATTGTTATTATTTTTAAAAACTTTGCTCAATCAAGCTGTTATTGAGAGTATTTGTTTGCTCTTGGGCAAAATAAACGAGCATGGACTTACATCACTCCGTCTTCTGTAGTATTCGTCGCCAAATGATGTAACCCGAGAGATGACTCCTTGCTGCTGCTGGCCGAAGAGTTTAGACTCGGATGTTGAGGCTAACTGAGAATCTGTTGAGCCTGTTTCATCCATCATCTGCACAGCGATAAATATACCATCAATCAATGAGTAACACCTAATTGTTTGATACGTAACTATACAAGAGGAGTGCAACTGATAATACCAGCGTCGGATCTATTTCCTGGCGCTGCCCCATCGCAAAAGCTAGAAGCTCGGATAATTCAGCATCTGGACCATCTGGTGGATATGTTTCCTTCACCATCTGTGCAGCGATATATACCATTAATAAATTAGTAAAACTTAATTACCTGATGGTATGCATATACTCTATACTAGAGGAATGCAACATTGCAACTGATAATACTTCTGCCTCAGATCAAATGAACAAGCTATTATTATATATCTTTGAATGAATGAACACTAAAGGCCTTGAGTTAATTGTGTGATGATGCATTTCTTGATTTATATACAATCTAGCTTCCTTAAGTCGACGTCAACTCTCTAGAAATTTAAAAGTACGTATATAGGCACTATTAATTACTCTGGCAATTATTGATAATTAACAGTTAAAACACAAATGTTTATTTAAGGTAACATACTTGCACATATCCATTCCCTCAAATCAAAGATCACAAGCCAATGATCTCCAGCCCAGCTGGTTTGAGGTAGGGTGGGTTTTCTGTTAGGGGTTCCCATCCTGGGGTAGGTCACAAGTTCGATCCATGCACATCACAAAAAAATTCCCCATGACAGTTTGAGCTTAGGCAAGGAGGAGACCAGTGTGTGGGTAGGGATTCGAGCTTGGGACCGCTAGGTTAGTGTTGTACAAGGATTTCACTTAACTAAACCTTTCAAAAAAAAAAAAAAATCAAATATCATAAAATGAGTTCTTAAATAAACATTTGCGTAAATTGTATTCAAATTTCTTCTTTTTTTAGCAGCCACAGGGGTATTGTGCGATAAGCGGTTCCCAAATAAATTGAAGGGGAGATTTTACAGGACCGCAATTAGACCTGCTATGTTGTATGGGACAGAATGCTGGGCAATCAAGAAGACGCACGCACGCAAGATGGAGGTCGCAGAGATGAGGATGCTTAGGTGGATGGGCGGGCACACAAGGCTAGATCGGATTAGAAACAAGGTTTTTAGAGAAAGGTTTGGAGTGGCTAGGATATCAGACAAGATAAAGGAAGGGAGATTGAGATGGTTTGGACATGTGAAGAGGAGAGGAACAACAACGCCAGTTAGAGCAGTGGAAGCATGCGTTATAGAGGGGAGAAGGAATAGGGGCAGACCTAAATTGACCTGGGATGAGCGAATTAGACAGGATCTCATAGAGTTGCACCTCTCTGAGGACATGGTCCAAGAAAGGAGTTCCTGGAGACGTAGGATTAAAGTAAGTGACTCTTAGGATTTGGCACTTAGGTAGCATATCCGGGTATTATGAGCCCTTATCTATAGGATTTCTAAACCTATTTTGATTCATGTGTCTATTTATCTTGTTTTCTTAAGTAATGTGAAACTTACTTGTGCTTTTCGTCCCGTTTACATGTTTCTATGATGTTCAATGTATTATATTTTTATATACTATCTTACTAGCTTATTCCTGCATTTGGTCCGTTAGCCGATAGCGAAATATCCATGTGGTGCTTGTCCCTTTACTTGTATGCTTGCCTGTCTTCTGTTCTCTCTTTTTGAGCCGGGGGTCTCTCTGGAAGCAGCCTCTCTATCCTTTATGGGTAGAGGTAAGGTGTGCCTACATCTCACCCTCCCCTGACCCTACCAATAGTCTACTATTAGTGGGATATACTGGGTATGATTGATTGATTGATTGATTGTATTCATTTCTTTTTTTCTTTTCGTTTCTTTTCTTTTTTACATGTCAATTGTACACATCTTGTTAGGCAGATGCATTAGATTAAACTAACTAATCAGAAATAGCACAAGAGGGGCACAACTAATTATTTATAACTCATGTGACAACTTTCAAATAACAACGAGCATAGACTTACCGCATGCGGACTTGTTGGACATGAACTAGCCGCCCTCTGCACAGCGATATATACCATTAGTTAATTAGTAAAACGCAATTGCTTGATACCTTGACTATACTCTATACTAGAGGACTGCAACCGGTAACACTGTAACAGCCCTTTCTCAAATCAATCTGGCGAGCTATTATAACTATGCATGTTTCAATCAAGGAAAACTAAATTAAAGGCCTTAAGTTTGATCATCTGAACATGCACAAATTTGACGTTCAAAAATAACGAATCTAAACAGGCACAAAAGGAGCACAACTAATGAAATATGGTAATTGCTGTGAGTAATCTCTAAGCACAAGGAGCATAGACTTACATAACTGAAATCTACATCTGACATTGAAGGAGCCCGAATGAGGACCCTCTGCTGCTGTTCGCCTAACGGGTTAGATTCAGATATTGGGTCTGTTTCGTCCATCATCTGCACGGCGATAAATGTATACACCATTAGTAATTAGTTGATGAGTAACACCTAGCTATTTGCTTAATACCATAACTATACAAGAAGAGTGCAACTGGTAATACCAGCACTGGATCTATTTCCTGCAGCTGCCCCATAGCTAAAGCTATACATTCAGATATTGAGTCTGATTCAACAGCTGGTGGACATGTTTGGTCCATCTTCTGCACAGAGGTTTGTTTGAATGAATGAGAACTAAAAAGGCCGTGAGTTGTGTAATCATCTGAATATGCATTTCATGATTTATATATGCAAGTTAACTTCCTTAAGTTAATGTCAACTCTATAGAGATTCTAAAGCATATTGGTAATTATTAATTACTCTGGCATGTTGTTGACTTATTGATAATTATGAGATATTTTGTTAAAAGGGGTGTGTGTCTAAAATCTAAATGTATCCGCTCCTCCTCCTAAAAATATTTTTTAATACATTTTGAGACCGTTGTTCAACACCGCCATTTGTCTTCACCCACTTTCACGATGGAGTAAAAGCACATAAATCGATGGTAAGTTAAAACGCCAAAAAAATAGACCTTAAATCGAACATCAACAAATGATTTCCGAAATAAACATATGCGTAAATTATATTAGCTTCTTTCCTTGTCCATTTTCTGTTTGAGTGTTTTTTAGTGTATTTACACATGTGTGTATGTATGCATCATTAGGTATATGTTGTTGACAATGCATAACAAGCATGCCAACTTAATGGTAGGTGTTTATGACAATGAATACAGATTATTCTATACATGTATATATGTATGTGTGGTAGAGTTGATATTATCTTTTATATAATTTAAGACTTCGAATCTTTCAATCTGATCTTAAAGTCAAAAGAGATTATTCTATAGTTCTATACATTTATGCATGTGTCCTGTGGTAGGGCAGAAATTATCTTTTAAATAAATTAAGACTTGAATTTTCAACCTAATCAAAAAGTCAGAAGAGTAGGTTAATTGCAAGAGGAGAATAAATTAATATGCTTAATTAAAAAAACAGTGATCCAGATCGTAAACTAATCTTGTTTTGACACCCCCTATATGGGCTAGGGATGAACATTTCGGTATTAAATAATGAAAATACCAATACCGGTTCATTTTCGGTACCATGTTTCGGTATCGGTATTTTCGGCTCGGTACCACGTTCTGGCAAAAAAATCGATATCGATATTTTTGTTACCGGGAAAAGTTTGGTACAATTCGGTATTGAGCTCATCCCTAAGACGTTTCGCCACTCTGCACACCTACTACGTCACTTTGTCTACTCTGACATGAAAAAACGTTCACAACATTAAATGCACAACATCACATGTTGCGCCACCCGCATACCCATGCTCCGCGGACAAAAACATGCGGACAATGCAAAAAAGGCAAAAATAATTTATAAAGTCCAGAATCTTACGCGCAACACACTGGATTGGAGGCTTGAAGAGATATGAACCTGCATGCGCGCATGCCCACAAATATACACATCAGCCCTAAGAATAATCATGGGAAGCTTCTGTGAGCCCCACACACCACCTAGGATCTGCTAGCTGCAAGGAATGAATGAAAAAAACTTCTAGTCAATCAAATGATAGAATTTCCTACTCCATGATCTTCTACCAAAAAGCTAAAGGCAGCAAGGATATATAGGACAAGTGAAAGGGACAACCAACCAATAGTAGGAGGACAACGCGCATATTCCCTAAAATCCATAACATTCGTCAGCTGTGGGACCCGCGGAGAATGAGCTGTCATTTTGCATCAGCCAATGAGCACGGACTATATCACTATAAATACCGTCTCTTTGTAGAGAAAAGGGGTCGGTTCTTTGGAGAGAGAAACACACACACAGTTACTCATGATTGTTGGCGGAAACAGTCGGTCGAATCATCGTCCAATTGTATTCATTCACTTGTTCTTGTAATAACCTAGATCAATAATAATAAACTTCTCTTTGTTCTCCTACTTATTGAGTATTATTAGATTAGTGTTTCTTCGACGCCATAAAATTTGAGGGGTAGCAGCTTAGTGGCTATCTCCCCCCACTGGGTGTAAATGTAACATTATAAATAACAAATATTTGTTACGGGCGAAGTAAGGGATTTCATTCAATTTCATTCTTTATACTTGTAAATTTCTTTGTTAGCAATTGAATTATTGATCACCAATCAACTTGTGTCGATCGATTTTGTTAACAAAACTCAAGTATGTGTTCTTTTCTAAATAGACCCCAGCTAGAATGTAGAAACCGAGTTATGAAACCAATTCAACCGAATTTTATTTAGGTCGGTTTGGTTCGCTTAATTCTTGAGGTGACAAACATTTTAGTCCCATATTTTAGGAACCATGGTTTCGCCTAATTGGGTTGATTTAAATCAAATCATCCAAATGAACACCCTAAAAGTCACAAGATTTATGGCTTAGAAGCATAAAAGACAACTTTGCTAAAAAAACATATTCAACTTTCAAAATATACATATCCATATGAAATATGAAACCATTTTACAAAGCATAACAACTTCAAACAAACCCATTACATTCAAGCAATGACCATATTTAGACCTTGGGATTTTTATAGTAAAGAACATGTTTCTGAGGCTTAAATATGTACCTAGAAATATACGTTGAGCGTATTACATCAAAAAACAAGCCATATTGAAGCCATAAATATAAGAGGACCGGGAATACAGCAAACACGCAGATAAGGACCGGCATCCATAATAAACCCTTATGGTAAAGTACGAAAAAGCTAACTCCAAAAGCGACTGTCATGGTTATAATTGATAGGAAAAGAGTTAACAAACCTGAAATCAACTTTTTTGGTAATGAGTCCAAGAAATCACTTTCGGCATAGCGAGATGTGAGGATAGATAAAAATATAAGTATTGAGGCAGAAGATGCGAATAGAGAAATGGCATCTGCCACAACAAATACCATAAAGGTTGCTTTCGAATGGAATACAGGGATGCCATTGTTTTGGTCATATCCACCAGGAACCGTAAAAGCTGCAGCAAATACTATGGTTGCAATGAGTGCTGCAACAACCATACATTGACTAGCTGTTCCCTTCATCCATTTCTCACCTTGTGAAACCAATTCTTTGTGTTCAATTGTGAATAACTCATGTGGTGTTAGACCATCTTTGTTAACCCGTTCTCTATATGAAGGTGGGATCATTTTCCTTACTTCCTATAACACAAACAAACTACAATAGTCATATTTCTTCAAGCTAATACAGATCAATCATGATAGAGAAAAAAAACAATCTCAAAAGACTAAAGATGAGTATATGTACCTGGAACCATAGTAACTCTCTTTGCATTTGTAAAGCAACTCCCGACACATCTTCAAGTCGCTTTTGCTTGGCAATCTTTCCTACTAAGTGCAACATGTTATTATCCTTAGGATCTTTGAGAGGAGTAATCAGATCCTTCATTGCACCTATCTCATATAATAAGTTGTAGATACCCTCATGACGATGTTTGACAGCAATGTGAAATATAGATTGCTTGTCATCATTTACTTTCCATATTAGATCAGGGTATTGACGGATAAGCTCAACTAAAAAATTTGTATTGCCCATTTCAGCAGCAATAAAAAGTACCCGGGAAGAGTGTGATTCCTTTGCAGGTCGCGGCTCTTTAATTATTTTCTGGGTTTCTGTTTTCATTTTCTTAATTTGTTCAAAAATGACTTCTTGTATTTTCGTAGCTTGATCTTCCATATTGGTCTCTATAATATTATGGACTTTGTCATGCATGTTTGCAATATGATCAAAAATGAGGTTTTGTAGTTTCAGAGCTAGATCTCCCTTACTAGAAGCTGGTATGTTCTCTTGGTTTATTGCATCAGAGGGGCCTTTGACTATCTTCTGGGTTTCATCATGAATGTACATAAGACGTTTAGAAATAAGGTCTTGCAGTTGCACAACTTGTGATACCTTTACGGAGGTTTGCTTGGTGTTTTGGTTACTCGACTCCGGATATCTACTGATTATGTTCTTGGCTTCTTCTTCCATTTTGGCAACATGCTCCGAAATGAGTTTTCGAAGTTTCATAGCCTGAATGGCCCATCCAGAAACTGTTTTATTGTCTCGCTCAATCGAATCTGGTGGTCCTCTGAGTATGGAATCAATTTCATTCTTAGGCCTTTTTGCAATATCTTCCCAAATGAACCTTAGCAAAGTCAATGCAGCACTCTGCTTTTGAGGAGCTCTCGCCTTAAAACAAATGAAGCTAAAAG
Source organism: Ambrosia trifida (assembly GCA_028751855.1). Lineage (NCBI taxonomy): Eukaryota > Viridiplantae > Streptophyta > Magnoliopsida > Asterales > Asteraceae > Ambrosia > Ambrosia trifida. The sequence continues at coordinate 209,455,874 of CM054122.1, forward strand.
CTGAAAGCAACAAATAGAAAAGAAGTCAAAGTGATGGTACCAGTTACCAAACATTAACGTTAAAACAGTGATCGATGTATGAACTATGAAGTTAGATTTTAATAACTCGACTGATAAAAACATTAATGTTGCATATTGTTACTGTTGAAAAATTTCTGACATTACCAAAATGGATTTCATATTAACCATAAGAGTTTCTTCTTGTTTTATTTACAAAAGAAAATAGGCTAAATATTTTAGATGTTCTAATTACATATAAATTTTGATTCTTGCGCGTACGACCATTTATTATATTTAGTTTAGTGCCTTCAATCATAACAGCTTACCCTTTAATAATGCTACTCACTTTTAAAATATTTACTGGGGCAGACGCTCATCTAATTCTTTATTGTTATAGATCTAGTGAATAAAAAATACTTGATAACCAAAAGAATCCTATGATTAAACTGGTTCTCATTTCTAACTTGTTTGTGGTTACATACATCCACATATATCTATATGTTAAATCCAATTTAAAGAGTTGATATATAAGGTAAGTAGATATGCATACCCGACTTGATGGCTGTCCAAACGATGTTAGATTTCGTTTCATGAAATGCTTCAGGCTTTCGAGCCAATACTCTGAGTGCACTCCCACGTCTACCAAGTTCTGGATAGTTTTTTACGATCTTTAGAGCCACATCTAAGAAAAGAATTAAGAATCTTTTTATTAGAGTAAATCTTACAACAAAGTCAATAAAAAAGTTAAGGACAAGGAAGCATATAGGTTTTTTCTTTACATCTAGTAATGGACATAAACTTATTCTTTTAGTTATCTTAAAAAAAGCATTTAATGATTATAACACTTGTTAAGATATGTTCAAGTTAATCGCCACGGCAGAGATCGAGCGGAACACCCAAACCAGGTTCACTTCCAACAAAAAGAATCAACATTCTTTTTTCTTTTTGTTGTTGTTATTGTTTTAACCTTTTTCAACAACAATGAAATATCATTTAATAAAACCTTAATTTACAAGAAACAAAAGCCAATGTGAAAAAAAAAAAAAAAAAGATAATAAGAAGGATATATTCTTATTGAACATATTTAACAACTTGGGAAATAATTATAGGTTTGCTTTCCATATTGACCTTAAGCATATAGGCATGGAAGACTGAACTGAGTTTGCTTATAGGATAATCAATTTGAGTCAGATTATTATGTTCGATGCTACAAAGTATATCTCAACTATGGTATGCTTCTAAATTCAAGGACTATGTAGATTAACTATAACAGATTATAACAACAAAAAACAAATAAAAAATATACAGGTTCAGTAACTAGATACTAAAAATGCTTACCGAACATGTCATTCTCGACACATTTTTCAAGAAGCCAGCATCGATTCTGAGGATTCCAACAATCGTCTCTCAACTCATTTGATTCGTCATAAAGATACTTAACAACCTCGTAATTTCCAAACAAGGCAGCCACATACAGTGGCAGCATTTGTCCAGAACCCGGGATGGCCAACAATTTTTTGTTCTTTTTCACCAAAATCTTAACTGCTTCAACGTTTCCAGCAGCCGCAGCTAAATAGAGAGCAGTGTTAAAACTTTCATTTTCAAGTTCCAAGTCTTCCACTTTCATCAACCCCACTAGTTTTTTCACGAACTCTTCCACATCTTTAGGATCACCTTTTGCAGATGCCGCTACATGAAGCGCCGTTTCTCCATTTTCAGTGATACTATACCTTACCAAATCTTGTTTTTTATCAAGAATAGCTTTAGCAGCTACCCAATCACATCTTATTGATGCTTCATATAGAGGGACACCATCTTTTAGGTAATTTTCTCTAGATCCTGCTTCAAAGTAGTTCCAATGCATCTAGTTAGTACCTCATGATTCATCTTAGTAATATTTTCATTAAGATTAATGCTCAATTTTTGTTGCATAGTGCCAGTTTGAATCATTCCGTTTCGTTTGACACATTAACTTCAATCATACTATATATAAATCTGGTTTTAGGAGAATCAAAACTTCTTGACAGGATAACCTAAAAAGGTTGACAAAAGTCACAAACTGACAATTAAGTGAGCTAAAAATTCTTTACTATTTTTTTTTTGAACGGCCAACAAATTCACCACGAACTCCCCTCGAAGTCCCTACTCGGCAAAATCCCTTCCACCCGGCATAGCAGCCAAACAGTGTAAGGGAGCCCCTGGTTCACCAGCTCACCAGTTCAGGGGATCCCCAACTATCCGCCTTCCCAAAGCATGAAAACGAATAAATCGGTCAAACCCAGCGCCCTCGGGGATCGAACCGGTGACCATTCTCTATTATTGATCAATAAAAATGAAAAGTCAAACATATGATCATTTTAGATGGGAAAATTAAATTTTAATTAAATTAGGATGGAAAATTTTGACATATAAAAGAAACAACTTGCGAAAACCGAAACATTAACTCCAAAATTTATTGAATATTTGAAATAAGAGAGAAATTTTTTGTTTACATTTTTGACAATTTCCCTTACTATATATAAGAACTGGAAAATAGTTATTTTAGTAGGCTTTCTAAATAATGCATATCTTGATCTCCTTATGAAATATATAAAAGAAGTAAAATAACTGACCAGTGACTAATTTGGAACCCCTACTTCATAATAATTTCTTTTCGATGTAAAAATAGCAGTTAAATGGATAGCAGATCGATATATATACCTCCAAATAGATAACGGCGAGGTAGATTCGGTTTTAATCGTTCTGTTTTAGCTTGTGAAGCAACTGAGTTGTTATTGATTTCATGCTGTTGTTGTTGTTGTCGTTGTTGTTGTTGTTGTTGTGGCTGTGGCTGGTGGTTGCTTAAGAGTTTGTCGTGAACGACGGAAGCTATATGTCCACCTGTTTGGGCCATCTGCAGAGTCACACGTAGCGTTAATAATAAAGATTAAAATTTAAAAGCTAACTGGAACTGCATGATGGAGTATGAGTAGAGAATCTGAAGGGGCAAATGTGATACCTGATCTGCGTGTAGGGAACGCTAATGGTTTTGAAGTTTGATTCAGTGAATTGAGTTAGTTAGTTATATATTGTGTATGTAACTGACAGGCCATAGTTGCCAGTTGTCATCCATTCCATGATTTATATCAAAAGTCAACGTCGGTAGAAATTTTAGTCACGTTGGTAGATTCAAAAAGTTTTAAGAAATGAATAAATACGTTTCAGAGTTAATAATTATAACACACGTGACACGTACATTTTTAAGTGTTATAATTTGGAAAGTTAAATATTTGTTACTAGGTTTGAGACCCGTGGGGACCCACGGTGCAAACCATAGTAAATAAAAAAAATATATTAAACTAAGAGTTGTATTATTCAAGTTTAGTGGTTACAACGTAAAGTCTTAAGAATAACGGTTAGCCTGATATTTTTTTTCTTATATAAACGTCATATTTCAATGTTGCGTTGATATGAAATGGGTATTAAAATTAAAACTAATATATAATTATGGTTTTCATGTCAAAGTGGATATTTTTTGTAAGTTATAAGTAACGTTAATAATGAAAACCGACTACCTATTATGATCAGTACTCAACCAAAGTATAAACTTTAACAAAAAATAACAAAAGGTATGAATACATTGTATTTTTGTAAATTACTTTTTATCATATTTTTATTTTTAATGTAATTGTAATTAGGACATAACTTGTTTTATTGACCAATGGCAACGCACTGTTCAAAGCACAAAAAAAAATTTAAATAATACTTTATTATTGAAGTTGTATATACATAACGTCAATAAAGATAAGTAAAAAATTGCATCAAAATTACTCACATTATTCATAAATCCTGAAAGACTTCTTTGTACACAACGTTTGATGTTTTGTTCGTCAATTCACCATTTTCATCTACTATAACTATCTTCAGTCCATCTCGACTTCTGACTCTTCATAGCGCAACATACAACTGCCCGTGTGAAAAACTGGATCCTTCAAATACAACCCAACTCTGGAGAAGGATTGTCCTTGACTTTTGTTTATTGTCATTGCGAAAGAAACAGCAAGTGGAAATTGCCTTCTGTTAAATTTAAAAGGAATTTTTTTTATCCGAGGGGGATAAAGTAATTCTTGGAATAAAAGTTCGCATTCCAATGTTACTTCCTGATATGATTTTCGCTTCAATGACACGTTTTCTCATTTTAACAACTTGTAACCTTGTCCCATTGCACAAACCGCTTTTCTGATCAATGTTTCTAAGTAACATTACGGGAACGCCAACTTTCAAAACCAAACGATGGTTTGGTATTCCAGAAAACTTAAGACCATTCAGGACATCAGGAGAAACTAATCTTTCATCAACCTGTTTGTTAATATCTTCGGACTGGCAAACACTATCCGAACTTAGATACTCAACTTCGTCACCGGGAAACATTGAAAGTAATATATCATTAAATTCATGAACAACTTCATTCTTCGGTGCCAATATAGCTCGATCTTGAAAATAAGTCGGAATGTGGATGTTATCCAAAAGTGACGGATAAACAAAGGCTATCAAATCAAAAATGGGATCCGAAGATTGAGGAATAAGTAAGTCATCAGATATCAAAATAACATCCTGATCATCGCTTATTGTATCAACCTTTCCTTCTCCTATATCCAGAAGCCAAGATGCAAACTTTTTAGTTTCCTCAATATCAGAACTGCAGCTTCCTAAAAGCAACCTCATATTTTTTGTTAATTCTAAAACAGTGCATTTGTGCCAAATGTATGATGAACTTAAAGAGGCATTAACAATGTCATGCCTAGTTCCATTTGGTACAACTGGTAGAATTTGCCTAAAGTCACCCCCAAACACAACAACCTTTCCACCAAATAACAAATCAGACGACTCATCAGTATGTACACCAAATACATCTTTTAAACTTCGATCTAGTGCTTCAAAAGCATGTTTATGAGTCATGGGTGCTTCATCCCATATAATCAAGTCAGTTTGTTTAACCAGCTGTGCAACATCACTATTAGGTGGTATGTAGCACATAGAATCTTCAGTTAGGTCTATAGGAATACGAAACCTGGAATGTGTTGTCCTACCACCGGCCAATAGCAAAGATGCGATACCACTCGAAGCAACATTCAAAACAATCTTTCTTTTACATCTTATGGATGAAGATAGAGTCTTCCATAGGAACGTTTTACCCGTACCACCGTAACCATAAACAAAAAAAACCCCTCATTTCTTCTCCTCAACAGATTTAATTACACAGTTATAAATATTTTTTTGTTCATCTATTAAAGAAGAGAACTGAGAATCAAATTCTTCAACCAAACTGTTTGAGTCATAGCCCAACTCCTCACAAATAAGACGATTGTCTAATAATGATAGAAACTCATTCTCAGGATATGGCATACCTACGAAATGTCGTAGACTACAACTATTACGCAATAAAAACAAAAGTAGAAATTGTTCAAATTTATTTAAAAAAACAAAAGATAAAGCAATAAAACTGGTAGACCATAAGCATAGCAAACAAATCCTCTTCATTTTGGGTTTAGGAAGACGGGAGGCTCAACGGAATTTTAAGTTACTCCATACTACCACCACTTCCAATCTTAGTTGAAGGAATTGGTGTGCTTTCATCATCAGAAATCGCGTCAATCAGTTTACGCTTAACCATTTGATACTTGGAACTGATAGAACATTGTTCTCCTTCAGCATAAACTTTCTTATCAACAAAGTTATCAGCAATGGAAATTGGCGTATCATTATCGCCTGTGTCTGATTCCTAAAGAAAAAATAGTTACAAACATATGTTGCAAATTCATCAGTGATTGTGTATGAAAGAAAAAATGAGTAAAATGTATTAATATGAATTTAAATGTTTATGAAAATGGTACCTTGGAAACAGAAATAACATTAGACGGAATTGCCACGAGAGACGTGTGAAGTGATTCTGATTCAGCAGGCTGTTTTAAAAAAAAAAACATGAAAAAAATTTGTAATGTAATAAAGTCTTACGTAAATAAAATTTGCTAAGTTATAGCAAATGGAATTCGATTATGTACCTGTCCTACGTACAACTTTTTCTTAAGATGCGAGATAATTGTTGGATCATCACTTATCTTAGTTACACCATAAACATCATATTTGTTGTTTAAATTGAAGCCAGGCACAAAGATCTTAAAAGCAAACTCTCTGTCTAACAAAGTCTTAATCTCTTCAGGATATTCAACTGTATCACCAACCTATTTAAAAGGAATAACCAAATACATAAATATTACAAAACTATAATTAAAGAATTATTAAAAATAAATTTGTATTTAAAATTTAGTTAAAAATATGGAATACCGTATTCAAATCAAGCAATTCAGAAGCACTTTTACTAATAAGTTGTGCAACGTCACGATGAAACAACGTAAGAGATACAGCACCATTAACGTCTTGTACACGAACCTGGATTTTAAACCTAGAAAAAAAATTCAAAAATAGAACAAAAATTATAACTAAATCTTTGAAATCAAACTATATTTGTGTATATTAAAATTGATGTTACAAATATATCCGACCTTGGTGTAGGCTCAACTTGTTTGGCACTACAACTAACATTCAAATACTCATAAACCTTTTCTTCCTCAAAATCTGAACTTCCTTCACCAACCTATTTGATTATATAATCAATACTACATTTTCTGGTGCATTTGGGGCATCCCATGTAGTACCAGCCAATTTCGGTAAACAGGTCTTTAATAATACCCAATAATACCAGAGCCTGCTCCTGTATGAATATTATAATTTGTTACCAAAATAAGATAGTATATGGTATACAATGGGTATTAATATTAAATAAAACTAATTTTTTTAATAACATTACACTTTTTATATTTAATTATAAACATCGTATTTAAGTATCAACATTATACTTACCTCTTGAATCTCACAAATGTCGCCAATGTTACTAAAAGGAGTGTTATGGACAAATTCATCTTCATCAGAACAGAACATAGAAGTTCCATATGGTCGATGAGAAGAGGAAGGATTATCAGCGATTTTCTTACCCAACCTGATAAAAATAATTTGATTTACACATTACATATTTATTAATACTTTTTATAAAGATTTTGTAATTCGTATTGAAAAACGTAATAGTACATACCCTTTTTTGTACAGGTTTATATCTTCAATATCTCTATTGATGAACAGTCGACTAACTCGATCTCCAAAAGAGTTAGAAACATACGGTTTTCCTATATAAAACAAATATTAGGGAAAAAAGTTAAAATATTTAATAATAAGAAACTTTAGAAGTTAGAACATAATTTATAATGCAAAATATAATGTAGCTATAAATATAAATATAAATATTTATTAACATTATACAACCATTATAAAACTTCAAACGGCCAAACTGCATTATTATTATAAATTCTTTCTCCGTTTGATGAGTTGCATCATATTTAGACATCTCCATGACATAACTATCCCACAACGTTAAATAGATGCTCAAGCCCCTTCAAAAAAGTACAATTTATTTTAGTAAAAAATAAATAAACAATTTATAAAGCTACGTAATTTTTGTTTGTATATAAAATGCAAACAAAAAATAAATAAATAAAGAATACATACTCGATATCTTGGATTTCCATTGTTAACCTCTTTTTATCAGCGACAACCTTTTTATTTTTATCATCATTGCTGAAGAACTTGTTAACATGTCTTATAACATCTAAGATCAAGCATAAAATAAACATTAATGAAACATAACACCAAACACTATTATTATGGTTTGGTTGTGATGAAAAAAAGACTATACTAACGAAATATACCTATTGTAACATATTCATCAACCTCCCTATCCAGAATTCTTTGATAGGGCACAAAAGAGAAACCAAAATCTGGACCTTGGAAACCATCATATTCGGAAACTTGAGTATTCATATTCAAGCAGAGTTTGTTTGGGTTTGGAGCATACTTGTATTTAGAAGAACCAACTCCTTGATTTCTTATAATAAGAGAAGCATTTTCAGTAAAAACCCTCTCAAATCTAAAAAACAACCGCTTAAATACATTCGCTTGAATCCTGTCACCCTGTTAATTATAAAAAAAAAATAAAAAAACACTATAAATATGTATCTACGTAATTTTATTTTTTAGTGTACGAATATAAGAAAATTCGTATACATTAAAATTAAAAACATCAATATCTAAAAAAAAAGTTATGAAATTTAAAAATAAGAGGCTATAAAAAAAACGTGTTGTTGAGTTTTACATTTTCATCACATAGGATCATTTCAATTGAGTACACATCATTAGGATTGCGACAATCGGGTAGACGCCAAACCCGAATAATCTTTAGCTTTAACGCCACACCGTTTCAGTTGACATGAATTTGGTTAACCATGGTAAACTCATTTGCATCTACAGCAGCCATTGATCTTTGTAACTGGAAAAAAAATAATGTAAAAACCAATAGATTACTTCAATAACACAAATTGTAGACAACATAATAATATTGAAACTTATAAATATTTATAACACAAATTATAAATATTTTTTTGTTCATCTATTAAAGAAGAGAACTGAGAATCAAATTCTTCAACCAAACTGTTTGAGTCATAGTCGTACTCCTCACAAATAAGACGATTGTCTAATAATGATAGAAACTCATTCTCAGGATATGGCATACCTACGAAATGCCGTAGACTGCAACTATTATGCAATAAAAAACAAAAGTAGAAATTGTTCAAATTTATTTAAAAAAAAAACAAAAGATAAAGCAATAAAACTGGTAGACCATAAGCATAGCAAACAAATCCTCTTCATTTTGGGTTTAGGAAGACGGGAGGCTCAACGGAATTTTAAGTTACTCCATACTACCACCACTTCCAATCTTAGTTGAAGGAATTGGTGTGCTTTTATCATCAGAAATCGCGTCAATCAGTTTACGCTTAACCATTTGATACTTGGAACTGATAGAACATTGTTCTCTTTCAGCATAAACTTTCTTATCAACAAAGTTATCAGCAATGGAAATTGGCGTATCATTATCGCCTGTGTCTGATTCCTAAAGAAAAAATAGTTACAAACATATGTTGCAAATTCATCAGTGATTGTGTATGAAAGAAAAAATGAGTAAAATGTATTAATATGAATTTAAGTGTTTGTGAAAATGGTACCTTGGAAACAGAAATAACATTAGACGGCATTGCCAGAGAGACGTGTGAAGTGATTCTGATTCAGCAGGCTGTTTTAAAAAAAAACATGAAAAAATTTGTAATGTAATAAAGTCTTACGTAAATAAAATTTGCTAAGTTATAGCAAATGGAATTCGATTATGTACCTGTCCTACGTACAACTTTTTCTTAAGATGCGAGATAATTGTTGGATCATCACTTATCTTAGTTACACCATAAACATCATATTTGTTGTTTAAATTGAAGCCAGACACAAAGATCTTAAAAGCAAACTCTCTGTCTAACAAAGTCTTAATCTCTTCAGGATATTTAACTTATCACCAACCTATTTAAAAGGAATAACCAAATACATAAATATTACAAAACTATAATTAAAGAATTATTAAAAATAAATTTGTAGACAACATAATAATATTGAAACTTATATTATAGTTAGGTAATAAGTTTCAAATGTATTGTAGCATAAATGTCTGGATTGATCACTCAAGAATGTATGCAAAACATCAGCATAATCGATTGGTTAATAACAAATCAAAAGAAATAATGTTTATGTATTTACAGATGAGAAACAGAAATTAACCTAAGAATATATCTTTGCGATTACTCAAAGTGCATTCAACGTGTCTTATTACAATCGTATGTGAATTGCTTTGACTTGTTTATATAGGTATTCAATCAATTCAATCAATAAGAAATGGATGAAATAGTGGAGTCTAATTAGCATTCGAATTAGCATATTGTTATTATTGAGATTTAAAGATATGAAATATATTTGCAATACATTCAACAATGGAGTAGAAGGAGACCATCAATTTCGCCTTAACATGTATGAAATTGGACCCGTAAATTCGTATTGAAAGTCAATATGTTATTGAAGAAGGATACCATAAATTTCGCCTTAACATGTATCAATTCCTTATGAATAATGTGAGTAAATTCGTATACATTATGTATTCAAAGTCAACGTTAGATAATCAAGGAATATAACTATTTATCTTAATGTATATTTATTGACAGTAAATTCGTATTCAAAGTCAAGGTCAATAAACATATTGACTTTCCTTATACATTCAACAATGGAGTAGAAGGAGACCATCAATTTCGCCTTAACATGTATGAAATTGGACCCGTAAATTCGTATTCAAAGTCAATATGTTATTGATGAAGGAGACCATAAATTTCGCCTTAGCATGTATCAATTCCTTATGAATAATGTGAGTAAATTCGTATACATTATGTATTCAAAGTCAACGTTAGATAATCAAGGAATATAACTATTTATCTTAATGTATATTTATTGACAGTAAATTCGTATTCAAAGTCAAGGTCAATAAACATATTGACTTTCCTTATACATTCAACAATGGAGTAGAAGGAGACCATCAATTTCGCCTTAACATGCTTGAAAATTGGACCCGTAAATTCGTATTCAAAGTCAATATGTTATTGTAGAAGGAGACCATAAATTTCGCCTTAACATGTATCAATTCCTTATGAATAATGTGAGTAAATTCGTATACATTATGTATTCAAAGTCAACTTTAGATAATCAAGGAATATAACTATTTATCTTAATGTATATTTATTGACAGTAAATTCGTATTCAAAGTCAAGGTCAATAAACATATTGACTTTCCTTATACATTCAACAATGGAGTAGAAGGAGACCATCAATTTCGCCTTAACATGCTTGAAAATTGGACCCGTAAATTCATATTCAAAGTCAATATGTTATTGTAGAAGGAGACCATAAATTTCGCCTTAACATGTATCAATTCCTTATGAATAATGTGAGTAAATTCGTATACATTATGTATTCAAAGTCAACTTTAGATAATCAAGGAATATAACTATTTATCTTAATGTATATTTATTGACAGTAAATTCGTATTCAAAGTCAAGGTCAATAAACATATTGACTTTCCTTATACATTATGTGTTTACATATTTATAAGATAAATGTTATATAAGGAAGTCAAAGTCAATAAACATAATGGTTTTTCTAATACATTATGCATTTTGAGTCAATACATAATTAATGGTCTAATTACATTTGCTGCATATAAATGTGTTTACATTTTTATAACGAAGAATAAACATATATAAGGCAGTCAAAGTCAATACACATATTTAACATCATTAAATTTTAGTCAAATTATATAATTACATGTTTTCAAAATTTCCGAATAACAAATGTTTATATTAGGAAGTCAATTTCAATTCTTAAGTTAATATCAAATGGCGAAATTTCAATTCCTAAATAATCGCGTCTTGCCACCACTGATTAACGTATACACATTCTAACAATTACAACATACCAAATATTATGTAAAAATCTAAATGTTATTGTATATAATAATGGAATATAGTTATGATTTTAATGATTATTGACTCACAGACAATTCGTACTCATTTACACATATTGACCATAATTAAATTTTAGTAAACTGCATAATTACACGTTTAAATTCCAATTAATACCAAAGTCAAAAATTTATAGCACAGTCAAAGGTCAACTTGTATGTAATAAGTAGTAAAATTGATTTAAAAGAACAAACCAAGATTGACCATGGTATGTGGAAACTTTAATGTTGTTGTTGCGTAAGTTTCTAGATAACAAAAAACTGTTCATGGATTTCGGCAATGTCTGGACGAACACGTAAAAAACAATTATAATAAGGAATAACTTTTTTTATTTAAAAAAAATTAGAAAGACTCATACCAAAACCCGTGCGGAAGGGTCATGAATAACCTTGAAGAATTTGTCACCCTTGTGATAAGCCATAATCAAGTTCTTTGTCCTAATGAAATCCTGTTCTTCAAATGCAAAACAAATACTTGTTAATGTAACCATAAACTCAAGCAAGTTTTTTTTTTTTTTCATTTTCACGAAAACTATAAACTGATTTCATTTAAATCCTGTTATTAATACCACAATCATATTACATCAATTATTTGGACAATAATACAATGATTAAACCTGATTGTAAACATTTGTGTATCCATTTCATCCAATTCAGAAACTTGATACTAAACAGTTTATATACTTATGTTAATAAAAAACGTTTTGATCATTACAAAAAAAAAAAACGATTTTATTTGGTAGAATATTGATGTAATACGATGTTGATTTTTCTTTGCAGAAAAAATGAATATATAAACCGATTGTATTTCTGTTTGATGTAATATGATCGTAAACAGCTATGTATGCATCTCATCCAAATCAGAAACTTTATCGTAAACAGTTTAGATAATTATGTTAATAGAAAAACGCGGTGATCATTACAAAAAAAAAAAAAAACAGATTGTATTTTTTACAAGTTTGATGTAATACCATTCTGATTTTTCTGTGTATTAAAAAGAAAATACATAACCGATTGTATTTCTCTTTAATGTAATATGATTGTAAGCAGTTATGTATCAATCTCATCCAAATCAGAAAAATGACAATAAAACAATTTCGTGACTTATATTAATCGTAAAACGTTTTGATCATTACCAAAAAAACCGATTGTTTTTCATTCATGATTGATGTAAAATGATAAATATAATATTAGATGGACAACATACCTTGTAAAAAGAACAATTAGAAAGGAATGAGGAATGAGAAAGGAATTAGGATATGAAGGATGAACAATGTATTAGGCTAGGAAGGAGGAAGAATGTTTTTACATTAGGATATGAAGGATGAACAATGTATTAGGCTAGGAAGGATGAAGAATGTTTTAACATACAAATGGATGATGAGAAAACAAAAAAAGAAGAGGTTTATATACTAAGAACACATGGAGCTCCATTTAACATTTGGATCCTAGGAGACCCTTTCAAAAGTTAGGATTCAACCCTAGTGTTTTCATTTATTATATAGATAGATGTTGTTTGTAATTATTGGGTGTTGGTGCTTCTGAAAAAAGCTAGAAACGATTTCAGAAATTTAAAGCACGTAATATAAATGTCTACAGTTCCGACCAAGAGGATATTGTCCGACAGTAGCTTCGGCCAAGAAACTGATGGTTGCTTTACAGTAGCTTCGGCCAAGAGGATATTGTCCGACAGTGCAGTGGGGGATGGAAGTTCTATGATTAACTGGGAAGTTTGGGTGCCGTTGAAGTGTAAAATCCTGGTTTGGAGGGTCCTTCGCAATCGTATTCCGACCGTTGTTGAACTTATAAAACGCGGAGTGAATATCCAACACACGGGCTGCAGTTTTTGTCAAGACGATATGGAGACAGCATTACACCTTTTTACCGGATGTGTTTTTTCGCACGAGGTATGGTTTCGAATTGAAGATTGGTGCAGGATAGGCCACAATTTTGTTTTTGATATCCCGGATCTTCTTTTATTGGCGAATTCTCATACGCTTTCTAAAGATGCGAAGTACATTCTAAGAGGCATAATATATACTTCCATTTGGACGCTTTGGGTCGAACGTAACAACCGGGTTTTTAATGACAAGAGGCGGCGTCCTATTCAGATTGTGGAGAACATCAAATCGATGGCTTTCTTTTGGCTTCGACATAGATCTAGATGGAAAACTATAGATTGGAAAACTTGGTGTATTTTTCCTTTGGGTTGATGTTTTTTCGTTTGTTTGCTCGTAAGTCCTTATTTTGAGGCCTTGCGAGTTGTGTTAATGAAATTATCCTTTCAAAATAAATAAATAAATAAATGTCTACAGTTGTTCCTTACGATTTTTCATCTTTTGAAAACGTTGCATTACAGTCTCAACCTAAACTTGTTGTGGTCACTTCTTTTCAATGTAACACATGCAAGTGTCGTTCATGTATCTATCACCTATCTTATTACGCGAATCCGTCTTAACATACTTCATTGAAGAAAAACATCTTTCTACACTAGTTGTTGCAACTGGTAAAACTAGTGTCAACTGTATTAAACGATAGACCAATTGATAATCGATATGTTTTCTTGTTTCCACAATCCTTTTGGCAAGATATCCTACCCCATCCAGGTTGTCAAACCGACTATATATCCCCTTTCACATTAGTAATGTATGGCTAAATTCATACATAAGCTTGTATTATTTTGGTTATATTTTATTATAGGGTCCGGATCAAATACAATGTGAAAGACAAATAGGAAGTCGTAGAAAGGGTATCAAACGGATTCTGATTAAACTCATTCAAACGTCATTAGAACGGTCTCATCGAACCATACAATCTTAGTTTTTAGGTTTTCACTTTTTTAGATTTTTAGCTTGTAGTTTTAAGAATTTGTATTAGATCATTGTGTCTTTTTCTTATTTTATTCATTGTGTCATTTTTACGATCATTGTGTCTGTTTTCCTCATCATTTTGTTATACTTCTTGGCATTGTGTTGCAACTTTTGTCATGTCATATGATTCTATACGGGTCGTATAACAATATATAACCTATATAGGTTCATATGAGCAGGGGAAAAAAATTCTATTTGGTGAACAAAAAAACCCGTTCGTGAACCCAAATCAGTGGAACCTAACCAGTCTAGGACCGTTATTTCCCATACTGGTTTCAGTTCGTATTATGAACCGAAGGTCCATAATCGATTCCTCGTCTCCAAACTACAACCCGAACCGAACCGGTTTATGGAAGAACCGGTCCTCCCGAACCGGTATAAAAAAAACCGGTATCTTTATTAAAAAAAACTGAAATTTTATATAAAAAAATTATATATAAAAATTTATACAAAAGGTTTATACCCATACACCTAAAAAATGGTAGAAATCAATAAAAGTTGAACTTTATGTAAAAAAAAATTGTGTTGTTTTTTTTTTTTTTATAAAAAAAGTGCGCGCAAGAATTGGTTCATGAACCGAAACCGGTCTCTAAAACCAGTATTTCAAACCGATGAAACCGGTATAAAACCGAACCAGTCCAACCTGAAACTGGTTCCGGTTCCCAAAAAAACCGTTATGTGCACCTTTGCATAGAACCCTATACTATAGGGTGTCAAAAAAAAGTCAAATCATTCGTGTGATGTGAGGGTCATCGATCATGTGAAATATGTGATACACCAAGGAATGGGCCTGGGCTAAATTTTATCTTCTCCTCCTCTGGTCTAATAATCAAACCCAATCTCCTAAGGAAGTTCAGAGTTGGACCAAAAAATTACAGAATAGGCCCAATCAATTACCTTATCAATTGATCTACCGATCATAACTGAATAACTCGATAGTCCATACCACTGGCGTGTAGATGACGCAGATCGTGACTTTCCCATTGGAATGTGATTATATTCATTCCAGTGAGAAGGTCTAGAACAGCCGATTGGAATGTGTTATGTTTAACTTAGACATACATTTTACTTTTTAGGTTCTTGATTTTAAAGAAGAAGAATACACAAAAAAACGTATTAAGATGTATGAAATGCGTGAAAATAATTATATATAGCCGGTTAGGCGACTTTAACGAGGAAATCTAAAAGTCTAAAAAATGGAGGGCCTGAAATCGTTATTTCGCTTTAGGCCCAAAACGATTGACCGGCCTTGCCCATGCATCACGCATGGAACACTCTTTGTGACTAGTCTTAAGTATACAGTATACACTATCCAGTTCCAGGATTACACACTTTATTAATAGGTTCAGTAATATTTCAACCAAGTTTTCTTATTCCCTAATAACTGTGACACTTCATAGGAGCCGTATGCAGGCCATATGTGCAACCCTCAGACTTCATCGCCAGATGACCCATACAGTTATAGGAGTATTCAAGTTTTCGGAAATATATTAACTAATGGAGCGAAATTTATAGGAGTATCGTCATGTGGATTGATACGTCTAGTTCTATTATATGATCTTACAATTAGCAATATTTTCTTGCCCTTTTTCTTGAGCTACTTGCTCGCAAGAAAATAATTCAGGTCTGAATCTCCCAAGAAATGTCACACAAAGATTGCATAAAACTTTGCAGATAGGTTGTGTGTTTTAATCCTATCAAACCTTCCCTTTCTGTCACCAACTACTCTAGGTCCCCATAATCCTTTCCCCAAAATCAGAAATCGAGTTTCCAGATTAATAATTTGTTCGTAATGGGTCGAGAATAGTACCTGTGCTTGAGATCGACAGGCAATGGTTGTGGTGCTGTTCACTGTCGCTGTGGAATGAACAAAAAAACAGAATCGCGGAAGTTGTAAGGCTATGGGGTGTGGTCACCCATCCCCCTTCCCTCCCCCTTGTCCACATCAGCGCCACATCATTTCCCCTCTTCTCTTCCCCCTTCTAAGGGAAATGGTTCCCCCTTCCCCTTCCATTATTTAATTGCAAAAAAAAAAAAAAAAAAATTAAAAATAAAAAGAAAGAAAACAAGCTGACCCACACCCACACACATCTTCATCTTCCTCACCCTCTCTCTCTCTCTCTCACCCATCTTCTTCAATCTTCATCACCATCTTCTTCAATCTTCATCACCACCACCGTCCGCCTCCGCATCCATCTCCACCAACCCCACCACCGTCTGCCTCCACCTGCACCAATCCCACCACCCTTCGCCTCCTGCTGCACACCTGCCGCCGGAGCTCCACCACCACCTGCCGGAGCTCCACAAAACCTTCAACAGATCCGGCGGAGCTCCACCACCACCCATCTTCTCCGGCCTCTCTCTCTCTTACCTCTCTCTCTCTAAAACCCTTCTATCTCTCTCTCTCTCTCTCTCTTCCAACGTTCTTTTATGGCCCAACGTTCAAAAAAGATGCATTGGGAAGTGGGACGGCACCATCGGTGGGATTTTACCGTTTTTGCCGAGCACCGATCGGGGGGGGGGGGGGGGCGGTGTTCCCCGTCGGCAAAGGGCTCCATGTCACCCACCGATCCCCTTCCCCGATCCCACACCCCATGGTCTAATAGAGCGGAAATCAGGACGAGGTAACCAGCAGATGGTCTGAAACCGATGATTGGTGGAGACAAGCTCTAGCTCCAATCAAGCTTCTCAACTACATGTACTCCAACCTAGTTTCCATGCATTCAGGGACGAAGGATTTAAAGGGCCAGGGGTGGCCCTGGCCCCCCCTGTTTTTTGGCGCAGTAGTGGAAATTTGCGATTTTCATAGGTAAATTGAGTGCGGGTTGGGTCCGGCCCCCGCCGATTTGCACTACCAATCGAAAAAAATTGAGTCCGACCCCCGCCGATTCGAGAACCAAGCTTCGCCCCTGCATGCATTTAAGATGATTCATCAAAGGACATCACCCCTTTGTGTATGAACTTTGCACCTACAAGTTCATCAGCTTGGCTTCAAAATCAACACAGAACATCAAAGGACAATCCACTAGCTCATATAAGAACTCGAGGTCGATTTTGTACTACTTTTAGCTTCATTTTTCTTCAACAAATTGGTTGGGCGAATTTGATAACACACCGGGTTAAAAGTAAATTTAGCTAAAATTATAGTGAATCATCATAGCCCTGATTCAAGTAAAGTTGGGCAAACAATCTAATGAGTAAGTAAACCAAAAGATACATTGATGCTATTTTCTCTTTCATCCATTAAAATGATTAAGGAATGCTAACAAAATAGTCATCTTTCGAAAAATGAATAATTACTAAATGAAACTTACACAAATTGTTCAGACTGCCTCTTGAAATAAAATCTATTACAATTGAAAAGCAACAATGGTTAGAGTTAGACCCTGGGATTCACATAGTAAAGAAACTGTTTCTCAGGCTTAAAAAGGTACTTAGAACCATATGTCGAGCGAATTACATCGAATAACAGATGATGTTGCAGCACGACATATAGGAGCACAGGCATGACAGCAAACACACTGATAAATATAGGTATCCATTTCATTTCTTGATGGTATAGTATGAAGAAGCTGACGCTAAAAGTGACCATCATGGCTGTTATAGATAGGAAAAGAGTTGATACACCTAACATCAGCTTATTAGGTAATGATTCCATAAAATCACGTTCGGCAAAACGAGATGTGAGGATAGATAAGAAAGTGAGTATGGAAGCTGATGACAAGAATAAGGATATGGCATCTGCCACTACAAACACAACAAAGATTGGCTTTCGGTAGAAAATAGGAATACCGTTGTTCTGATTATATCCACCAGGAATCGTAAAAGCTGCTGCGAATACTATTGTCGCAATAAGTGCCGCGACAACCATACATTGACTAGCAGTTCCTTTCATCCATTTCTCCCCTTCTGTAATAAGTTCTTTATGTTCCTCGGTGAATAACTCACGTGGTGTTAGACCATCTTTGTTCTTTCGTTCTCTATAAGAAGGGAGGATCATGCTTCTTACTTCCTACAACACATACTAGAAAAGTTATACAATGCTATCTTGTTACACTAATATAAAACACTGCGATCTTCGTGAAAAAAATAGGGCAAGAACTTGGAGAGGAACATATGTACCTTGAACCATAATAGTTCTCTCTGCATTTGTAAAGCAGCACCGGACACATCTGCAAGTCTCTCTTTCATGGCACTCTTTCCAGCTATATGCAGCATATTGTTATCATCTACATCTCTCAACTGAGTTATCTGATCCTTCATTGAGCCTATCTCGTACAACAGATTATAGATACCCTCATGACGATGTTTGACAGCAATATGAAATATGGTTTGGTGGTTACTATTTACCTTCCACATCAGATCAGGATATCTACGGATAAGCTCAACTAAAAATTCGGTATTGCCCATTTCTGCAGCAATAAACAGTACCCGAGAAGAGTGTGTCTCCTTTAAAGTTGATGCAGCAGCCCGCATTTTGGCAATGTGTTTAAAAATGAGCTTGTGTAGGTACAACACTTGATCTTCTTTTTTAGATTCTCGCTTGATTATGTTTTGTGTGTTAACATGCATAGTAACAATATGATCAGAAATGAGCTTCTGTAGTTCCACAGCTTGATCTCCCTTACTAGATCCGGGCTTATTATTGTCTTGTTTAATCATGTTTTGGGTTTCAACATGCATGTTCACAAGATATTGAGAAATTAGTTTCTGTAATTGCAGAGCTTGAACAATCTTTTTAGAAGCTGACTCTGCATCTTGCTTAATCTCATTTGGCAGCACTCCCACTATGTTATGGGTCTCGGCCTCCAGTTTGTCAAGATGTTCAGAAATCAGATTTTGTAGTTGGATAGCTCGAACGACCTTTTCTGAAGTTAGTTTCTCCTCTTGCTTAATCGAATCAGGCGATCCTCGGAGTATTTTGTCTATTTCCGTCCTACGCTTTTTGGCAATATCTTCCCAAACGATTTTCAGTAGTTGCAACGCTTCGCTTTCCTTTTCATATGCTCCTACCTTTAAACCAACTAATGCGAAAACTGGAAGGAACAAAAAATATCAAACTCATGATACTAAATAATTATGAGTAAAATATGATTGATAGGTGAAGTTGGATTTTTGCAACCCAATTGAGAAAATACATGAAAGAATGCTATATTATATACCGAAAAGATTATACTTCACGTGTCCTATGCCAGTACATTAAGAGGAACAACTATTCACCAAATGAATGTGCATTTTTTAGGCATATATAGGTCTAAAACATCAACCTATAAATTAGCCTAACACAGGTGGCTCCAACCATTTCATCGCCTAAAGTGAAATTTTAATTCGAGACTTTTAAAAAAAAAAATAGCGTACACAACTCTCCCTTTATTCTGGCTTGAAACCGGCAATGGTAAAATTATAGTTTTAAGTTTATGGAATTAAAATTGATACATTAATCTGTATGTATACTTTAAGTTCAGACTTGAGGTGTAAAAAACTAAAAATCATCAAGAGTAGATATGTTTACCTGAATTAATGCTTCTTTCAATAATATTAGATTTTGTTTCAGAAAACGCATCAGGCTTTCGAGCCAAAATTCCAAGTAGATTCCCAGTTTCAAGCTGCGGGTAGTTTTTCACTATCTGCAGGGCGACATCTGAAAAAAAAAAAATAAGTAATGACATTACTTCAATTTCTTATTTAATTATTTAAAAAATATATGTAAACACTTATTTAAAAGAATTACAAATATACAAAAATAAGCAAATTAAATAGCAGATAATAAACTATAGAAATGTATAGACAGATCAGGATTATGATGCCAAAGTACTAACCGAACATATCGCCCTCCACGCATTTATCAAGAAGCCAACCACGATTGACAGGCGTCCAACCATCATCACGCAACTCGTCAGACTTTTCATACAAATACTTCACAACTTCATAATTTCCGTGCATGGCAGCCGTATATAATGGCATTACTTGTCCCATAGCACCACGGATTGATACCAGGGCTCTGTTCTTTTCCACCATAATCCTAACCGTTTCAATGTTTCCGGCTGCAGCTGCCATAAAGAGAGCAGTATTGAAATTTTCATTTTCAAGTGCCAGATCTTCCTTTTCCATCATATCCACCAGATTTGCTACAAATTCCTCCACATGTCGGTTTCTTTTTACCGATGCTGCAACGTGAAGGGCCGTTTCCCCATTCTCAGTGATGCTATACCTTACCAACTCCGGTTTCTTATCAAGAATGGCTTTGGCAGCTTTCCAGTCACATTTAACCGATGCCTCGTATAGTGGGAGACCGACTTTGAGGTACATTTCTCTAGGTCCTGTAATGTAGTTCCAATACAGATAGTTTTTACTTTTTTTTATAAAAAAACATAACGCATTACAAGTGGACGGCTGGTAAGCGGGCAACAAGTCCACCTTTGGATAGCAAAACCTACTCTATTGAATTAGTATATACAAATTACAAATTACAAATAGTAAATTAGTATATATTAAATCCGGCGCCCACCGATTTGCCAGCATACGAATAACCTCCTTTTTCGGTGTAAAAACAACAATAAAGCAAATTTACCTGCAATTAGATATCGTCTGGGTAGATTCGGTTTTAGTCGTCTTATGTTACCAAATGAAGCAGCCCGAATGTTGATTTTCTGCTGCTGATGGCTTAAGTGTTCATGATCAGCTTCGGAGGCTAATTGGGCACCTGTAGAACCTGCTTTGTTCATCATCTGCACAGCAATATAAATCATTTATAATTAATTTAATGAATAAAACCTGTTTGGTTGATACCATGACTATACTAGAAAAGTGCGACTAACTGACAATACGTCTGCTTCAGATCGATCACTCAGCGATTATTATGTATGTATTATGGGTGGCAAAATGGGTAGGTTGGGTTGGGTTGGTTGTTAGGTCAGGATGGGTTTGGGTTAGGATGGTATGGGTCAAGATGGGTAAATTAAAAAAATGGGTTAGGATGGGTTAGGTCAGGATGGGTTTGAGTCTAGATGGGTCGGATTAAGATAGGTTCACATCAAAATAGATTAAAATTAAAATAACAATAAAAAATAAAAAAGATAAAAAACTAAAATAGCGACCAGGACCGTTTCGACCCGGCCGGGCCCGGTAGCAACCCGGACCGTTTCGACCCGACCGGGCCCGTTAGCGACCGGAACCGTTTCTACCCGGCCGGCCCGGTAGCGACCAAGACCGTTTCGACCCGATCGAGACCGTTAGCGACCAGAACCGTTTCTACCCGGCCGAGCCCGGTAGCGACCCTGACCGTTTCGACCTGGCCGGGCCCGTTAGCGACCGGAAACGTTTCTACCCGGCCGGGCTCGGTAGCGACCAGGACCGTTAGCGACCGGAACCGTTTCTACCCGGCCGGGCCCGGTAGCGACCCGAACCGTTTCGACCTGACCGGGCCCGTTAGCGACCGGAACCGTTTCTACCCGGCCGGCCCGGTAGCGACCAAGACCGTTTTGACCCGATCGGGACCGTTAGCAACAGGAATCGTTTCTACCCGGCCGAGCCCGGTAGCGACCTTAACTGTTTCAACCCGGTCGGGCCCGTTAGCGACCGGAACCGTTTCTACCCGGCCGGGCACGTTAGCGACCGTAACCCTTTCTACCCGGCCGGACCCGGTAATGACCCGGACCGTTTCGACCCGACCGGGCCCGGTAGCGCCCCGGACCGTTTCGACCCGACCGGGTTCGGTAGCGACCCAGACCGTTTCGAACCGACCGAGCCTGGTAACGACCCAGACCGTTTCGACCTGACCGGGCCCGTTAGCGACCGGAACCGTTTCTACCCGGCCGGCCCGGGTAGCGACCAAGACGGTTTTGACCCGATCGCGACCGTTAGCAACAGGAATCGTTTCTACCCGGCCGAGCCCGGTAGCGACCTTAACTGTTTCAACCCGGTCGGGCCCGTTAGCGACCGGAACCGTTTCTACCCGGCCGGGCACGTTAGCGACCGTAACCCTTTCTACCCGGCCGGACCCGGTAATGACCCGGACCGTTTCGACCCGACCGGGCCCGGTAGCGCCCCGGACCGTTTCGACCCGACCGGGTTCGGTAGCGACCCAGACCGTTTCGAACCGACCGAGCCTGGTAACGACCCAGACCGTTTCAACCTGACCCGTCCCGTAGCGACTCGAACCGTTTCGACCCGACCGGGCCCCGTAGCGAGCCGGATGGTTTCGACCCGACCGGGCCCGGTAACGACCCAGATCGTTTCAACCTGACCCGTCCCGTAGCGACCCGGACCGTTTTGATCCGGCCGGGCCCGGTAGCGACCCGGACGGTTTCGACCCGACCGGGCACGATAACGACCCGGACCGTTTCGACCCGACCGGGCGCGGAAACGACCCAGACCGTTTCAACCTGACCCGTCCCGTAGCGACCCGGACTGTTTCGACTCGGCCGGGCCCGGTAGCGACCCGGACGGTTTCGACCCGACCGGGCCCGGTAACGACCCAGACCATTTCAACCTAACCCGTCCCGTAGCGACTCAGACCGTTTCGACCCGGCCGGGCACGGTAGCAACCCGGACGGTTTCGACCCGACCAGGCCCGGTAACGACCCAGACCGTTTCAACGTGACCCGTCCCGTAGCGACCCGTACTGTTTCGACCCGGCCGGGCCCGGTAGCGACCCGGACCGTTTCGACCCGACCGGGCCCGGTAACGACCTGGACCGTTTCGACCCGACCGGGCCCGGTAACGACCTAAACCGTTTCAACCTGACCCGTCTCGTAGTGACCCGGACCGTTTCGGACCGACCAGGCCCGGTAACGACCCAGACCGTTTCAACCTGACCCGTCTCGTAGCGACCCGTACTGTTTCTACCCGGCCGGGCCCGGTAGCGACGCGGACCGTTTCGACCCGACCGGGCCCGGTAACAACCCGGACCGTTTCTACCCGGCCGGGCCCGGTAGCGACTCGGACCGTTTCGACCCGACCGGGCCCGGTAACAACCCGGACCGTTTCGACCCGACCGGGCCCGGTAACGACCTAAACCGTTTCAACCTGACCCGTCTCGTAGTGACCCGGACCGTTTCGGACAGACCAGGCCCGGTAACGACCCAGACCGTTTCAACCTGACCCGTCTCGTAGCGACCCGTACTGTTTCGACCCGACTCGGCCCGTTAGCGACTCGGACTATTTTAACCTGACCGATCCCGTTAGCAATACGGACCGTTTCGACCCGACTCGGCCCGTTAGCGACTCGGACCGTTTTAACCTGACCGATCCCGTTAGCAATATGGACCGTTTCGACCCGACCGGGCCCGTCAACGACCGGACCCTTTCGACCCGAACGAGCCGGTCAACAACCCAGACCGTTTGCACTCGATCAAACCCGCTAACGACTCGAACCGTTTCGATGAGATCGGTCTCGTTAACGACCCGTGTTGTTTCGACATTGCCGTCCGTTAACGACCCGAACGGTTTCGAACCGACTGGGGTGATCAACAAATGCAAAAGATATAATTTTTTGTTTTTATTGACATTGAATTCTATAACGCATCAACTTGGGTGAGTTTTAATTTAGATTTGTATATGGTTATCTAAAAATACCCATCCTGACCTATTTGTTTTTTTTGACATACCCATCCTGACCCACTTACTTATTTACTAAAATTAAAATTACCCATCCTAACTCATTTGAAAATTATACTAAACCCATTTTAACTCACAAGGTCAAATTTTAAACCAAAACAACCCAAACTCAAGTAAATGGGTTGAAATTGCCTAGTATGTATGTTTGATTGAATGAAAGCTGGAAGGCGTTTGAGTAGGTTGCGTGAACATTTGAATTTGCGTTCCATGATTTATATAAAAACTGGCCTCCTTAAGTCAACGTCTGCACATGACATTTGATTTGATTAGAAGATAGCAACTGGTTTGATTGAGTTTCGAAGTGTAAGCTTTTGGTCAAAACTTTTGCTTATCACTTTTTGAAAAAGAGTTTAAAAAAAATATATTTGGATTAATTTTTGAGATGAGAAACGTTAAAAAGTCAATAGATTGTCTTTTGTTAAGCGTTTCGCTTAACTTATTATGAATATTTGTTGTATGGGTGGTAAATTTGTAATTTTTTTTCAAAGGTCAAAAGCCAGGATTTCTAACTTTTCAAAAACAGCTTTTCAACCGTTAAAAGCCAAAAGGCAAAAGCCAGGATTTCTAACCTCTCAAAAAC
This sequence comes from Ambrosia trifida, assembly GCA_028751855.1. Classification (NCBI taxonomy): domain Eukaryota; kingdom Viridiplantae; phylum Streptophyta; class Magnoliopsida; order Asterales; family Asteraceae; genus Ambrosia; species Ambrosia trifida. The sequence goes on from CM054122.1 coordinate 209,480,472, forward strand.
AATTTTTCCACCTTTAAAAGCCAAAAGGCAAAAGCCAGGATTTCTAACCTCTCAAAAACAATTTTTCCACCCTTAAAAGCCAAAAGTCAAAACAGAAAGTGCTTTTGGGTTACACAAACAGCTTATTGACTTATTAGCTTCTTGGAAAAGTCAATAAGTCAATAAGTTAGTTTTGAAACTCAATCCCAAACACCCTCTGTTACACTGAAAGGGCAATTTGGTCATTTACCGTACTTAATAAGGGGTAGATTTATAATTCAGTTGGTTTAAATGTTTGTTACAAGTTAGTTGTTAGGCGGGAATATTGTAATTGTTAGCTACTATAAATAATTGATCATAATATCAATAAGAGCTAGCTATGATTTGACGAATTCTTCCTTCTATTGTTCTTTCTCATTTTATAGCCTAACAAATTGGTATCAGAGCCAACGATACCTCGGCTGCGATTACCGTTATTCTCCAACTACCACCATTATAACTACCCTAACTAACTTTTCCACCACAACTGCTACAATACACCGCCATCAACTATCATCACACCACCATTATTCATCATTCCGATTACTAATCTTCGTTTTAATTCTCTAATCTGTTCCATTTCATCTGTTCTTATTCTTTCATTCACAATTGCTCTGTTTTTCATTTCTATAATTCTGTTTTTTCTTTTGAGCTTGAACTGATCAGTCGTTGATCATTTCATTCCATTGGATTGTCAATTTGTGATAGTTCAATTCCAATAGATTGGTCAATTCGTGACTTGTCTATTCTTGATCAATTCTTGTAATCATGTCTACTCGAAATCAATCTTTGGAACAGAAACTTTAAGAACTTGATTCTTCTTTGGAAGGATTGAAGATTAATATGGCAGCCATGAAAGATCAAACAGAAGCACAAGTTTCTGAGATTTTGAAATCAATTCAAAACATGGCTCACAATTCAAATTCACACCATAATCATTCCACCACTGGTAGTAATGCACTTGACACCTATAATACACACACTAACAGATTAACTAAAATAGATTTTCCGAAATTTAATGGTGAAAATGTCGAAGGTTGGTTGTGTAAGGTGGAGCATTTCTTCTCTATTGATGCTACACCAGAAAATGTGAAGGTGAAATTAGCAATTGTTCATATGGATGATGTTGCTCTTCTTTGGCATCAAGGATTTGTACAATCCAGGGGGTTCAATTGATGGCATGACTTGGTTTGAGTGCAAAACCTTTGTTATGGCTAGATTTGGGACTGTTTTGAGTCAAGATGCTATGGGAGCATTGGCTTCCATTAGACAGACTGGAACCCTAAAGGAATTATGTCAAGAGTTTGACATTGCATTGACTAAGGTGTCAATTCCAGATGAGTATGCTGTTAGCTTATTTCTGAGAGCTGTTAAACCAGAAATTGGCTATCCAGTAAGAATGTTGAGGCCTAAGAATTTACCAGAAGCATATATGCTAGCAAGATACCAAGATGAAAACTTAACAGCCAATAACACAACCTGGTCTAAATCTGTCAGATCACCCTATACCACTACAAAACCAATCAGTTCAACCACTTCTATTCCAAACACCAACAATTTACCTCTATTATCTAAACCAACTTATAACCCAAAACCTTTAAATTCTAAGAGATGGACTTTAACTCACAAAGAAATTGAAGACAAAAGGGCCAAAGGTGAGTGTTTTGGGTGTAATGAAAAGTATACCCCGGGTCATGTGTGTAAGAAGAAACAGTTGTTTTCTATTGAGTTGGTGGGTTCTGAAGAGGAGGAAGAAGAGATGGAAGATTATACTGAGATAGTGCAAAACATTCAAGAACCCAAGATTTCTTTGAATGCAATGTTAGGTGTACCCTCTTTTTCCACCATGAGGGTAAAAGGGTCAATTGGCACTAAGACTCTTCAAATATTGAATGACTCTGGGTCAACACACAATTTTTTATATGAGAAGCTTGCAAGAAGGATGAGGTGTCCACTAAAGCCTATTCCAGAAGTTAAAGTTACAGTAGCAGATGGGAAACGAGTTGTTTGCAGTTTGATGTGTCCTGATTTTCAGTGGCAAATGCAAGGTATATGGTTCATGACTGATGTGATTTTGATTCCACTTACTAACTATGATATGGTCTTAGGGGTTCAATGGTTACAGACCCTTAATGACATAATGTGGAATTTTAAAGAATTGACTATGAAATTTAAAGTAGGAGATAAGTGGGTTGAATTAAAAGGGGTGGATAATGATGATGTGAGTATTTGCTCCGCTGAAAAGATGGATGATATGTTGAACAAAGAACAAGATATAGCAGAAGTTCAGATGTTTAGTTTAGTGGCTGCAAATGATTTTTCATTTCAGCATGAAACTAAGGTTGAAAATAAGGAAACTAATAAAGATTTGGAGAATTTATTGGTTGATTTTGAGGATGTGTTTGCAGTTCCTACTACTCTATCCCCTAGAAGAGATTGTGATCACAGAATCATCTTGAAAGATGAGACTGTTACCATCAATCAGAAGGCTTATAGATATCCATCTGCTCAAAAAGATGTGATAGAAAAATTAACAAAGGAGTTGTTGGATACTGGGGTAGTAAGGGACAGTCAAAGTTATTTTGCTTCACATGTTGTATTGGTGAAGAAAAAAGATGGAACATGGAGATTTTGTATAGATTACAGAATGCTCAATGCTGCAACTGTCAAGAATAGGTTTCCTATACCCTTGATAGAGGGCAGGATATCATCAGATAAGAATGAATGAAGAAGATATCCACAAAACTGCCTTTAGAACACATCAAGGCTTGTTTGAGTTTGTTGTCATGCCTTTTGGCTTGTACGTGACGTTGGCTGACGTAGGCAATGACGAAACCGCGCTTTAAAAACTTGTATTGAGCGAAACAGTGATATGCCCTCACAGCCGACGTTCCTTTTTAATGTTATATATAATAGTTCTTGTTGCAGTTGTAAAGCAACTCCCGACACATCCTCGAGTTGTTTTTGCTTAGCACGAGTCCCAACTAAATGCAACATATTGTTCTCATGTCCATCCGTGAGAGGAGTTATCAAATCCTTCATTGCACCTATCTCATATAATAGGTTGTATCTACCCTCATGACGATGTTTGACAACAATGTGAAATATTGTTTGATTGTTATCATTAACCTTCCATATCAAGTCAGGGTATTGACGTATGAGCTCGACTAAAAATTTAGTATTGCCCATCTCTGCAGCAATAAATAGTACCCGAGAAGAGTATGATTCCTTTAACGTTGTTGCAGCACGCATTTTGGCAATATATTTATAAATGAGCTTTTGTAGGTGCTGAGCTTGAGCTTCCTTTCTAGATACTCCCTTAATTATGTTATGTGTTTCATCATGAATGTTAACAATATGTTCAGAAATGAGTTTTTGTAGTTCCAGAGCTTAATCTCTCTTACCGACTACTAGTGTCTTGTCTTGCTTAACTATATTCTCTGATGCAATATGTATGTTGACAAGATATTTGACGGGTGGTTCAAGGAACAACCCTTTATAATGTTAAAACGCTTATATTAACCACATTTGATCATAATTTTGCTTGGAATTGGGTGACTACGAGTACTTTGGTTGCAGGTGTGAAAAGGAGCTAAAAATGAAGAAATACGAGCGTTGGAACGGGCCAGAACGGATCGGAGCGAGGAAGATACGAAAGAAGAAAAAATCCATTTTTGAAGGCCTCCACCGTAAGCTGCGGTGGCCACCGTAGCTTATGGTGGCCGCTGTGCACAATTCTCCACCATCCATCAGTGTAGATCCACCGTTGGGTATATATACCCTACCATACCTTATGGTGCTACCGTAAGGTACGGTAGACTCTGCACCAATTTGTAACTTCCACCATTTAAGACGAATTGATGGTGTCTTTTGGGCATCTTCTCACTTGTGAACGTTTCTAAGCAAGTTTTGGGTGATTTTGGCTGAAACTAATCATTGGAGAACAATTCTAATCATTGGGTTTATGTTTGTAATTCTTATGAACAATTATTTGAAGATTATGATGATTCACCAAGCTATGTTAGGTTAAACATTTGGTGACCATTCGTGGTGAAGGTTTTTCTAAAACTCTTGTGTGTGTTTTTCTTACATTTCTAGAATAATAATTTGGTACCTTGCTTGATTATTATGGTGTGTGAACAATTGCTTGTAGTGTGTTGATTAATTTACTAATTCTTAGTCTTTATCGTACGTTCTTGGTGTTGCTAACAATCGAGATATCACGGGAAGGATTGGGGGTTGGTTATTGATTAATTGGTCATCGGGAAACAACCTCGCGTTAATTCAATCCGAGTACTTTGTTCCCTTTTATCACAACAATTGGTTATACATGAGTTATGTCTATATAACTCTTTCTAGTTGAAATTCACACATGTGTTTATAGGAACCGGATCCTTGAATGGTCATTATCTCATAATTTGAAGAAACGCTTTTAAGTTTGAATCGATAATTAGTCGTTATTTTAGTTGAAACCAAAACAATTAAAAATCATAATCATTTACTTTTTGTTGAGTAGTTTAATTTTAGTTAATTAACAAAGCTAGAAATTACACATTTTCCACAAACTCCCTGTGTTCGATACCTTCTTGCCACTATTCAATAGTTGTAATTGGGAAATTTTACGTGTACCACGACAAGCACGTCAATATTCAGAGATGAGGTTTTTTAGTTGCATAGCAAGGTCTACTTTTGTAGAAGGCAGGTTAATGTCTTGTGTAGGCGAATCGGGTTGCCCTTTGATTATGTTTTGGGTTTCAACTTCCAATTTGACAAGATGTTCAGATATGCTTTTCTGTAATTGAATAGCTCGAACTACCCTTCCAGAAGCTGACTTTTCTTGCTTAATTGAGTCTGTTGGCCCTCTGAGTATCCTATCAATTGTGGTCTTCGGCCTTTTTGCAATATCATCCCAAATAATTCTTAATAATGGCAGTGCTTTATTTTCCTTTTCATAAGCTCCCACTTTTGAGGCAATGAACTTAAAAACTGAATGAGACAACCATAAAGAAGCTAACTCATGATACAAAATACTTAAGAATAAAATACTAATAGATGACATGAAATTTTATTCACTCATTTGACTTAACATGTAAGAAATTCAGATATGATGCAAACATTAAAAAAACACACACACACATGGCCGTTTATATTATGTGTTCACAAAAATAAAAAATATGGATGCTGAGATGCTTACCTAACTTGATGTTTCTCTCTATGATATTAGATCTTGTTTCAAGAGATGTTTCAGGCTGCTGAGACAAATCTTCAAGTGCACTTTCAGAGTTTTGTCGCGGATTAAACAACAAGGAGTAGAGATGTTCAACCAACTTGATGATTTTCCCAACAAAATTAGATTTTGTTTCGCGAAATGCTTTAGGTTTACGAGCCAAAATTCCAAGTACGGCCCCACTATCAAGATTTGGATACTTTTTCACTATCTCTAGTGCAATATCTGTAAAAGATGTCCAATTGCTTCGTAAGGAATATGTTAAAACGCAATCAAAAAAGTCAACAACGAAAGCAAAAACAAGATATCATAATGAGTTTTATTTTATATGAGTAGTGAAAATAACTAAATTCTTACTAACAAGGAGTACAAATACACAAATTATGATAAAAATGCTTACCGAACATGTCATTCTCCACACATTTCTCAAGCAGCCAACCACGATTTTGATTTGTCCAACCATCATCACACAACTCCTTTGAATTTTCATAAAGATACTTCACAACATCATAATTTCCGAACAAAGCAGCCGCATATAGTGGCATCATTTGTCCTTCAGCACCCGGGATTATCAACAAGGTCTTGTTCTCTTTTACCATGATCTTAACGGTTTCAATGTTTCCAGCTACAACTGCTAAATAGAGGGCGGTGTTGAAAATACCCCCGAACCTCTAAAATGCTACCCGATAACATTCATAACGTACATACATACATGATCCTAATAACATATCTAAGCTAGGGACATAGCCGAAAGGTTAACTAACAGACCTGCCCTTGGGCCTAGCTAGATCTTCCAAACTCCCAGCAAGCAACTTGATCAGTACCTAATCTTGATCTTCCATTAGCAACTCTCTGTCAAGCTTCAAGAACAAGCAACTTCGACCAGTCACACCCCGAATGCACCTTCATATCATAATAATACCTGACCATCTTCTGAAAACGAACGGCTTGATCTTGGAAATGAATCTGATTCAGATACGAAGTCTTCGCATCAGCTTCTGATAGATTCATAAGCCACATCAGATCATAATGTATTCATTCTTCTCCTCCTGCTTCTACAAATTCTTACTTTAACAACTATATGAGTGTTTTGATTATGGTTAATTTCATTTTGTCCCTCTCCATCAAAGATGGATTTTGTAACACCCCAACCGATGGCGGAATCATCGAGGTGTCACGTAGTGACGATTGTTCAAAAGCACATGGTACTTAAATGTAAATATTATTAAATAAAAACCCAAAATTTGTCTTACAAGGAAATGGAAAATACAAAGTCTTAAATGAGATATAAATAATGAAATAACTGCATAATAAAGCGCTAAAAGTTTCTTGATCAAACTGCACCTGAAACATGTACAAAAATAGGTTTGGTCAACATAAGAAATGTTGGTGAGCATTCCTAGTTTTGTTATATATAGTAGATTAAAAGTTATACAATTCAAGTGCAAGCTACAGTGCAAATATGTAAACCATGTATCAACAAATGAGCGAAATCAATCCTGTGACTGTATAATGTACTGTATGACCTGTAGTGTACTTATCCAACAATTGGATAATAACTTAACAATGGCCACGGATTCTCCGATGAAAAAGGGGGAGAATCAACCTAGGCGGGTTGTCAATCCAAATAGCGCTATCCAATGTTAAGGTCGGCTTGTACCATGTTAATGATTTCACTAAGTACAAATGTAATCCACATGTAATGTCTAAGCATAAAGCACGTTGTAAGCAATGCACATAGTACTAGAATTGTATTGTAAAAATGTAAACTTGTATTTGAAATTGTAATAATGTACATGTAACACCCCAAAAATGTATAAAAGCAAAAAGGGGTAGGAATACTCACTGTTCACGTAATAACTTGAAATTGGACTGGACAACGAAATATGAATTTGAGATTACTCCCAAATGATTAACCTAAAGTAATTGATAATGCGTGAGTGAAATAACTCTAGGATACATGTATTTCTAGGGCTTCGAATTGGGGATAACGTTTATTTGTTTAATAAACAAATTGTTTATTAATTATGAGAAATTTAATAAATAAATAAATAAAAGTCTCTTAATAAAATTTGAATTTAGAATATACACAATAAAGTGTTTGAAGTATAGAAATAATTTTTATAAAATTATTTCATTTAAAAATATATTTTTAAATCTATTTATTTATAAATAGCCAATATATAACTCTAATATTCAAAAATACTAAAATTAAAGATTTCTTATTTTAAAAATCATATTTCTGCTCTAAATAATTAAAAATAATTTGTATAAAATTTTGGTGCAAAAATGATGAAAATTGAATTTATTATGATTTAATTATGATTAAATCTAACAAAAATTGGTTAAAAATATGAAACAAATGATTTTACTGAATTAAAAATTATTTCAGTAAAGTTTATCTTTATAAAAAGTCAGGATAATTTTTGGAGAATTTAACAAGATTGTTTTGTTATATAAATGGATTTTTATAAATATAATAGTATAAAAATGATTTAATTAATATAAATATTAAATAAATGAATTTCTGAAAAATAAAAATTGTAAATAAAACTTTTATCTCAGATTAATCAAATATAATTTTTTTTAGAATTTATAAAATAGTTTTGATATTTTAAAAAGAATTTAAAAGATTAAAAGGTTTTTAATATATATAAATATATGTAATTGTTTGTTTAAAAAAAGAAAAGAAAAGAAAGGAACAAAAACCGGTCAGAGCCGGGACTCGAACCCGGGTGACCACTGGAATGGACCATGGTCACAACCACTTGGCCTAGGCCGGTGGTTGTGATGTTTCTTGTTTTGATTTTAATAAATATAATACGCGAAATCAGTTTATCCCCAATTCAGATTAACGAACCCTAGAATCTGCAATAATGCAATTCACTCATCATTGGCCCAATTGATGTTAGGGCTTTTGATGAGTGAACGCCGGTGATCAAAACCCATAAAGAACATCAAACTTACAGTGGGTATTCGTGGATAATTGACTGGTCAAAGACCAAAGTCAAACGGCGTTCAAAATTGGAATCAACAGAGATATTTTAGAACAATTGGAGGTTAAGGAAGATAAGTGAGCGAGTTGTTAAGCTTCGAAGTACCTCTATTTATACTGAGGATCAATGGTGGGTTCAATTGGAAGGTTTGACCTTGATTGATGTCACACGCGTATAATTGATTCAATAGGTCAACGATTGACGTGTAATAAACGTGTAATTGTGTTGTAATAGGCCGGTAATCAACTCAATTTACCAAAGATATATCAATTACGAGTTAAATTGTTGGATTGATCAACAAGGTAACCCACAGTTGACTTTCCTTGTCAACTGTGAAGGTTTTAAGGTGTGTATTTAATTATAACGCGTCTGGGTTATATCAAATAAGATGGTTCAGCCCAGTTGGTTGTGTGTTTGGTTGGATTGAGCTTTGGCGCGGGTTCGAACCCCGGCCAGAGCATATTGTTTTTATTTTTTTAACAGACCAAGGGAGGGGGGTTTGGGCCTTGGATGTGGGCTTCTGGGTTTGGGCTGGGATAGTTTATGGGCTGGACTTGTGTAGGCTCAACATAATTATTATTATTATCCCATATGATTAAACGAACCCGAAATAAACGTTCAAGAATAACAGAAATGTCACGTTTATTAACTGCGGTATAACGTACAGATAATAAATAAAAAAAAAATACAATGAAAAGTGACGGATGTCACAGCATCCCCTACTTTTAGAAATTTCGTCCCGAAATTCCTTCAAGTGGTAGTTTCTGGAAAAAGGTGAGGATACTTAGACATCATTTGGTCCTCACGCTCCCAAGTAAACTCTGGGCCTCGTTTGGATTCCCAACGGACTTTAACAATAGGAATTCGGCTACGTTTAAGTGTCTTGACGTCACGATCCATAATCTCCACAGGTTTCTCTATGAAGCGCATCGATTCGTCGATCTGGATATCCTCTAAAGGGACATGGAGGTTATTTTCAGCCAAACACTTTTTGAGATTAGAAACATGAAACGTTGGATGAACATTATTGAGCTCTGGTGGTAAATCGAGCTTGTAAGCCACCTTCCCAACTCGTTCAAGGATCTTAAAAGGGCCTACGAACCGTGGTGCAAGTTTCCCTTTCTTTCCAAACCGAAATACACCCTTCCAAGGTGAAACCTTGAGAAGTACCATGTCTCCGACTTGAAATTCTAGAGGCTTGCGCCTTTGATCGGCATAGCTCTTCTGTCTGCTCCGAGCAACTTGTAAGTTCTCACGAATGCGATGAATTTTGTCTGTCGTTTCTTGTATCAGTTCGGGACCGGTGATTTGTGTTTCACCAACCTCGCTCCAACACACAGGGGAACGACATTTGCGACCATAAAGTGCCTCAAATGGTGCCATGTTAATACTGGAATGGTAGCTGTTATTGTATGAGAACTCAACCAAAGGTAGGTGCGTGTCCCAATTACCACCAAAGTCGATGATGCACGCTCGAAGCATATCCCCCAATGTTTGGATGGTTCGTTCAGTTTGACCATTCGTCTGTGGGTGATAAGCCGTGCTAAGATTTAGTTGTGTACCAAGTGCGGACTGAAATGTCTGCCAAAAGCGAGAAGTAAACCAGCTATCACGATCGGAGATAATGTCTAGAGGAATACCATGACGGCTGACAATCTCACTGATGTAGATCTTAGCCAGTTTCTCAGCTGTGTAGGTCTCACGAATGGGTAGGAAGTGAGCAGATTTGGTCAAACGATCGACAATAACCCAGATACTGTCATGCCCGCGAGTGGTGCGTGGAAGCTTCGTGATGAAGTCCATAGCAATGTTCTCCCACTTCCACACTGGTATTTCTGGTTGCACAAGTAAACCAGATGGACGTTGGTGCTCAGCTTTGACTTTAGAACAAGTAAGGCATTTAGCCACATAAAGAGCTATGTCCTTTTTCATACCGGGCCACCAATACAAAGTACGCAGATCCTGATACATCTTATCTGCACCAGGGTGAATGGAATAACGAGACTTATGGGACTCGTCCATGAGGAAGGTACGCAGGTTGTCACGATCAGGGATCCAAAGACGGTTCATGAAATAAAGTAAGCCATTTTTGGTTTCCAACTGATTTTCGGCTCCACACGACATTTCTTCGTACATGTTGCCCTCAGTAACAGAGACATGTTGGGCTTCAATAATGCGGAGTTTGATATCAGACTGGACCTGAGCACAATAAAGCTGGGCATGGCCTTTGCGACTAAGGGCATCGGCTACAACATTCGCCTTGCCAGGATGGTAGCGAATCTCGCAGTCGTAATCGTTTAACAACTCGACCCATCGTCGTTGTCGTATGTTCAGATCTTTCTGGTTGAAAATGTGTTGAAGACTCTTATGGTCAGTGAAGATCACACATTTTGTACCATATAAATAGTGACGCCAAATCTTAAGTGCGAAGACGACCGCTCCGAGCTCAAGATCATGGGTAGTGTAATTTTTCTCATGGTTTTTCAGCTGCCGTGATGCATATGCTATAACCTTGCCTCGTTGCATGAGAACACAACCAAGGCCTTGGTTAGAGGCATCACAGTAAACCACGAAATCCTCATTGCCGTCCGGTAAGGTGAGGATTGGAGCATCACACAGTTTCTGCTTCAAAGTCTGGAATGCTTCTTCCTGACTGGGTCCCCATACATATGGTTTATCCTTATGGGTCAAGGAAGTGAGAGGTAAGGCAATCTTGGAAAAGTTGAGAATAAATCGACGATAATAGCCCGCTAAGCCAAGAAAAGAGCGAACTTCCGTGGGAGACTTGGGTGTAATCCAATTCTTAACAGCCTCAATCTTAGCTGGGTCCACGTGTATACCCTTATCACTGATAATGTGTCCCAAAAATTGAACCTCTTTAAGCCAGAATTCACACTTGGAGAATTTGGCATACAGTTGTTCATTCTTCAAAAGACTCAAAATTTGTCTAAGGTGTTGCTCGTGGGCTGATTTGGTCTTAGAGTAAATGAGAATGTCATCGATGAAAACAATTACGAACTTATCCAAGAAGGGTTTGCACACGCGATTCATGAGATCCATGAAGACAGCGGGTGCATTCGTTAACCCAAAAGGCATAACCATAAACTCGTAATGCCCATAACGTGTACGGAAAGCTGTTTTTGGGATGTCGTCTTCATGGACTCGTAGCTGATGATATCCCGAACGAAGATCGATCTTTGAGAAACAAGTCGAACCTTGAAGTTGATCAAAGAGGTCATCAATGCGAGGTAAAGGGTACCGGTTTTTAATGGTGAGTTTATTCAACTCCCGATAATCAATACACATACGGAAAGATCCATCCTTCTTCTTTACAAATAAGACTGGAGCTCCCCAAGGTGATGAACTGGGACGAATGAAACCTTTGTCTGCCAACTCTTGAAGTTGACTCGCAAGTTCTTGCATCTCTGAAGGTGCAAGGCGGTATGGAGATTTAGCAACGGGCGTAGCACCAGGTACAAGATCAATACGAAATTCGACAGGACGCACTGGTGGAAGTCCCGGTAAATCATCAGGAAAAACTTCGGGAAACTCACGAACAACAGGAACATCTTGAATACTCTTGTCTTTACCTTTCTTTTCCACAATATGGGCCAAGAAAGCTACGTATTTCTTGCGTAGATATTTCTGTGCTTGGGTGCAAGACATGAGTTTAAGACCACTGGATGGTTTCTCACCATAAACCCGTAAAAAGTCACCCGATGCGAGAGGAAACCGAATAAATTTCTCAAAGCAGACAACTTCGGCATGATGTTTAGAAAGCCAATCCATACCCACGATAACATCAAAGCTTCCCAATTTCATGGGTATAAGATCAATGATGAAGTCATGTTCGTTAAGACTAAGAGTACAACCCTGAATGATAGAATCGATTGAGATGGGTTTACCATCTGCGACCTCGACTGTGAAAGGCGCTCCTAATCTAGAGCGAGTGTGAGATAATAGAGGTTCGAATGCTAAAGACACAAAACTTTTATCCGCACCCGTATCAAATAAAATTGAAGCATAACGACCATCAAGTAAAAACGTACCATTCACCACGTCATTTGTTTCCTGAGCTTCTGTTGCATTGATGTTGAAAGCCCTACCACGAGCCACTGGGTTTGCCGCATGGTTTGCTGGGACAAGTGCTGGACATTGGTTTCTAAAGTGGTTCAGATCACCACAATTGAAGCAAGATCGACCATATGCTATAGGTTGTGGGTTTTGGCGAGCTGGTTGAGGGTTAACAGGTTGAGCATTAATAGGTTGAGGTCGAAACGTAGATCGACATGTGGCAGCTACATGACCATACCTACCACAGGTGGTGCAGTGGCGACAAGGAAAATTTGCGGGGTGATGGTACTGACAGGTGGCACACTTGGGTAAGTTTCCACTATAAACCTTCTTAACAGGAGGAGCCTGAGCCATTGGAGCCTGGGCTATTGGAGCCTGAGTTACTGGGGCCACAACAGCATAGTTTCTACCCCTGGACTTCCGCTTCCTAGTGTTGGAACCGGTATTGTCTACAGCAACTCTTGATGATTCAGTAGTAGGGGTGGGGGTTTTCTCAGTTGATTTCTTGGTTCCTTTCCTAACCAAATTTCCCTTTTTGACGTGCTTGTCAGTCAAGGAGGCTGCAAGCTGAATGGCTTCTTCCACCGTAGTGGGTCTGCTTCCAGTGACTACATCTTGAATTAAGTCAGGTAATCCCTCAATATACTTCTCAATTGCTCGAGAGACCGGGGTAACCATGTGTGGAACCAAAATACTGAGCTCATGATATCGAGTGTTGTACGCAAGATTTTCACCACTGTCTTGTTTTAACCCATGGAACTCTTCCTCTAGCTTCCTCATTTCGTTCCTAGGGCAGAACTTGGCGATCATAAGTTCCTTGACCTCAGTCCAAGACAAGGATAGAGCAACATCAGCGCCCCGATTACGCTTTTCACCATTCCACCAGGTCAATGCCCCCTTTTGAAGGACACTGGTAGCATAGCGAACGCGGAGGTTATCAGGACACTCGCTGTTCACGAAGGTACTTTCCATACTTTCAAACCATTGGAGGAGGCCAGTAGCACCCTCCTCCCCAGTAAACTTCGTGGGGTTGCATGAGTTGAAGTGTTTGAATGTACACCGAGATTGAGTTGCACCCTCTGTATTGGTACTGTTGCTGTTCTGGGTTAACTCACTAACAAGATTTGGAATCACTGCAGCAATTTGCTCAGCGACAAGAGAAGCAAGGCGACGATCGTTGTCCAGAGGCACGAACAGTGCGTTGGCTAGCATCACGGAGCATACGGCGAGCAGACATCTACAAGGCAGTCAATGAAAAGTTATGAGATTAATAAATGTAAGTGTAATATTGCATAAGAGTTATGATCACAAGATATTGTATGTGAAATAGAGATATATCATTTGAAATATTTGTATAACATGTTTGGATTGTCCTTGTCTAGCTATAAAGCCCAACAAGAACGTTGACTTTTCAAAGAAATTGAGCCCAATGGTGATCAAAGAAGACATGCTTTAGCCTATAAGTGGACACTCACTCCAGGAATCCCCAGGTAAGCATAACAGGTCCGTAAATGGATTTATGCGCTATGCTTGCCTATGCCAGAAAACCCAGTGTACAGGCGTCCACCCTTCCAGATTGCACGTGTCCTTTTTCACACTCATTAAGGTTCAACAACTTTGAAGGAGCAAAAATAAGAGTAGGCATTATGCCTAAGAGTGTCTTCATGAAAGGTACTGCTCCCGCTCCATGATGATGTAGTCTTTCCACTCCTTGTGGGACACCTTCTCTATACGTCATGATGAAAGATGAGGAGAAAAGGAGAAGAAAGGGAAAGATTGAGGAAGGAAAGTGAAGGGTAACGAGAGGAATGATAAATTAGGAAGTGTTGTACCTGAAAGTTGAAATTCGGTTATAGTCTAGGCTAAAAGGCATTCTAATAACCTAATTCCCTATAACCATGGCTCTGATACCAATCTGTAACACCCCAACCGATGGCGGAATCATCGAGGTGTCACGTAGTGACGATTGTTCAAAAGCACATGGTACTTAAATGTAAATATTATTAAATAAAAACCCAAAATTTGTCTTACAAGGAAATGGAAAATACAAAGTCTTAAATGAGATATAAATAATGAAATAACTGCATAATAAAGCGCTAAAAGTTTCTTGATCAAACTGCACCTGAAACATGTACAAAAATAGGTTTGGTCAATATAAGAAATGTTGGTGAGCATTCCTAGTTTTGTTATATATAGTAGATTAAAAGTTATACAATTCAAGTGCAAGCTACAGTGCAAATATGTAAACCATGTATCAACAAATGAGCGAAATCAATCCTGTGACTGTATAATGTACTGTATGAACTGTAGTGTACTTATCCAACAATTGGATAATAACTTAACAATGGCCACGGATTCTCCGATGAAAAAGGGGGAGAATCAACCTAGGCGGGTTGTCAATCCAAATAGCTGTGACACCCGGCATGTTCGGCTTAAACATATTAGTAACATCTAAGTCTACCTTAGCGAGAAACGTTTATAAACAAACTTAACCGGGTTAGTTGAGTTGGGTCAAGTTAGGATTGTCCAGGGTACAATGATCTGGAGGATCATTGGGAGTCGTTTTGGTAATACACTAGTACCGGGTTCCGTTGTTGGTGACATTACATGAACTAATTAAGTATATGTGTAGATTATGGGTGGTGTGGTGGTTTATATACATAGACGTGTTTAAATGATGTGTAAATGATTATCTGTGCTTTAATTTGTTAAATATAGACTAAGGATGCATGATTATGTGTTAAGATGTGTTAGAATGCGTTAAACACGACAAACTGGAAAACTAGTTAAGAAGGGGCTCTGGTTCGACCACTTCGAGTGGTCGAAGGAGAGGAAAATTGTCTGGTTCGACCCATGCAAGTGGGCGAACCAGGGAAGTGGAGTTGAAGAATTCCCTTCGACCTGGACAAGTCTCATTCGACCCTGTAAAAGGGGCGAAGGAGACCACCTTCGACCAATCAATTGGTGCGAAGGAGGATCAGTATAAATACCAACCTTAGTCATTTTTCATCATTTCACAAACCCTAACCGTCCCAAAACGCTCTCAAACGATCTTAAACACTAAGGAAGGAGTTTTTGCTCTTCTTTTTCATAATCTAACCTATCTACAACATCTAAACAAGAATCCAAGGTGTGTTCATAATCCTAAATCTTTTAGAAGCATTTTAATTCGTTTTCATCTAACCTTAATTGTCCAGATCTGTTCTAAGGGTGTTTTTATGATTAAAAACCTTTTAAACATCTTTCTAAAACAAAACCCTATCATTTAACATGAGTTTTCATAATAAATAACATGTGTTAATTGAGTATTATGTGGTGTAATGTGTTATTCAATACTTTGCTGCTTTATCTATGTTAGAGACATGATGTAGGATTGCTTTTAATGCTGATTGATTGTTGTTTAGGGTTAGAATCGATTGGATGATGATATTATGTGTAAATTGGGGATTTTGACGAATCTAGACGTAACATGTGGTGTTTATAATCAATAGAACCCATAGGGATGATCGGATGATCGACAAACTGAGTATTTTAAGTCAAACATGAGTCGATTTCAAAAGTTTCCAAATTGGGTAAAGATTTCATGCATGAAAGTGACGTTTCCATAATTTTTACCATTTTGGGAAAGGGCTGAAACGGATATGGTTTGGGGCAAAATCAGTGGGGTTTTGTTAGGATAACATAATCATAATTGACTGCTGTGATTGGTGATGTTTCGAGTCGTTTTGAATGTGTTTTAAGCGTTTTTAGGCAAAATAGAACAACAGGGGCGAACCTGGCCTCCTTCGACCAGTCGGAGGTGCGAAGGAGGAATCCCAGGGTCGAACCAGGCTTTTCAGTGGGCGAACGTGGCAAAATGTGCGAAGGAAGTATCAAACGGTCGAACGAGAGGTAAAACGGGCGAAGGAGAGTAAAAAGGTGCGAAGGAGGCCTTAAACTGACTGGTTCGACCGTTCTGATGCAGAATTGAGATTTTTGATACAAACTAAGTGTTTTATGCTTGAACCTTGCGTGTAATCTATGTGTACTTGACTAGTTAGGGTAATGGGTCACCAACGGGATGTCGGGACGGTCTAGTGTGTCGGTTAAACATTTAAACACGTTTTAAAACATACTCGGTTATGATCTGGACAATCGGGGGCTAGATAACCTTATGGTTATTAGTCGGAACACTTATGTGAACATTTTGATAGATCTCCGGTAGAGGGATTATCAAGGGCTAAACATCTTTACTTATATTTGAAGAACGCAATCTAAGGTGAGTTCACGGCCCCACTTTTACTGCTTTAACTTTGGGGGAGAAAACATGCGCTAAACAGTTTTGGTAACATATGTCATACTATGGTTTTAACTTTATATTGCTATACGATCTTTTGGAAAGTCCCGGGGGAAACCATGAATGTGCGGGTTTGCACAACGGGGGAAATGTGAATAGATCTATTGGGCGTGACCTGCCCCACTCGTCGGCTTGGAGGGCCGGGCGGGTGCATATTGTCTCAAACAGGAACATTATCGTGCTGAACATTACGGGCTGCTAAACATGCTAAACATTGCTAAACGTGTCCAGTAATGGTTTCCAATCGTAGTAGTAATAAAACATACGCCTAGCTAGCGTACTTGGTAGCATTGATATAGTATGGACATGGTAACACTTGGTAACTCTTTTTGAACAAACCTGTGAACTCACCAGCATTATATGTTGACGTCTTTTGGCATGTTTTTCTCAGGTCGCTAAGGTAGCAACAACTGGATCTAGGCGCACGAGTCGGCACGGGCGTCTAGGGTTTAGAGCATGGTCTTCATTAAACATTTGAACTATGTCTTTTGGGTTGTAAACATTTAAAGCTTCCGCTACAGTTTATGCTTTTATAATTATATTTTTGGGTTTTGTGTTATGCATATAGTGTTGTTTATTGTGACCGTTGACTTGAATCCTGGTTTGTCATGCGCCTCGCGGTAAAACCCCGCAAGTGGAATTTGAGGGTGTGACAGATTGGTATCAGAGCCAATGGTTATAGTGAACTAGGACTGCATTTAGAGTCTAGTCTATAGCCGAGTCGCACACACTAGACGGTCACATACTTGTGTCGGTTTGGAACATGTACTAACTTTGTCGGGGTGTCGTTACATTATCATCACACTTCTCTGTTACATCATCCGTTTTTATTTGGGTTCTTACCTACTCTTGTCTTCTTCTTCTTCTGGATTGAAGGAGGAGGGGTTGATTTGTTGGTTCTTGCACACACATGCCTTCTTACACTTGCACCTATTGCCACATAGGCGACAATGTTCGGTGACTGGGGTCTAAATTAGGGGTACATCTGGAGGACCATGTAGAGCAGTTTATCATTTCGGGTGCACACGAAATAATAAACTGGGATGCATGAAAATCCCGATGGACTTCGAGTTTGGATGTATAGTCCTGAATTTGTCCCTAGGTTAACTCTTGAAAAATTTCTAGTGGTTGACACTGGAAGTGAATCTGAATCTCTCGATTTCTTGGTTTGTTAGATCATGTCTGGTGCTCGTGGTGGTGGACGTCGTGGTGGTGGTCGTGGCGGCGGTGGCCGTGCTGGCGGCGGTGGTCGTGCCGGAGGCGGTGGTCGTGGGAACATCAACATGACCCAAGCTGAGCTGAACAACTTGCTCCAGCAGCAAGTGAACATGGCTATGGCTAATTTCCAGGCCGGGATTAATGCCATGGGTGTTGAGTTGATTTCTGTCGACCTTGCCTCATTTTTGGGTTTCGTGTCCTTTCGTTTGTGTTTTACTCGTGTACCGTGTTTCAGGTGTTGGTGCCAATCCACCCCCACCTCAGTGCTCTTATAAGAAGTTTAGGGACTGTCAGCCCCATAACTTCGCTGGAACTGAAGGGGCAGTGGGACTGCTCCGATGGTTGGAGAAGGTTGAATCTGTGTTTGTCATGTGTAACTGTCCTGCTGGGGACCGAGTGAAGTATGCTACTGCGACATTTGAGGGGCCTGCATTGTCGTGGTGGAATGCTACTACTCAGAATATGGGACTGGGAGAGGCTATTGCTATGCCTTGGGCGGAGTTTGTGCAGCTTTTGAGAGGTGAGTACTGTCCGAGGGAGGAGATACAGAAGTTGGAGCATGAGGTCTGGAGTTACAAGATGGTTGGGTCGGAGATTGAGGAGTATACTGTGAGGAGGAACGAGCTGGCGGTGTTGTGTCCTGACTTACACACACCCGAGTACAGGAGGATCGAGCACTATGTGTCTGGACTAGTGCCCGAGATTGCTGGGTTGGTAGCTGCTGGGAATCTTCCCACTATTGCTGAAGTTGTCCGATCAGCTCATCGGATGACTAACCTGAAGGTGGCGGAAGGCGTTTTGCCACCCAAGGGTACTACTGTGAAGGCTGCTGAGGGGAACAAGAGGAAGTGGGAGAGTGTGGGGAAGAGTGTGGTGCCAGCTCAGCCGGCGAAGAAGTTTGATACGTCTGGGTCTTCTTCTGGGGCAAAGACGGGTGGGTATGTCGGGAAGCATCCCAAGTGCAACAAGTGTGGTTTCCATCATTCGGGGAGTTGTGACAGGGCTCGTTGTCATCGGTGCCATCAGTTGGGGCACCATGCTAAGGATTGCAAGGTGGCGCTCACCCCAACTCAGACTCCTGCGGCTGCTCCTGCTCCTGCTGCTCAGGGGACTCAGGGGAGGCAGGGGTGCTATAACTGTGGTGACACGGGGCATTTCAAGCGCGATTGTCCCAAACTGAAACAGGGCGATAATGGGAGGGGCGGGAACGGTAACGGGAACAATGGCGGCGGAGGCAGGACTGCACGTGCTTTCGTCATTGGATCTGCAGAGGCTAGGCAAGATCCAGACACAGTTACCGGTACGTTCCTTCTCAACAATCGCTATGTTTCTGTTTTATTTGATTCTGGTGCCGATAAGAGCTTCGTATCTGTGGATGTTAGTCAGTTGCTCGATATAGTACCCACACCTTTAGAGGCTAAGTACTTGATAGAATTGGCTAATGGTAAGAACATCGAGGCGACTCATATCCTTAGGGAGTGTCACTTGGAACTGTCGGGTCTGTCATTCCCCATTGACCTTATGCCTGTACCTTTGGGTAGTTTCGATGTCGTTGTGGGCATGGATTGGTTATCGTTGTATCGTGCAGAGATTGTTTGCTTCGACAAGGTTATTCGGATCCCTCTCCCCGATGGAGAGATTCTTTCGGTTCATGGCGAGAAAAGCGGTGCTCCGCTGAGTATCATTTCCAGCATGAAAGCCCGTAAGTATGTTCGGAAGGGCTGTTCGGCCATTCTGGCACTTGTTAACGTTTCTACTGACGGTGAGAAGAAGATCGAGGATATCCCGGTGGTTCGTGACTTTCCTGATGTGTTCCCTGATGATTTGCCTGGTCTTCCTCCCCATCGTCAGGTTGAGTTTGGTATTGATCTTGCTCCGGGCGCAGCTCCTATTGCCCGAGCTCCGTATCGTCTTGCACCTCCCGAGATGCAAGAGTTATCCAGCCAGTTACAGGAACTCTTGGAAAAGGGTTTCATTCGACCGAGCTCGTCCCCGTGGGGAGCTCCTATTTTGTTTGTGAAGAAGAAGGACGGGAGCCTTCGTATGTGTATTGATTACCGTGAGCTGAACAAAGTGACCATCAAAAATCGTTATCCTCTTCCTCGCATTGATGATCTCTTTGACCAGCTTCAGGGCTCCAGCTACTACTCGAAGATTGACTTGCGGTCCGGTTATCACCAGTTGCGCGTCAGGGAAGCTGACATCCAGAAGACTGCTTTTCGCACTCGCTATGGCCATTTTGAGTTCTTGGTCATGCCTTTCGGTCTCACTAACGCACCGGCGGTGTTCATGGATTTGATGAACCGCGTTTGTAAACCGTACCTGGATAAGTTCGTCATTGTGTTTATTGACGACATTTTGATTTATTCCAAGAACAAGGCGGATCACGAGGAACATCTGCGGTTGGTCTTGGAACTTTTGAGACAAGAGCAGTTGTATGCTAAGTTCTCAAAGTGCGATTTTTGGTTACGTGAAGTTCAATTCCTAGGGAATGTGGTGAATGAACTGGGAATTCATGTCGATCCGGCTAAGATCGAAGCTATTAAAGACTGGGAAGCACCAAAGACGCCATCTGAGGTGCGGCAATTCCTGGGTCTTGCGGGTTACTATCGTCGTTTCATTGAGGGATTTTCGAAGATCGCTCAACCCCTCACTGCTCTTACCCAGAAGGACCGAAAGTTCGACTGGAATGAACCACAAGAATCAGCATTTCAGATGCTGAAGCTTAAACTTTGTTCTGCACCTATCTTATCCCTTCCTGAGGGTACGGATGACTTTGTTGTGTACTGTGATGCTTCTATTCGGGGTCTTGGTTGCGTGTTGATGCAGCGCGGGAAGGTTATTGCTTATGCTTCTCGTCAACTCAAAGTTCATGAGAAGAATTACACTACTCATGACTTAGAACTGGGTGCAGTGGTCTTTGCGTTGAAAATCTGGAGACATTACTTGTACGGTACCAAGTGTGAAGTTTACACCGATCACAAGAGTCTCCAGCATATTTTCGACCAGAAGGTGTTAAACATGCGGCAGCGTCGTTGGGTTGAACTCTTGAACGACTACGACTGTGCGATTAAGTACCATCCTGGCAAGGCAAACGTTGTGGCGGATGCCTTGAGCAGGAAAGAGTCGGCGAAGCCTCGGCGTGTCCGAGCCTTGCAGCTTACCATTCATTCCTCCTTACCTGACCGGATCCGCTCGGCTCAGGTGGATGCCTTGAAGGAGGAAAACCTTAAGGCCGAAACGATGCACAGTGCGGACAAACACCTTGAGCTTAGGTCTGATGACCTACACTACTTCGCTGGGCGTGTTTGGGTTCCTTTACTCGGGGGATTACGGGAGCTTGTCTTGGACGAGGCTCACAAATCCCGGTATTCTATTCATCCAGGCTCCGATAAGATGTATCAGGATCTGAAGATACTTTATTGGTGGCCGAACATGAAGGCTGATATAGCCTCCTATGTGAGCAAATGCTTGACCTGTGCTAAGGTCAAGGTGGAGTATCAGAAGCCGTCTGGTCTCCTACAGCAACCTGAGATTCCAGAATGGAAGTGGGAGCGGATCACGATGGATTTCGTCACCAAACTACCGAGATCACCGAGTGGCTGCGACATGATTTGGGTGATCGTCGACCGGTTGACGAAATCGGCACACTTCATACCTATTAAGGAAACGGATGGACTCGAGCGGTTGGCTCGGCTCTACCTTAAGGAGGTGGTTTCTCGGCACGGGGTGCCTGTTTCTATCATTTCTGATCGTGACTCCCGCTTTGCTTCGCGTTTCTGGAAGGCTCTTCATAAGGCCTTGGGTACTCAGCTGGATATGAGTACGGCTTATCATCCGCAAACTGACGGGCAGAGTGAGCGGACGATACAAACACTGGAGGACATGCTGCGGGCATGTGTCATCGATTTTGGCAAAAGTTGGGAGATTCACCTGCCGTTGGTGGAATTCTCCTACAACAACAGCTATCACTCTAGCATCAAGGCAGCTCCGTTCGAGGCTCTTTACGGACGGAAATGCCGATCACCACTTTGTTGGGCCGAGGTGGGCGAGAGCCAGCTCACTGGTCCGGAACTGGTGTACGAAACTTCGGAGAAAATCGTACAGATCCGTAACCGTTTGGCAGCTGCGCGGGATCGTCAGAAGAGCTATGCCGATCGCCGTCGCAAACCGCTAGAGTTCCAGGTTGGGGACAAGGTGCTTCTGAAAGTTTCACCATGGAAGGGCGTCATACGCTTTGGAAAGCGTGGCAAACTTAACCCTCGTTACGTCGGACCGTTCGCAATCCTGGATCGGATTGGACCGGTGGCATATAGACTTGACTTACCGGCGGAGCTCGGTAGTGTGCACAACGTCTTCCATGTGTCTAACTTGAAGAAGTGTTTGGCTGATGAATCTCTCATTGTGCCACTGGAAGAGATCAAGGTTGATGATCGTCTTCGCATTGTGGAGGAACCTGTCGAGATTCTCGACTACAAGATTCGTAGCCTTCGTCGGAGTAAAATCCGCATCGTTAAAGTCCGTTGGAACTCGAACCGTGGACCCGAGTTCACATGGGAACGAGAGGATCAGATGAAATCTAAGTATCCTCATCTCT
The DNA here is from genome assembly GCA_028751855.1 of Ambrosia trifida. Taxonomy (NCBI): domain Eukaryota; kingdom Viridiplantae; phylum Streptophyta; class Magnoliopsida; order Asterales; family Asteraceae; genus Ambrosia; species Ambrosia trifida. Next base: position 209,502,938 of record CM054122.1, read on the forward strand.
TTCCGAAGCGCGCATTTGAATCAAGGCATGTTACTACTGAAGCGGAATGAATCTCGGGTCGAGATTCCTTTCAACGTGGGGATGATGTGACATCCGGTAAGTTTCTCTTTGTTCGGTTCTTTTCGTTTCTTTCTTTTTGGGCTTTGCGCAATTTTCGGGACGAAAATTCTTTCAACGTGGGGATGATGTGACACCCGGCATGTTCGGCTTAAACATATTAGTAACATCTAAGTCTACCTTAGCGAGAAACGTTTATAAACAAACTTAACCGGGTTAGTTGAGTTGGGTCAAGTTAGGATTGTCCAGGGTACAATGATCTGGAGGATCATTGGGAGTCGTTTTGGTAATACACTAGTACCGGGTTCCGTTGTTGGTGACATTACATGAACTAATTAAGTATATGTGTAGATTATGGGTGGTGTGGTGGTTTATATACATAGACGTGTTTAAATGATGTGTAAATGATTATCTGTGCTTTAATGTGTTAAATATAGACTAAGGATGCATGATTATGTGTTAAGATGTGTTAGAATGCGTTAAACACGACAAACTGGAAAACTAGTTAAGAAGGGGCTCTGGTTCGACCACTTCGAGTGGTCGAAGGAGAGGAAAATTGTCTGGTTCGACCCATGCAAGTGGGCGAACCAGGGAAGTGGAGTTGAAGAATTCCCTTCGACCTGGACAAGTCTCATTCGACCCTGTAAAAGGGGCGAAGGAGACCACCTTCGACCAATCAATTGGTGCGAAGGAGGATCAGTATAAATACCAACCTTAGTCATTTTTCATCATTTCACAAACCCTAACCGTCCCAAAACGCTCTCAAACGATCTTAAACACTAAGGAAGGAGTTTTTGCTCTTCTTTTTCATAATCTAACCTATCTACAACATCTAAACAAGAATCCAAGGTGTGTTCATAATCCTAAATCTTTTAGAAGCATTTTAATTCGTTTTCATCTAACCTTAATTGTCCAGATCTGTTCTAAGGGTGTTTTTATGATTAAAAACCTTTTAAACATCTTTCTAAAACAAAACCCTATCATTTAACATGAGTTTTCATAATAAATAACATGTGTTAATTGAGTATTATGTGGTGTAATGTGTTATTCAATACTTTGCTGCTTTATCTATGTTAGAGACATGATGTAGGATTGCTTTTAATGCTGATTGATTGTTGTTTAGGGTTAGAATCGATTGGATGATGATATTATGTGTAAATTGGGGATTTTGACGAATCTAGACGTAACATGTGGTGTTTATAATCAATAGAACCCATAGGGATGATCGGATGATCGACAAACTGAGTATTTTAAGTCAAACATGAGTCGATTTCAAAAGTTTCCAAATTGGGTAAAGATTTCATGCATGAAAGTGACGTTTCCATAATTTTTACCATTTTGGGAAAGGGCTGAAACGGATATGGTTTGGGGCAAAATCAGTGGGGTTTTGTTAGGATAACATAATCATAATTGACTGCTGTGATTGGTGATGTTTCGAGTCGTTTTGAATGTGTTTTAAGCGTTTTTAGGCAAAATAGAACAACAGGGGCGAACCTGGCCTCCTTCGACCAGTCGGAGGTGCGAAGGAGGAATCCCAGGGTCGAACCAGGCTTTTCAGTGGGCGAACGTGGCAAAATGTGCGAAGGAAGTATCAAACGGTCGAACGAGAGGTAAAACGGGCGAAGGAGAGTAAAAAGGTGCGAAGGAGGCCTTAAACTGACTGGTTCGACCGTTCTGATGCAGAATTGAGATTTTTGATACAAACTAAGTGTTTTATGCTTGAACCTTGCGTGTAATCTATGTGTACTTGACTAGTTAGGGTAATGGGTCACCAACGGGATGTCGGGACGGTCTAGTGTGTCGGTTAAACATTTAAACACGTTTTAAAACATACTCGGTTATGATCTGGACAATCGGGGGCTAGATAACCTTATGGTTATTAGTCGGAACACTTATGTGAACATTTTGATAGATCTCCGGTAGAGGGATTATCAAGGGCTAAACATCTTTACTTATATTTGAAGAACGCAATCTAAGGTGAGTTCACGGCCCCACTTTTACTGCTTTAACTTTGGGGGAGAAAACATGCGCTAAACAGTTTTGGTAACATATGTCATACTATGGTTTTAACTTTATATTGCTATACGATCTTTTGGAAAGTCCCGGGGGAAACCATGAATGTGCGGGTTTGCACAACGGGGGAAATGTGAATAGATCTATTGGGCGTGACCTGCCCCACTCGTCGGCTTGGAGGGCCGGGCGGGTGCATATTGTCTCAAACAGGAACATTATCGTGCTGAACATTACGGGCTGCTAAACATGCTAAACATTGCTAAACGTGTCCAGTAATGGTTTCCAATCATAGTAGTAATAAAACATACGCCTAGCTAGCGTACTTGGTAGCATTGATATAGTATGGACATGGTAACACTTGGTAACTCTTTTTGAACAAACCTGTGAACTCACCAGCATTATATGTTGACGTCTTTTGGCATGTTTTTCTCAGGTCGCTAAGGTAGCAACAACTGGATCTAGGCGCACGAGTCGGCACGGGCGTCTAGGGTTTAGAGCATGGTCTTCATTAAACATTTGAACTATGTCTTTTGGGTTGTAAACATTTAAAGCTTCCGCTACAGTTTATGCTTTTATAATTATATTTTTGGGTTTTGTGTTATGCATATAGTGTTGTTTATTGTGACCGTTGACTTGAATCCTGGTTTGTCATGCGCCTCGCGGTAAAACCCCGCAAGTGGAATTTGAGGGTGTGACAATAGCACTATCCAATGTTAAGGTCGGCTTGTACCATGTTAATGATTTCACTAAGTACAAATGTAATCCACATGTAATGTCTAAGCATAAAGCACGTTGTAAGCAATGCACATAGTACTAGAATTGTATTGTAAAAATGTAAACTTGTATTTGAAATTGTAATAATGTACATGTAACACCCCAAAAATGTATAAAAGCAAAAAGGGGTAGGAATACTCACTGTTCACGTAATAACTTGAAATTGGACTGGACAACGAAATATGAATTTGAGATTACTCCCAAATGATTAACCTAAAGTAATTGATAATGCGTGAGTGAAATAACTCTAGGATACATGTATTTCTAGGGCTTCGAATTGGGGATAACGTTTATTTGTTTAATAAACAAATTGTTTATTAATTATGAGAAATTTAATAAATAAATAAATAAAAGTCTCTTAATAAAATTTGAATTTAGAATATACACAATAAAGTGTTTGAAGTATAGAAATAATTTTTATAAAATTATTTCATTTAAAAATAGATTTTTAAATCTATTTATTTATAAATAGCCAATATATAACTCTAATATTCAAAAATACTAAAATTAAAGATTTCTTATTTTAAAAATCATATTTCTGCTCTAAATAATTAAAAATAATTTGTATAAAATTTTGGTGCAAAAATGATGAAAATTGAATTTATTATGATTTAATTATGATTAAATCTAACAAAAATTGGTTAAAAATATGAAACAAATGATTTTACTGAATTAAAAATTATTTCAGTAAAGTTTATCTTTATAAAAAGTCAGGATAATTTTTGGAGAATTTAACAAGATTGTTTTGTTATATAAATGGATTTTTATAAATATAATAGTATAAAAATGATTTAATTAATATAAATATTAAATAAATGAATTTCTGAAAAATAAAAATTGTAAATAAAACTTTTATCTCAGATTAATCAAATATAATTTTTTTTAGAATTTATAAAATAGTTTTGATATTTTAAAAAGAATTTAAAAGATTAAAAGGTTTTTAATATATATAAATATATGTAATTGTTTGTTTAAAAAAAGAAAAGAAAAGAAAGGAACAAAAACCGGTCAGAGCCGGGACTCGAACCCGGGTGACCACTGGAATGGACCATGGTCACAACCACTTGGCCTAGGCCGGTGGTTGTGATGTTTCTTGTTTTGATTTTAATAAATATAATACGCGAAATCAGTTTATCCCCAATTCAGATTAACGAACCCTAGAATCTGCAATAATGCAATTCACTCATCATTGGCCCAATTGATGTTAGGGCTTTTGATGAGTGAACGCCGGTGATCAAAACCCATAAAGAACATCAAACTTACAGTGGGTATTCGTGGATAATTGACTGGTCAAAGACCAAAGTCAAACGGCGTTCAAAATTGGAATCAACAGAGATATTTTAGAACAATTGGAGGTTAAGGAAGATAAGTGAGCGAGTTGTTAAGCTTCGAAGTACCTCTATTTATACTGAGGATCAATGGTGGGTTCAATTGGAAGGTTTGACCTTGATTGATGTCACACGCGTATAATTGATTCAATAGGTCAACGATTGACGTGTAATAAACGTGTAATTGTGTTGTAATAGGCCGGTAATCAACTCAATTTACCAAAGATATATCAATTACGAGTTAAATTGTTGGATTGATCAACAAGGTAACCCACAGTTGACTTTCCTTGTCAACTGTGAAGGTTTTAAGGTGTGTATTTAATTATAACGCGTCTGGGTTATATCAAATAAGATGGTTCAGCCCAGTTGGTTGTGTGTTTGGTTGGATTGAGCTTTGGCGCGGGTTCGAACCCCGGCCAGAGCATATTGTTTTTATTTTTTTAACAGACCAAGGGAGGGGGGTTTGGGCCTTGGATGTGGGCTTCTGGGTTTGGGCTGGGATAGTTTATGGGCTGGACTTGTGTAGGCTCAACATAATTATTATTATTATCCCATATGATTAAACGAACCCGAAATAAACGTTCAAGAATAACAGAAATGTCACGTTTATTAACTGCGGTATAACGTACAGATAATAAATAAAAAAAAAATACAATGAAAAGTGACGGATGTCACAGATTTTAGAAAAAAAAAATCACCTGACAAGCACTCTGGCCTGGAAGGTGACACTATCCAATCTAATCATGCGTTCGATGCTTATGGTATTTTAGCCTACAATCGCAAGAGCACTGTTTACAATATTCGGTCCATTCGAAGCTATCAGAGCCGTGGAAGCACGCACAAACCAGGATCGATTTTGTTTACCATTAGAATTCTTGATTTTCTTGATTTTTACAAAATGAAAACAATCTTAAATTTGTAGTAGTTTACCATTATTTTTGAAGATGGATTCGATATCATCTTCAGTGTCTTCATGGTCGTGAATCGCGATGGTGGTGACACAGGCCACACCAAGCATCACTTCAGTTCTACAATTACTTTTCTGTGTCATTGTTTATATTAAAAAAGGGTCATGTTATTTACACCGTAGGTTTTTTTAGGGTTTTACACATCTCTACTGCTCGTAGAGGCCTCTACGAGCAGTAGAGGTGTCAGAGCATTGAAAACCACAAAGCTCTACTACTGGTAGAGGCCTCTACGAGTGGTAGAGCTTTGTTGCCCTAAAAACCTAACCTTACTACGACTCGTAGAGGCCTCTACGAGCCGTAGAGATGGAGGCCCACAGAACATTCAATGTTCAGACTGTATACAAGTTTGTCAGTGAGCTTTGCGACTCGTAGAGACCTCTACGAGCCGCATAGGTATGGTAGTTGATGTAATTAAGCTCTGCGACTCGTAGAGACCTCTACGAGCCGCAGAGGTATGGTAGTTGAACAACCACAGCTGCCCGATTTAAACGGAGAGTATGTAGAAGAACTAGAGTCATGTTACGTGCCTTCAAGCGCTCCACGATACGCACACGAGGCGGGTGACTGTAGCGAGAAACCAAACCCGGATATTTCGTGTATTGTGAGAGATATGGTGTGGTTCTTCAACTATTCCACCCTACAAGAGGGTTATCTACCACTTACTTCCCTGTGTTCACTCATCCTAACGACTTACCTGGACATCCAATCATATCGCTAGCCTTTGTGAACGGAGACCACTTCATCGTGCTTAATACAGCAGAATACGCTCCAATGCCACATACGCATGATTTTTGGAAACCGTGTAGTTGGGCAACAAAACGTTCATACAAATCCATGGGTGATGCTATATAGAGATCGTCTCGCACATGGTCTTATGTTGTAATTATAACGTGTAATGTATTATTAATTGAATTTTTTTATTTTCGTTTACGCTCTTTTATAGATATAACAAGTAGTGGATTTTTTTTTATAAAACCTCAAATAACATACATAAAATTAACAAACAAAACACAAAAAATAAAAATAAAAAGGGGTTTTCTACCACTCGTATGGGCCTCTACTAGCCATAGAGTATTCTGATACGAGTCGTAGGAGCCTCTACAGGTCATAGAGGGTGGAACATATACGAGCGTGGAGCCCTCTACCACTCGTAGAGAAACAAATTTTAGTTTTTATTAAAAAAATGTTGGGAGCTTGTAGATGAGCTCTATGACTCGTAGTGGCTTTCTCTACGACCCGTAGAGCCCTCTGCCACTCGTAGAGAAACAAATTTTAGTTTTGATTAAAAAAATGTTGGGAGCTTGTAGATGAGCTCTATGACTCGTAGTGGCTTTCTCTACGACCCGTAGAGCCCTCTACCACTCGTAGAGAAACAAATTTTAGTTTTGATTAAAAAAATGTTGGGAGCTTGTAGATGAGCTCTATGACTCGTAGTGGCTTTCCCTACGACCCGTAGAGCCCTCTACCACTCGTAGAGAAACAAATTTTAGTTTTGATTAAAAAAATGTTGGGAGCTTGTAGATGAGCTCTATGACTCGTAGTGGCTTTCTCTACGACCCGTAGAGCCCTCTACCACTCGTAGAGAAACAAAATTTAGTTTTGATTAAAAAAATGTTGGGAGCTTGTACCACTCGATTTATTATTAATTTTTTTTAAATAATAGTAATAATTTATGATAATAATAAAAATACATATGTTTTAAAATTTATTTTTCTACGACTCGTATATGCCTCCACTAGTCGTAGAGAAAGCCTCTGCTAGTCATGGAGCTCCTATACGAAGGGAAAAGAATTCAAGTGAAACTCTACTGCTCGTAGAGGCCTCTACGAGCGTAGAAGTGTCATTAAATGATTGGCAATGATTGACATTCACGGGACCACATTGATAGAGGTCTCTACGTGCAGTAGAGACCTCTACGAGCCGTAGAGACCGGTGCAAATAAATTTCAGCAGGTGCAAATAAGACGCGCCTAAAAAAAGTGTCTACTTTGATTTGATTAGGGCTATTTTTTTCGATTTTGGTGTGTGTTTTCATTCAATAGGTTTGCAAGGCTCAGAGCAACATCTATTGAGCAATCAAATTATAGCATCGGCCTTTCTTTGATCTTTCATTACATTTATGCACAATTATAGTTTATCAGATATGTTAATTTTCTGCAGTGTTTGATTGGATTGAAAAGGATAATATGCAAGATATATTTCTGTTGTGGTTTAGAGGGAAAGAAAGAAAGAAAGAGAGGGAAACAAACTGTTTCATAAACAGAATTGTTCGACAATTACAAACTGACAATGTACAGCCCTTTATATACTTGCAGAAACGGTTTGTATCCAAGGGACACAACCGTTCAACTATCCTAACTGCTATTAACTGCTGTGTAACACACCTTTTCCTAACCCATTATTAAACTATAGTTTAAACAATAATATTTACATAAAGGACACTTATGTACAAACAATATACTTCGGATATTAAGACTGTTTTGATGCAGGGATTACTTCCAACATTTTCCCCCTTAATCTTTGCATCAAAACACCTTGTGCAGCCTTCAGTTTCTGGTCCGTTTCTTTGGTGGAAGATCATGGTCTTCTGGCCGCTTGTCTTTGTTCTTGGTTGTGTTGCTGCTTTCTCCCACTTCTATTGCGAGTTCCCTGCCTTTGTATTTCAAATGGTACCACTCTAACATCTCTAAATACAAAGCATAGATCATTCTTAGATCTTTCACAATCGGGTCATCTTGGGTGAGTCTTGTTCCTTCTTCTCCATAACCCATCATCATAGCGACTGTTGGCCAATACGACTCTCCAAAAACTCTGTTATATCCACCCATTTTCTGCACAATCATGTACAAATCCAGGGTGTTGACTGGATAGCCATTTATATCTATCGGTGGCATCTCTACACGAATCCTTGATTGTAGAAATTCTTTCACAAACCATTTAACTATTCTTTCGAATTCTATTTGGAACTTGTCTTTGTGTTCTTCAACTTTGGTTGCAATATGAATTAAATCCATAAACACTAGGAAATCATTGATTGAAGACACTTCGGTTGGATACATCACTTCTCCTTGTTCCATAAACTTGTTCTTATCATCCTTTGGTATGGCAAATGATTCAAAGTGCCTATACATGGATGCTTTTTCAATGTCTTCATATGTAAGACCATTATACTTGTCACTTCTGTCCCTTTCTGGTTCCTTTCCTTTATTTCTCTGCGCCTCAGACGCGCCTCTTGTCTCCTGGACTGAATTCTTCTTGTGTGGACATGTAAAAGGATGGTGATCCCTTCCTTTACATAACCAACACTTATCTTCTTTGTTTTTGATTTCTGCCCGTGGGTTGTTTGGTTGGGTGATGTGACAAACATCCCCTTCAAATTCTATTTCATACCCACTTTGGGTCAATTTATCAACACTTAGGATGTTCTTTCTAAGTGTAGGAACATAATACACATTCTTCATGTTGTGTATTTGTCCACCACTAAAGATAAGAACCGATCCTTGACCCCTGAAATATTCCTTAAAATACCCTTGTGGGCACCCTTCTATCCCATATGATTTGTTAAAAGTCATAAACAAATCCTTATTACCACAACCATGTTCCTTACGAGTCAGACTTGCATACCAGATTTCTTCCCAGCCTTGTGAATCTGTTCCTTTGATTAGAAAGTCTGATTTTCCAACTTTCTTGGGGCAATCCCTTCGGTAATGAAAGGGCTCTTGACAATAACTGCAACACATCCCCTTTGGGTATCCAGAATTGTTCTTCTTTTTCTTCGTTTGTTTGTCAAACTCGTCCTGGGCTGCCTTCCTTTTTTCGGACAGATTTCTGATGTGAAAAGGTTCACTGGTGGCCCTCTGATCCATCTGATCTGCCACGGCTGTTGTTCCCCCTAGGTACAAACTGTCCCTGAACAACATAGGAGACATGGGAGAATCATCACACCCATCTATTGTCTCCCTCTTGTACACATCTTCTAATCCGAACTGACTATCGAAAAGGCCACAGGGTTTGGATCTTGGCTCTGATGCCATGTTAATTTTCTGCAGTGTTTGATTGGATTGAAAAGGATAATATGCAAGATATATTTCTGTTGTGGTTTAGAGGGAAAGAAAGAAAGAAAGAGAGGGAAACAAACTGTTTCATAAACAGAATTGTTCGACAATTACAAACTGACAATGTACAGCCCTTTATATACTTGCAGAAACGGTTTGTATCCAAGGGACACAACCGTTCAACTATCCTAACTGCTATTAACTGCTGTGTAACACACCTTTTCCTAACCCATTATTAAACTATAGTTTAAACAATAATATTTACATAAAGGACACTTATGTACAAACAATATACTTCGGATATTAAGACTGTTTTGATGCAGGGATTACTTCCAACATTTTCCCCCTTAATCTTTGCATCAAAACACCTTGTGCAGCCTTCAGTTTCTGGTCCGTTTCTTTGGTGGAAGATCATGGTCTTCTGGCCGCTTGTCTTTGTTCTTGGTTGTGTTGCTGCTTTCTCCCACTTCTATTGCGAGTTCCCTGCCTTTGTATTTCAAATGGTACCACTCTAACATCTCTAAATACAAAGCATAGATCATTCTTAGATCTTTCACAATCGGGTCATCTTGGGTGAGTCTTGTTCCTTCTTCTCCATAACCCATCATCATAGCGACTGTTGGCCAATACGACTCTCCAAAAACTCTGTTATATCCACCCATTTTCTGCACAATCATGTACAAATCCAGGGTGTTGACTGGATAGCCATTTATATCTATCGGTGGCATCTCTACACGAATCCTTGATTGTAGAAATTCTTTCACAAACCATTTAACTATTCTTTCGAATTCTATTTGGAACTTGTCTTTGTGTTCTTCAACTTTGGTTGCAATATGAATTAAATCCATAAACACTAGGCAATCATTGATTGAAGACACTTCGGTTGGATACATCACTTCTCCTTGTTCCATAAACTTGTTCTTATCATCCTTTGGTATGGCAAATGATTCAAAGTGCCTATACATGGATGCTTTTTCAATGTCTTCATATGTAAGACCATTATACTTGTCACTTCTGTCCCTTTCTGGTTCCTTTCCTTTATTTCTCTGCGCCTCAGACGCGCCTCTTGTCTCCTGGACGGAATTCTTCTTGTGTGGACATGTAAAAGGATGGTGATCCCCTCCTTTACATAACCAACACTTATCTTCTTTGTTTTTGATTTCTGCCCGTGGGTTGTTTGGTTGGGTGATGTGACAAACATCCCCTTCAAATTCTATTTCATACCCACTTTGGGTCAATTTATCAACACTTAGGATGTTCTTTCTAAGTGTAGGAACATAATACACATTCTTCATGTTGTGTATTTGTCCACCACTAAAGATAAGAACCGATCCTTGACCCCTGAAATATTCCTTAAAATACCCTTGTGGGCACCCTTCTATCCCATATGATTTGTTAAAAGTCATAAACAAATCCTTATTACCACAACCATGTTCCTTACGAGTCAGACTTGCATACCAGATTTCTTCCCAGCCTTGTGAATCTGTTCCTTTGATTAGAAAGTCTGATTTTCCAACTTTCTTGGGGCAATCCCTTCGGTAATGAAAGGGCTCTTGACAATAACTGCAACACATCCCCTTTGGGTATCCAGAATTGTTCTTCTTTTTCTTCGTTTGTCTGTCAAACTCGTCCTGGGCTGCCTTCCTTTTTTCGGACAGATTTCTGATGTGAAAAGGTTCACTGGTGGCCCTCTGATCCATCTGATCTGCCACGGCTGTTGTTCCCCCTAGGTACAAACTGTCCCTGAACAACATAGGAGACATGGGAGAATCATCACACCCATCTATTGTCTCCCTCTTGTACACATCTTCTAATCCGAACTGACTATCGAAAAGGCCACAGGGTTTGGATCTTGGCTCTGATGCCATGTTAATTTTCTGCAGTGTTTGATTGGATTGAAAAGGATAATATGCAAGATATATTTCTGTTGTGGTTTAGAGGGAAAGAAAGAAAGAAAGAGAGGGAAACAAACTGTTTCATAAACAGAATTGTTCGACAATTACAAACTGACAATGTACAGCCCTTTATATACTTGCAGAACCGGTTTGTATCCAAGGGACACAACCGTTCAACTATCCTAACTGTTATTAACTGCTGTGTAACACACCTTTTCCTGACCCATTATTAAACTATAGTTTAAACAATAATATTTACATAAAGGACACTTATGTACAAACAATATACTTCGGATATTAAGACTGTTTTGATGCAGGGATTACTTCCAACAAGATAAACTATTTATTCTAAATCTAACGTACACTTTGAACCAACGACAACAGGTACTAGCATTGCTGATGCTGCTGTACAAAGAATTACTCAGGGAACCAAAGTTCTTATGAAGTCGTATGCATTCTACCTGTCAACTTCTGCAAGCTTGTCATGGGGTTACTCTACATCTCAAGTTCTCAACTGCAAACTGCAAAGCTTGTATTCTGCAGTGATAATCCACTTCCATATAAAGTTGGTGAAACAAAGAAATCGACCCATTAGAAGTTCAACTCCCCCTTTTCAATTATGACTTATTTCGTTTCAATATATTTATCATGTATCTCAATGGCCAACATAATAAATAGGTGGATCGAGTAACAGGTCAAAATTGACATGCATTTTAATGCTCTTGCATCAATCACCTAGATGCGATGCCAACTTTACTAAAATTGATGCAGGGTTCTAGTTCTACTATAAAGTTTTATTGTCTATATTTAACTAGCCTTTCAATATTTTTTTATAATTTACAACTGTCATGCAGAAGGGTTTGTTCTTTGTCACCAAACTAGGAATCAAAACATTGCCATGTGTCATATTATACAGGTCAGCTTTATGATATACTATTAGTTTGAGTATTGATTTTTGGGTGAGGTCTGAAATTCAATTATTGTCACATAAAAGGAATTGCAATAGATGGGCTGGTTGGGTTTCAAGATCTTGGAGGCCAACTCAAGAATGTGTCTAATGGGAACAAGTGTATGCGTCCAAAGAGGTGACTTTGCGTCTAAACATACATGATGCTTCTAAGACATCTAAATGAATGAGCCCTATACAGATGTGTCAAAACATAGACACGAGCCATTCTAGCCTTCAAAAATGTTAGCGGCAACATGTTAGGGATTTTGTGTGGTTTAGGCGTATCATTATTTAATTGGTTGAATGAAAGAGTCTTTATATTAGCCTCTTTGGTGTGAAGTCCCTATTCTTTAAACACGGGCTATATTTATTATTGCTTTTTGTGGCTAGCTAGTCAAAGTCTATTTCATGATTCTCCCTGTTATAAATATATATATATATGTTTTTAAATCATTAGTTTGTATTATTTTAGACTGTTTATAAACACCAGCTGTTCACATCGCGCATTATTTTTGTGTATATACAGGTGCATACATATGCATGATTACTGGCATTTGTTGTGAGGCATGCCAATTGATTGTGGTAGCAGGTGTTATGCAGTGACTAGTTAAAGGGTGAAGAAGACTTCAAATTCCATATTAATCATAATGTCAAAGGTTAGGCTTATTATTTAAAACATGTAATTGGAAACTGGAAAATATATTGATAATCAAGATCTTTTTTGGGTTAATCAATACATATGCAAACAATTATAAGACATATAGAACTATTTGCTTGGTAGACGGTGATTATAGAAGCATAATCCATGTATATGACTATATCCAATCTAAAAGTATTTTACAAATTACATCTTCAGACAAACCTATTACAACCGGAAAACAATGGTTAGACTTTAGGATTTTCATAGTAAAGCACATGTTTCTTGGGCTTAAAGAGGTACCTAGAAGCATACGTTGAGCTAATTACATCTATAAAGAGAGCATACTGTAGCTTAACATACAGGAGGACCGGCAGCACACCAAATACACAAATAAGGATTGGCACCCATAATAGACCCTTGTGGTAAAGCACGAAAAAGCTTATACCAAAAGCAACTGTCATGGTTGTTATAGACAAAAAAAGAGTTACTAAACCTGAAATCAACTTTTTAGGTAGCGATTCCAAGAAATCACGTTCAGCATAACGGGATGTGAGGATGGATAAAAATATAAGAATTGAAGCACAAGACGCGAATAGAGAAATGGCATCCGCCACAACAAAAACTATAAAGGTTACTTTAGAATGGAAGACAGGGATGCCATTGCGTTGGCCGGTGGTTTTGTCATTAGTTTGGTCATATCCACCTGGAACTGTAAAAGCTGCCGCAAACACTATGGTTGCAATAAGGGCTGCAACAACCATACATTGATTGGCTGTTCCTTTCAACCATTTCTCACCTTCTGTAACTAGTTCTTTGTGTTCCATTGTGAATAACTCGTGTGGTGTTAAACCATCTTCGTTCTTCCTTTCTCTATAAGAAAGAGGAATCATATTCTTTACTTCCTGCAATAAAAACAAACAAAAATAGTTATTAACTCCTTTATGGTAACACAAATCCTTTAAAAAAAATGAGTAACATGTACCTTAAACCATAATAGTTCTCGTTGCATTTGTAAAGCAACTCCTGACACATCCTCAAGTTGTTTTTGCTTAGCACGAGTCCCAACTAAATGCAACATATTGTTCTCATGTCCATCCCTGAGAGGAGTTATTAAATCCTTCATTGCACCTATCTCATATAATAAGTTGTATATACCCTCATGACGATGTTTGACAGCAATGTGAAATATTGTTTGATTGTTATCATTAACCTTCCATATCAAGTCAGGGTATTGACGTATGAGCTCGACTAAAAATTTAGTATTGCCCATCTCTGCAGCAATAAATAGTACCCGAGAAGAGTATGATTCCTTTAACGTTGTTGCAGCACGCATTTTGGCAATATATTTATAAATGAGCTTTTGTAGGTGCTGAGCTTGAACTTCCTTTCTAGATACTCCCTTAATTATGTTATGAGTTTCATCATGAATGTTAACAATATGTTCAGAAATGAGCTTTTGTAGTTCCAGAGCTTGATCTCTCTTACCGACTACTAGTGTCTTGTCTTGCTTAACTATATTCTCTGATGCAATATGTATGTTGACAAGATATTCAGAGATGAGGTTTTTTAGTTGCAGAGCAAGGTCTACTTTTGTAGAAGGCAGGTTAATGTCTTGTGTAGGCGAATCGGGTTGCCCTTTGATTATGTTTTGGGTTTCAACATCCAATTTGACAAGATGTTCAGATATGATTTTCTGTAATTGAATAGCTCGAACTACCCTTCCAGAAGCTGACTTTTCTTGCTTAACTGAGTCTGCTGGCCCTCTGAGTATCCTATCAATTTCGGTCTTCGGCTTTTTTGCAATATCATCCCAAATAATTCTTAATAATTGCAGTGCTTTATTTTCCTTTTCATAAGCTCCCACTTTTGAGGCAATGAACTTAAAAACTGAATGAGACAACCACAGAGAAGCTAACTAATGATACAAAATACTTAAAAATAAAATACTAACAGATGACATGAAATTTTATTGACTCATTTGACTTAACATGTAAGAAATTCAGATATGATGTAAACATTAAAAACACACACACACACATGGCCGTTTATATTATGTGTTAACAAAAATAAAATATGGATGCTTATTTTGAGATGCTTACCTAACTTGATGTTTCTCTCTATGATATTAGATCTTGTTTCAAGAGATGTTTCAGGCTGCTGAGACAAATCTTCAAGTGCACTTTCAGAGTTTTGTCCCGGATTAAACATCAAGGAGTAGAGATGTTCAATCAACTTGATGATTTTCCCAACAAAATTAGATTTTGTTTCGCGAAATGCTTTAGGTTTATGAGCCAAAATTCCAAGTACAGCCCCACTACCAAGATTTGGATACTTTTTCACTATCTCTAGTGCAATATCTGTAAAACATGTCCAATTGCTTCGTAAGGAATATGTTAAAACACAAGCAAAAAAGTCAATAACGAAAGCAAAAACAAGATATCATAATGAGTTTTATTTTATATGAGTAGTGAAAATAACTAAATTCTTACTAACAAGGAGTACAAATACACAAATTATGATAAAAATGTTTACCGAACATGTCATTCTCCACACATTTCTCAAGAAGCCAACCACGATTTTGATTTGTCCAACCATCATCACACAACTCCTTTGAATTTTCATAAAGATACTTCACAACATCATAATTTCCGAACAAAGCAGCCGCATATAGTGGCATCATTTGTCCTTCAGCACCCGGGATTATCAACAAGGTCTTGTTCTCGTTTACCATGATCTTAACGGTTTCAATGTTTCCAGCTACAGCTGCTAAATAGAGGGCGGTGTTGAAATTTTCATTTTCAAGTGCCAAGTCTTCCTTTTTCATCAACCGTACCAGATTTTTCACGAACTCTTCCACATGTTTAGGATCACCTTTTGCAGACGCTGCAACGTGAAGTGCAGTTTCTCCATTTTCAGTGATGCAATACCTTAGCAATTCTATGTCTGGGTTCTTATTCAAAATGGCTTCAGCAGCAACCCAATCACATCTTATTGATGCTTCATACAGAGGAACACCAATTTTGAGGTATCTTCCTCTAGGTCCTTTAAAACAATTCGGTTACAAATAAGTTAGCGCCTGATTGTTTCTTTTCACCAAAGATTAATCATCAAGTATATATGGCCTGTTTGAAGCCTTTAATTTGGTTTGACAAGTTAAAATCAATCACAGTGTAATTTTGGTTTTAAGAAATCAAAACTAACATATTAGACTAAGTGTAATGGGCTAATCGCCAGCTAATGTGGTAAATTATGGGACGTGAAACACCACCCCACGGAGCGTTAATGGGCATCTCGTTAGCCAGATAAAGAGCATGATAGAGGAAAGGGGTGGTGGGCACCATGGAACCAACAAATGGGATTTTTTATTCTTCTTTTAATTTTTTAATTTATTTCATTTATTTTATATTTTATTTGGGTGGTAGGTAGTTGAAACTTATGTAACCATTATAGTGACAATGGTGTGACATGCACTTATGACATGACAGTTAAAAAAATAAACCATTGCACTTAGTCTTGTATCTTTTTGCTGTGCTTTTTAGGATATAGTGTGGTATAACTGTATACAACATATACTATAAAGTGTAAAATTTCCTAATTTACCGGTAGAAAATGTCATTAAAAGAGAACAAGAGGTAGAGGGTTCAAATCTTATAAGTTAAGTATTTAGCAGTAGCCGTTAAAAAAATGTCACTATCTGGAGTTCTGATGCATCGAAATTACCTTTTTCAAATGTGAAAAAAATAGCAATGAACTAACAAATGGATAGCAGAAATTAATTACCAGTTAATAGATCTCGACAAGGAAGATTCGGTGTTAACCGTCTTGTGTTAGGATGCGGATTCGGTGATGGCGTTGGCCCTGAGTTAGCATGTGAACCGATCTGAATGTTGACTTGCTGCTGCTGCTGTTGGCTTAAGGTGATCTGCTCATTGATTGAGGGCAGTTGCACACTTGTTTGCCCTGTTTGCTTCATCTGTAAAATATTAACACCATCATTGGTGAATATTATTTAATTACTTCACACAATGATTAGAGGATTTTATACATAATTAACTGATAACTGATTATAATACCTTTGCTTCACCTGACAATTATAGTTAGCGATCGGTATGTATGTATGAATGACTAACTGAATGTGAAAGGCCTTAGAGATGTGATTACTAATTATTTAACATGCATTATTGGATTCTATGCTTTCAGTCTGCTTTTTGTCAACGCTAACGTCTACACTGTATATATTCTATTGGCAATATATTTTTGTCTAATCATATCTGATAAAAAAAAAACATGATAAATTATATAAAAAAAGTTCAAACTTTTAAAGTAACTTACTACCTTTATCAGATAACTAAGGAATAATGGAAATAAATAATCTCAACTATTCAATATTGGCCAATAACAGTCCCAACTACGAAAATCACCAATATTGGTCCCAACTTTCGACATATTGGAAACCAACGGACCCAAACTAACGGAGGCTAACTCCGTTAGTGTGATGCTGACGTGGCATGCCACGTAGGATCATTTTGTCACGTGGCATGCCACGTAGGATGCCACATATGATTATTTTGCCACGTGGCATGCCACGTAGGATGCCACGTAGGATCATCTTGCCACCTAGACATGCCACGTCAGCATCGCACTAACGGAGTTAGCCTCCGTTAGTTTGGGTCCGTTGGTTTCCAATATGTCAAAAGTTGGGACCAATATTGGTGATTTTCGTAGTTGAGACTGTTATTGACCAATAATGAATAGTTGGGATTATTTATTTCCATTTTTCCTAACTAAAAGTATAAATATTTAAATTAAAGAATAAGGACATGTTTGGGTAAACTTATTTGAGTCCAAAAGGATTTTCCCTTAAAAAAACTTATTAACTTATGACTTTTTAAAAAAGAGTTTTTAGAAAAGTGTTTGGATTAACTTATATGGTGGAAAAAACAATAAGTTAATAAGTTATTTTGTAAAAAGTGTTTGATTTAACTTATTTAGATAAAATGACCAAAAAGGATATAAGAAGGGTATGTATAAGGAGTGCATGTAGATAAATATCCACCAATAAGTGCATGTTTGGCTCTCCATTTCCACATCTCCTTTTAACTTATTAACTTATTCAATAAGTCATAAGTTAAAAAAAGTGTTTGGATAGTTTTTTGAAAAGTAACTTAATGAGGGGTTTTATGCTTTGAAAAGGAGATTTTGGGGGAAAAGTCATAAGTCACAAATTGTGACTTATGAGAATAAGTAACTTTTGAAAGAGGAAAAGTTATAAGGAGAAATGGAAATGGAGAGCCAAACATGCCCTAAGTTATAAGGATGTTCAAAAAGTCACAAATTCCTTCCTTTTTCAAAAAAACTTTTATTACAGGCAAATTAAAAGTTAAAACATTAAGTCATTTTTCATTTGTCAAACACTTTTTTAACTTATTAACTTTTTGAAAAGTAATAAGTTATAAGGAGTTGGAAATAAGGAGAGCCAAACATGCTCTAAGTGTTTCTCACATGGATTGGAGGTTAGGTCCAATTGGCAAGCCATTGGAGTTACGTGTTACTGGTTAGCATGGTATTGCTCCCTGAGTTCGAGCCCCGTCAAAAGCGGATTTAATGTAATTTAAGCCGTTAAAAAAAACTATTAAATACATCACTATTAACATTAAAACTCAAATCACATTCACATAAGCACATCAGCTAAAATTTTCTATGCCTATGCAGGAGTTCCAAATTCTAATTCTGTTTTTACAATGACATAATGTTGAGCAGAGTAGCCCTGCTTCCAATTAACCTCCTAAACACACATTCCAACCTATTTTCCATA
This sequence comes from Ambrosia trifida, assembly GCA_028751855.1. Taxonomy (NCBI): domain Eukaryota; kingdom Viridiplantae; phylum Streptophyta; class Magnoliopsida; order Asterales; family Asteraceae; genus Ambrosia; species Ambrosia trifida. The sequence continues at coordinate 209,521,431 of CM054122.1, forward strand.
CACTCAAGCTGTGTTTCCAACATTTCCAATTTACACTTCGCAATTTGCATCTTCTCTAGTTGCATTGATGATCCATTTTTGCATAAACTTTGCAATGCATCATCTACGCTTTCGAATTCGTTCCCAATCCCCTGTTCTTGTTGATCTTCACACGCGACAATCCCCTTATGCATCAATTTCGACACTACAATCGCCCATTTGTTAGCCTTTGAACTCGGCAATGATAACAACAACAACAAAGATTCAAAAACCAAAACAGTTGTTTCGCTAACTCCTATAACCGCCTTCATAACCGCCGCAAGATGGTGGTTATCTGACCCCACCACAACTAATCCACCACTTGTAATCATGTTATCAACTTGCTTCAAACTTCCAACCAACAACTTAACATCTTTCTTCATTTTCTTTCTAAAACAATTATAATTAACAACACTCTTTTCATTACTCAACTCGCATTTTCGCCTGCGTAAAACAGACTGCACATCTCTAACATGCGCTTTCATTTGTGTAACCATATCCCTTACATTACAACAAACATCCAACAAACTAACAGACTCTTCAACCAACTCTTCAACCCACTTCTTACTTTGCTCTCCACTTACCAAAACTCGAGTCGCCGACATGTTTAAAAGATCATCCATACATTTATACACCTCATCAAGACATAACAAACCGCTACAAACAGTGTCCACAGACGGCTTTGACGCTGCAACTGCTGCAGCAGTTTTCGCTGCATTAAGCTCCTGTTCAATCCGAACAGTCGTCGGATGCGATCTACAAGGCAAACTAATGGAGTTAACTTGACCTTTTGTACTAAATTTTGATGAAACAGCCATTTTTTTGGAGGATCAGTAGCTCAATTGGTCAGGTGTTTTGTATTGTTGGTGAGTTTATACTTTATCCTTATGTCCTGTTATATATGTGCATATTGGGTATTATTGTATTAATATTATTATTTTTTTTAAAAAAGTGGCTTCCCACGTAAGTTTGTGTAAAACAAGACTATTGGTCCAAGTTTGTGAAACATGTGATGAAAGTATGGTGTTTTATATCTTGTGTCGGGTGTTGGGCCAACGCAACAGTCTCCCAATTATGCATGATAATTGTTTATGGACCTACTGCCATACTTGATAGTTACGTGTGAACTATCTTTTTGATGTATTAACAGGTCATCGGTTATATATGTTATAAAATAAAAAGTGATTCTTTTTGAATGAATATTATGTGTAGAGTGATGAAGTGTATAGGCTTAAAAAGTGCCATCTAGATATTTGTTGGTGGATATAGGAGGCATGTGAAGGTTGAAAAAACAAAGAGATTGGTAATGTTGTTAAGATGGATGGGATAGGTAGGTTGGAATTGGAATCGGACATCTAACCGGTTCGGTTTGTACGCATTAAAGCGGAACATGCAGTTTTAGCAAGTAGCCCGGTTTGGGATATGGGCGAGGTGGATGACGGCCCAAGACCTAAACACCCATGATGCCTAAATATTTTAAATTTTAAAATATAATGCTATTAATATATATATAATTTATGTGTAAATTGTATTGGGTTGGGTTATTCTACAAAGGCTACAAAAAATGAGAAGGGTGAGAAGGATACAAAAAACACAATATATAATCAAATATGACACAATGAGCCACAAAATATAACACAGTGTCAAAAAATATAACACGATGCTGAAGAAAAAAGACACAATGAATTGAAAAAATGACACAACGATGAAAATAAGAAAAAGACACAATGGTACATAAAAGACACAATTATATAACGCATATTCTAAAAACTACAAGCTAAAACCTCAAAAAAAACGAAGACCTAAAAACTAACGACGTAGGGTTCGATAAGACGATTCCAATGCCGCTTAAATGAGTTCAATCGGAGTACGTTTGATACCCTTCCTACGACTTCCTATTTTTTTTACTGTGTATTTGATCCTAACCCTTATTTTGGTGTGGAAAAGCATGTTAAGTTCAAGATAGTTGAACTAGCTAGACTTGATATCAAGATGGAGAATTTGGTTTTAACTTTCACTTTTGTCATTTAATTTTAAATTAAGGAAGAAGACTATTTTTTTTTCTAATTTCTCAACATTAAAATTTTTGTTATAACTATTTTATTATATTTACTTTTAATATATGATTTAATTTTATATGCAGTTTGTTTAAATTGAAAAATATCTAATATATAAAAAAATTTAGGTATTGATGTTTGAGAGTTGAAACTGAATATTTGGAGATGTCTTTTTTTTTTTTTTTTTTTTTTTCTAAGAAGGTTAGTTGGTGTGGACGTTTTTTTAAAGTAATTTAGCGATACCTGATTGGTTTTTGTATAAGTACTCAAGGGACATAGTGTGATGATAAAATGCGTTCCCTCCATCTAAAAGGTGGAGGGTTCAAACACTGAAAGTGCACGTATATAAGTATTAAGACTCTTAGAGCATTCACAGCCCATTCATCAAATTATGTGAGGGTTCCCTTAAATTATATGGGATGGGTGTGAGTGGTTGTGAGTAGAGGAGAGAGAAAATATTTTGTGAAAGCACTGTTCACCTTTATATGTATTTTTAATATTTTTGTAAGTGATTGTGAATGAGAAGAGTGAAAATATAATGATAAAAGTATGAAAAAATATTATTATTTTAATTAAGAGAGAAGATTTAGAGGTAAAGTAGTAATTTTAAGTATAACTTGACGAAGAATATTTGATGGACGGACTATGAATGCTCTTACAATCCTTTAGAGGGATGCCCTTAAAGGATCTTACAAGCCCTTAGCATTGTAAAGCTCTTATCCTTAGATGCCCTTACCATCTAAGCCCTTCCCTAACACTGTGTTCCCGAGTTTCATTAAAGGATGGAAGAGAAAGGATCTCCCTCCTCTTCCATTCTCTCCAATTCCTTCCAAATTGGAAAGATTGAAAATCACACTAAATTCCTCTTTATTATCCCTCTAATTCCCTCCCTTTCCCTCCTAATAAAAACTCTGGAACACATTTTTTCCCTACTTCCTTTCCAATCCTTTCTCTTCCATCCTTTAATGAAACTCTGGAACAGAGTGTAAGGGATTAGCTTTTGTAATGGGATGGGCCTAAAGTTAAAGAAAAAATGTTTTATTTAATTATTGTGTGTAGTGAGTAGGTGTTAAGATACAAATTAAGAAGAGTAAGGATATATAGAGGTTTTAAGAATTTGTAAAAATATAATGTGTTACGTGATGTTGCATCTAATGACGCCTAAGGGCGGATCTAGCATTGAAGATAGTCTTAAAAGTATATGATCTCGGTCAATAAACGAGTCCACCTATAGGGTTTTAACCCACGTGTTACCCCCACACTTATTGGTGTTTTTGTTGTCTTGGGGTCGAAAGTTCACCGACTCCACCGCTAGATCCATGCCTTTATCTCCTAAACTTGTAGCCGATTTCATGGAAGGCCACACCCATTAAGGAAGAGGCAGCTGTCTCGAAAACAGTTGCCGAGGAGATGAATATTTAGCAAACGACAAGATTAAATTAATGGTACAAGAATAATGTGAGTTTAATATGTGCGCATGCTTGGGTTATCTCGGCCATGTTTCCATACACTTTGTTATGACAACTATTAGATCTTTTAGTTTATACGATTGTCAGATTTAGTATTGACTTCCACTATATACTGCTTTGCTGGAATCGATATTTTTCAAAGTGTTTATACTTCAATTCCTATTTTTAGGCTCAAACAAATCACTACAAGACAAAATGAGCAGATTCTCTGTATGAACTTTGATGGGATGATTAGTACCTGTCTTGGGCAGTTTACGGTTTTTGAATTTGATGCATATATACATTGTGCACCACATTATATTAGTAACGACAGATTCAGGATTGTTCGTTTGCAAGGTGAAAAATAAACAAGTTAAAAAGGGTCATGGTAACTACACACCCCCCATTTTTATCTACACACCACCTGTATGGGACGTGTGGCACCATACGCCACCTATATGGGGCGTATGGTACCACATGAGGCATCTATCTATATAATAAATGAAAACATTAGGGTTGAATCCTAGTATAGTTCAACTTTCAACATTAAATGCAGTCAACCTTGAAATTAGGGCCATCTCCGAAATTATTAAAAACAAATTAGGCCCTCATCAACATAAAAAAAACTGGGCCCTACCCCTATAAACTCATCAATCTATCTATATAATAAATCAATACACTCGGGTTGAATCCTAGCCTTAGAGAGTGTCTACTTGGATCCAAATTAGAAATGGGGCTCCATTACTTGTAGTATAAAAACAGTTTTTTATTTTTGTTCTCTATTTACCATCAACTCCAATATACCTTAACCATTCTTCCTCCTACCTTCCTCATTGTTCTTTTCCATTATTTTTCCAAGGTATCTTCTCCATCTCATCTTTGATTTATGATATTACATCAAATCATCTTCAAATATTTTCGGATATAATGTTAAAATATTTGTTTATACGTTTTTTGTATTTATAATTAATAATTCAAACTCGATATTTATAAATCAAACTGGATAGATTTTGAATAATTATTTGATGATTTCCGAATCAGATATACAAAAAATATTTGTAAACTAAAGATGTTTGTGTTTCTTTACCCATAAATCAACATCGGTATTTATAAAAACAAAGTGGATAGATTTTGAAGAATTAATAATTGATTTCGATATCATATACAAATATTTGTATCTGTCCATTTTTTGGATAATGAAATTCTAATCCGAAAAATACTGTGATTTTGAATTTATATGTTTCAAGTTTAAAAAGGATTCCAACGTAATTATTGCTTTGTTGGTTGAAATATATTTTTTTATTCGTTTTTTCTTATGGATTACAGTGGATTAAACTGGTTTTCGGGTCAAATGTACAATTTTTGTATTGGGTTTATGGGTTTATTTAACATATTCGTTTTTCATTTGAATGACAGGATTCCATTAGAAGAAAGAAACTCGACTATGGCTTATCACAAGGGTGACAGATTCTTCAAGGTGATTCATGACCCTTCCGCAAGAGTTTTGGTATGAATCTTTCTATTTTTTGTTTTAAATTAAAATAATTATTTCTTTTTATAATGTTGTTTTTTACGTGTTCATCCATACATTGCCGAAATCCATGAACAGGTTTTTGTTATTTAAACACATAAACAACAATAACATTACAATTGCCACATACCATGGCCAATCTTGGTTTGTGCTGTTAGAATTTATAGATGATGATTTCTAACACGATTTTGTTTACCTTATTTAATTGTTTTGACTATGTAGATAATTCCTAACACGATTGCTGAATTGGCGAATTTAAATCAATCATCGAAAATCAAGATTAAATTTACCAATGGGTACTTATGGGTTTATTTAACATATTCGTTTTTCATTTGAATGACAGGATTCCATTAGAAGAAAGAAACTCGACTATGGCTTATCACAAAGGTGACAGATTCTTCAAGGTGATTCATGACCCTTCCGCAAAAGTGTGACACCCGGCATGTTTGAGTCAACACTTTATGAACACATAAGTCTACCTTAGCGAGAAACGTTTATAAACAAACTTAACTGGGTTAGTTGAGTCGGGTCAGATTAGGATTGTCCAGGGTTCAATGATCCGGAGGATCATTGGGAGTCATTTTGGGAATACACTAGTACCGGGTTCCGTTGTTGGTGACATTACATGAACTAATTAAGTATATGTGTAGATTATGGGTCGTGTGGTGGATTGTATACTTATACTTGCTTAAACGATGTACAAACGATTATACGTGCATAAATATGCTAAATATAGACTATGGATGCATGCTTATGTGTTAAGATGTGTTAGAATGCGTTAAACACGACAAACTGGAAATCTGGAAAAAAAGTTAACATGTGTTAAAAAGTGCTGATGACCTGAAAGTGGAAAGTGGGCGAATGTGGAAATGGAACTTGAGAAAGTGGGCGAATGTAGAAACAAAGTGGGCGAATGTGGAAAGATTCCACATTCGACCATTACAAAGGGGCGAATGTGGAAAAGTTCCACATTCGACCATATAAAAGGGGCGAACCTGGACCTGGTATAAATACCATACTTAGTCATTTTTCATCATTTCACAAACCCTAAACGCCTCCAAACACTCTCTATCAACTATTATCATTGGGGAAGGAGTTTTTGAGCTTGTTTTTCATAACCTAACTCTCTAAATCATTACAAGTGAAGACCTAAGGTGTGTTCTTCATTCCAAATCCTTTTTAAACAATTTTGACTTGTTTTCATTGAAACCCCAAGGGTCCAGATCTGATATCAACATGTTTTATGGGTAAAAACCTTCCTAATATCATTCTAAATAAAACCTATTCATAAACAATGAGTTTTTATACAAATTAACATGTGTTAATGTAGTATTATGCATTGTTTGATGATTACTTGTTGTATAGATGATATGACAACAACCTAGGACTGTTATTAATGAGGAGTTATGATTGAAACATGTTACAATTGATTGTTGAAGGTGTTTTTGTCGTTTAAAGGAATTTTCAGTTAGATTTAGGGCTTGTTTTTGATGGTAATGATAGAGTTATGATAGGGGGTTTCTTGTTCATGATGATTTGAGTATGTTGAGCTGATGATTAATTAATTTCAGAAAGTTTCCTAATTGGGTAAAGATTGCATGCATGATGATGTGACATTTCCATAATTTACTATTTTAGGAAACTTGTAAAACGGATAGATTTTGGGGTAAAATTGGTAGGGATTCGTAGGAATATGTTAATGATGCTTGACTGCTGTAACTCATGGTGTTTCGTGATGTTTTCGGACGTTTTCGACGCGTTTTTGGGAAAATTATACAGCAGGGTCGAACCTGGAGCACCTTCGACCAGTCGAACGGGCGAAGGTGGTTCTCCAGGGTCGAACCTGGAAACTAAAGGGGCGAACGAACCACAAATGGGCGAAGGTGGGAGAAAATGGGGCGAAGGTGGAAGTTCAAGGCCACATTCGACCAATCAAAGTCACCTTCGACCACTCCAAGCTACGTTCGACCCTACGTTAACAGAAGTGAGATTTTTGATACGAACTAAGTGTTTTATGCTTGAACCTTGCGTGTAATCTATGTGTACTTGATTAGTTAGGATGATAGATCACCAACGGGATGTCGGGTCGGTCTGGGATGTCCGGTTAACGTTTAAACACACTTTTTAACACACGAAGTCAAGATCTGGACAATCGGGGACTGGTTAGCCTTCGGGTTAATAGTCATCACACTTATGTAAACTCATTGATAGGTTGTCATTAGTTGGGATTATCATACACGTGTTGGAATTCTAGTTACCAGAAGACGCACTCTAAGGTGAGTTTCACGGCCCCACTTTTTTACTGGTTTTACGTTTTCGGGGGAGAAAACATGTTGTGTTCTTTAACGTGTGTCAAATGTGTTTTCCTAAAAGGCGTGACAACTATGTTTTTGGGTACTCACGTATTCACTACGTTTTGGGAGTGTTCGTTTGGGTTCAAGGTATTCATTTATGTTTCGTATTATATGGCCTATGTTGTGGCAGTTCGTTAGCCGTTGTGCGGTAGTTCGTTAGCCTCTATGTGGTAGTTCGTTAGCTATGTCATAGTAGTTCGTTGACCATGGGATGGTAGTTCGTTAGCTTTGGTAAAGCAGTTCGTTGACCATGGGATGGTAGTTCGTTAACTGCGGTGGGTGATAGTTCGTTTGGGAGGTTCGTTATGGAGTCCAAACATTTAACGAGTGTTTTCATCGGTCGGTAGTATCATGATGGTCTTTCAAAAGTTCGTGAAACGTTTTACTTAAAAACCTGTGAACTCACCGGCATTATTTGCTGACGTTTTTAGCATGTTTGTCTCAGGTCGCTAAGGTAGCAGCTGTCGATAGGCGCACGGAGTCTCACGGCGTCTAGGAATCATATGCACGTTTTGCTAAACATTTCAGACTTTATATTTCATTTTGAATTGTAACACATATTATGCTTCCGCTGTGTTGGAACAGTTTTGAAACTTAATGGTTTGATTATGTCATTTTTACGTATCATATAGTGTTGTTTATTGTGACCGTTGACTTGGATCCTGGTGTGTCACGCGCCTCGCGGTAAAACTCCGCAGTGGTAATTTGAGGGTGTGACAAAAAGTTTTGGTATGAATCTTTCTATTTTTTGTTTTAAATTAAAATAATTATTTCTTTTTATAATGCTGTTTTTTACGTGTTCATCCAGACATTGCCGAAATCCATGAACAGGTTTTTGTAATTTAAACACATACACAACAATAACATTACAATTGCCACATACCATGGCCAATCTTGGTTTGTGCTGTTAGAATTTATAGATGATGATTTCTAACACGATTTTGTTTACCTTATTTAATTGTTTTGACTATGTAGATAATTCCTAACACGATTGCTGAATTGGCGAATTTAAATCAATCATCGAAAATCAAGATTAAATTTACCAATGGGTGCTTGTGGTCTCCTATGGTGCATGTAGAGGTTCATTCTCAAGTCGCTAGGTTTGTTGTTTGCATTTCCAACATCTACGTTCGCAATTTTCTTAATTTATATTATTTTCCCATTATATCTATTTAATATACGTAATTGTTTTCTTAAGGTTTACTATCATTGGATGGGATGATTTGCTTGAATCAGAAGATATTTCTGTTGGTGACTATTGCGTCTTCAAATGGTGTTCAGACCAACAAAGGTTGTTTATTACCAAGGTTGACACACAAGAAGTTATTGATTTATGAATTTCAATCCTTGATATTTTTTTTAAATCTCGCCAAAGTCTCAAATTTACTAATGACAAGAAACATGTAGTAACTGGAAGGGTGAATACCGTTAACCGAAAGTTTCGGCGAGAGTATTCCACCTATTAAGCCAAAGCATGTTTCCAAACTCAAAGGTAAATTCGAATCACTTTGGTGTCTTAGTTCCGTTTCGGAACACTCCAATTGTTTTGTTTAATACAAGCCTCTCTTTTTATGCTAATATTACTTTCAATGTTGTTTTCATGATATGTTTTCATTATATATTCGATTTACTTGAAATTGTACCTTATCCTCTCGCACTCGAACTCAAGACTCGCATTTACAATCTACTCTCGCGATCTCCAAACAATACTAATAATCGCAACCAACGTAAATCAAAACTCCTTTATGTTAACTAAGTGCACTATACTTGCTTATACATACGTGTTATGCTATTTGAATAATGTGAAACTTGCATTCTATACGTGTAACTTGAACGTGCATACTAAATCTATGAGAACAACTTAAGCTTATGTATTTTGCTTATCTAAATTTACATCAATTTCAACGATCTAATCTTACCCACAAGCTTTTCATTGTTAACCAAAATTCTAGTAACTTATTTCCTAAATTCAAAAGTCACTTTGTTTAAAAACGTTTATACAAATCTTCTTATGTATGATTCTCGTAGATGTCTTCCTGTCTCAACAGCATTGATCTCAACCAACTGGCAAGTCTTATTGCCCAAAAATTAATCAAGATTCTCCTTAACCTACAGACCTCAACAAACCCAATTCCAAACTCTGGCGATACCATTCAGGACAACCCAAACCATCTAGATACTAAACCATCCACCCATACCCCTACCAAGCAAACGAAAAAGGGTAACCGAAAATGCAAAACCCTCAAACGAAACCACACTTCGACAACTCCCGAGACTCCGAATTCCAACAAAAAACAGTACCGTGGAACCTTTCCGCTATGCGACAGTTGTAAATATCACCATCCCACTCACACACAATGCCGCATATTCGCCAACTGTGGTGCATATAGTCATTTAGCCAAAACATGTTGCCACACCACTAAACAACGACCCAACCCATGAACGCAACCAATGCCCAAGACTTGCCATGGTGATCTACGATGTTGGAAGACCCACTCACCACACTAAAAAAAAGATTGATTTTTCTTTTGTTAAAAAAAATGAGAATTTCCTTATTTAATGTTTTCAAGAAATTATTCGGATGTGAAATTTTCTTTTATGAGTTATGAAATTTCCATTGTTATCTTAGTTTACAATCATAATCTGTCGGCCAAATTTAAACAACGCAAACCTTTTCCTCCTCGCACACAATCTTTTTCAAAATTTTTGAACAAGATTCTTCCTACTATTTCTAAGAGGATACCTATTCTTCTATAAAATCCTCACTTTCAAACCACTAACAAATGTGTGTGTCGAGCCTGTATGACAAACAAGATTCTAAATGGTAAAAGTGTAAAAAAAAAAATTTCTTTTGTAAACAGGACTTGTGAGCAAAGACACGCTAAATCAAATAACCTACTTCTTTATAATCTCAAAACCTTTTCTCTTGAAATCATATCACGAGTCAAAATATTCATCAACACCAAACTAAATTCGTCAATAAACCATTCTCCTCGCTTTATAAAATGGATCTTTCATAAATCAAACGACAATATTCGATAAAACCTTTACACTAAATTTTCCCACTCCAATTAAATCCGTTTTTCCTTAACATCCAACGGACTAAAATCTTCTGCCATCAAACCTGACCCTTAGCCTCGAAAAGCTAAAAATCGCTCGCATACCCATAAACTAAATTTGTAATGAACTCGAATTTTATGTTACTCTTAGTCAAAACATTCTTTTTTCACGCGTGAACGTTTTCATTTAAAATCCCATTGTCCATTCTTTTGTTTGATTTTATACATTTGAACGTAACCACATATGCACAAGTCTACACCATTATGTCATGAAACCATACATCCACGCCAAAAAAAAAACGTGTACGGTTAACAACATCAAAAAAAAAAAAAAAAAAAAAAAAAAAAAAAAAAAAAACCTTGCTTAATGCCTTTTCACATTATGTGTTTATATGTCACGTTACTTGCTATGTTTACAACATCAAAACTGTCTAATGTGTTAGTTTAATGTCTTTTCCCTTGTGTATAAGTATTTTGTGTCCACTAGTGACCCACACATAACTAAGACAAATTATGTGGACCATACGACAATTGGACTAATTACGGGTGCACACGTAATTACAAATATTGAGCGTATGGAAAACATAACAAGTCCCAGTGTGTGTAACCTATCATGACTTGAATAACAACACGGATAAGGTATGATAACGGCATGGTGGATACGCTGCCGGTACATCCTATACATAAATGTCCTGTCATACTACCAGAAGTGGAGTTATTCATGCCATGAGAAGTTTGGGTATCGAGTTAAAATTTTGATCAACACTTGCATTATTTATCTTTTGCGAACCATTTATGTTATAGTTTACTAGTCTAATTACGCTTGCATCATTCGTCTTTTATGCATATCATAACCTTGTTTTGTACCACACTATCCAATATGCAACATCATCATTGCTATGAATAATCTATACTTGCAATCTCCATCGAACTTCGTTCCTTCCTTGTGCTTTCCTTGCTTAATCAGCAATCCTCCCATTTTCAAGAATCTCGTTCTAAGTCCCGTAAACTTTGGCCTTAACCTCTAAAAGCATTTATACATTTAAAACAAGATTTATTCCTCGCTTTCATATTTTTTTTACTACTTATGTACTAGATTTCAAAACTAAATAAATACTATTTATATCACCAAAAAGCTATTTTCAAATACTCAAATTTGCCGTTTATTTTAGTCGCCTTAAAAAAAATTCTCTAGTAAAATTATCGACCTTGTGCAAACCAAATATCTTTTACTAAAAACTACTCATTCCCACATCTAGTCACTTATTATGCTCACATATTTACACAATTACCCAAGGACATCTCTTTTACAAGCCAAAAATTTCTACTATTACATATACGTTATACCGTATAATTACTTATTTTCCCCCAAAATTTCGATATGTTATACAATATACTTAACTACTTTCAATTTTCACTATTTCATACCATATAGTTACTTATCCTTCCAAAATTCGCTGCATTAACTCCATATACGTACTCTCTTCCTTCACTACTTACAAAAATGCTTTAGTCAGTCAAACTTTCAAATTCCTACGTACGACCTTGGGTTAAAAATTTTAAAAATACTTTTCGTACGAGCATAATTATCGCACAAGTGACTAGATACCGTATTCGATCTAAGCATAATAAACTATCAAGTTTTTGTTTTTATTAAACTCATATCAAGCCACTTACCTATTTTTCAAAAGGTTGACTCTTGAATAAATTTCAAGACGAAATTTCCTAAAGTATGGGAGACTGTAACATTTGTACTTTTCGTATTTTCCGTTCTAGTCCTTGTGTTCTTGTATCTTTCCATTGTGTACCCTTGTAATCCCGAGCTTACGTTCAATGGAAAAGTATTTTGTCAATTGCATTTAATCTTAATCTATTTCATTCATTCTATAAATTCTATGTGACGCAAACTTTATGTAACATCGCGTGATTTTTAGTTTTGCATATATTCTAAATTCTATACTTAAACAAATTCCAAGTTCGCCTTTACTCGCCTCTTTTATGTTGCTCCTACCAATTCTTGACGAATCGTCAATATAATTTATCCTAATCAACTTAGAAACTCATATAGTTAAGATCTTAATATATATTTATTTTAATTAAAACATATATATATATATATATATATATTTAATAATAATGATTTAAGATTTAGAAAAAAAAAGAAAAAAAAATAAAAGGAAACAAAACGTGGACTTGTGAATGCAAAACAAAAAGTATGATTTTCATTGTTATTTACTTCTTTGCTTGGACTCGTGAAATCACAGCAAAAACGCAACAGGCCAACAGCTTTGACCATCCAATATTAATCAAACTTAAGCCCCTCCTATCTCCTCCCAACCACCCCATTAACTCTATTTAATACCCAACCACATTAACCCACCTATAAATACAACCCCTCTCTACACCTTAATCTCTTGTTCACCTCTTTTCTCCCTAAAACTCTCTCTAATCCTCAAGGTTTTTGAGCAAACTTCCTGAAAACACATCAGTAAGTTTCTAAGCTCAAACCTTCAATTCTTTTCCATTTTTCTTCTTCCTTTTCATCTAAAACTCCTTGGAGAAACCTCTAGGATCTTCCCCATATTTATCCACAGAAGTGTGATAAGGGTAGAGCACCTAAAAGAGGTTCCAAAGGTGGTTGTTTTCTGAATTATGTAATAATATAAACATATACTTTCAAGTTTCTATCTTACTAGCTTATTATTAATCCTTGGAAGGTTTGTGGTTACACCCTACCTTATCAACTCTCTTGACCCTTCTTGTGCTACGGATTTATCCACACTAGAAAGGGGAAATCCCGTGTCCAAAACCCACGTTTATTCCATAAACGAAGTGGTTATGACATGAACTTATCAATTGGATTCACATTTCTAACCTTATACCATCCGAATCATCAATGATGATTTTGTGCTTGGTCTAACTTATTCTCATGACCATCCGGATTGCCTTAAAGGCGATTTGTGTTTGGTTTGCCTAAAAGGCTTGCATGACTCTCGTGAATCTATAATCTAAACTCGAACCTAAGACTCTTTATTTTTCTAATTCTAGTTAACTAAGGCTAAGGAACTAATTCCCCAAGACTCATTCTTTTGGAACCTTGCTAAAACGCACCCAAAGGTGAGCTCATACTTGTCCCCCCTTTTATCCTTTATTCTTTGGGGCTCAACATGTATCACTATCAAAACTCAAACGATTTTAAACTCTACAATCTATTATGCTTAGTCTAAAGTCTTATCATATTCGAAATTCTTTCATGCGCAATCTAAAGTCTATTATATGCTTGTGCGCTATGCTATGTAGAATTATTTACTCTAACATACAAATGTTCATATAGTTGACAAACCACCTTGCATGTATAGCGCTATAGGATTGGCTATCCGCCCCCTACATGGGTCATGTTAAGCAAAATTCTTCGTGGCTAGTCGCCGTTTGTATGGTTCTCTTGCATATGCCTATAAGCAAAACTTTATTATACTATGTATGTATGTCAAAACTAGTATGCTCACCAATGCTTTATGTGTTGACGGATATTTTATACATGTTGCAGGAAATATCTATTGCAGGACATTCAAGAAAACTACTTAGGATTGGACATAGAAACTCACTCTAGTTCAAGTTATCATATTCTTGTTGTTGTATTTTTCGTTATATGAACTACTTGTATTTCCATTTTTAGACAATAAATGAAATTCTATCTTTAAACTATATTGTCACAAAATCTAGTGTCATGAAGTCTTTGAACAATCTACCACTAAGTCTTACCTCGATGATTCCGCCATCGGTTGGGGTGTGACATTAAATTTAACAGAAGGCAATTCCCACTTGCTGTTTCTTTCGCAATAACAATAAACAAAAGTCAAGGACAATCCTTATCCAGAGTTGGGTTGTATTTGAAGGATCCGGTTTTTTCACACGGGCAGTTATAGTAGATGAAAATGGTGAACTGACGAACAAAACATCAAACGTTGTGTACAAAGAAGTCTTTCAAGATTTATGAATAATGTGAGTAATTTTGATGCAATTTTTTACTTATCTTCATTGACGTTATGTACATACAACTTCAATAATACAAGTATTATTTTAAAACTTTTTTGTTTTTTGTTTGGTTTGAACCGTGTGTGACCATTGGTCTGTAAAACAAGTTAGCTCCTAATTACAATTACATTAAAAATATAAATATAATAAAGGTAATTTACAAAAACAAAATGTATTTAGACCTTTGTGCTGTTTTGTTAAATGTTATACTTTGATTGAGTACTGATCATAATAGGTAATCGGTTTTCGTTGTTATCGTTATTTATAAGATACCTAAATTATCCACTTTGACATGAAAACCATAGTTATATATTAGTTTTAATATCCAGATCATATCAACGCAACATTGAAACATGACGTTTATATAAGAAAAAAATATTAGGCTAACCATTATTCTTAAGACTTTACATTATGGACACTCAACTTGAATAATACAAGTCTTAATTTAATATTTTTTTTAATTTACTTTGGTTTGCACCGTGGGTACCCACGGGTCTCAAACCTAGTAATACATATATAAAGTAAAAGTTCACAAAACGACGATATTGTTATAAGACAAAGAAAACAAAAGTATTTTAGCGAAATGATAAAATCTCCTTACTTAAGCGAACAGTGTGGCTCTCCTAGCATTTTTCGAAGCAAACATCTTGATCAACTCTTTGTAGTCCATACCTTCTAATATTTCACTTTCAATAGCAATCATCGCCAATCCGTTAAGCCTTTCTTGAGACATTGTCGATCGCAAATATGACTTCAACAACTTCAATTTTGAAAAACTTCTTTCTGCCGATGCCACCATTACTGGAATTGTCAACAACACTCTATAGGCATTTGTAGCATTAGGAAAAGAACCGAGATGCTTGAGCTTGTTTAGAGCATCAAGAGGGCTAACAATGTGATTCGGTAAAAATGTCTCGATCAACTTCAACTCCAAATGATGTTCATTAGCATCAACATCGGATTCTTCTTCATACTTCAATGCATCTTGAAGACGATAACAACAAGACTTAAGACTCGCTTCATCAAGTGTTTTTAGCTTTTTTGGAAACAAGAAACCAAATATTTTTTCGAATTTTTGGTACTGATCGAATATAATCTCAAGAGAACTTATAGCTTGATCAACAATACATAAAAAGTAATTGACTTTAATGTCCTCATCGAGTGAAAACACAACTTCTTCTACATTTGAATTCTCATCAAATTGTTTTTTCCTACGTATCACACGTTTTTTAGGGAATTTTGCATCAACACCCATTTCATTGGCAATTTGTGTAGCTTCATCAATCGCATTAGAAAACCCCACTTCTCTATAATTTTTGAAGTAATTAATCAATTTGTCCACTTCATCAATAGCAACATCAAGAACTACATCATTTGATTGCAACATTTTGCTCACCACATTCACATTTGATAATATTTCATACCAAATGACGATTTGTACCAAAAATTCATAGTCACCAACTTCATATTTTTCTAGTGATTTAGCTTCACTTTGAATTTTGGGATCTTTATCGGTGGCCCTAACTTCTTTCAAAGCTTTTCTTACATCTACAAGTTGAGTTCTAATAGGCTTAATACTATCTACACGACTTTCCCAACGAGTGGCAGACAATGATTTAAGAGTCAATCCTTTGACAGTGTATTTCAAAATTTGCCACCTATTAATAGAATTGGCAAAGATAGTATAAATCCGTTGTATTGTTCCAAAAAATTCTCTAGACTTTGTAATAGTGTTAGCCATGTCACACAATGCAAGATTAAGACTATGATAACCACAAGCACTATAAAAAGCTCTAGAATTTTTTTCTAAAAATCTCCTTTGAACTCCACTATGTTTTCCTTTCATATTTGCTCCATCATCATATCCTTGACCACGCATATCATTGATATCAAGACCAAGAGACTCTAATTCATTGGTTGTAACTTGAAAAGGTCCTTTACCCATGGTATCACCAACAGCCAAAACCCCCAAAAAAGATTCCTCAACGGTCACAGAATTAGAGTTAAAATTCACATACTTCACAACTATGGACATTTGTTCTTGATGACTTGTATCAGGGGTGCAATCGAGTATGATGGAGTAATACTTTGCTTCCTTTATCTTCTTGATAATTTCTGTTTTAACTTGATTAGCTAGTAATTGTATCAACTCATTTTGGATATTATGCCCAAGATAGTGTACATGGAGTTCATCGTTCATAATACGTCACACATGTTCTTTCATAATCGGATCAAACTCTTCCAACATCCCAATAAACCCCAAAAAGTTTCCATTGCTTTTCTGATACAACTTCTCATTTGATCCATGAAATGCTAAGCCATGTTTTGCAAGATATTTCACAAGTGCAATAATCCTGAAAATGATTTGTTTCCAATAATCTCTTTCTTTTTTAAATTGTTCATATGCTACTTTGTCAATTGTTTCGTTGCAATTCAACCTTTGACGCATTTCAAACTATTGATTCATATTCTTCATATGCTCTAAGCTAACTTCATGCTCTTTAAGTCTACGATTAGCATGTTTCCAATCCTTAAAACCTTCACTATCTAACCCACCTTTTGGATGCCCTTTTCTAAAAAGTTTACAACAAAAACAAAAGAGTTTGTCAAGCTCTTTTGAATACACTAGCCATTCTCTATCACATGTCTCCCTGTTTTTTAGAATTCTAGTATACATGGTTGTAGAAAAACGTCTTCTAAGTTCATCCATGGGACCCTTAACAATAGTCAAATCTCTTTTTGGACCTTTCTTAACCAATTCTTTAATCAAGTTATGATTAAGCCCATCCCAAGTTCTAGGATCAAAAATATCAATACTCGGATTAACATTAGCATCATCTTTACCCGCATTAGCTTAATTTATATTTGCATTAACATCCTCTTCATTCTCATCAACATCCACATCAACACTAACATCATCTTCACCCAAATTGACATCAGCTTCATCTACGTTATCTTCACTCTTATTAGCTTCATCCACATTAACATCCACATTATCTTCACTCAAATTAGCTTCATCCATATTAACATCCACATTATCTTTACCCACATTAGCATCCACATTAGATGTAGAACTTTGAGGTTGTTTTGAGAAAAACTTGTATATACGATTTTGTCTTGTTTCTTCGGCCTTTCTTTTGTCTTCCTCTAGTTTCTTTTTTTTTTTTTTTTCGTTTTTGACTACCCAATAGGTGCTTGTATTTGGGAATGGGAGGATACTTTCTAGTTTCTAAAAAAAAATTCAAAGTTTCATCATATATAAAGCATCCAAGTAATTAAGTAAACATTCAAACATGGCATATTTAAAAACTGAATAGTTAAACATCAAAGTTTATACTTTAAAATTTAAAGGCTAATTCGTAACATTCAAATGAATAATCAAAAGTATACATACAATTTAGGTAACAGTAAGCAAATCTCAAACATTCAAAACTTGTAATCGCTAAGTTTTTGAACGAAAGCAACACCATTGTCGAGTACCGTCACTAAACAAAAAATTTAAAAACACGTAATCCCTAAACAAAAAATTTAAAAAGTTCTAAACATTAACTACTAAACAAAAAGTTGATCGAATCTAGCCATCAATCCATCATGGCATCATTAACCACTAAACAAAAAGTTCAAAACATTCCATTATTCCAATTTGGCGTTGCTATTTTTCATATGAACTGTGAACATATATATGGAACTTAAAATAAGATTCAATGATTCATATCAACTTAGAACTTAAAACATATATTTTATAACACTTAATACAGTACAAGATACACATGTTTAGTTGTTTACCTTATGTATATCAATATAACATTCAATAATTAATCATCATATATTCATAT
Organism: Ambrosia trifida; assembly: GCA_028751855.1. NCBI lineage: Eukaryota > Viridiplantae > Streptophyta > Magnoliopsida > Asterales > Asteraceae > Ambrosia > Ambrosia trifida. The sequence goes on from CM054122.1 coordinate 209,539,769, forward strand.
TAACCGGTTTCAATTTAATGAACAATTGAAAAACATCAGCGTAGAACTTAAAACGCAGATCAGATTATCAGAATTCAGAAGCCAAACAAGAAGACGAAGTAGATAGAAGTTGACTCGGAAGCAAGGTTTTACCGATTTGGCGTTGCTTGTTTTGATTAATCGTGAAGCATGCTGGAACGTTGTTGTTACAGTTACGTTGTTGTTTGACGTTTGGTTTCTTTGGCCATTCATAATGTCCAGAGTACAAGATAATAACCTAACCAATGGATTGGGCCTTGAAATATTGCAGGCCCTAATATATTTCTGGCCCTCAGCTATAGCCCAGCCTGGCCTTGCTTTGGGCCGGGCCTGCTTGGAATTTGTGTGGTCAAAAGGCTCTATATACACCTCCTGTGATGTCATACGCTTCATATGGTGTCTATATGTAACAACCCGACACCGACCCCCAAAATTTTTCGAGTAATAATATTATTACCGGGTAATAAAAGCGAACCAAAACCAATAATGAGCGAGCCGGTTAAGCTCGAAACTATAAACCGAACGATTATATATAACATGTTATTAGATAAAACGCATTACGAGACCGAACTAATACGCGTAACGAACCCGACTCGTGACTAATGAGATTAGTCACCATGGGGACACATGGCATGATCACCATGTGCCCCATGGCACTCTTTATATTATTACACACATACATACATGTCAATATATAAACCCATCCATATTACCCATCCCCCTTTTGTCTGTTACCAACACACACATTACACAATACATAGAGAGAGAGAGTGAGCTAGAGAAAGAAGAGGAGGAGCCGGAGGTGCTCCGCCACCGCCTCCGGCGGAGCTCCGGCAGCCGGACACCCAACCAACCCCCTCACCTTCAACCTTTCACCCATTATTAGTGTTATAAAGAGAAAGAGTGGCAGATCTGGAAGAATCTAGAGAGAGAAAGTCGAGCAGAAGAGAGAGAGAGTCGTAGAGAGAGAGGCGCAGAGGAGAGAGAGGCAGAGAACTAGAGAGAGAAGGAGAATAACCGGAGAAGAAGATGAAGCGGAAGGTGACGGTGACAGGGTGGTGGTTCTGTGCAGCGGCGGCGTCCCGTTCCCCAAACCCAAACGAGGTAAAAACCTCAAACCATATTCCTTTTCTTGGTCTTGAAGCTCAATAATGAGGATTATAGATGTAGATGAGATTGTGGTGGATTATTGTTAGAGATGATGGCGGCACTGGGGTTTGTACGGTGGTCACCGGTGGGGGTTGGTTCGGGTCAGAGGTCAACCGAAGGGGTCCAGATGGCGGTTTCAGGGGTTCAGGACAGAAGATTAGTGGTGGTTGTCGAGTGGTGAGTAGCCAGTGATGATGGTGGTGGTGGCCTCGGTGGTCACAGGTGGTTAACGATGGTTGTGGTAGTGATAAGGTGGTCAGGAAGCTCGAGTCGGGTACAGAGACGAATCTAGGAGATGGGTCAAACCAGGGTCAACGGAAGTCAACTGGTCAACATAAGTCAACCGGGTTAGACCGGTCAACGCGAACCATAATCCGAGGAGCTAAGGTATAACCGAACCCGAGGACTTGGTAATTATATTTATTTATAAACTAATTGTTTATAACTTGCGTGCGGGACTTGTCGAGCATTACAAACCAACCAAATCAAACGTACAAGTGTAACTAGTATATATACTTAGTAAGGACATTAAGACGTGAGGCTTGGACGTATACTTTGGGTAGATTGATACTTTGAACTTGATATGAGGAGTTGGACATTATGACATAATACTCGGACACGACCATAACCAAAACAGATCATAGTGATAGAACTTGGACATTAGATTGGATACTTGAACCTTAGCATGTGGATATTCGGACTAGTAGTCAAGACATGAGAATCGATCACGATTAAGAGATCACACAAGACGAGTTATATTATATGCGAACTTGATAAATGGGACGTAGACATAAGAACCATAGGATGTAATAATATACACTTGGATAGACGAATTAGCCACCTAAACCTTGGATAACATGGAGCTTGGAACCTTCGGACACTTTGGACTAACTACGCCGCTCAAACATTTGGGAGATTAGACATGGACTTGGTTAGGCGAACCTATATTGAAGGATGTTAGATAAGTATATAAAACACTACTAAGCTATACTAAATATTAACTCATAAAATAGAACGGATACTGGTCGATAATTATTAGACATGTGACACTAGATTATAATCCGACAACATAGATTCAAATATATAACATTTAGATAATATACTCGACGACCAAGGTCGAGCATAGATACTAGACGATATCATAAGGGAAACGACTAAAGAACATAAAGCTTTAATAGAAACCAGAAGCTCGAGCTCGTCCCACACGTGTAACCATTACAAATAAAACCCAGACTAATAATGTTGTCGACTTAGGATTCGACCAGGAGTTTAGCCGTACGAGACGTCAGGCGCTTTGGTTACTATAAACTATACATATGCATTGGTATCCAGGTGAGTCCCGTGAACCTCCCCACTTTTTGCTTTTATAAACGTTTTGGGGTGAATGCATGCTTCCTTGTTATAAACTGTTTGATGTGACAAGATAGTAGCTGCCGAATAACCATACCGACACTCATTAACCCAGGGGATTGGGCCACTTAATATGTGGGTAGCGCTATTTGGGGAAACCCCCACACACAGTGGATCCGGAAGCCCGGAAAACCCTCCACTGAGGCCTGTGGGCCGTTGTGACATGTATTTTGCCAGGAGAATCTATAATGGCAGTAGATAGATTCTGTGTTAGGTTTGAGGTGTCGCTTGTACATCACCATATGCTGAACCGTGTAAACTTTATGAACTTGCTTTTGAAATAATAAACTTATTGAAAACCATTTAAACTAACGCACGGACTCACCAGCGTAATCGCTGACCCAAAACCATTTTAAGCATGTGTTCAGGTACCTGTCTGAGTTGGAAGGATGGAGCAGCTACGACTCGGAGTATCCCTGGCGGACGAATCAGAAGTCAAGCGAGAACCTTAGATATTACCCGAAGTATTTGTATTAGAGATTGTACGGTATTTAGACATGTAAACAATTATTTATAGTAATATATATACATTGCTTCCGCTGTTTGCTTGCATTGCGTGATGTTTTTGGTAACCATCTGTATTCCGACCGGGCCCACCTGGGTCGGGTTGTGACAGTTGGTATCAGAGCAAACAGCTGAAGCGAATAAGAACTCCATTAGGCTTCAACTGTAAGCCCTAGGATCCTAACCTTTGAAGCCACAAAGTTTATTTCCGTTTGGAGAACCGAAATGTGACGAATAAACTGGAGACGCAACAAGGTGATACCGAACGAGTCGGCCACGGGTACTGAACACATCAGGATGAGACCTTGCCAGGAACACTCGAGTAAACTAGCGGGACCAACCACGAGAAAGTGAGGTGTCATGATTTTCAATGAGAATGTACTTGGATGCTTAAGTGAGGCGAGGAAGTGATTATGGTCGCGAACATAATCATGAATCCGCAGGCACAAGGGCATTTCGGGGATATTTTCTTAAAGATCATGAGAGTCGAACTAACAACCTTAAATGCGAACTTTGTCTAAACCACATCAGCCTTGCTACCAACGACTTAGGAATACATTTCGCCTTTTGTGCTTTTTGGTTCTTAAACCATAATGTGGTCAGTTGACGGATTGTAGTCTCGAATCCATTAAGTGATTTCCCCTGTTTGCGTAGAACATTTTGACTAAGTCGCTTGTGAGAAACTCCTTGTTTATATAATAAACATCCTAAATGCCTACTTTGGAAGACCAAACTCATACTCGATGCTCCGTTTTTGGTCATGAAACCTTACTTAAGACATCCCTTGAGACTCGAAATCATTCATTGAACCTTTGTACTTAATCTTTCAATTGGAAATATCGTGAGATAACACTCTGACAAGCGTGTTGAACTCTATTTGTCGCGTTCCCCTTGATTTCATCTCGCAAAATCTTGAAAATCCATGGGTACTTTAGCAAAACTTGTGAGCAAACGCATCCAATCGTGTCCAGAAACTTGGTGATCTTTCCGTATTTATCATCAAAGACCCTTGTACACCATGTTCTAAACCATTTTAAAGACGCCAGAGTACAAAACTTCACTCATTCGTTAATCCTTTAATGTTTGAGTTCCCTTCCAAACTTCGCAAAATTTTGAAACTCCAAGAGTACTTTAGCGAAACTATGAGCAAAATCATTCCACTGTACTCATAAATCTAGTGATCTTTCCGTTTAATCAACCAAAAAGCTCTTGGACACCATGATTTAAACCTCTCTGGTAACATTTAAGTGTGTAACTTTCGTGTTTGTTCCTTGTCCTCTAGATATTTACGTTCCTTTCGGATTGTACAAACTCCTGAAACCTATGTGAACATCAAGAAAACTCTTTCTATTTGTTACGAAGCCATTAATTTTGACCAAAGCAAAACATTTGCTCTTTCCCCATGATATCCAAAATTTTATCAGTCATGTTATTTCGATCATTCTTGTTATTCGAGTTAGTATCATTAAGATACATAACACCTTAATGTAAGGTAAATCGGCGATTACGATCCCGATCGTAATCGAGAATCTACACATACGTTATGGTGGTATGAAATTCCATGAAGGTTTTTGGGAAAGATTTCCAGTACATTTTTGAAGTACCAAAGGTGTGGTGGGTTAGCTGCGGTACACCCTATATATAAACACCGATGGTACATCAGGAATGGGACTGGAAATCAATCCAAAGATAAATCATATCCCTTGAAAAAGACTTTCAGTATGTTTCTGAGGTATCAAAGGTGTGGTGGGTTAGCTGCGGTACACCCTATATATAAACACCAATGGTACGTCAGGAATAAGTCTGGAGGTCTGAACCAGAATAAATTCTAGCCTGTTTTCGGACATTGTATCAAACCAGATATCCTTTTTCCATTATTTTGGATGAAGTCATTGATTCTGATAAAATATCACAGTGCTTTCGAAGATGATACGCCCGACGTGAAAACAAATAAAAGGTATGAACCTTCCATTTTTCCAGTGAAACTCTCTGACCAAAACTAGAAGATACCATTTCATATACTGACACTAAGGTTCCTCAAGAATCTATTTTTATAAACTCGCTTGTGGGAAATGGAAACACCTAAAACCATTTCGGCCTTATATTGTAAACGCCAAGGAAAACACTCGATATGAATAGTACTTCTTTACCAAAGCCCAAGTGACGCCCAACTTGGCAAGTGTAAAGTTGATTTTCTTTTACTCGTCCATTCGAACACCTTTCATCCCTCCCCATTGATTTGTTTCGTTTAGACTTGTAAGGAAAATGAAACATGATCATTTTTAAAACCAATCGAACGGCCAAAAGCTCGAGGAATATAAAGATCCTCTTTCCATGATTTCCATTTCATCGCTGTTTACTTACTCATTTTGACGACTGTCAAGCCACTGATTTGCTAAACCTCTCTGTATTTGTACACTTTACCGATAAGGTATTCTTCATACTCTCGTCTTGAAGTAATATTATTACCGGGTAATAAAAGCGAACCAAAACCAATAATGAGCGAGCCGGTTAAGCTCGAAACTATAAACCGAACGATTATATATAACATGTTATTAGATAAAACGCATTACGAGACCGAACTAATACGCGTAACGAACCCGACTCGTGACTAATGAGATTAGTCACCATGGGGACACATGGCATGATCACCATGTGCCCCATGGCACTCTTTATATTATTACACACATACATACATGTCAATATATAAACCCATCCATATTACCCATCCCCCTTTTGTCTGTTACCAACACACACACATTACACAATACATAGAGAGAGAGAGTGAGCTAGAGAAAGAAGAGGAGGAGCCGGAGGTGCTCCGCCACCGCCTCCGGCGGAGCTCCGGCAGCCGGACACCCAACCAACCCCCTCACCTTCAACCTTTCACCCATTATTAGTGTTATAAAGAGAAAGAGTGGCAGATCTGGAAGAATCTAGAGAGAGAGAAAGTCGAGCAGAAGAGAGAGAGAGTCGTAGAGAGAGAGGCGCAGAGGAGAGAGAGGCAGAGAACTAGAGAGAGAAGGAGAATAACCGGAGAAGAAGATGAAGCGGAAGGTGACGGTGACAGGGTGGTGGTTCTGTGCAGCGGCGGCGTCCCGTTCCCCAAACCCAAACGAGGTAAAAACCTCAAACCATATTCCTTTTCTTGGTCTTGAAGCTCAATAATGAGGATTATAGATGTAGATGAGATTGTGGTGGATTATTGTTAGAGATGATGGCGGCAGTGGGGTTTGTACGGTGGTCACCGGTGGGGGTTGGTTCGGGTCAGAGGTCAACCGAAGGGGTCCAGATGGCGGTTTCAGGGGTTCAGGACAGAAGATTAGTGGTTGTTGTCGAGTGGTGAGTAGCCAGTGATGATGGTGGTGGTGGCCTCGGTGGTCACAGGTGGTTAACGATGGTTGTGGTAGTGATAAGGTGGTCAGGAAGCTCGAGTCGGGTACAGAGACGAATCTAGGAGATGGGTCAAACCAGGGTCAACGGAAGTCAACTGGTCAACATAAGTCAACCGGGTTAGACCGGTCAACGCGAACCATAATCCGAGGAGCTAAGGTATAACCGAACCCGAGGACTTGGTAATTATATTTATTTATAAACTAATTGTTTATAACTTGCGTGCGGGACTTGTCGAGCATTACAAACCAACCAAATCAAACGTACAAGTGTAACTAGTATATATACTTAGTAAGGACATTAAGACGTGAGGCTTGGACGTATACTTTGGGTAGATTGATACTTTGAACTTGATATGAGGAGTTGGACATTATGACATAATACTCGGACACGACCATAACCAAAACAGATCATAGTGATAGAACTTGGACATTAGATTGGATACTTGAACCTTAGCATGTGGATATTCGGACTAGTAGTCAAGACATGAGAATCGATCACGATTAAGAGATCACACAAGACGAGTTATATTATATGCGAACTTGATAAATGGGACGTAGACATAAGAACCATAGGATGTAATAATATACACTTGGATAGACGAATTAGCCACCTAAACCTTGGATAACATGGAGCTTGGAACCTTCGGACACTTTGGACTAACTACGCCGCTCAAACATTTGGGAGATTAGACATGGACTTGGTTAGGCGAACCTATATTGAAGGATGTTAGATAAGTATATAAAACACTACTAAGCTATACTAAATATTAACTCATAAAATAGAACGGATACTGGTCGATAATTATTAGACATGTGACACTAGATTATAATCCGACAACATAGATTCAAATATATAACATTTAGATAATATACTCGACGACCAAGGTCGAGCATAGATACTAGACGATATCATAAGGGAAACGACTAAAGAACATAAAGCTTTAATAGAAACCAGAAGCTCGAGCTCGTCCCACACGTGTAACCATTACAAATAAAACCCAGACTAATAATGTTGTCGACTTAGGATTCGACCAGGAGTTTAGCCGTACGAGACGTCAGGCGCTTTGGTTACTATAAACTATACATATGCATTGGTATCCAGGTGAGTCCCGTGAACCTCCCCACTTTTTGCTTTTATAAACGTTTTGGGGTGAATGCATGCTTCCTTGTTATAAACTGTTTGATGTGACAAGATAGTAGCTGCCGAATAACCATACCGACACTCATTAACCCAGGGGATTGGGCCACTTAATATGTGGGTAGCGCTATTTGGGGAAACCCCCACACACAGTGGATCCGGAAGCCCGGAAAACCCTCCACTGAGGCCTGTGGGCCGTTGTGACATGTATTTTGCCAGGAGAATCTATAATGGCAGTAGATAGATTCTGTGTTAGGTTTGAGGTGTCGCTTGTACATCACCATATGCTGAACCGTGTAAACTTTATGAACTTGCTTTTGAAATAATAAACTTATTGAAAACCATTTAAACTAACGCACGGACTCACCAGCGTAATCGCTGACCCAAAACCATTTTAAGCATGTGTTCAGGTACCTGTCTGAGTTGGAAGGATGGAGCAGCTACGACTCGGAGTATCCCTGGCGGACGAATCAGAAGTCAAGCGAGAACCTTAGATATTACCCGAAGTATTTGTATTAGAGATTGTACGGTATTTAGACATGTAAACAATTATTTATAGTAATATATATACATTGCTTCCGCTGTTTGCTTGCATTGCGTGATGTTTTTGGTAACCATCTGTATTCCGACCGGGCCCACCTGGGTCGGGTTGTGACACTATATGCCTTATATAACTTCATACGAGGCGTACAGAAGTACAATGCACAAGTTTCTTTGTCAAACATGTCACCTCGTATCTGTATACGTCTCCTATGATGTCATACGCCCCATATGCTTTTCTATATGCCTCATATGACCTCATACGAGGCATATAGAAGTACAAGGCACAAGTTTCTATGTCAGACATGTGACCTCGTACCTGTATATGCCTCCTTGATACCATACGCGACCTATAAGGCCTTTTTTGCTTCTTTCGTTGACAACAACCGTGTTTCTTGGGAGGTGACATCGTACCCATACGTGGAGTATCTAGCCATACGCTCCATATGGTTGTAGTATTTGATTGCATGAACACCCCGTCTGTTCTTCAAAGTTTTAACCAACTCAAAAAATATCCTCCGAAAACTCACCATTTGATCACCAAATATAACGTACTACGATGTCTTGAAAGAGCATGTGAGAATCGTTACGTGATTGTGACTGGGCGACCGAAGACAAAAGGTGTAGGAGAGACAACAAGGACCGTAAAGATATGGTTCAGTTGCGATCGTGGTGGCGAAAGCAAAAGTAAAGCCAGTGTTCCACGTTCTGGTTAGCAAAAAAAATAATTGTCCTTTTAGGATGGTAGCAAAAATAGACGCAAAACGTGGTGCATGGGTGTTAGATGTGAAGAATGGTCAACATAACCATGATCCTGCTCAACATTTTGAGGGTTACACATTTGCTAGAAGATTGTCTCTGGATGAAGAACGTTTGGTGGAGACGTTGTACTTTCAAAACATGGAGCCACGTAACATACATTTAACACTAAAAGAAGAGAACCCAAATAACGTTTCTATTCTGCAAGACATACACAATGTCATAAAGAAGATCAAACAAAAAACGCAAGGCAATCAAACTTCAATGCAGAGACCGGAGAAGTTGTTGCATGATAAAAAAGTATATTTACTACATGCGGGAAAATCCTCCATAGATGAGGTGGATGGGTTTTTCTTTGTCCATCCCCACTCATACGAGCGGTGGCGTGCATTCCATCATGTGTTGATGATCGGCACAACCTAAAATCGTCTCCGCCAGTTTGGTGGAAAAGAAGGACCGGGGTTTTGTAGTTTGTTTTAAGGTATGTTTTTTTTACCCTTTCAGTTTTCTTCTTCTTTTTTTCTATTTTTTTTTTTTTGGGGGGGGGGGGGGTGTTTGGGTTTATAATTTTGGGGTTTTATTGAAGGTTTGTTATGGGTTACGATTGTGGTGGGTGACGGTTGGGGTAAGGTTGAGGGTGGGTAATGGTGGGGGTTGAGGGTGGGTGACGAGTGGTGAGGGTGGTGGTGGTTTCGGTTGGTGGTGGTGGGGGTTGAAGGTGGGTGATGAGTGGTTTCGGTTAGTGGTGGTGGTGGTGGGGGGGGTTGAGCGTGGGTGACGAGTGGTGGTGGTTTCGATTGGGGTGAGGTTGAGGGTGGGTAATGGTGGGGATTGAGGGTGGGTGGCGAGTGGTGAGGGTGGTGGTGGTGTGCGAGGTTGCGGGGTATGAAGATACGGGGGATTGTAGCGATTGATTAGGATACATTGAATGAGATGGGAGAGGGTGACAGGGCATGACAGATTATTGGGTAGGACTCACCGTGGCATAGATTGTTTAATCTAGTTTCCACACCGACGTACCCGGAGTTGGTGGTGGAGTTTCTCTCCACCTTTCAGTATGATCCACGGGGCCTTGACTCGGGAGGTGGAAAGGTTGCGGCGTGAGGGTGTCGACCCGTTGCCCGATTTACCGCCACCAGCACAGGATTCAGATAGGGACGACGCATGTGAGGGTTAGGATGGTTGGTTGGAGGTCTATTTAGTTTTTATGGTATGTTTTAGTTTGTTTTTAGAGTTAATGGTCAAAATCGTCTCTGAGGTTTGGTTAGTTTTGTCACATCAGTTCAAAATCGAAACTTTTTACATCTGGGTCCTTCTATTTTACATTTTTTGTCAAATTCGTCCCTGACAATAAACCCAGTTAACTATTGTCATTAACTCTTGGGGTATTTTTGTCTTTTTGGATGCCCCTTTTTTAAAACCCAATTTAAACAGAGTTATTTATACCCCAGAAGACAAAAATACCCAGATGTAAAAAGGAGACAGTAAAATAGACAAAAATACCCCAGAGTTAACGATAATAGTTAACTGGGTTTAGTGTCAGGGACGAATTTGACAACAAAATGTAAAACAGAAAGACCTAGATGTAAAAAGTTTCGATTTTGGACTGATATAGCAAAACTGGCCAAACATCAGGGACGATTTTGGCCATTAACTCTTGTTTTTATGTACGAACTCAAATCATGTTATTAATAGATATTTTATATTTTGATTGTGTATTGTTATTTTTTAGTATGTTTGTCTTGGTGTGATTTGGTTTGTGGCTTAAAATTTTGTTAAACTTGTTAAAAATGTTAATAAAGAACAACAAACATCTAAAATGACGTATTATTTACTAAGTTAAACGTATAAGTTGTTTGTAAGATATTTAGAATAAAAAAAACATGTGTATGTCGTTAAAAAAAATAATTTGTAACATTTTTTACAAACTATATCTCGTAACATATCTATGTCTTATACCAAACGTTTAAAATTTTTAAAAAATAAACGTGCTAACCAAAGAAAACCATAGTTTCTTCTAAAAAACCCCAGACATAACATATGGGGCGTAAGGTATCATATAAGGCATATAGGATGATTTATCTGACACCCAATGATTACTGGCTCAAAAATCAATAAAGTGAAACCCATATGGGGCGTACGGTGCCATACGTCCCATATGAATTTGTCAGGGTGTTTAGATAAGTGAGGGGGTGTGTAGATATGAAGAGTCATTCACTCCCACAATTTTCACCATTGAAAAATAGACCCCGCATGTACCAAATGGCGCATTATACCCCTCCACTCCCCACAGTCTAAATAATTGTAGCACATCCCATTTAACTTTTATAATTCACCATTTACACCTTTCACTATTATAATAACATAGTGTAATGTTTTATAAAATTCAAAATATACCGTTGCGATTTTGCGGGATGAAAATAGGGCGGGTTTTGGTAATCCCAATACCCGATTATATAAGCTTGTCTTATATCTGGGCCAAAACTCGCTGAGTATCTAGCAGGTAACTACCCGTTGGGTATCAGGGATACCCGCAGGTTTCGGACATACACGTTAGTTTATTAAAATATCAGTTGGCTGTATTCGGCCTAAAACCCGTCGAGTATATATTTGGTAACCAATTATCATTTACAATCTGGATGTTACCAAAAGAGTACAAAAACCATTGGGGTTGGTGGTCCAATGGTAAGGCAAAGCCTTTTAATACACTAAAAGTGTAAGGTCTTGAGTTCAAGTCTCACAAGGAGCAAGAAATTCGCCTTTAAAAAAAAAGAAAGAAAGAAAGATTACAAATAAAGTGGATGCCAAACTTGAACACCAATATGTAATTTTTGGCAAATCATGAAAACAAACCTTAAGAATTTTGCAATGTAATAAGAATATATCTTTAAAGAAGTAGGAATATTGATCTTCATATGCAAAAGTTTCGAAAATTTTTTGAAAAAAATATTTTTTTTACATGTTAAATTGAATTTTTATAATTTATTTAACATGTTTAATTTATGGTTTCACCGTTCCTTACTTCTTTAAGGTTTCTCATTGAACCTCACTATATGTACAAAGGTCATATTTCGTGAGAAGTATTAAAAATTGATATGTAGGCAAACATAACAATTAAAAACCGAAAACAGTGTATTTTAGGCTTAAAACTTAAAACACCATGTCAAGAACATTAAGCAGTGTGTTTTAAGTGTTAAGTAGTGTGTTTTAGCTGTCTTTTAAATTCAATGGTTGCCGATTTACGCAATAAGACTACACGATGTGGTTATGAAGGTGAAGAGGCACAAAACGACGTGTTGTAGCCACATCAGTTCCCTTCTAACCTCCAAAAAAACCACAGGTTGGTGGTGGCATAGGAGAGTAGCGTTGAAAGGTCTTCAAGCCATAAGGGGTCAGCCACCACACCGTATAACCTAAACTACAATCTAAAAACATGGTTGATCTAGACTTGACTAAATATGTTACATTTAGGTTCAAAAACTTTTTATTTCAACAAATCAAGGATCAATTAAAACAATTTATGTTTGCAGAAATAATAATTATCGAAAAACATTGGGTTTTTTTTTTTTTTCATTGTTGAGTGGGGTGTATGCAAACAATTAGACTGCACCTGCCAATGATATATGCCACTTTCTTTGTGGCAAAATTTTTGGGGGGGTGTATAGCCTTAAAACGCCACTATACATATATACGTGGCATCTAAAGATTGCCTCTTTCAATCATATCTTTTTTACTTCAACTTTATCGAGGTATCAAGATGTTGTTGGTTGGCTCATGTATGGACCACACCCCACGTGTTATCAGTATCACTATGCTTTAGGGTTTTAGGGCTTGTTTGGTAGCATCTTAAATAGGCTATGAACCATTTAGCTCTGAATAATTCAGCTTTTAAACTGTTTGTTTCAACTTAAAATATGCTCTGAATAGAATGGTTAAAAGCTAAACCATTCAGACTTGGTGCATAGCTGAATCATTCAGCACTTAATCATTCAGAGTCTCTTAACCATTCAGACCTCTTAATGATTCAACACTTAATAACCAAACAACCCCTTAGTCATTTGTAATGGCAGTTTGTTTTCGCTTATAGCGCAATCCATAAAACTAACCCGAATTTCAGATAGAATCAGTTTGAAAATCACAAATTCGAATTCGACTCAAAACCGAATTCAAATTTCGGTTCAGATAATTATACGCCTATTCGAAAAATTCTAACCGAATTCAAAACTTTATTTGGTTTAGATCTCGTCATTTTTAAGTGGGAATCTAACAATAAACACTTGTAAACATCTCCATTCCTACCGGAAATGTACTCCATGTTTGCGCCATGCTTAAGTATTGATGTGAATGGCTAATTGGTCCACGTATGGGTTGTTGTCCTCACTTTTCTTCATACTTTTTTATTGGTGTGCCAACTTAAAACTACTCAATGGTGGGCAACTTTCTTTCCATCTCTTCACCTTATTTTCTTGGAACATAATTAGTAAATTAGACACACCTAGTTCATTGGCACCGGAGGCGATCAGGTTCCCGACAAGGGTTTAGCGGGTGGTCCACAGTAACTTCTCAACTCCCCAGGGGCGAAGATTTGTTTTCACTAGATTAGGGTTCTCTATCCAGAAAGGGGTGGCGGCGTAGTTTGTTGCCCGCTTACCTGCCATCCTTATGTAATTTGCTCATTTTATTGAAATGAAAGTCTTTGTAAGAAAAAAAATCCTATCTATGTAAAATTTGCTCATTTTATTGAAATGAAAGTCTTTGTAAGAAAAAAAAAATCCTATCTATGTAAAAAATGGATTTATATAAAACCGGTAGCGTAGCTTGGAGATCGAATTGGCGGGGTCCGGACTCATTTTTTCCCGACCGGTAGAGAGAAGAAGATCAAATCGATGGGAGCCAGACTCAATTCATATAAAAATTACCTACGAAAATGGTAAAATTTCACCACTGCGCCAAAAAACGACTGGGGCCAGGGTACCCCCTGGCCCTCACAAACCTTCGCCTCTGCAGTGCTGGCTTAAGGGAGAGTATTTTAAAGCTTTGGCTTTAAGCCCCTAGATTTTAAAAGATTTATTTAAATATGTGGTATATTTTTGTTATTAAGATGATAAATCTTTAGGTTAATATTTCTATTGGTCTGCAAGCTTTTTGCATATATTATGTAAATAGTTTTAATCTTACATATGTTGTTATCTTTTACGTAAGTTTTAGTTTTGGATAAAAACCTCATTTTAGTGCCATTGGGGTTGGTGGCCCAATGGTAGAAGCAAAACTTCTAGGAACACCTAAGGGGAGGTCATGGGTTCAAGTCTCACAAGGAGTGAAATTTGCCGTTAAAAAAAAAACCTTATTTTAGTATTTGTTTTAGGCCTTCATAAAGGTTGGCTTTAGCCAGACCCTACCAAAAATATTTTTAGTTATCAAATATCTATATAAAAGGTAGGATCAACCTAAGTATCGTACTGTTTTTACATTACTTTGCTAAAATAATATTATTGGGTGTCATCTAAATTCTTGCCAAAACGACATTTTTAACCTATTTAGGGGTCGGGTATGCCAAGAACTCAAACATGAAATTTGTCACAGACCTCCAAAGTTTAAGATAACTAATATCGTATGATACCAAGTATTCAAGTCATCTTGATTTGAATGAATTTTAGGGAAATCGTATTTTCGTAAAGAAATAAATCTCATACCCAAGGTTATTCAATAACGAACATAACCCTATACCGGTGAAGTGAAGATATCTTTTTCTATCTACCCCATGAACAAGATCTTTCAAATACAATTATAATTTCAATGGCCCCTACGAATTAATTTCAAATGAAACCAAAAGCCAATTTTTTCACAATAGCAAACCTTCGTTTGTTTGGGTTTTTCTCGTTCATCCTTTTTCAATTCGATCCTCAAAATGATCAACGAAAATGACATAGTTTAGCAATTTTCAATCGCTTTATATATTATCTTAAACAACTTTTTATTCTTGAAGCAATAGTCTTTCATGAAGACGGTTCTTTGGCTATGCTCACTGTCGATTTTTCAAACGCGTTCAACATGATTGACCGCACTGCCCTTCTTCGAGAAGTTCTCCAGCATTGCCCGTCTATCTACGAGCATGTTTGGCTCTCCTTATTTCCATCTCCTTATAACTTTTTACAAAAAGTCATAAGGAGTTTTGAAAAGTTACTCTCCACTTACTTTTCAAAAACTCCTTTTTCATGTTATAAAATCTCATAAGTAGAAGTCATAAGTCACCTTTCCCAAACACTTTTTTAACTTATCAACTTTTTGGAAAAGTAATAAGTTATAAGGAGGTGGAAATAAGGAGAGCCAAACATGCTCTACTTGTGGGTCCAGTTCTTATATGCCCAGCCAGTTAGGTTGTATGTTGGTAATGATTGTATAGGGGCCACTACGGAGGTTCAGCAGGACCCTTTAGGTCCCCTCCTTTTCGCCTTGGCATTACACCCTATGGTTCTCCGGGTGCAAGAAAAGTGTAACCTTCCATTTCATGCGTGGTACCTTGATGATGGGACGATTATTGGTGAGGCCACTGAGGTTGCGAAAGCCTTAGACATCATTCGGGAGGAGGGGCCATCCGTGGGGCTTCAGCTGAATATTAAGAAAACTGAGGTCTTTTGGCCGTCTTGCAATGGGGTGAAACTTAGGGACGGACTGTTCCCCAGTGGGATTGGCAGGCCAGAAAAGGGGGTAAAGCTCCTTGGTGGGGCTGTTAGTCGAGACTCTTACTTTATACGGGAATTGGCAGGGCGGAGAGCCTCGCGCGCGGTTGATCTTATGAAACTTTTGCCCTGCCTTAGGGATCCTCAGAGTGAACTCCTCTTGCTCAGATCTTGTATGGGGGTCGCTAAGTTGCTTTTTGGTTTGCGGACCTGCCAACCTGCCATGATGAATGAAGCGGTATCATGTTTTGACAAGGGTCTTCGGGAAGCCATCGAAGACATTGTGGTATGTGGGGGTCCGTTCTTTGGTGACCTACAGTGGCGATTGGCGTCCTTGCCGATGCGTTTGGGAGGACTAGGGCTCCTCTCAGCAAAGTATGTTGGGGTGTATGCTTTTGTGGCATCGCGAGCTCAATCTTGGAATCTCCAGGACCATATCTTACGGAATAGCGGGGTTGTCGACATGGACTTGGACTACGTACAGGCCCTCGAAAGGATAAATGACTATCTCCCAGGTTTTGATATTGGCGGTTTTTCTAACAAGGACACCGCCCCACCCAAAGCCTCAGAAAACTTTGGCGAATGCTCTTTTTGGCAAAATCGCGCAGAGCCTGGGTGAAGCTTTTGATCTGTCCCCCGCCAAAAGGCAGTTATTGAATGCTTGCAAAGCCCCCATGCCCAAGATTTCCTGAATGTTATCCCAATCGAAGGTTTGGGCCAAACCATGTCTGGGGTTGAATACAGGGCAATTCTTAAATATCGATTGGTGATCCCTATGTACCATGAAGATGAAGTCTGTCCGATTTGCCGTAAGGCATGCTTGGACAAATACGGGGAACACGCGGTTCACTGTAAGGAATTGCCTGGTTTCAAATATAGGCATGACTGGGTCCGGGACGTTCTTTGGGACATTTTAAGAAGGGCTGGGATCTCAGCCAAGAAGGAAGCTCCTGTGAACTTCCTATCGGACCCCGCAGAAGGGAGATCCACCCTACGTCCAGCAGACCTGTTTGTCTTTGGGTGGGTCTGGGGGAAACACACTTGTGTCGACCTAACGGGTGTATCTCCCCTGGTTGGTTTGAGGGATAGTGGTTTTGTAGCCGGGCAAGCGGTGCGGAAAGCAGAGGCGAAGAAGGTTGAGAAGCATGCTAAAGCTTGTGAGGAGAACCAACACGTTTTTGTACCCCTGGCATTTGATACCTTTGGCTCCTTGGCACCGGAAGCCATCCGTTTCCTGACCAGAGTCCAACGGGTTATCCATAGCAGTGTCTCGACTCCGGGGGGCATGGGTTCGTGTTTAGTAGGTTAGGGTTTGCCGTCCAGAAAGGGGTGGCGCCGCAGCTTGTTGCCCGTCTGCCCGCTATCTTGATGTAATTTTTTTACGTTTATCTATCAATTATTTACTAAAAAAAAAATTATTAAAAAAAAATTTAACAATTTATTTTGAATGACTAGTCCCATGTTCCCGGATTTAACAAATTTATACATTTGACTAATGGAACAATGCTCTAGTGGTATTCAGATGCCTTTATTTAAGGGAGCTCATTGGTTAGAGTCTTGTTTCTGACAAAATGTCATGCCTGAGTCAGGGGTTATATATCACTGTGGGCCTTTAGGCGGTCAGTTTCCTCTGGAATTGGTGGCGAACAGGGTCACTAACGTTGTCTGCGATCGCAAGCGTGGATAGCCCTTTGCCTATGGACAATTCAGATAGCCCGGCTTGTTGGACGTTAAAAAAAACAAATTTATACATTTGATACCACATGTCTCTTCATCATCAATATTATTTTCCATACATTAATCAATACATTTTATTGTTCATGTTACTAAAGATCTCAATACCCAGTAGTGCAGCATAGTTGGGGCGGGCGGGGGCGGCCGACCCCCCCCCCCCCCCCCTAATTTTTGCGCAGAAGTTCCGATTATATAGTATTCGTAAAGAAAATTTTAGAAATATAGGGTTTCGACCCCTGAAACTGGTTTTCGACCCCCCGAACCTTCGGGTCAAGCTTCGCCACTGTCAATACCTGACTTCCAATAAGCATTAATTTGTTCCTTGGAGTACGTATCACCTTATATTGCATATTAAGTTTTGTATGTCCCCGTTCAAAAAAAAAGTTTTGTATGTCTAATTTGCGTTTGAAGCAATCAGTTTCTTTCAGAAATAAAATATATTCTTCATAAAAAATGACATTTGTACAAACACACCGACCAATAGAGCAGTTTCATTGAAGGCCATCACCAATAGTCCAATAAGGATGAGGCAGCTGCCTTGAAGACAGTTGCCTGACTCTGAGTCGATGAATCTCTAACAAAAGACAAGATTGGATAGATACCATGCATATATATTATGATACAAAATTATGTGGATTATTAAAAGTATGCACGCTTGGGTTGTCTCATATATGTTTCCCTTCACTTGCTATGACAGCTATTAGATCTTTTAGTTTATATGTTTCTCTGATTCAGCATTGACTTACGCTCTACGGCTTTGCTGGAACTAATCTTTCATTAATTGTTTCAACTTCCTGTACTAGCTAATCTCAATTATAAATCTCGCATCCCTACACAATAAAATAAAATGATTTTTCTTGATATTGTTGGGTTTGAAGTACTCGGCTAATTGGACTTAATGATGGGGCTTATTGGGCTTAATGTTTGGTTAACATTAAAAGACCAGGGCCAGGGTGCCAATTTTTATTAGAGGTGAAAGCCTGTTTTAATTTATTAGTCCCCAAGCTTCTTAACCTAGTTATCTATATCTATGTCTATATCTATCTATATCTATATCTATATCTATATCTATACTACATTATAAAGGAGGAGACATGGGCAAATATGTCCAAATTATCCAAAGTTAAGATGACATACAAAAAGTTTTTTTTACAAATTCCTAAATTTTACCACTTTTCTTTCCTAAATGCCCCTAGCAGATAATCAACTTTTATATGAAAATGAAACTCACCCAAACTAAATAAACATACGGAATAACAATACTTTTGAACAAATTTCATATATTGGCAATGAAAGATAATAATTAATGTTACTAAAATGAATAATCTTATCTTAGCTCAACTTGTATGAGTTTTAAAACTTTGCCATAATAATACTTATATTATAAACTCTTTTCATATATATGAGTCTACGCAGCGGCAAAGTGGACGGGATGGTTCGGCTCACTAGCTACATTGGGCAATTTTTTAGCTGTTGGGTCAGATTGGGCAAGTCTATTGCAAACTTACAAATCACAACTTTTAATTTCTAAATGAAGAGTGACCTTCATATGATAGTGTATACAATATTATATTATTACTACATGCTTTTGTCATGTAAATGAACTTTGTTACTTAGCAATGTGTCTTTAATGGCACGATTATGTAGATATGCAATGACCAGGCAACTTACACAAGAGTGATGTTTATGTTCATATTGGCCTGTTACCGTAACATACCTTTGGTTTATTAAGATTTGTTCAATAATGAGTACATGGTTTTTATGGTGAACAACAATCAGTTATAAGTGGCGGTGCACATTTATTTTCTTTTCTTTTCTTTCTACGAATACTTGTTAAAACATAGTGTGCACATTTCTATTCTTTTTGCGTAACTTGGGGCAAAAAACCTAAGTATCAAAATGTTGTATTGCAACCCATTTGTGGATCCCGCTGCAACGCGCAAGTAAACCCACTAGTATCTCTATATGTATTATACTAGGTTAGTACCCGTGCAATGCATGGGATTCCTTACATTATTATTCATACCGAATATAACTTATTATATAAAGAAACTAACGTATGGTGTTAATCGATTATTGACATATTCGGATTAACGAATATTCTAAATAACTTGACATGATTTCTATCTATTTTACTAATGAGTGTTAATTACAAAATATATATAGAACTCTTAACAACTTATATCGAGGAGATTGACACAAAGTGTTTTGTTTAAACGACTTACTTTTGCGATTTATTTAACCTTGCTGAGACCTTTATCAATTTATTAACTGGTTTCCGCACCAACAACCTCGTCCCAAAGAGTCACACCAACAACCTCGTCATTGATACATATTAAAATTATTCAAAAAAAAAAAGCGAGATTAAGATAATCTAATGGATTTTAATAAAACTTACTTTAAATCATTCAGCTTTAAGTTTATCCTTTTCCTAAGTCCTGGCTATATATCGGTATCCTCTATGTCATAGCAAATCAAAACATATCCAATGAGATCTAAACTGACAATTAAAAAACTTTGTTACCTTTTTAAACATCTACAACAAAAAAATTATAAATATTTATAAAAAATATGATGTAATACTAACTTGTTATTGCACCCACAACCATGTTATCTTCAGCAATAGAGGATTTTCCTAAAATTGACTTAAAAAGAGTCAAAGCAAGCCATGTTGAGATCTGGACCAGGCGTTGCATTTCCTCACTGATGTACTGATATAAAATGTTACTTTGTGGTCATTGTTTACAAACTAAAAGTTAGCTTTATTATCAGCAAGAGAAGGCTATTGATCAATATGTAGTCATCCTGAATGAAATATTTCTCAAATCTGAAAAAAACTTATGCAAACAGCTTGCAGATATTTTGTTTTCGTATATGTTAAAGAAAGATTAAATCTACTATAAGACTATCCATTATGGCCCGCAAGCGACTAGCCGCGAGCCACAAAACATTCCATGTGGATCACTCGAACCATAACACCCTTTAGCGAGGCAAGGCACGAGCAAGTAGCCGTTAATGCACTCACGTGTGTTAGCGAGACAAAAGTCGACCGTTGGCAGCCACTAGCTGTTAGCCAACGGCTAGTTGGCCTATTTAAATAAAAAATTACCTTTTTTATTCACAAAACAATCAAATACAATATACATTTATCAAACTACACATCAAAAATCAAGCAAACAAAAAATGGATTCCTTCACAATGGCAAGGATGCTACCAACCCGCTATGGAATTCTTTGATGAAAAAGAGTATGATGTTGGTCCAACGAACGAAATCAAAGTTAAACTTAGCCAAATGCCACCACTTTCACTAGATTTAGTAATCCTGGATACACAACCACCAACAACCCAAATGCAAGGTGGTGGCCTAGGTGGTGCTAGAGGTGGTGGCCGAGGAAGGTCGGCCGGCCGAAGTGGTGGTAGGGGTGGTGAATCGCCCGAGTAAGATATTCAACCAAGGCGTCAAGTGACGCCTTGGACCAAAGTGGAGAAAATAGCCCCTTGTCGGGCTTGGGTTGAAGTATCGGAAGATCGAAAAGCGGGTATGTATTTTTTTAAACTATATACTTTTTTAATTATATACATAATTGACTTTTTAACATTAATATTTATTTTCTTATGTTCGGCGGATATGATTTCCGGGCAGTGGGCCGAGATTAGGAAATATGTGGGGTTGTTTACTAACCTTCATAACAGGAACGCTGCTCGAGTGTGAACGAGCGGGTCGAGCGATCTTGAGGTGTATCAATTTACTTGTGATGAGTGGAAAGAAGATGTGTTACGCAAGTACAAGACCAACAAGACGTGGGATGAAGACTATTTGTGGAAAATCCTACGTAATTGCTCCAAATGGGTGGAGCTAATTTCAATTAAAGACATGAGCGAAGGCGGCTCATCATCTAAGCTAGCCAAAACCTCTTCATCGGGTGGGTATATCTCCTCTACGAGCTCGAATGCTCACATGGGGATTGACCTAAACAGTGATGAGGGTCTTCCCCCGTCTCTCATAGGTCGACCCGCTGAAAGGGACAAGGTGAAAGCCAAACAAACTGCTAAACAATCCGATACGGAGTTCTCGAGGGAAATTAGCAAAATAAGGACGACAATGGAGATGACGGCGAAAGCTAAAGTCGATAAAGTTTGAATGAGGAACATGGACATTTTAACGAAAGACTTTAGCAACATACCAATGCCTCGTCGGAAGATACTTGAACTAGAACAAGCGCGTATCGTGAAGGAATTCGAAGAAGAGCTCAACATCAACGACGAGTCGTTTATTTGTTTTTTATGTTTTTTTATTAATTATGTCTTTTTAATTATTTTAATTAATGAATATTTTAAGCTTATTATTTATTTTGTGTTAAAAATTTAAATATTATATAAGTTTAAAATAAAAAAGTTTAAAAAATAATAATAAAAAACAAAAACTGGATAAAGCTGCTACTCACCTCTAGCCACAACAGCATCAGGCGAGTAAGACTATAAGGAGTGGTGGGGGGGGGGGGGGGGGAGAGGGGGATGAAGCGCCATGTGGCACTTGTGGGACCCTTGAGGGGGGGAAAATAATTGTGGGGAGTGGAAGGGGGGGAAGTGACATGTGGCATTTCTTTTTTCTTTTTTTTTATAAAAAAACTTTCATATATTAAAAACATAATAATAATAATAATAATAATAATAATAATAATAATAATAATAATAATAATAATAATACAAACCAAAAATATTAAAGTAATAAAAAAATAATTAATATTAAATAAAATAAAAAAAAATTTAAATTTTTCCCACCCAAACGTTTAAATTTGAAATTCCATAGGTTACTGTTTCAAACCGTTTGAAATTCAAAATTTCCCCCCAAACCGTTTGAATTTCAAAATTTGCTAACCCTATAAATACAACACCAAATCTGATTTTTCAGTCACACCTCCAATTCCTCATTCTCAAAACAATGAATAACATGGGTGCTGGTTTTCAAGCAGGAGCTGCCGGACCGTCTAATATCCGGCAGTACTCTCGCCGGGTCCGGGGACGGGTCCGCCCCCGGAGATAACCATTCACCTCCTCTACTCCTTCTACTGCTGCACAACCTCCTATTTCTCCTCCTCCTCCTCCACAACATTGGTTATATCCCCCTCCTGCTGCTGCTGCTGCACAATCAACCTTTTCTCCTCCTGAAGTTGATGATGACTGGACGGATGAGGAAATGGTCTGGGCCATGGATTATGTCATGGCAGTTAACGAAATGGACTGACTAATGTTGTCGGCCCCCACCCCCCGGACTGCTGCTGCTATCCCCACCCCCACCCCCCGGACTGCTGCTGCTATCCCCACCCCTACCCCCACCACCATCCCCCAACACCAGACTACCCCCATCCCCATCCCCCAACACCAGGCTACCCCCACCCCCTACCACGAGACTTCCCCAACTGAGGGGGACTTGGAAGCCCTCAGGGAGATTGAGGAGGAGGAACTCTACTGTAGCCGACCTACCCCTCCTCGTGAGTACTACTACTTCCCCTCGGATGCGAGATCCGATGGACGTGATAGCTCACGTTCCGTCTCACCCGAGTACATCACCCTCCCCGGGGAATGGGACAACTACTCTCCATAGTGGAGAAAATTAGGATTAAATAAGTAATTTAGGATTTATTTATGTTTAAATAAGTAATTTAGGAATTATTATGATTATGTAATGGTTGTTTAAGTATGTAATGGTTATTAAATAATTTAATTATGTAATGTTTTTTTATTTATTTTTTTATTTAATTTCTTTTTTTTTTTTAAAAAACGGGCATTTTAAAAATGATAATAGATTATTGTTTTTTTTATTAATAAATACCTCATCCAATAAAAACATGCCAAGTGTCCCCCTCTTTCCCCCCCACGCCGGTGAAACCCCCCGCCCCCTACCGGCGGCGGTGTTCCCCCCTCTCCCGCCCCCACTCCGCTTAGTCTAAGCGGCAGCTTTATCACTCTGCCATGTCTCTACCTACGTGGCTGAATATAAGAGGATAGAGTCATTGCTCACCTCTAGCCACAACGGATAGTCTAATAAAATACAATTTGTATAAAAAATATAAAATACAATATGCAAACAAAAAAATTAAATGTTACTGCTTGCGTACATTCCTCCATAATCCTTATCCATAAGGATCATATCTATGGAGTATAATTTGTTTTCTTCACCATTTATTTTTCTCCTCCATACCTTCATAGCCTTCACCTTAATTGTACAGTCAATTTCATTCAAGTTCAAAGCATTCAACATGGTAACATTTCCGTTTGCCATTACTATAGATCATTCAAACATAGAAACCAAACATTTTTATTAGCATTAATTAATATATGTAATCCGTAACATTAATAGTTAAGTATAATGAACAAATAAAGAAATACGAGCTCAATGAATAATACTTGTGGTGTAGAGAGTATACGATTCTTAAAATGATATATACGGAAAAAAGTATATTTGTTTAATCTACTATAATTCAAAAACTTTAGAGATAAAATTTGTTAAAAAAAACGTTTTCTAATATAAGATAAGATTTAATATTTCAAAATTTGAAAATGAAGATAAGATTTAATAGGTATTTATAAGTTTTAAACATAAACTCTACCGATTAAAATAGTAAAAACAAACATTACCGAATAATATGGATAATAAGTTTGAATAAAAAATAATTCAAAGTAATATTTTGTTTATAAATACACTAGCTTATACCCCGGGAGCGTCCCGGGTTGAGAAATCTAAGTAAAGTGAATAAAATTAGAAGTACGTAAACTATAAAAATGACATCTATGTATCAACTTACATTAGATACTTAAAAAAAATATATACCAAAAGATCCATTTCACCTTACAACATCAACACCTAAAACACAATATTAAGATCTCAAGCACTTCAAGGGGGCAGAGATTGTTTAGCACCAATACATTCAGTCAAAGGTCTTTAACTGCATACAATAAGATTTGAGCTATTTCAGAATATGATAGAAAAAGAAAACATAGCAATTACCTGTTGGAGAGCGTCCCGGGTTGAAATATCTAATATGACATAATAAAATATCTAATATGACAACATAATTAATTACTTGCCAATATATGATTAATGATGATGATTATTATTATTATTATTATTATTATTATTATTTTAAACAAATCTCTGCCATAAGTTATCATATTCTTTTTGGTGTTTGTATTGGAGTTTCCAGCCTCTTGTTGGGCCTATATATATAGCGTTTTGTCGTTCAAAAAAAATAAGTTATCATATTCTAATATAAAAAAAGGGTAATTGGGTCGGGTATCACCTAATCCCAGGGCCGACCCAAACCCACAATTTTTTTTAAGCTAATTCCAAACCTGACACAATACCTGTCGGGTTACAAAAAATAGTCATTTTTTTCTTCGTTTTTTATGTAACACTATGGTACTCGTTGGAAAGATAATAAAACGCTCGTTAATTTGGTGTAATTTTTTTCTTGAAAAAATCTCGTATATAGAAGATATTAACGTTTAAAAGTTATGAGAGAAACATGAGAGAGAAAATAATAAAGTTTTAATATTTACATTTAGTAGATTAGGTATTTAATAGATTATGTTAAATCATATTTAAACCATATTTATTCCTTTTTTTTAATTGGTCTAGAGTTGCCACATCACATCCTATGTGGCATCTCTCAAAAGAGAGATTGCATAATATTATGACATGTCATCAAAAATGTTTTGGTTTATTATATATATATATACATGATAAATGATTAATGAATAACCTGATCACTTTGTGTTTTTTTTCCTGTACGAACAAAACCACACAAAAAAAAACAGTCGTTTTTTTCTCCGTTTTTTATATAGCACTATGGTACCCGTTGGAAAGATAATAAAACGCTCGTTAATTTGGTGTAATTTTTTTCTTTAAAAAATATCATATATAAAAGATATTAACGTTTAAAAGTTATGGGAGGAAAGATTAGAGATAAAAATCTAATTTTATTTTTAAATTTTAAATTATTATTTTCCTAAAATAAAGCTTTTGCCACATTGGATGACACATGGCACACTTAATGAAGAGAATACTCTCTTTGAATGCCATGTCATTAAAATGGCTTTGGTTTATTATATGTATAGATGTATCATATTAGATAATATCTAGTATTTCAAATTTTAAACATGATGATAGTAGGAGATGTATCATATGAGATAAAAGCTAGTATTTCAAATTTTAAACATGAAGATCATATTAAAACTCGGATCTTATAATTAATTAGATTTGATAAAATCAGTTTTTAAAAGGATATTAAAATTCATAAGCTACTACTATATAAACATAGAATGTGGAATAAATCAGAAGCATTAACTTTTTAAATATTTCAAAATAACGAAACAAATCAACAACAAATCTAAATCTATTTTAAAGAACGACCACCAGAGATTTTGATGAAAACATAGAAGGGGTCGGTTATCAAAATAGCCGAAGATCTTTATAAACCATAATTTTTAAAACTTTCAAAATAACAAAACAATAAAAAACATATCAATGTCTAAACTGCAGCGATTATGTGTTTGTAAACATCAATATGAGTTTAAACACCTTAACTTTTTAAAGATTTCAACCTAACAAATCACACTTAACAACAGATCTACATCTATTTCAAACAACGGCCGCCAGAGATTTTTGTGAAAACATAGAACGAATCAACATCTAAACTGACAGCGATCTATACAGACCCTAATTTTTTAAAGTTTCAAAAT
Organism: Ambrosia trifida; assembly: GCA_028751855.1. NCBI lineage: Eukaryota > Viridiplantae > Streptophyta > Magnoliopsida > Asterales > Asteraceae > Ambrosia > Ambrosia trifida. The sequence continues at coordinate 209,565,838 of CM054122.1, forward strand.
AATAAAACAATAAGTAACGGATCTACATCTAAACTGCATCGACATACCGCTATTGAACAATTATAAACCCTACATTTTATGAGAATCAACGACGGTGGCGATATATAAAACCCTAATTTTTAAAATTTTCAAAATAAAAAAACAATAAGAAACTAACAATAACATGTAAAATAAAAAAAAATATAAAATACGGCGTATTACGGTGGCCGGACGGCGACCTGAAATGGAAAAGAACGCCAGACGATTGTAGAGGAAGAAAGCTAAGGAGGACAGTTGGAGAGCTCCCGATGTTTATTCTTAGAGAGAGAGAGACGTTTCACAATAAAAAAACCCCTATTTATATGGCGGCTCAATAGATAGTAGGTTGGAGCATACATGACCCGTTTAATGACTCGGTAAAATGAGTATAAAAAACATAAATGAAGCCCCCATATGGTGCCATGTGTCCCATAATTTTTTTTGAACGGAAAATTTCTACTCCTTGTGGGACTTGAACCCATGACCTCCCCCTTAGGTGTTCCTAGAAGCTTTGCTTCTACCATTGGGCCACCAACCCAACGACCCATGTGTCCCATAATTGCTTCTATTTATATATTATAGAAGATACACGTCATGTATTTTAATCTTTGTACCATGCTTCATAAAATATTTAGTTGCACCTTGTAAACGTATGATTTATATCGAATCCGTACCATGGAAAATTATTGTGTTCCTTATTGCTTTTTCTTTTATGTTATGCATGTTTAGATTGTTTGTGCAGGTCCCGTTGCGCCATTTGATTCTAACAAATATTGCTCGTTGGATAAAATAAATGTCTTTATTTGATGTCGATTATTGGGTATTTTAATTTACACCTAAATATCACCTAACTTTGTATTTGCAAACATTTGAACCCACACTACTTTTGTATGGACAAATATCATACCACTAAACTACTACTTAACTTGGACTATATTTATACGAATAGCATATTTAATTTGGTTATTCTTTTTTTCTCCGTCTAGGGACCTTAAATGGTTGCGCCTAGGTTGAGGGCCTGAATCCCATAGTGGATACAATGTGTAGATTTAGGAATGGTATTAGTGGTGTGTGAGTTAGCGGTTGTAAAAATAAATTACTATTTTCTTTGAACCATGTAATTAGTAACAAAATTCAAGAAATGTGAATAAAAAGTGTTAAGCCTAGATTAGGGCTCGCATATCGTGTCAAACACGACCTACTAAGACACGAACACGAAATAGGTAAACACAATACAACACGACACGACACGATAACTTATCGAGTCATTTTTTTTCAAACACGACCACGAACCTATTTATAACATGTGAATGGGAGACTGGGCGGTATCGGTGTTGAGAAGGAGGACTGGTGACGCAGACGGGTGATTGGTGACAACGGACGATGATACATCGTCTTTATTGTACGATGTGCGAGGCACAACTCATCAAGGTTTGGTTATGGACTCATGTTAGTCACATTTTTTCATTGTCTTAGCTAGGCATTGATTGGTCGCTCACGGATTTCATTAACTTTACGCTTTACGAGTCTTTAAAACCTGTGAACTCATCGACTTTATGTTGACAAATTTTTATGCATGTTTTTCAGGTAATTGAACTTTCATGAATTGAAACTTGAGGTCTTAAGCATGCATTCACCAGATGCCGCTTTTGAAGGATTTTCCGTCGTTATGATATTTAGATGAAAAATCTTAACTTTTCAAACAATTGATATTTTTGGTTGTAAAATATTTAAAAATTTAGTATCTTAAGCATGTGTTTTTATTTGAATGTTTGCTTGACTTCTGCTTGAAAACCTTTCGTATTGCATCCCGCGTTTCCTTCTTGGCGGGGTGTGACACCCAATCACTATCAGAGTGTCCCTTCAAACATATTCCTTGCTTCTTTTTATCCTTAGCATACCAAATGCCAAAATTGGTGGTCCGAGCAACATACCTTAGAACTCTCTTTGCAGCTCCAAAGTGTAAAGCAGAAGGCTTTTGCATGAATCTAGCAAGAATGCCAACTGCATACACAAGGTCTGGTCTTTTGTTGCATAAATACATTAATCCACCAATAATACTTCTATACATAGTTGCATCAATCATCTTTGCACCATATTCCAAACACAACATCTCATTTGCATTCATAGGTGTATATTCTGATCTACACCCCTGCATACCAAATCTGTCAATGAGATTTACAATCCCAGGATTAAAGTAAGTAATCCCAGGTCTATCATCTCAAACATCTGCATCATCTCCTTCTTGAAATCAGCCATCAACTGAGAAGTAGAGCTGGTATAAATGATGTCATCTACATAAAGACACACGTAGATCAAATCACCCTTCACTTGTTTCACATAAAAAGTAGGCTCATGGCTACTCTTTTCATATCCTTTGCCTGCAAAACAAGAATTGATCTTTGAGTAGCTGGCCCTAGGGCTTGTTTAAGCCCATAGAGGGCCTTATCAAGCCTGTACACTTTCTCCTCATGTCCAACACACACATAACCATCAAGTTGACAAACATAGATTTCTTCTTCCAAGTCTCCATTTAGAAAACCTGTTTTAACATCTAATTGATGGATAGACCACCCCTGATGAGCAACAACAACAATCACAAGCCTTATTGTTTGCTACTGGAGAAAAGGTTTCTTCATAATATATTCCTTTCTTCAGAGAGAAACTTCTTGCAGCAAGTTTGGCCTTATGTCTCAAGACTTCACCACTGGGTCCCACTTTGGTCTTGAACAACCACTTCTGACTTTCTTTCAAGAAAATATATCCAACGCATTCTTGAAAAATCATCAATAAAGAGAACAAAGTACTTACTACCTCCAAGACTGTTAACTTGAAAAGGTCCACAAACATCTGAGTGGACATGCTCAAGTCTTTTTGATGCTTTTATTATATGGTAATTACGTTATCAAGATTATGTCAAGTATGTTTGGATAATTAGGTTAGTATGTTTTGGGCGGATCTACATAATGTTTGTGATGAAAGATACTGATTTTACTCAAAATTTAATATATGTTCATTTTTGTTTATGAACGCTTGTTTGTGTTCGTCTGTGTTCATGAACGTTCACTTGCGTTTGAACACGCTTATTTTTGTCTGGTACCTAAAATTAACAAACAAACACAAACGAACATAAACACACTCATTTCCTTAACAAACAAACACAAATATAAAATCTCATTCGGTAATTGTTCGTGAACAGTTCGTGAACACATTATTTTCTTAACAAACGAATACGAACAATGTCTTGTTCGTGTTCATTCGGTTCATTTGTAGCCCTAAGTGTGACTGTAAAAAGACTTTTAGTGAACCATCGTGACTATTGGCTTTTCAATATAGCCAAGTCCAAACACTGAATTGTTTGGTTCACACTATTTTGTTTCAGATTGGTGATGACGTCCATCAACCACGGCAAGGATCATGACTTATATAATAAGGATGTCTTGCACCCTTGTAATGTTAGCCGAGATTCGATAAGCACAAGAAGATATATTTGATGCCAAAACTCGGCTTCGACTCTTTCATTATCGTAAATTCAACTCAACAAATACAACTGAATACATAACGCTCTACTTAAACTATAGGGAAGGGAGGGGTTTGAGTTGGGGGCATGAGTTGACACATGGCACTAGTGGGTGCCCCAACTCAAGCCCCAAAATATAGTGGAGAGGGGAGCTTGGGTTTTTAGAATTACACTAAGACTATATTTTTTTTAAAGTAGTATTGGATTTAAATAATCCCAAATATCAGCAATTGGCCGCCACCGGTATCAACTAAAGAATTGTTTGTTGGTGGTCACACCTATTAATATATTGTCCACCAACGAACCATGGCTAACATATCGTTCACATTTTAACAATCAGTTGCTGGCCGCCACCGATCGAAACTGATGTGGCATGCTTGCATGCCGAATTCCCTCTTGTGTGTAAAGTTCTCTCTTAGTATCCTGTTAGTTGTGGTCTGTTGGTGGACAATATGTTACAAGATGGGATCACCAGCACACATTTTGTTAGTTAGGACTGGTGACGGTTAATAGCTGATGGTTGGGATTGTTCAAATCCAATACCCCTTTTTAAAACCGACCAATAAACAACCTCCACATCACCCCAACCCACCCCCATGCCCGTCTCCTTTCCCACGCCAAAGGGGACACGCCCAAACCCACCCATCATAGAGGGTGGTGTTCTTTGTGTGGGTTGGCATCGCACGCCACTCTCTTCACCCTTATACTAAACTGATTACGTGTACACCTAGGATCCTAATTAGATTCAGGGCCTGTTTGGTAGCCTCTTAATGAGGCTCTGAATCATTCAGCTCTGAATGGTTCGGCATTCAGACTGTTTGTTTCAACCTAAAAAGGCTCTGAATGGAATGATTAATAGCTGAATCATTTAGACTTGGTGTATAGCTAAACCATTCAGCATTTAATCATTCAGAGTCTCTTAATTATTAAAACATCTTAATAATTCAACACTTAATAAAGCAACAACCCCTTGAACTAGAAACCAGATAAACAAATTAAAATAACCAAGACTGATCATTCCTAATTTAATACGAACTTGAATAAAGCAAAACCCTTATCTTTCAAAATTCTTTCAATTCAACCCTTTATCTTTCTTATAATTTCATTTGTGACCCAATTAGGATTAAACACCGGAACCCCAGTCAATTGTTCCAACTTTTAAAAGGTGATGCTACCAAATCATTTTAGTTTTTGTTATGTGGGATTTTATATATAACTAAGTAATTAAGATTATACCCGACATTTCTTTTCGGCTCAGATACAAATTAAATTGGTTCGATTAATCCATCATATATGATATGAAAACAATGATTTAATCCCATATATATTTAGCTGGTTTGTCGATACTACAATATCCTTCTAGAAACCCACTGAAACTACTCTTATCATATACATGTGATGTATATAATACAAGCCATGTGCTCTATGGCAAATATGGAGACAGTGGATAAAAATGTTGAAGCTAGTGATCTTATATTGAGGAAGATACAACGTATGCAATGAGCCAATGACTCAATGAGCGCATGTGAAAAGAAAAAAACAAAACAAGAATGGAGTTAAATAATTAGATGCGTTGTTGACTTTGATTAATATATTTAGCTTGTTTTGTTATCATTTTAATTATATACTTAAACTAGAAAAGCTGTACATTGTCGCTTATAATCCCATTCCTCTTGAAAAAGAAAAAAACATTTACTTTCCATCATGTTTTCCCTTCTTGCAAACAAGTTCTTTCCAAAAAATTAAAACCAATTTTAGATTTATTTTTTGTCTCGACATAAAGGGGTTTTTCCAGATTTATTGGGTTTCCTTCTGAATTGGTCGGGTGTATAGGCATTAATCGCCTAGTGGAGATGGATGTGATCGGGTGGTTCTACTGATGATACTCAAATGATCCGTCAATGATGATTCCGATTTGCCACTAAAAAAATCTTGTTTAAACAGTGGATTGTGGTAACAACCAAAATAAATAATATAAATAATTAAATATGCATGATCATGTAGATTAGTTAAATGGGAAGTCATTAAAGCCTTGGCTGGCCATCAAGAAACCCGTTCTTTAAGGAGATCTCATCACATGCACTAATCAACATAATGATCTGTCATGTTTCCTTGTGTTTTATTCTATAAATACCCAATGAGACACAACCCACTCTCGACAAAATTAATCTCAAATGGCTAAAACCTACGTGAGACAAAACTCTCATAACAGGTCAATCAGCTTGCCATGTGGGCCTGTTTGCATGGAGGCCGAGTACAACAAACTCATGGGTCAGGATGAACCATCGAGCCCGACTTCTGATATCATGGAAGAAGATGTTATGGATCAAAATCCACCTACGTCGAGACGCGGTCAAGTCCTCTTTGTCACTTCAATGGTGCTGATCTTCATAGCTATAGCCATGAGTAGATATTCCAAGGATGGGTTTTGGGTCACCACCAAAAAGATAATATTATTGCGTCAATGATCAAGATTGAGGTTTTATATATTGACGGTTAGTGAAATCTTCAACCGTCAAATGAATTATGGTCCCTTCTGAATTTTGAGTTATTTTTCCTTGTTAATTTTCCGTTTATAGTTTTGTGGCTTGTGTTCTTCTTCTTCTCATAATGAAAAAAATAGTTGAATGCCATGATTGATTTGAGTTTTTAAGTGGCAAATTGGATATGTAAATTTTCTAACGACGACTTTCTTTGTATTTGAACATCACACTTCTTAAATTGGAGAGTTCCGTTTCCAAAGTTGGATAGGTAGATATCTGCTCTTACACCTAATTAATGCCATGTGAAAGTAAATATATATATATATATTCAAATATGTTATAGGCCCATGCATTAAAGCTTACTAGTCAGGTGTCCGCACGTTGCAGCGGGAAACAACATTTAATTAACATGTGTATTTTGTGTTATACTTTAAGCAATTATACTGTAAAAGTTAAATTTAATAAGTCAATAAGAAATATATTATAATATAGTAAGATGATTTTGGTTCATTTTCGTTTCGGTTATTACTTATCACATATCATTTTTAAATTTAAAAAAAAAATACTATAGCAATACTATACTCAAATTAAAGAGAAAAAAATGTTTGTTTATACGGTGTAATAATATTACGAAAATATTAACGTATAAAAAATTATGGATGGTTAAAAATCGTGGGGTAGTTGGTTAAAATAAAGGTGAAAAGTGTAATTGTAATTTAAATTAAAAATAAGTTGAGGGGGAAAATGTGTAAGTATTGTATAAAAAGACATATTTGCCATCAAAAAGTTATCATATGCATTGTGTGTTGGACTCTAAGGAATTATGTTTGTAAAACTTAAATTTTAAGAGGTCCTTGTGAAATGTTTTATAAGATAGTATAGATATGATCTCATCACATGCACTTAGGGATGCAAACGAACCGAACGAACATGAACGAGACATTGTTCGTGTTCGTTTGCTAAGAAAATTATGTGTTCATGAACACTTACCGAACGAAATTTTTTGTTCGTGTTCGTTTGTTAATTTTGTTCATGAACATAAATGAACACAAAGAGTTTGTTCATGAACGAAAACAAAAGAACATATATTAATTTTCGAATAAGATTGAATTCACGTATTGAAAAATTAAGTAGAACATCCAAAATATAACCTAACTATACAAAAATAGGTAGTATATAACATAATATTAATAAATATAATAAAGTAGTGTCTCAAAAAACCCAAGCTCTCATGAAGTCTTCATTTACTTAAACTTGAAGTCTCATATACTTACCACACATACATTATTTATTTATTTTGGTAAAATAAATAAAAATTAAAGAATATAAAATAAAATTATAAAAATTAAAAACTCTAGTAAACTATCGAATACGATCTCTGTTCGTGTTCGTTTGTTTAATTAAACGAACGGAATTTTTTGTTCGTGTTCGTTCATTTATTAAATGAACGAACACAAACGAACTTCCCGCCGAACGGTTCATGAACTGTTTGCTGAAAGTTCAGTTCGTTTACAGCCCTACATGCACTAAATTCATTAAAGTAGTTGTGTGCTTGAATCGATTCGGTTAGGTTATGAGCAAAAACCAACCGATGTTTCGTTTTAAGACTTAATTGATAACTAATTTGTTTCGATTATATGAGGCAATGTTAATTATGTTATTAGAAAAATTGCTTTGTTAACAATCGGTATAATGTGGTTTTGGATATGCGCATGGATCGAAACTATTTTCAATTAAAAGCTCAATTCTATTTCATTTAAACAATAACAATCCATAAACAATAACAAGCCATAAAGTATGTTATTATTATAACAAAATTTTTCTACCATATATATTCATTAGTTATACAAGAATACAAAATATAAAGGTTGGTTTATAATATCTATTCGGTTCATTTAAATTTTTTATTTTATACACATACAATACAATACCATAGCCAAACCATTTTTTTAAAAAGGCAATAAAGTCGTCACGGGCTCTCGTGGTTATCCCTTTATGACGAATTCAAGATACCTGTAGGATCGACGAACGTGTCACTCGACAATCACGAGGGCTATATTCAAGGTGCGGAATCCCTTGAATATGTCTCAATAACAGAAACGAATATGAAACAATGAAAAACGAGTAATTACAACACACAAATGGGTCAAAAGATTCACGTTTTATATCATTAAACAGAGCGCGAGTGTTACAATGATCAAACCTAGCAATCTCAGACCTGGGGAGGGTGTTTGGAGAGTGTGTGTGGCAAGAACTAATGATTAGGGCAATGATTGGGCCTATTTATACCTCCCGTACTCGTACAGGACAGTATAGGCAAGTAGGATCGTATAAGACATGTCAAACTAGCGATTAGGCCTTAATCACTAGTACAAACTGGCGAATACAGCTCTATTCGCATGTATTATTGGCGAATAGAATTATACTCGCCACTAGAATTCTCCTACTCGCCTGCAGGGTCCCAAACACCCCAAAACGCGTATAAACGCCTCCAAACACCCCGAAATACGTCCAAACAACATATATACTAGCCTAGGGACATCATGCACTTACAGACTCCCCTTGGACCAGGCTAGTATACGTACAGAGACTACATAAGACATTGTTTATAGCAAACACCAACAACTTTACAGACTCAAAATTGAGAACATACAAAACAAACATAACTTAAACAAGACACGCAGCATCTTCAGTCTCATCAAATCTACATTGTCCTGATCCTTGAAAGTCTTGACCAGTCGCATCCAGCATGAACTTTGTTGGCGTGACAGAAATGAATCACCCTTTGAAACTTCATTGCTTGATCAGCTTCGACCTTCAAATGCTGTATGGGATACAGGAACAGTGTCTCCACGTCTTTCTCTGAGCAGTTATCAGCCACATCGGATCCCATATCCTGATTTTCCTACATGGGTTTGGTGAGTTGCTCAAGACTATCACTGCTTCTGTTGTCTCTGCATCATAATGCCAGTAGTAGAACTTAGGAGAGAAGTCTTGTTCATCCGGAACCAATGGAATCTTCGAAGCGGTTTCAGGTGGCTTGATTATGTGTTTCCAGATAGGACTCTTTGTGATGGGATGAAGCTTGTTTGTCTTGATGGATCTAGGGTACTGTGGTCTGAACTGATGCCATCCTTCAGCACTTTCTCTTCTCAGAATATAGTAGAAGCCTCTAAGATCTCCGATAGCCTCATGATACAGTGGATAACGTAATCTAACTAGATCACGAATATGCCAGAAAGGCAGACTGAGGACCTTCTTGTATGGCTGAAAATAAAGCAGACCGTCCTGCCATTTCACTCCTAACATCCTCGCATGCTTGATGTAGGCCCAGCTGATCACACTTCCCGACATCTTCACCAATTGCTTCTTGAAGATAGATGCTTGTACTGGATCTTTCTTCTTCTCAGACTCACCTCCAGATGGAAACCAATCGGGATACTTTTGTCTGATCTTGTCATGTCTTTCTTTTACTTTGTCCGGAACAGGCGTAGGATCAGACTTGAGCTTTTCTTCAGCCTCATTAAGCATCTCCTCGGAAACATTAGGTATCCCGGTGCCAGAATCACCAACTACATACTCGGGAGTAGGCACACTTGTTCCATCTTCCATTTCTACCTCATGGTTGTCTAGATGTAGTTCTGGAGGAGTGTGACTTGCACCGGAAGATTCTCCTAGTGCCAAGCCAAAGATATTTTCTAAATCCTCAGGTGTAACCTCAGGAGGTATTTCACCTTCTTCTAAATCATAATCAGAGGACTCAGGAGGCACGTACAAGTTACCATCATCATCATCATAATCAAAATAGCTGTTCAGAGGCTCGAAAATCTCTACAGCAACCATTGCTTGCTTCAGTGAATCTCGGAGTTGTTGAATCTTGCTCTTCATAGGATCAGGCTCCCCCTGAGCAGAAGAACCTGCTGCGAGATCCTTGCCCTGTCTGTCATGGTTCTTCTTCGTACGCTGTGATCCAGATCCAGCCGATGATCCGCCACCACCTGTGGCTCCAGGATCACCACCATCACCACCCTTACCAACATCATCATCACCATCATCTGACGCATCATCATCGTCGTCCTCGTCATCATCTTCTTCTTCATCATCATTATCTTCATCATCATCATCACCAGCACCAGCCTCTGCTTCTGAACTAGGACCACCAGTGAGTCTAGGTTGAGTTCCAGTCAACTCATCTATCCTAGCTCTCAGCTCTGTATTCTCTTTCTCAGTCTTGGTGATCCTTCGTTCATTGTTCACATTAATCAGTCGAAGCTCGCTGTTTGAGGCCTCTACACCTGCAAGTCTCTCCAAAGTGTTTTGGTTTGACTGCATCAGCTGCTGATGAGATTCCATTAGTAGCATGTTCGATTCTATAACCTGCTGATTAGATAACGTGAGTGCATCAACTGTCGATCGCAGCTTTGTGTTCGACTGGATTGTTTCCCCGATCAGTTCAAGCATTGCTGTCTCATTCTCTTCAATGCTTGCATTCTTCGTTCTCAACTCCGCTATCTCACGTCTCTGCGTAGCAACTATAGCAGTTAACTCGCTGATCTTTCGTTGAAGTTGTTCATTTGTGGCTGAAGCTGAAGAAGAGGTCTGATCGGTTGACCCGGAAGCCGTAGGTCGGACCTTTTGTCTCATACTCCTAATCCTGTCACCAATAGGATTGGAAACAATCTGTGAACTCGTCGCTGCTTCGGTAACTTAGACTGGCTCAGTGAAGATTAACGAAGTAGGCATCGACATTGTGACTCTGGCAGGCATAGCTGCACTAACAGTAATAGGGACTGAAGATGTCGTTGTTGTTGTTGTTGTTGCTGCTGTTGTTGTTGTTGTTACTGCAGCTTTAGAGGATTGAGTGTCTTGACCCCCAAATGCTTCAGGAAGGATAAACCGTCTCTTCCTTGAAGTTTTCTCCACTTGAGGTTTAAGAGACATCGTCTTCTTACCTCAAACACTGTCCTTCTTGGCAGTCGTCTTATGTCTCTTTGTAGGAGGTGACCTCTCAAGCTGTGCATCTATGTCTGCAATTAACTCCCCCCTCTCCCACAACATAGGTAGGATCTTCATTAAGGGCTCTAATCGCAGCTGCACTAGCTAACTCCTCCGCTGCCTTTCTCTTTGCCCTTTGCTGTTTTCCAGCAAAAGTATCGGGGGGAATCGCTTTCAGTGTCATCTGAGTCATCATCTGCATCAGTTATGTTAACTGGTGCGTCTTCATCAACATGTGCCTTTCCTCTGTCAAACTGAGAGGCCTCAGGTTCTTGTGCAGCACCAGAAGGTTCTGAGAAGTCTATAACATTCGGATCAAACTCATCCTCAATACCTTCCGTTGTATCAGTGATCCTGCCTGGGGCATTCTCTCCTAACTCATCTGTCTCACGCCCTATATCATCCCCCTCTTTAAACACCAACCTGTGAATACGGAAGTCATCCTCTGAATCGCTGTCATCATGTCTCCACCTGTTGCCTGGTGGTGACACATAATCTTCTTTCTTCAAATGTCCATATACCCGTCTGCTCGGAGGATAATCTGATTTTGGTCGGTTCTTGTAACTTCTCATCCTGTTCATTTCTTTCTGAGTTATATCTTCAACCACCATATACTCAGCAGGATGCTTCATCAAGTCAGGTATTTGTCTATCAATGATCATCTGTAGAAATCGGGGATAAACTATGAAAGACTTCTTCGTCGGCTTTGTTAATATGATCTCTTTCAAATGATGCAGGATCATCTTGGAGAAGTTGAATGGCTTGTTGAGTGTCAAAGAGACAATCGCAGAGGCCAACGTGTCCCTAATAGCATCAAAAGTACCTTTTCTCGGACCAATGCACTTCAGAACTACATGTGTCAGATACTTGATCTCAGGCGGAAGCAGCCCTTTCATGAGCATCTGTTGTTTGTTGACTTTTCCCAAACACTCCATCCTTAGAAAGCCGCCACAAATCAAAATGGCGTCAAATACTATGGGATCAGCATCAGTATCGCCAAACTGTAATTCTTCTCGAATAATCTGTTCTGTAATAATGACCTCCTTTTCGTTGTATCGAACTGGTGATCACGATCGGAACATCCTTGTAGTCAACTTTGGCATTTCGGTAGAATTTCAATAGGATATCCTTGTATGCAGCGTGTTGCTTGGTTACCGCGTAGTGGATTCTCGACCGCTTCAAGAAGTCTATAACCCCTTGAAAAATCTTGCATTTATCCATGGTAACGGGTCCAAGAAAAGCACAACAGTTGTGCTTGGGCGATGTTTTCCAATTCTCCATCCTGAACATCAAAACACGTAATAAGTATACTACGCAGATCATATATGCATAAAACAGACAAAGAACGGACAAAAACGGACAAAAACGGACAAATTTTGATGATCAGCCTGTTATAGGCGATTATAACTTGTAATCGCCATTAACAATGGCACGAATGGCATAATTATACACGAATACCCATTACTCGCTAGTGAACAGTAGACGAATAACCCTATTCGTGCTACTGTTCACGCGATTAGAACACAGCACTCTCCATTCGCTTACCATTCACACGATTAGGAATCCTAATCGCGTGAATAGTGACTTTGATCACCTCCTTTGTCGAAATTTTGAAACGTCTTGATTCGAGTCCGGATTTTGTCACATTGACGCCTATAACCCCTAACTAACATAACCCCTATCAAATATTTCACAAACAATATCAAATCAGGGGTTAATTGAATGTTTCAAAAATTAGGGTTCTTCATAGTTTAAAATTGGGGCTTTTTGTTTTGAAATGATTTTGTCAAAACTTTTGGTATAAAGGGAACCTACACAGCCCAATTAACAAACCCTCATCAAAAAACAACATCAACAAACATGTTACAAGATCAAATGATCACAAAATAGATGCCTAGGGTTTCGGTTAGAAAACTGATGATTTAACCCATGAAGATGTCGAGTTTAAATCTGAATCTTTGAGGGAATGTTACCTTAGTGATGAGGAACAAGATTCAAGAACAAATATATCACGGGAAAGAGTTTTGTTAAAAGGCCGGGTTTGGAGGGACGAGAGTGTACAGAGAGTTTTTGAAATGAGGTAAATAAGAAATGTCTAAGGATCCTTTATATACTTCCTCTATTCGCCTGTTCCTTAGACATGAATACAACATCTAATCACTTAACCAAAGCACACGAGTAGGACTACTCGCCAGCACAATGCACGAATAGAAGTCCTATTCGCTATTCATGTTCAGATATGTTATAAGTGGCCTAGTGTCCTAATCGCTTTAACCTTTACACGAATAGGCCATAATCGCCCAAAGCAACTAGCGATTAGAACTCTAAATGCTTAAAGCTTTTCACATAAATTACCAAATTGCCCCTGCAGCACCAAAACTTACATTTTTGACCCGTTAAGGTTCAAAACATGCGTTTTTCACCCAATTTCAACACATGACACAGATGACGACTCATGACTTTGAAAAACTTTAATTTTCAACCCCTGTACTTAAGAGAAAGTACGGTTTTGACCCGGCAAAAACACAATTTTCAACTAGTTGATTTTTGGCGTTTTATTTTTGAAGAAGTAAGATTACAATGGATTACGATTCCATCATCGGCAATCAAGAATGATTAATTAAGCAAAACTAAGCATAAATAAAACAAAACGGGAGATCAACTAACTGTACACTATCATATTTTTGCGAGTTTCAACGGTTAGGGAATCATATCAGTGTACGGACTTTACTAGAACCCTTATATTTTCAGTTTTTAGCTTAAATTACCAATAAGCATCCTACAACAACTGCCGATATTGTTGTCCACCTAAACTCAAAATAAAGTTTTATCGCTAGACACTTTAGATACGTTAAGGTAATATTAAGACTGATGCACAAGGTGTTCCCCGCCACGCGACACATTCCCGTATCAAGTCATGCACAAAGCTTCCTCGTAACCGGTGAGTAAGCTGTTGTCATCCGTATTTTACAAGGAGTGGACTCAGTGGTGATCAGGTCTGTAGAAACGCTGCAACAGAGAGACCAGTGAGATCCAAACCGGGGTTCAAGTCAAATACCGTATATTTGATTTTTCACGGTACGATGCTTTAGGTATATGATTTGATACCTTAGAGCGAATTCTCATTGAGAATAGGGTTTTGGCATATATGAATCTTTTTGCTCTTTTAGGATTCCCGGACGTCCCCTGATCAGAATTTATTCTATCTTTTTTTTTGGAAACGACATAGAGGTGTCTCAGTCGTAGGCTGCGACCCCAACGTACGACACGTGTGCCACTCCTATTTATTCTGAGAGACGTCCAGTTCACCCCGGATGTACCAACCTCTTAAAGACCATGAAACCTCGGATTTTGGAATGCTATCAAACGAGATTTCGGTACCAAGACCATAGGCCAACGCACGTTGATCCACACATGTTTCAGTTGATTTAAGTTTATATCACCGTGCCGAACTTGGAAATGATTTTGAGCCTACCGACACATCATTGTAGAGGCTACCTATCAGTTCCAATATTTTTAAGATGATAAGAGTCCAGCCAATCCGACTGATTGGTTAATATCATCTTCCCATTTTCACCAAAGAATCTCATTTTTGCATTTTTCATTTTTTTTTGATTTTGGGATTTTCTCATTTTTTTTTGAATTTTTGCATTTTATGATGTTTTTGTATTTTTCTAAATTTTCTCCCCCTAAAAATTTAAAAATTTGCGAAAAGACAATATTTTTGGATTTTTTCTGATTTTTAAAGAAAAATATTTACAAAAACGATTACCGATGAGGATCTAATCCTGCTTAACTTTAATGCCGTTTAAGATTAACAAATACTCAAAACGAGGACCGTCAAAAGCTTTGGTGAATAAATCGGCACGTTGGTAATCCGTGTGGATTTTGACCATATCGATAAGTTTCTTTTCATAGCAATCGCGTATGAAATGATACTTAACCAAGATATGTTTCGCCTTGGAATGGTTTACTGAGTCTTTAGCAAGAGCTATTGCGGACTCATTGTCACAGTGAATGCGAGTATTAAGAAATTTCAAACCGTAGTCTCTCATTTGTTGCTGTATCCAAAGAACCTGGGAGCAGCAGCTCGATGCTGCTACATATTCTGACTCGTAGGTGGATAAGGCTACTGAGGCTTGCTTCTTGCACTGCCACGAGACTAGTCTTGGTCCCAAAAGCTAGCATCCAGCCGATGTGGATTTTAAGTCTGTCTTGCATCCGCCATAGTCAGCATCACTAAATACGATGAGGTCAAACTTATCATCATTAGGGTACCATAAACCTTTGGTCGGACAACCCTTTAGATAACGTAAGATCCTCTTCACATCAACCAGGTGGGACTGTTTCGGCCTTGACTGGTATCTTGATAGTAGACATGTCGCGAACATTATATCAGGTCTTGATGCAGTGAGGTACATGAGTGAGCCTATCATAGCTCGATAGAGAAAAGGATCAACGGTTTGTCCTTTCTCGTCAGGCCCAATCCCGTGATTGGTCTGAATCGGTGTGCCTACTGGAGTAGAGTCTTCCATCTGCATCTCCCCCATCGAGCTCATCTCAAATTTATCATGCATAAGCTTTTCAAATTCCCTGCACATGACATCATTAGTAGACCCAAAAATAATATCATCAACATAAACCTGTACCAGAAGACGGTCACCACCCTTTTCCTTGGTGAATAAGGTGCAATCCACGAGTCCACGTTTGAACCCGCTGGATATCAGATAGTTGCTAAGCATTTGGTACCATTCACGCGGAGCCTGATGGAGTCCGTACAATGCTTTGTTCAATTTGCAAACTTTTTCGCGATGGAGCGGATCCTTAAAACCCGGTGGCTGAGCAACATACACCTCTTCCTTCACGACACTATACAGAAAAGCACTTTTCACGTCCATTTGATACACCTTAAATCGTTTGTACGAAGCGTAAGCTAAGAACATCCGGATAGCTTCAAGGCGCGCAACTGGAGCATATACTTCGTTGTAATCTATTCCTTCAATTTGACGGAAGCCGAGGACAACTAATCAAGCCTTGTTTCTAATAATCACCCTGCGGTCATCCCGTTTACACTTATAGACCCACTTTGTTCCAATTTTCTTCGAGCCTAGAGGTAAGTCAACTAAGTCCCACACCCCTAGCTTTTGGAACTGCTGAAGCTCGGCTTGCATTGCTTCAATCCATGGTTCTTCCCTCAGTGCCTCTTGCACTGTTCTTGGTTCAGTTTGAGAAACATACACGGCGAAGGACCAATCGTTCTGATCACCTGCTTTCCTGCTTTCCGAGTAGAGTGCCAAGGTACCTGTATTGTCACTTGGACTAGCATTTCTTAGCTGACTGCACGTCATGACTCTGCTAGCCGGATCACCAATCACATTCTGCATTGGATGAGTGTCGTGAATCTGAGATTCCGGATGTGTCGGCACTGGATCATCCGAATGTAGATTAAGGTTTTCCAAACCTTGAGATAGATTTGTCTCTGCGGCGCTTGAACTGGAGGGAGCAGCGGGTTGAATATTAAAACCGGAGAGATCGATCCGAAGACCTATCCCTGGAGCTGCTGAAGAAGAAGGACCAGCTTGATTGTTTCCTGTCGGATTAACTGGAGCTGTAGTGGTAGATTCACCATTTCCAGCTTGTTCTTCAATAAGAGTTTTGTGAGACTTTGCAAAATCGTCGTCTGAAGATGAAGATTCGAGAACCTCTGCTGACGCTTCCTGAAAGACTTCCTCAACTTCTGCTGCTGCGGTTTTACCAGGGGGACCCGTGGATGCAGAGGCATCAGATGGTGCGGGCGCAGGTGCATTAACCACGATCGGACGCATTAGCAGTGAGCTAGCTGCGTTTTCACATTCGTAATACATTTGCGCTACAACACATCCACCAAATTCTCCACGTTGAAGGAATCAAATAGACTCTTATAATCGAACAACCAATCAGGTCCAACACCAGGTGCATTGGCAGTATAACGTTGAACATGGACATTAAGCCACTCTTCAACGTTGTTGGATCTTTTGTTGTACACTCTTTTATTGGGAGTGCTGTAGCCAACAAAGAAACCTTCTTCTGCCTTTGCACCAAACTTCCCATCGGGATGTATCATGGTGCATGGAGCTCCGAAAGGTTCCAGAAACTCTAAGTTCGGTTTCCTCCGGTTCAGAAGCTCGTAAGATGTCTTACCAAGCTTCTTTACCGTTAGAACCCTATTTAGAGTATAACACGCGCAGTGAACTGCCTCGTTCCAGAAGATCACAGGCAAGTTCGAGTCTGCAAGCATTGTTCTGGCTGCCTCAATAAGAGTCCGATTCTTTCTTTCTGCAACCCCATTTTGCTGAGGAGTGTACGGTGCTGTGAATTCATGATGAATACCCTTTTCTGCACATAACGCCTCCATAGCATGATTCTTGAACTCTGTTCCATTATCGCTTCTGATCCTCCAGATCTTTAGCTGATATAGATTTTCCAGTTTAGTAAACAGATTTTTCAATTAATCAAAAGTTTCACTCTTGTGCTTCATGCACACGACCCAAGAAAACCTAGAATAGCCATCCGTAAACACTAAGCAGTATAAGTCACCGTTCTTGCTCTTCCGATTGACTGGGCCAAACAGGTCCATGTGCAGTCGTTCGAGAGGTAGACTAACTGAGTTTGTCTTCTTAGGCTTGTGAGACTTCCTTTTCTGCTTCCCTTTCTTGCATGAGACACAGACGTCGATTAGGTGAAAATTCTTAACAGAAACACCTTCCACCAGTTGATTCTGAACTAGATGGTTCAATTTTCTCAAGTGGATGTGCCCCATTCGTCCCTGCCACATTATTGATTCCTTTTCTGTCGCCTTAGACAGAAAATAAGTGACTTGAACTTTTGCTGTCATAGCTCGGCTCATATCCAGGACGTATAAGTTGTTGACCCTGGGAGCTGAGATCATGACCCACTCTTTCGGTATCTTGAATTCAGGTTTCAAAATGAAACACGCATTGTCATCAAAGAACACAGTGAACTTCTTGTCACATATCTGCGAGACGCTCAGCAAGTTGTGGTCTATTTGTTTGACAAAACTTATCTTTTCAAAGCTTACAATGCCATTACTCATACTGCCTTCTTTTGTGATATAACCCCCTTTATTACCAGCAAAAGCAACATACCCCCCGTTGATATTCTTTATGTCAAAAAGAAGGGATAAGTCGCCTGTTATGTGCCCTGAAGCTCCACTATCAACAATCCAAAGGCTGCTGATAAGGCCCTGTGGAACTCCCTACACAAACATTCAAAGTTCAATGGTTAAGGGGGACCCAAGCCTTCACGGTCTTGGGTCTTGTGACACCCGGCATATTTGGCTTAAACATTTTAGTAACATCTAAGTCTACCTTAGCGGGAAACATTATAAACAAACTTAACTAGGTTGGTTGAGTCGGGTCAAGTTAGAATTGTCCAGGGTTCAATGATCTGAAGGATCATTGGGAGTCATTTCGTGAATACACTGGTACCGGGTCCCGTTGTTGGTGACATTACATGAACTAATTAAGTATATGTGTAGATTATGGGTCGTGTGGTGGATTATATACATAGATGTGTTTAAGTGATGTGTAGATGATTATCCGTGCTTAAATATGTTAAACATAGACTAAGGTTGCATGCTCATGTGTTAAGTTGTGTTAAAATGCGCTAAACACGACAAACTGGAAAACTAGATAAACCTAGGTTCTGGTTCGACCACTTCGAGTGGTTGAAGGTGAAAACATGTCTTGGTTCGACCCTTTGTAAAGGGGCGAACCTGGAATATGAAATTGGAAGAATTTCATTCGACCAAGGCAGGGTTCATTCGACCCTGTGAAAGGGTCGAAGGAGGCTACCTTCGACCACTGACAGGGGGCAAAGGTGGAATAGTATAAATACCAAACTTTGTCATTTTTCACCATTTCACAAACCCTAACCGTCTCAAAACACTCTCAAACTATTTTAGTCACTAAGGAAGGAGTTTTTGCTCTTCTTTTGCATAATCTAACCTATCTACAACATCTAAACAAGAATCCAAGGTGTGTTCCTAATCCTAAATCCTTTTAAGGCATTTTAATCCATTTTTATCTAACCCTAAATGTCCAGATCTATTCTAAGGAAGTTTTTATCAATAAAAACCTTTTAAACATCCTTCTAAACCTAAACCTTATCATTAAACATGGGTTTTGTACCAATAAACATATGTTAATTGTGTGTTATGTAATGTTATGTGTTATTGAATGATTTGCTGCTGTTCTAATGATAGAAACATGAACTAGGGTTGCTATTGATGTTGGTTTATTGTTGTTTAGGGTTACAAATTGATAGATGGTGATATTATGGGTATTTTGGGGATTTTATGAAATCTAGGGCTTATGCATGTTAAGTATTATGAACAAAACGAATGGGGGTTTTTGATTACAAGATAAACTGAGCATTTGTAGATGATTATGGGTTAGTATTAAAAAGTTTCCAAATTGGGTAAAGATTTCATGCATGATGTGATATTTCCATAATTTTGCCATTTTGGGAAAGTATTAGAACAAGCTGGTTTTGGGGCAAAATTGGTGGGGTTATGTAGGGACATGTTAATCATACTTGACTGCTGTGTTTGATGATGTTTCGGGATGTTTCGAATGTGTTTGAAGCGTTTTTAGGAAAATTATTAAAACAGGGGCGAACCTGGACTCATTCGACCATTCGAATGGTCGAAGGAGAGAATCCAGGGTCGAACCTGGAAAATGTTGGGCGAACCTGATCAAACGGTCGAACGTGGAAAAACAGGCGAAGGAGAACTTAAAAACGGGCGAAGGAGACTTAAAACGGGCGAAGGAGATTTTATCTGACTGGTTCGACCGATCTGATGCAGAAATGAGATTTTTGATACAAACTAAGTGTTTTATGCTTGAACCTTGTGTGTAATCTATGTGTACTTGATTAGTTAGAGTAATGAGTCACCAACGGGATGTCGGGTCGGTCTAGTGTGTCGGTTGAACATTTAAACACGTTTCAAAACATACTTGATTACGATCTGGACAATTGGGGACTAGATAACCTTATGGTTATTAGTCGGAAACTTATGTGAACATTTTGATAGATCTCCGGTAGAGGGATTATCAAGGGCTTAGCGTTTTACTAGTAACCGAAGAACGCTATCTAAGGTGAGTTCACAGCCCCACTTTTACTGCTTTAACTTTTGGGGGAGAAAACATGCGCTAATCTATTTTGGTAACATATGTCATACTATGGTTTTAAACTTTGTATTGCTATACGATCTTTGGAAGTCCGGGGGAAACCATGAATGTGCGGGGATGCACAACGGGGGAAATATGGATAGATCTATTGGGCGTGACCTGCCCCACTCGTCGGCTTGGAGGGCCGGGCGGGTGCATGTTGTCTCGAACTGGAACATTGGTATCATGCTGAACATTCGGGCTGCTTAAACATATGCTAAAGATTGCTAAACGTGTCTAGTAATGGTTTCCAATCGTAGTAGTAATAAAACATACGCCTAGCTAGCGTACTTGGTGACATCGGTATAGTATGGACATGGTAACGTTTTGGTAACTTTGGTAACTTATTGAACAAACCTGTGAACTCACCAGCATTATATGTTGACGTCTTTTGGGCATGTTTTTTTCTCAGGTCGCTAAGGTAGCAACAAATGGAACTAGGCGCACGAGTCTGCATTGGCGTCTAGACTTAGTTCATGTTTTGTAATAAACACTTGGTACATTTGGGTCTATGGTTTGTAACTTGTTAAGTGCTTCCGCTACTGATTTTTAGATTATGAAAACTTTGTCTTTTTGAATGTCATGTATCCTCATATAGAGTTGTTTATTGTGACCGTTGACTTGGATCCTGGTTTGTCATGCGCCTCGCGGTAAAACTCCGCAAGTGGAAATTTGAGGGTGTGACAGATCTACCATCTTCATCTAATGTCGGAAAATCAACCCATCTTCCATTTGGAGTTGGTGTTGTTTCCGATGGTCCGGCAGTGTTCTCACCTGCAGATGATTCTCCACTTTTGGTTGGTGACTTTGGTCTCCAAACCTGTTCAGGTTTCTTTGGCTTGGGCTTCTTCTTCGCCTTAGGGCAAGAAGATCCAGCCTTAGATTTCTTTGGAGGAACAGATTTTAGATCTACTTCAGATTTAACTGTACGTGGAACAGCTTTGGGGTTGCCCTGAGGTTTAGCTGCAGCCTTTGCTGGTGGCTTAGGCGCTGCTTCAACCTTTGTTGGAACAGTTCTCCCCCTCAGCTGTGGACCCCTGCCATCAACTGGCTTTTGGTTCATAGCAATCTTGTTGCGGTTATCATAAACAACCTGCTTTCCCTTTTGTTTCTCAGAGAGTTTAGGGGAAACGGGTTGCTTAGGTTTGCTAGAACTGGGAGGATCATCCACTTTGATCCTTTCTCGTCTCAATTCAGGGCACACAACAACTAAATGCCCACGTTCCCCGCATTTATGACAGGATCTGTACTCTTCAAATCTAGGAGATTCACCTATAAACCATGGAAAATACATATTTTTGTTATATGATATCCTCAAACTTAATTTCTAAATCCAAATGTTTATTCATTAGCATAACACAGGATTTTTGATATAATGTCACCTTGATCTATAAAACCTAACGTCGTGTTTAAAATCTTCGACTAAACTAAAATATTCTGATCAAAAGCCACTTAGTTTGTACTATTTAACAACTTTTGTTTTATATAAGAAACCAGTTTTAAAAAGAAAAATGATAAGATCTTTCCATCCTCATGAACAAAATTTAATCTCCATTTCCACCTAATTATTTTCAACTTGTTCGAACTTTTACAATTTTTGGTATTTATCACAATCATGTTTTCTCATACGCTAGATTCTAACCTTTGATCCAAACCCCACGATTTACACTGCTACATAATCTCCTTACTATAAAATAAACCCTTTATTAACTATTTTCACGTTCACTATCTTTCATAACCTTGATGATGCTTTGGGTTCTTCATCATCCTCTCAAGAACTAAATTCATATTCTTCACCTTCTGGAACATGAACTTGATCCCTATGATAATCAGACTATTGAAAACTTGATTGTTCGTTGCATCAAACTTGATTCTTAGTTATACATGAGCATTTGATTATCTACTTGAACATTTGATTATTCATGATACTTGAAAGCATGGAATATAAACTATTGCTATAAACACACCTAGAGTCATTAATCTTGTCTAGGACAACTCTATTACAACTCGCATGCTATACTTGATGCATTTACAAACTTACTTACATGTATATATTACGAACTTGCAACTTATGTGTTAAATAAGAAACAATTGTTACACTTAATCAAACAACTGGTAGAGGATGAAGTACTTGCTCAATAGTTAGTAGAGTACCTAACAACCTGCTCAACGATTGGTAGAGGTCATCATGCCTGCTCAACAGTCGGTAGAGGTTCTAATAACCTGCTCAACGACTGGTAGAGGCTATCGCACCTACTCAACAATCGGTAGAGGTTCCTACTCACTGACTGGTAGAGGTCTTTTCCTGCTCAACAGTTGGACTCATTTTTGGATACATCATACATGTAATTTGATACAAAGATTTATTAGACTCATTGATACAAAGATTCAATCACAAGGTTATTTTGCATTACTTACATATGTGTTTAGAGTCATAGAAGGACACAAAACCCTAATGTATGGTAAACTGGTGATTGCGGTCCGGAACGTAATCATGAATTTACAGGTACGTTAAGGTAGTGTGGAATTCTATTAAGGTTTTCGGTAGATAATCAATTATAAACTCTAGTTACCTGGTAGTTCATTTAGTCTTTCTATAGTCAATCAACTCATGCATTTCTTTCCTAACACTTAAGTTTAGTGTTTTGCTAGATTCTTATTCTCCTTGCTATTTCAGACGAACCTAATCCAACCCTTAAAACTCACACATATCAAACCTTTTATCCAAATTATTCGAAACAGATTATTCTATTACCTATAAATTCATGTCGTGCCTTAACCCAAATTTTCCAAACCCCAGTTGACTTAATTTCTACCTAATCATCCTCAACCCTGTGTTTTTAATAAACTTCGAGACGAAGTTCCTAAAAGTAGGGGAGACTGTAACATCACACAATTTTATATATATATATATATATAGAACTCCCTCGTTTATTCATCCGATTCATGTTTACATTATCTTTCCCATCCATTTTATTAAAAAAAATTGTTTAAATAATGACTTATAATCAATATTAAATTGGATTTTATTAAAAATTCTGATTTAAAAACGTTAAAAAAATGTTTACTTGTGCCAGGATTCGAACCCGAGTCCCTGGCGGGCTAAACCTTAACCACACCACACAAACCACTACACCATTTGGTGTTTTGTGATGTTAATTAAAACCAATTAAACTTAAACCCTTTCAAGGTCCCTTAGTCAAACCTGAAAAGTCAAACGTAGTCTCCTAGTCAAGTCAAGTCAAAGTGTTAGTAAATATGGTCTTCTAGTCAAGTCAAAGTGTTAGTAAATATGGTCTTCTAGTCAAGTCAAAGTTGTTCCTAAATTCTAGCCTAGTCAATAGTCCCTAATTACAACTCCAAATTATACACTATAAATACTATAGCCTACCATTCAACTCTTTATACAATTCAATAGAAAAAAAAAACATTATTATCCCATCTCCCATATACTAAAGTTTTCATCCATCATTATCTCCTCTAGCTAGTTCCGAGTTTTCCAAGGCATTATTACTAAGTGTTTGCACGCTCAATAAAACGCACGAACTCATTATGCACCTAAGGTGAGTTTACATAGCCCCTTTTTACCATTTCACTATTTTGGGGTGAAACATGTTACAACATCAATTTACAATTCAACATAAGTGTCTATGTGTTATTCTATGTTGCATTATGTCTTAAACATTACTTTGGTAAGCACAATTATTCTAGCATAATCATTAACTCCGTACAAGCCAACGTTACACAATAATAGATCTATTGGACTGACAATCCTACCCGGATACGTGTACCTCCTACATAGGTAGCGTGGGTGATTGTTATCGCATAACATAATCGAGTGAACCATGAGCGTATGGGATGTACCACAATATTCTAGTCACAAGGGTTGATTATGCACTCGATTTACCTGCTAGTATGTTTTCACATATGGACTAGACTTGCCATGAGACTTGAATTGTACAAGCTTTATTCAATTATCAAAACCTATGTAATTCTCACCAACTTTTGTTGACCCAAAAATATTTTCAAACTTAACATGTTTCAGGTTATAGCGTGCTTGAAGATTACAGTTTGTGCTTGAAGATTTGTATCTAGTATTTTTTTTATTTGATGTATAAATTTTTTTTAGAACAATTGTATGTAATTTATTTAAATCAATTATTGAAATTTATTATTTATAATGAGCTATTGAACAATTATCAATACGTGACATCCCGATGTTTCCGCCATCGGTTGGGGTGTTACACCTTGTGCCTAGGCACGACTCAAAAGCCCTTTAAAATCGCTAGTATAAACAACTACGTCGTGCTAAGGAAGTGTGTGGCATGAACATTATGTTAGTGAACATGTACAATATAACATGTGAATATAACATAAGTGTAACACATACCCGCTAGGGGCGGATGTTTGTAGAGGTTACCTCTCTATTATGATTAAGTGGCGCAGCGGAATAACCGATTTACAACGAACACGCAATAACAAGCGAGAAAATATAAAGCACGACACACGGACACGAGAATTTTACGTGGTTCGGTTCCAGTGGGGAACCTACGTCCACGAGCTGCAACTAGGGATATATTATTATGCTCTGACAACTATTACAATTACATAGACAGGATATATATAGAGACTAATCTAGGGCTTAGGCTTGGTGAACAAGAAAACCTAAATGGGCTTTCTAAACATCCAATAAACACAAGCCCAATAGCAATAACTAGCCCAAGGACTTCACACCCAACACTCTCAACTTCGATGGAGTGTAAATTTAGTGCAAATTTTTTTGTGTGCGTATACTAGGACCCCCTTGGGTCAAAAAAAAAAAAAAAAATTGGGCTACCCTCCGTCAACACCGCCCTTAATTTTATGTGATACTGAATCTTAAAGTGGAAACAAGTACCTCTCTCTAGCCTCACACTTAGCATGGTTTGAACTTAGTACCTCTTCCTGACCTCACATAACTCAACTTTTCATTGACAACTAAGCCAAGGATCATTGGCAGTTGTGTTTATTGTTAATAGTTCAAATTATACAGAATTAATTACAAAAGAAACAGATCATACATGTTGAATGTGAGTTCAAAGTCTATTTTTAATGATTTGGTATCACTAAAAATCATGTTCACCACAAAATTACCAAAATATACATTGACTAAATTATTTTCAACCATATATATTGACCTCTGACCAATTAAAAAAAATCATGTGTGTTATGTGTCAAGGTAGGGTGGTATGGGCTTACGTCCAATTCCACCTCAGCTCAATATTGACAGTGCCTCCATCTTCACTGTCTGGGTGCCATTGTGTGTGTGTGTATGGGGGTGTTTTTCTCATTCGCCAGCCAAATAGCTAGGGTTAACGATTGCATTATGGGTTCACTTAACTTTACCTTTGTACCACAATTTAAAAAAAACAAAAAGAAATTATATAGGGGGCACTATTGTGCTTTAAACCATTTTTTTGGATGTGTGTGGGGTGGGGGGGGGGGGGGGTTGTATTGGAACGTGGCGTAGAGACGGCACAATGCAACCCTTAGGGGCTCCAATCCATACCACCCAGCTTGAGTATGTACTTTACTTTTATGATATGGATCAACAAATACTAACACATGGCCAACTTGATGTAGAATACATCCATAGAGCTCTATTTAGGGTGGATTAAATGCTTTTGAAGGGAGATTAATAAGAGTGTAACATATGGCCAATGCATGTAATTTTTCTAGACGTGACTTGTAATTTATTTTCAGCGAGTACATGTGCCAGTCTTTGGTTAGTCAACCTAATAGGTATAAATTTCATCATTTCCGTCAAAAGACATCACACGTAATGTTTTATTGGTGAAAAAAAGTAATGTTTATTAAAAGTTAGACCATTTGTAATGGTTGCGTGACCCAGCTCGTGACCAGCCTTCGTGAGTCCCTCCACCGTGACCCAGCTCACGCTGGTGAGTTTATGGTTTTTTTAATTACAAATATGTGTGTGTGTGTGCAAAGGGGGGGGGGGGGGGGGGGATTGATGAGGTAATGATGAGAACCATGTGAGACCACTATTCTATTTTTACCATGTGATTGAGTCACATGATGTGTCATATAATGTGACAGTCACATAGCAAAAAGGTACATGTGACCATGATCATATGGTCTAACCATCACAAATGGTCTTACGTACAATTAATATTTACTTAACAAACTTGTCCGTTTTTCCTTTATATTATAATTGTAACGACATATAGCCCTATTTTTCTTCAATTTCAACCGAAACCAACTTTTATACATTACGCTAATAGGTGTGGGTCGTGGAGCCTGATGTGGCTTAGAGATCACTAGTAAAACCAAGGAAACCATTATTTTTTATGTGGCTTCCCGTCCACAGGCCTTTTACCACAGCCACATCAAAACCTAATCATAATCAAGTGGACTTAGTAGATTGCATTTAAACACTTGAAAACAAATTTATACCCTTTAGCCTAGTGTGCATAATAGTAAACAGACCTGATACAGAGTCAAGCTAGTTTAGTCACTTTTTCTTTATGCTTTTAAAATCTAAACACATTAGGTAACTACAAAGTCTACAATCATTTTGAATGATTTTTTTTTTCTTGTATGGGCTTACAAGGGGTGCTTCTGGTGTCATCCTCGCGAGTTGGCAGGAAGAATCGACACCAACCACAATTTGACACGAACCCAGAGAATATCGTCAAACGCATGAATTTATACATGACATGCAAAGATACTTTGACCCATTTTAGTATTTACTCTCCATATATCACATGTACGCCAACATTTAACCTACTATGTTTTGGTCCATTCAACCTGTTCTAACAACCTGATATACTTAAACCCATCTAATAATCCCTATATTTTGACTCGTTTAGTATTTATGCGGAAGCAAGAGAAGGGATTGTATGACAAACGGCCTAATAAAACATACACCGCTCAAAGTGAGCAATTTTTCTAACTTGTATTTTTATTGAGCTGGGATTCACGAATTTGGTGTACCTGGTTCTGGGAATAGTATTCGCTTTGGTGCCAAGTCAAGGTAACCAAAGATTAGGTATTACTAATACTATCACAGACAAATAGTCAAATACATCAAGGTAAGCCTAATCCTAATACAACATTCAAAATAAAAATAAGGGGATTTTAATCATACCAACACATTCCCAACACAAACAAATAGTAGCGCAGCAGAAAACAGAAAATAACACAACCCAAAGTTGAGGAAGACATTCTCGATCAGAAAACATCCAGACGACCAAATGACATCACAAAATGATTACATAAACATAAATCAGCATGAATGTACCTGTATATAACCAACACATTTGACGCAGAGGAAAAAAAATCAAGATCTGTTTAAAAAAAAAAAACATAAATCAGCATGACTGTATCGTCATCATACAGTCATGTGAAACAAATGGTAGGAAAAAAAAACATTTCATTTCAAATTCCATTTTGTTTATAGTTCACATTCTGTTTCAACATCCATGTTTACTGCATCTACTCACAATAAACAACATCATTCAAATTCACTTATAACATCACAAAACGATTCCGTAAACAGAAATCATCATGACTATAGAGGTATATAACCAACACATTAGATGCCGAATTCAGCTAGGTATATCACATAAACAATATGCAATTCCTAGACATCATCAAACTGATTTAGACAGCAAGTAGCTAATAATATACATTTATGTGAATCAATGAAACATAAAATTATACACTGCATATAGTTTACATTTTATTTCAACATCTACTCACAATAACCAGTCAAATAGTAGGCAAAATTCGATATAAAAAATAGCTAATAATATACAGCTAATCAGTCAAACTGGTTCAAAGATAGCAAATAATATACAGCTAATCAGTCAAATAGCAAGCAAAATTCGAAAGCATTTCATCAAACACCTGGTAGGCATACCACTTATACAGCGCATATAGCCCGCGTTTTATTTCAGCTTCCTTGTTCATTGCGTACTCACCATACCCAACATCATTCTACATGATAAATTCACCTCTGTTTGCACAATGGTACATTTTTAGAAAGCATTGGAACAAAAAAGAAGAAGAAAAAAGACAGCTGAACAAAGATAAGAACCCGGGTGCATAACGTACCAGTCACATGACAAACCGACACAACAGAACAACAAATGTGATATATCCCAAACAAAATTGCTTCTAACAGCCAACAAATGAAGGTCGGGTAAAAAAAATTAGAACCAACAACACCCTGACATATGCTAGTGTGGTATTCAAATCATTCTATTTTTAATATAATAAATAAATAATAAAATAAAATATATTTATATATAACTAGATCTTTGCCCGCGTTACACGCGGTTCACCAACGTACAATTATTTTGAGAGGTAAAACATATAAAAAAATGTAGCAGAAATATTTTATGAAGATTTAAAAGAAACCAATACACATTGTATTCAAATATCACTAAATATTTCTTTATACACCACATCTTTAGACACATTGAAACGGTGTGAAGATTCAATGGAGTCGCAGTTAAATACTCCGCTTGGTGGTACATTTTGTATTCCATCATTTGTAGGATTATTGACCTTGCATCTCTTGGCATCTAGTTGTAATTTTCTAAATTTGCGACACTCGACCGCATTCTTAATTTTTTCTTCATTCGAGAGAACTGTGAAGAAAAATAAATTACTTGCATAATACCATTAGCATATAAATAAAGATGTAAAATATATGAAATTCGTTTACCGTTAGATATATTAGATAACAGTGTTCCTTTGTCATTACCTTAAAAAAAACCATAAGTTAAATGAAAAAACACAAGTAATATAAAATGGAAATCAAAATTAATTTAACTTAAAATGTTGCTATAATTAATTTAGATTAAAATGTTGCTATAATTAAAAATTCGAATTTTTTTTATTTAAATTATAGACGATTTTTAAAATGTATAGGTATAAAATGTAAAGATTTCAATATACCTAAAATAAACTTAAACATATATAATCCGTAGATTTTTAAGTTGTATAGGTATATTTTTTAAATATAATTTATTGTTTGTTAGTATCTATTGACTAAAAAAAGTCAAATCGTGCCAAACAATTAAGGTGGTTAAAGAAGTCAAACATTGCTAAAAGTATCAAAAAAAATAATTAACTAAAATGTTAAATTTATAAACCAAAAAACTACAAATTAATGTTTAAAAAAAATTATTGAATGGTTAATTTCAATCTTTCAATGTTTTAAATTTATCAAAAAACAGGTTGATTGTTTATTTCTAAAATTTGAATGTTTGTTTCTAAAATTTAAAGATGGCAATCTACCAAATTTATTTTAATTGTTTGTTAAATATATTTGATTGGGTTTAGTAATTGTTATTTTTTCTGCTGAAAAAAAATTAAAATATTACAGTTAATAAAAACTCAGAAATTGTTAGAAGTAAAAAAAAACTGAATCTGTTTTGCATTCAAAGATTGTGTTTGAATTTTAAAAAACAAAGTCAAACCTTGATTCTTTATTTGCTAAAATTGCACGATTTCAATTTACCAAAAATTTACTTTTGATTGTTTGTCAAGTATGGTTTGTAAAACATAAAATATTATTCCATAATTAAAAAAAATGGCATTAATAAGAAATTAATATGAATTTTTAAAAAAAGTCAAACCATATACTAACCGAAAAAAACAATTATTGTTTTGAAAAGGAAATTTTTTTTAAAAAATCACAGATGGTTGTGTACAACATAAATTATTTCCATAATTACAAACATTGACATTAATAAGAAATTAATATGATTTTTAAAAAAGTCAAACCATTTACTAACCAAAAATAAGAATTAATGTTTTATCAATAATATTAAATATAAACAAACCTTTTGTTGGTTTTCGATTTTGATAAAAAAAAAAGGCGCTACATGTTCCATATTATCAGTATGTGACAGAACGCTGCTCACCCTAAACACTAATGTAGTTTACGATTCATGTGTATCTTATTCAGCATAATACCTGATCAATGGCAGCAACCACATCCGCAGCAAATCCAACTAAGCTTCTTGACCTCCAAAACATAAAAGAAACAGCCATTTTAGATGAAACAAATGAGTATCATATGTACATATATTTCAAAAATTCATTAATGAAAAGAAGTAAAGAACAAAGGCAAAATGATTTTGAGTTACCGAAAACCAAGCACGATGAACAAAGCAGAGTGTACCTGCAACTGTCAGGGACGAAGATCAAATTCCGGTGTGACCTCAGCCGACTGCTCTGTCGCCATTTTTCTCGATCTATTCCTCTGCTTGTATCGGAATGATATTTTCTATAATCACAATTTACAAAACAAAAATCTCACCTCAAAAACATACTTCAACGAAACAGAAAATCCCCTTCAATAAAGTCATGGTCTTAACTCCTTTTGACCCATTTGACCTCCTTTCTTGATAGTTATTTGACCTCAAGAACATACTTCAACGAAACAGAAAATCCCAAAATCTCAAAATTTGCCGTTTAATTGATATAAAGAGGAAAATTTACAGCAAAGTGCTCACCTTTATAACTAACAACGTCCCCATCCCACCATACCTTCTATGTGCATCTACAACAAAACATAATTACATGAAAATTTGTTAGATATGAAAGTAAAATAATATGCTAAAGAAAGTAACTTGATTTGTTTTGCTAGATAAGTAACATACTAACGTGTATGATTAGCACTACATGGGTACTCTGTGTTAAAGATTTTGTTACCATATGCCTCTGGGTACTCGAACAATTGTCGTCAAACCTACCCATACATTTGTTCTTCAATAACCTTTTGAAGCATTCGATCATACATTCAAAATAGATATTATACTCCTGTTATTAGTGTTTCACGAGCTAAACAATAACCAAAAAAGAATAACACTTAACAAACCTCTTCTTTTTTCTTTTCAGGTCTCCCATCCTCTTTTTCTTCAACCTTCAGATCCTCGGCCAGAGAAGAACAAACTGAGTTTCTCCCTATCCATACATACATAAATAGACTCAAATTAAACCCTAATTCCCAATATTATTAGTCGTTCAAGAAATCGTAATCATAATGATAGAATGAACAAAGAACTTATACAAAAATAATACCGTGGATCGATTGAAGCTCCAACCTGTTCGTCATGACGCTGCTATGGCCGCAGACGGCTGGATCTGAAATCAGTAACATTGAAATGAGTTATATTCATCTTCATGTAAGGGTAAGAGAGAGAGGAGAGAACCCTCTCTACGTTTTTTTTACTGTCATCAAATACTCTGTATTATTGTTATTATAGAAATTAGAAAGGACAAAGGCCAAGGCCATAGATTGACAACTGTGTAATAAATGAGAATTGCCTCCTGCAAAAGTCAACATATTAATTAATTATAATGATTTTTGATTTAAAAAAAAGAAAATTTTATTAATTATCTCATTGTGCCATGATGGATGAGAATTAATTGCTAGGGGGCTAAATGAATGCCATGTGTCAAAAATTGCTCCTAAATATTATATGTATAGATATAATGCTCTGTTTTCTAAATTCTACAAAGACATTGATCGAAACTAGGGTATTTCTTTTAATAAAATAAGATTGTGAATAACTAAATAAAAGTTGATACAACATATTACATACACCAAATTCAATTAATAAACAATACAAACCAACCTAGTCAAAAGTTTGACTGAACACACACATAACAAAATTACAATATAGTATATTTAAGCCAGAGAGCTTGATCAACGGACAAATTTAGAAGCACAGTTATGATGAATTGCAAAGTTACACCCCTCCAAGCACTTAAAGATCATCTCGTACTGCAATCGGCACCAACAGTCAACGCACTTGCCATTAGTCTTAAGCCCTTGAACAAAGGCCAAGCGGTGTGGGTGAGCTTTGATCTTAAGCGTTCCTCCAAATTTGACATTGAGAAACATATAAACGCATTTTTTATTGTAAGCATATGTATTTTGCTCACATTGAAGTATTAAGGGCGCACAAGCAGCATGCATTGACTGGGCACATGTAGAGCAATGATAGAACCACTCCCAAGGATCAAATTCATCCTCACATATTTCACAAAAGTATTTGTCAATATGGTTCTCTGCTGGTTCGTATCTTAGGGTCAAAGGGTGTTTATCAATCTTATGCTTTATTATTCTAGGTAATAACAGAGCACACTCTACATGAATGTAGAAATCACAAGACGGACAATGAATTATCAGATTCCTGAAGTACATGTTATCTTTGCATGCTTTGCATCGCTTAAATAACTGTTCTTGTGAAGGTTTCACTATCGATAGGAGATGATTTGGATGCGAGTCATGTGTGATTTCTTTAGGTATGAATGCACAATTGATATCAACATAATAATTACATTTTGTGCATCCATATGAGAAACCATTGGATGGTAACTCGCAAACGGCACACTCGAAAACACCAAAGACCTTACCAGGTATTTTAGGCAGAAGAACAAGAGTATGCTCAGGATGGTCCGCGTAGTCTTGTACTTCAGGTGGTAGTTTGGCGCACCACTCATGAAGAACGAAACAACAATGTTCATCACCATATTGGCAACACGTGTAAAACGGTATTGACATGATAGGTTTCACGCATCCATCACATAACAATTGAATTTTTTTCATGGGGTCGTGTAGAGAAACACTACCTGATGTTTGCTTGTCGAAAAGTCTGAGTGGGTGTTGGTGGCTATCATGGATAAGCATCTCACCCTCAGGTTGTTTGGAGTTACCAATCAACCCAGGTTGATTAGACATATAACACTTCACAAGGTTGTCGCCTTCATCTTGAAATGGACAATGGAGAAGATTTGGATGCTCATCTTCCTTGAAATTTTTGGAAGTTTTGCCAAGGCCTGGTGAAGAATGATATACTTGAAATTAGACTAAAACACAAACTGACAGAAAAATAAAAATACAAGAAGAGTATGCTCACTTGCAGTTTGGAGTATGGACATGAATGGCTCTCTCTTTGAAGTCACACAATCAAAATGCACATAATAATAACATTTATCGCATTTGTAAATCCATAAATGAGGATAGAACCTGTTACCACAGACCCTACAACGTGGATCATATTTAGCTTCTTGATCCAAATAGGGAAAGGAATAGGCAAGGGTAAGTAGATGTGAATGAGTGAAAGTCCCATCAGTATGATTTTGTATAAGTAATTTGGAAGGCAGCAATGCACAGTCCAGGTTGATAAAAAATCTGGGACAAGTGGTACATTGAAAGAAGACCCCTTCATGATTATTACCACATGCTACACAATGTAAGATGTTTTTGTGTCCGAACAGTCGATCTAGTTGGTGAGGGTGACTATGGTGCTTTATCTTGTGTTTCGAAATAGTTGCACATGTCATATCCATTTGAAGATTGCAGATATTACAACGATACCGAGGCATAGTACTCTTCTTCATAAGACTGCAGACAGCACAATTAAAATCAACTCCATCTGAATAAAATAAAAGAGTATGGCCAGGATCTAACGGGTGATTTTGTATGAACTCTGGTAGTTCTGCACAGAATTTGTGCAATGAGTAGTTACAAGTCTTGCAAGAGTAGTAACACAAATGGAATGACCAGATCTGTTCCTCACAAAGGCTGCACTTACGATCTTCCTCCACAAATTCAACTTCATCTTCAACTTGATGGTCGTCCTCATCTTCATCATCGACATTTTCTTTTTTGTAAGTCGGCTGCTGCAGATACACAAGGTTGAGCGAATGCTCATGACGAAAGTGACGGAGAGTGTCCACAGCAACTACATAAATAAATAACATATATGTTTATGTTAGACTAAATTACTATTCGAATGTATCCAAGTCATGATTTCAAGATCTACTAACCAATTGCACAAACTAAGAAGAACCGAGTAACATGAATTTTTACACAAATCGTGTATTCTGTATCATATTAACCTATTTGGGGGTACCATTAATGATTAATTAGATATGTAAAACACAAAACAAAACCGAACTTGCTGATTGTTTGAGAAATCTGATGAAAACCGTGGACAACCTTTTGTTGACCATTCTTATTATTGCCTCATATCCATCTGTTTTTTGTTTTTAGAAAACAATCAGACCCTAACCCAAATCAACAATCTCATCCGTTACCAAGGCCCAATAAGTTTAATCATTAAATCTAAATTATTAAGCCCACTTAATGTTTGTTAATAAGGCCCAGAGTCTTGGTTTTCATAGCAACAATCCCATTTTTTTTTATAAATATAATTTATAAATACAAACCAGTTGTTAAAAAATGCAGCATTCCCACATCTCCTAACTCGTTTATTTTTACTAAATTGTTTATTTTTTTTAACAAGACCTATTTAGTCAACAACTTAATCGAATAACACTCTAATTACGGCGATAACACTAAATTACCAACATTTAGTGGTAATGTGTGAAAAAGACAACTATTGTTTTTTTTTCCTGTAAATCTAGGCTATGCTCAAGATGTAATCGATATGTTGTATTATATGGTTAAATTTCATAGGAAATTAGAACTCATGAGATTTGGGAATCGTAAAGGGACATCTACTTTGGTATGATACTTATTATAATATTTTGTGTTGGTCCAGGTGAATCGATGTTAGTAGATGAAATTTATTTCATTATCCAAAATTCACATAATACATGCATGTTGAACAACATTGAGTTGGTTTTTGGTATGTGTTTGTGATCAACTTCTAATAAAATTAGGTAATTTCAATCACCTAAAATTCTAGATAGAGACTCATTAATACTCACGAGAAATACACAAACCTGACCAAATACCCAATAACTATATTAGATACACTTTTAGATGTGTGCTCACATATATAAAAAAAGATATCATACTTTATTTTTTAATACAAAATAATAACTAAAGCGCACTTATCTCCATCAACCTATTTTTTATTCCTTAAATGACAACCAAAATTAAGCATATATAAAGAAAACGAGATATACCAATTGAAGAGTCCATTAAGGAGCAAGTTGAATACTAAATTGAAGACACGCTAATGCACAGTTAATTTTCTTCTCAGATTGATGAGAAAGTATAATACTACAAATGAAGGAGCAAGTTGAATACTAAATTGAAGATACACTAATGCACATTATATAGGAGAAGAGAGGAATATATTTTGGTTACACTTACAAGCAAGGAATTATCTTTTAAATAAGAAATCTCAATGATGCCTCCTAACCCCACATTGTGATTCCTTCCTTCCACAACATCCATGTATATATACACTTTTATTATATTTGATTCTTGGATTTAATTAATAAACAATTTCGAACTACTTGTACAAACTGAGATGAACACAAAAACGAATTTTGAGAAATCTGATGAAAACCACGGCAGCCTTAATATTGCCAACCAATCTTAATATTGCCTCATATCCATCTGTTTTGTTTTTAGAAGGCAATCAGACCCAAATCAACAAGCTGATCCATTACCAAGGCACAAAAGTTTAACTATTTAATTTAAACCATTGAGCCCACTTGATGTTAATAAATCAGGTCCAACGTCTTGGTTTTTATATCAACATCCCCATTTATATATATGATTTCTAAAATTGACTCGTTTATTTTTTTTTTAATAAGGTCTACTTAGAGACATCTATTTCGGGGCGAGACTAATTATAACATCTCTTGGTCTAGTGGTATGGTGTCCCCCCTTACAAATGTAAGGTTGTGGGTTAAAATCTTTACAAATGCAAGGTGTGGTGGAATAAAGGTGTAATAAAAATTTGCCGTTAAAAAAAATCATTTAATTCAAACCATCAACCCCATCTGATGTTAATTAATTAGACCCAAAGTCGATTGTTAAAAAGGCTGCACTTCCACATCTCCTAATCGTTTATTTTTTACAAGGTCTACTTAGTCAACAAATTAATCCAATACCACTAAAATTACCAACAATTAGTGATAGAAAAACACACCTATTATTTTTTTAGTAATTCTAAGCTATGCTCAATATGTGATCTATATTGTTGTATAAAATTTCATAGTAGATTGAAACGTATAAGATTTAGGAATAGTAAAGAGGCAACTATTTGGGTGTGAGACTAATTATAATATTGTGTGTTGGTTTAGGTGCATCAATGTTAGTAGGTGATATGCATTTCATTATCCAAAATCAACATAATATAAGCATGTTTAACAACATTGAGTTGGTTTTTGGTATGTCTTTGTGATCAAGTTCTAATAAAAGCTGGCAATTTAAGTCACCTAAAATTATAGATAGAGATTCACTAATACTCACGAAAACACACAAACCTTACGTGTAATGAGTAATCAGATACCCAACGACTATATTTGATACGCTTTTAGATGTGTGCGCACATATATAAAGAGAGATATCATAGTTTTATTTTTTTAATACAAAATTCGATCAACGTATTATTTTATTCCTCAAATGAGCACCAAAATTAAGCATATACAAAGAAAAGGAGACATAGCAATTGAAGAGTCCATTAAGTTAATGTTCTTTTAAAATCGATGAGCAAGTTGAATACTAAATTGTAGACACACTAATGCACCATTATAAAGGAAAGAAGAGATAAATTTTTTTTGTTACACTTATAAGTAAGGAATGAACCATTCAATAAGAAATCTTAATCATTTCTTCAAGCCCCACATTTTGATTCCTTCCTTCCTTAGCATGTATATATACACTTTTATTGTATTCCATTGTTGGATTTAACAGCTATATTAGATACGGTTTTAGATGTGTGTGCACATATATAAAGAGAGATATCATAGTTTTATTTTTTAATACAAAAATCGATCAACGTATTATTTTATTCCTCAAATGAGCACCAAAACTAAGCATATACAAAGAAAAGGAGACATAGCAATTGAAGAGTCCATTAAGTTAATGTTCTTCTTAGATCGATGAGCAAGTTACATACCAAATTGTAGACACACTAATGCACCATTACAAAAGGAAAGAAGAGATGAATATTTTTTGTTACACTTACAAGTAAGAAATAAATCATTTAATAAGAATTCTTAATCATTCCTTCAAGCCTCACATTTTGATTCCTTCCTTCCTCAACATGCATGCATATATACACTTTTATTATATTCTATAATTGGATTAAGTGGAAAGTAAATAACTTAGTTAGTTGCAACTTCAACCCTTTAATTTTATTTTGCATCGATGTGTATAGGTGGGAAGGTGTATGTAATTCGAGTCGGTAGCATATTATATTATGTGGTTCTTAGAGTTTTTATTTTATTTTAAAATACCTGTTTAATTACCTGTGTACATGTTCTTTCATTGTTTATGTATGCAACACGAACATAGGCAACATGGTTGGGTATGGATTGGGCATGGCTAATTTCATACCCATACCAGATTGTAAAATCTTGTCTCATAGTTGACATATTACCAGTCGAGTATCAGGTATAGGTATGAGGATTTTCATGTATATATATATTGTATTTTCCTTTGTAATATAATGTTGTATAAATCTATATAGTACTTTAATATATGGTTAATAGCATACATATCATCATCACCATAGTAATATTTAAAATAGGAATATATTTTGGTTACACTTACAAGTAAGGAATCATCTTTTCAATAAGAAATCTCAATTATGCATTCCAACCCCACATTGTGATTCCTTCCTTCCACAACATGCATGCATATATACACTTTTATTATATTTCATTCTTGGATTGAATGGAAAGTAAATAAATTTACTTCAACCATTAATTTTAATTTACACCAATGTGTGGTAGGAGGGTGTATGTAATTCGCGTCAGTACTACACTATATTATGTGGTTCTTAAGGTTTTTATTTAAAAATATTTGTTTAATTACGGTGTGTGTGTGTGTTCTTTCATTGTTGATGTATGCAACACGAACAAAGATGACAAGGAGGGGTATGGGTCGAGCGTGGCTAATCCCAAACCCATACTCGGTTGTAAAATCTTGTCTCATAGTGGACAACATAAAACACACAATGATATAACGCAAATTCTAAAAACTACAAGTTAAAATCCAAAAAAAATGTGACACCCGGCATGTTTGGCTTAAACATATTAGTAACATCTAAGTCTACCTTAGCGAGAAACGTTTATAAACAGACTTAACTGGGTTAGTTGAGTCAGGTCAAGTTAGGATTGTCCAGGGTGCAATGATCTGGAGGATCATTGGGAGTCGTTTTGGTAATACACTAGTACCGGGTTCCGTTGTTGGTGACATAAGATGAACTAATTAAGTATATGTGTAGATTATGGGTCGTGTGGTGGATTATATACATAGATGTGTTTAAATGATGTGTAAACGATTATCTATGCTTAAATATGTTAAATATAGACTAAGGATGCATGCTTATGTGTTAAGATGTGTTAGAATGGGTTAAACACGACAAACTGGAAAATTAGTTAAAAATGAGTTCTGGTTCGACCACTTCGAGTGGTCGAAGGAGAACATTTGTTTGGTTCGACCCTTTGTAAATGGGCAAACCTAGGATGTGGAATTGAAAGAATTCCTTTCGACCAGGATAGGGCTCATTCGACCCTGTGAAAGGGTCGAAGGAGGCCACCTTCGACCATTGATATGGGGCGAAGGAGGATTAGTATAAATACCAAACTTTGTCATTTTTCATCATTTCACAAACCCTAACCGTCCCAAAACACTCTCAAACGATCTTAATCACTAAGGAAGGGGTTTTTGCTCTTCTTTTTCATAATCTAACCTATCTACAACATCTAAACAAGAATCCAAGGTGTGTTCTTAATCCTAAATCTTTTTAAAAGCATTTTAATTCGTTTTCATCTAACCATAATTGTCCGGATCTGTTCTAAGGGTGTTTTTATGATTAAAAACATTTTAAACACCTTTCTAAACCAAAACATTATCATTTGACATAGGTGTTCATGATGATAAACATATGTAAATTGTGTATTATGTGGTGTTATGTGTTGTTCAATGGTTTGCTGTTGTATCTATGATAGAAACATGATATAGGATTGTTATTGATGCTAGATTATTGTTGTTTAGGGTTAGGATTGGATAAATGATGATATTATGGGTATTTGGGGGTTTTAACGAATCTAGACTTGATGCATGATATTTATGATCAATAGAACTAATAGGGAAAGATCAAACACTCGACAAACTGAGCATTTTAGGTTGAATACGGATCGGTGGGGTTTTGTAGGGATAAGTTATTCATGCTTGACTGCTGTGTTTGATGATGTTTCGAGTCGTTTTGAACGTGTTTGAAGCGTTTTTAGGAAAATTTGCACAACAGGGGCGAACCTGGACTCCTTCGACCGATCGA
Organism: Ambrosia trifida; assembly: GCA_028751855.1. NCBI lineage: Eukaryota > Viridiplantae > Streptophyta > Magnoliopsida > Asterales > Asteraceae > Ambrosia > Ambrosia trifida. The sequence goes on from CM054122.1 coordinate 209,605,382, forward strand.
AGGTGCGAAGGAGGGAATCCAGGGTCGAACCTGGGTTTTGTTGGGCGAAAGTGGCAGAACGGTCGAAGGAGGCATCAAACGGTCGAACGAAATATAAAAACGGGCGAAGGAGATTAAAATCGGGCGAAGGAGACTTAAACTGACTGGTTCGACCGTTCTGATGCAGAAATGAGATTTTTGATACAAACAAAGTGTTTTATGCTTGAACCTTGTGCGTAATCTATGTGTGCTTGATTAGTTAGGGTAATGGGTCACCAACGGAATGTCGGGTCGGTCTAGTGTGTCGGTCAAACATTTAAACACGTTTTAAAACATACTTAGTTACGATCTGGACAATCGGGGACTAGATAACCTTATGGTTATTAGTCGGAACACTTATGTGAACATTTTGATAGATCTCCGGTAGAGGGATTATCAAGGGCTTAACATCTTTACTTATAACCGAAGAACGCTATCTAAGGTGAGTTCACGGCCCCACTTTTACTGCTTTAACTTTTGGGGGAGAAAACATGCGCTAAACTATTTTGGTAACATATGTCATACTATGGTTTTTAACTTTGTATTGCTATACGATCTTTGGAAGTCCCGGGGGAAACCATGAATGTGCGGGGATGCACAACGGGGAAATGTGGATAGATCTATTGGGCGTGACCTGCCCCACTTGTCGGCTTGGAGGGCCGGGCGGGTGCATGTTGTCTCGAACAGGAACATTGGTATCATGCTGAACATTCGGGCTGCTTAAACATGCTAAACATTGCTAAACGTGTCTAGTAATGGTTTCCAATCGTAGTAGTAATAAAACATACGCCTAGCTAGCGTATTCGGTAACATTGATATAGTATGGACATGGTAACATTTTGGTAACATATTGAACAAACATGTGAACTCACCAGCATTATATGTTGGCATCTTTTTGGCATGTTTTTCTCAGGTCGCTAAGGTAGCAACAAATGAAACTAGGGCACGGGTCTGCATTGGCGTCTAGGCTTAGTTGCACGTTTTGAAATAAAGTGTTTTAAATACTTTGGAATACTATTGTAGCTGATTAAATTCTTCTTAAATGCTTTCGCTTATATGAATCGTTGTTTATGGTTTTATGTTTTCATATAGAGTTGTTTATTGTGATCGTTGACTTGGATCCTGGTTTGTCATGCGCCTCGCGGTAAAACTCCGCAAGTGGTAATTTGAGGGTGTGACAGATTGGTATCAGAGCCAATAGTTATAGTGAACTAGGACTGCATGTAGAGTCTGGTCTATAGCCGAGTCGCACACACTAGACGGTCACATACTTTGAGTCTATTAGTGGGATACGTACTAACGTCGTCGGGGTGTCCTTACATCATCATTATACTTCTCCGTTACATCATCCGCTTTTATTTGGGTTCTTACCTACTCTTGTCTTCTTCTTCTGGATTGAAGAAGGAGGGGTTGATTTGTTGGTTCTAGCACACACATGCCTTCTTACACTTGCACCTATCGTCACACGTTACTAGGCTACGATATTCAGTGACTGGGGTCTGGATTAGGGGTACATCTGGAGGACCATGTAGAGCAGTTTATCATTTCGGGTGCACACAAAATAATAAACTGGAATGCATGAAAATCCCGATAGACTTCGAGTTCGGATGTATAGTCCTGGATTTGTCCCTAGGTTAACTCTTGTAAATTTCTAGTGGTTGACACTGGAAGTGAATCTGAATCCCTCGATTTCTTGATTTGTTAGATCATGTCTGGTGCTCGCGGTGGTGGATGTCGTGGTGGCGGCGGTGGCCGTGCTGGCGGCGGTGGTCGTGCTGGAGGCGGTGGTCGTGGTAACATCAACATGACCCATGCTGAACTGATGTAGTCCCGAAATACTAGATCTTGTTGAATGCAATAGATTGTTATCACTTAGAAACACCTATTAGTTAGGTGTTTCAAGTGATTAATCCAAGAAACAAAGAAAACTAGATGAATATTGAAAGACCCGACACACACAATGAATAACATGATGATTCCATATCTGATTTGAAGATGAATAACCTTGGAATACTAATAAGTACGCACCTATGCAATGTGTGCTACAAAGATAAACTCCAAAACCCTAACCCCAATCCTGCACACATATCAGCTTTATATAGGCAGCTGATTGGGCCTGCGCACTTAGCTTAAGTGCGCAGAGCCCGTGCACATAAGTGCGCAGATTAGGGTTATATGACCAAAACTATGCTATAATTACATTCTAGGTCCTTTAACTTTAAAGCTATACAATAATCATTCAAAAGTCTCTATTCTGGTAACTGTGGTCTCAATATAACCCAACAATACTCCCCCTAGACCACAGCTACCAGTCTTCAATCTTCAGTCAACCTCCACATCGCTTTCCTCCCCCTCAACCTGTGCAGGAGGGTCTTGTAAGTACAGTGTGACTGGATCTACTTCAGCTGCTGGAGAAGTTTGGATAGATTCTGTTGTAGTTCCTTCAGGATTAGCCACTGATGTAGGATCTTCTGGAAGTACCTCTGAAGCAGCAGTTTCTGTAGCAGCAACAGCTTCAGTTTCTGTAGCAGCATCAGCAGCAGCAGCTTGCGCAGCCTTTTCTCTGTCCTCCTTTTCTTTGTCTGCTGCGTTTATCCTGTCAACTATATCCAGCAGCTCACTCTTCAGTTTCAAAGCCCTATCCACTGCCCTTCTAAACAGCACGGCTTCTTCAAACAATGTGTTTCCGGCACCAACATTGATCTGATTTGCAAATAGCATATTCAGATCTGACAAGTTTAGTGCGAACACATCAACCGGATCCAAAATCCTCAACACCTCTGAATCGTTTTCCAGCTTGATGACCGCTTCACCAGTGTTGCTGTCATAGAACCATCTCTTGAAGTGCCTTAGCATCACTGGAAGCTCGGGTCTGATCGGAACTCGTGTGACGACCTGAGGAGGGTCTATCACATACGTTATCATTCCTCTTCCCGTTGCTGGATCGATTCTAGTCTTTGATATTCTTCTTCTGGGCTTTTGCGGCTTAAAGATCTGGAAGTCACTCTCACACTCTTTCCTGATAAAGTTTTCAACCATGCCAGCCTGTGAGTCAAGTGAGGGATTAAGGAATGGGGCCCTGCTAAGCTCCCTGATATCCCATCGGGGAAGAGATTTCAGCTCCTTCTGACCCTTGAAGTACTGGATTACCCCCCCTCTCCTTTTCACAGCATACAGTCCCTTTTCAGCATCATACTTCCACGAGATAATCTTTTCCCGGTGAGCAGACCTGGTATGATGGATGTTCTGATGTAAGGCAGGAATGGTAATGGGCTTTCTTGGGAACCATGCTGCTCTTTCAGGGTCCAATTTGTGCCCATCGGATGTCTCATAAATAACCTCTTGATCTGTTCCCATCTCCACAAACCGCTCTGGCATTTCATCTTCGCTAACCTCGTCCACTTCACTTTCCTCAGCCGCTTTTTCTTTCTCTTTTTCTGCCTCCAGAAACTTTCCGAAATCGAAAGTTTCATCAAAAGTAGCGCTAGGAGCATCAGTTAACTTTTTCTTCAATTCCTGAAACATGTCAAACATCTCTACTTGAACCTGATGTTGAAACTTAATCAGGTATCTTTGATCCTTTATCACTTTCTCCATTTTCTTGTTCTTGCCTTTGAGCTTTTTCACCTTCTTTCTTAGCTCCTGGTTATTGTGCACATCACTTTTCAGCGTGCAGATTTCCCTGGCCGCAACTTTACCTACCTCCTTCACAAGCTTCTCGTATAGTTCCTGATGCACCGGTTTTCGACGAGGTGCAGCAGGAGCTGATGAGGAAGGTTCAGCTGATCGGTGGGTAGGAGCTTTGGGGGCTGATGCGGTAGCAGTGGAAGGCCCTGGAGCTGAAGTGGCAGCAGTAGAAGGTCCTGGTTGGTTTGGTGGTTCAGGCCCAAACATCTGTTCTAAGATCGCTTCTCCCTCAATATCTTCTTGAGTCATAACACGTGGAATCTCAGATTCGGGCAGCTGATCTCTTCTTCTTTTCTTTCTTGCTTCCCTTTCAAATTCAGCCACTGCTCGTACATTTTCAGCGGCTTCAAGCTGTTCGGCTGTCAACGTTTCTCTCCCTTCCTGCAGTAAACCAGCTGGTCTTCTCTTTATGCTTGGTCTTGATGGAGCTGGTTCAGTCGCCACCCTTTTGCCCCTTGATTTTTCTAGGGCAATCTCTTCAGCCATCGGCTGGGCTGAAGGAGTGGGTTCAGATGATCCAGGTGCAGGAGCAGCTCTGGATTGTGGTCTGGGTCCTGCAGCATCTGATCTTCGCTTCTTGATTTTGTTGTACAGCTCCATAACAACCGGATATCGCTGGGCCACGTACATGTTTTCTAGCATTGGTTCCCAGTCCGGTGTGTTGCACTCTGTGAAGAATCTAGCCCCTCTTGTGAATATGTATTCGTCACCAACAGGCAGACCCTCATGCTGAGTGTTTATCATCATCTGAACAAACCTCGGATACATAGCCCACTTCCCTGAACCAGCATCTGCATTCCTTACCATATAATCGAAGATCATGCCTGACAGATTGAACACTTCGTCCTTGCAGATCTTAATCATAGCTGTCGCCCATTCAGCACTCAACGCATTGTATCCTCCCTTTCTGTGACATAAAGACATCAGGAATATGTGACTGATAAGTCTCCAGTCTCTAGTAAGCTGACTCTTCTTTATGTCGCCTCTCTTGTCAAATTCACCCTTATAGCCGAAAATCTTGAATTGTTGGTGAATGTCAGCTTTAGCCATGGATCTGAACGTTCCAGGTTGATCTTGCAGCTTTAGCACATTTCGAACCGTGTCCTCAGTAATGATCACAAGCTTGTTTCTGACAGTTGCCTTGATACGCTTGACCCTGGATACTGTTTCGACTCTCGCTGATCTCCAAAAGTCTTCAATGTGGGAGACATAAACTGGTTCAGCGTTCTGCACAGCAAATCCGACTTTACTGCGTCTTATCCAAGCCACGACATCTCTAAAGTTGACATCCTCAGTATCGAGATTCATTGGTTGATTGTGCATGCCCCTAGGATCCCAGTCAAGTGCCATCTGTTTAGCCAAGAGCACGAAACGCCAATTAGATCTCGGATAATTGACTTTAGACTTAAACTTACACGGACAACGAACTTAGACCTAGATTTTATAAGTATTTTTTTTTTTTTTTAGATTTTGAATTTTAACGGTCATTGGATTAAGAATTGATGTTATCGGTGTCAATGGTACGTTTGAATTTCAGTTGTTAGATTATTAAGGTCCGGTTTTGAGTTCGCAGTCCGTTCAAGTGTCTTAATAGTCAATATGAAAGATACGTTGTTGTTTAGAGTCTAAGTGTCCAACAGTATCAAGTGCGCAGGCCAAACAGTCAATCAGTGTCATGTGCTCAGTCAAGTGCGCACATACTTGACTGAGCACTTGGTTAGTATGCAGGTCTAAGACAAGTGTGCACATAATGGCCCAAAACAAGTTCGCAGTCCAAGTCAATTTGGGCATGGTAACAGCTTAGATAACCATTCAAGTCTGCGTACTAAGCAAGTACGCAGACACTTGAACCTTCGTTCAAGATTTCAAGTCCACAGTTATGTGCGCAGCTAATTAGGGTTTCTGAGCACTTATATGACTGTGAAACAAGTGCGCAGTCTCTATAAGACACGTGCGCACTTGTTCATGTGTCAAGTACGCAGATCTTCAAACCTTAAAAAACCCAATAATACAAAAACAACCAACTGATGCATCAAAACATCCGTTTACATCCTGTAATCACAATGAATGAACCATTAAAATATGAAATCTACCTTAATAAACAGTAGATACGAGTCAATAAACACAGAAACAAAGTATGGTTTGGGTGATTTGTGTGTGTTTATTGTGTGATTATGATGATGATGATGATGATGATGATGATGAACGGTGATGATGATGATGATGAACGGTAATAAGTGGTGATTAGGGTTTGTAAAAAGTTAGGGATGATAAAACTTTTTGACCTTTGTTGACCCAGTATTTATATACAAAAGCTAATGGGCCTGCGCACTTGAGTTAAGTGCGTTGGGCCCAACAAGTACGCAGATGCCAACACCTTTGGCCCAAAAATTGAATTTAAGGCCCAAATTCTTTAGATAAAGGGGGTTTTACCAAATCTTACCTTCTGCATTCAAGATCATACTAACCATACCTGCCGGAACCCGTTTCAACTTCCCTTTGAATAGCTGCAGCCTAAGAACAATTGTCGGTATGCTTGTCCACTTAAATCCATGCCTTTTCTCTTTCAACATGTGTTTGGTGATACTGTTTATCATGTTTTTCGGTAATATTGACGAAAATTTTATGGACCCCACATTGTGCTAGGTATTGGCCTACCGATCCTCAAGGTTTATTGAAATATAATGATGAGAGCTTCAGGTCTATGTTACCATAAGCAGAGAAGATGATCATTATCTTGATCAGATGATGAGAGCTTCAGGTCTATGTTACCATAAGCAGAGAAGATGATCATCTGATCGTTTGGTGAGCTATCTATGTATGTTTGCACGTCACTAACATTGCGTGTCTTTTCTGCTCAGTTTCAAAAATTTTGTTTTTCTTAGCCCCGCATTGGTAGCTTGCACTCTTAGGTGTCTTTTGATTTGCTTATGCACAAAATTTTCTGTGTCTTTTAATTTCTCAACCTATGTATGACCGGACTCAGCTTGTGCAGACCTAAAGCACAGTGGGAATCCAGCTTTCCGTGTAGATCTTCATTGTTAATCACCTAGTGGCAGTTTACTTGATTTCAGGCTGAATCTACCGACACATCGTTGCTTGAGGCCACAACATCCTCTGGGTCCTATTCACATGCTGACGAGATATGATTAGTTCCTATCATTTCCTGAATTAATTTTGCAATAAGAATAGACCGGTTCACTTTCTCCCCCAAAAATCTTGTTTTAAAGAAAAAGAAGATTTTTTTTTTTTTTGTTATTCAAAATTGATCATCTCAAGCCATGAAACCAACTGATGAAACCGGGTTTTATCAAAAGCTTTTGTAAAGATATCTGCTTTTTGATCAGCAGTATCGATAGGCAACACCTGTATGTACCCTTTGTCGTGTGCATCGCGAATTGAGTGAATCCGAATTTCAATGTGTTTGGTTTTGGAATGGTCAATTGGATTCTTCACGATGTCACGACATGCATCATTATCAATGAAAATAGGTGTATGCATGACATTCAAACCGTAGTCCAAAAGCTGATTTTGGATCCATAACACCTGACAGCAACAACTGGAAGCAGCTGTGTATTCGGCCTGAGCAGTAGAGATTGACACGGTGGTCTGCTTCTTGCTCTACCAAGACACTAGCCGGTTACCCAGAAATTGACAGCCACCAGAGACAGATTTTCTGTCTATCCTACAACCTGCATGATCACTATCAGAGTAAGCGATTAGATCAAAGTTATCGCTCTTAGGATACCATAAACCAAGTTTAGGTGTTCCTTTGAGGTAGCGGAAGACTCTTTTTACTGCAGTCTCATGCGATTGCTTAGGATTGGACTGAAAACGCGCACAGCATCCAACTGCCCACATTATATCTGGTCTGCTAGCTGTAAGATACATCAGGGAGCCAATCATTGATCGATATGTATGAGGATTCACTGAAGGCCCCTGAAGATCTGGTACAAGTGTTGTTTGGGCCGCAAAAGGAGTATTGGACGGCTTGCAGTCGGTCATGTTGAATTTTGCCAAAATGTCTCTTGTATACTTTGCTTGATGAATTAGAATGCCGTCTTCTTTTTGCTGCACTTCCAAGCCTAAGAAAAACGATAATTCTCCCATCATGCTCATTTCAAACTGAGACTTCATGATGCTTTCAAATTCCCTGCACAAATTTTCATCAGTGGAACCAAAGATAATATCATCAACATAAATCTGAACAAGGATAGAGTGTTTATTGACTTCTTTGGTGAATAAGGTCATGTCGATCTTCCCCCTTGTGTACCCATTCTGCAGCAAGTATGACGATAAGGTCTCATACCAAGCTCGTGGAGCTTGATGAAGTCCGTAGAGAGCCTTATCCAGTTTGTAATACTTGTTAGGATGATGGGGATCTTCAAAACCTGGGGGTTGACACACATAGACTTCTTCTTTGATCTTCCCGTACAGAAATGCACTTTTCACATCCATCTGAAAGACTTTGAAGTTCTTGTATGAGCCGTAAGCCAGGAAGATACGAATGGCTTCAAGTCTAGCAACTGGAGCGAACACTTCCTCATAATCAATGCCCTCCTGTTGACGAAATCCCTGAACGACTAAACGAGCCTTGTTCTTAATTACCACACCTCGTTCATCCATTTTGTTGCGAAAAACCCATCTTGTTCCAATAGGATACTTTCCTTCAGGTAAATCCCCAAGTTCCCAAACCTTTAGCTTTCTAAACTGATACAGCTCATCCTGCATGGCTTCAACCCAACTTGCATCTCTGACAGCATCTTCAATGCTGAAAGGTACCATCTGAGATAAGAAGGCTGAAAGTGCAATGTTCAGTTTGTCTGCCTGATTTCTAGTAAGAACACCCTCAGAGATTGGTCCAATGATGTTCTCCACAGGGTGATCCTTAAAAGATTTAAATCCCATGTTTGGTTCTTCTTGAATATGGGAAGGCAGATTGGAAAGATGATCTGTAGGAGTTGACGAACTGGATGGATCATTTGCAGACTGTTGTGCTGAAGATGTTTCTTCTGAAGCTGGAGTAACTTCAGGAGATGTAGTGGTTTCAACAGTTGCATCACCATTTGTGGTCTGAAGGGGAACAATTGGATCAGCTACGAGTGGAGAGAAGCGGGTGGTGAAAGGTGCTGCATCGTCTTCTGAAGAGTAAAGAGTATCTTCAAGAGGAGAAGGATCGGCTGCTTGATTTTCAGATGGTTGTTCATCTATGATGCTGAAATTGTTGAAAACAACATCCACGTCAAAGAACCAGTCAGGACCGGCTCCTGTATTGGTAGAGTTGGATTCCTGCCAATCAACATAAAAAGACTCGAGAACCATTTTGGTTCGTTTGTTGTATACTCTATAAGCTTTTTGACTCGAGGAGTATCCAACAAAGAAACACTCATCACCAACTGCATCGAACTTCATTATGTTCTCGAAATTGTTAAGCAGCGTGCATGAGCATCCAAAAGGCCTGAAGTAGTCAATCAAAGGTTTTCTTTTAAAAAGCAACTCATAACCTGTTTTCCCGTGCGTCTTTACGATTAAGACTCTGTTAAGAACATAACAGGCGGTATTCACAGCTTCAGCCCAGAAAATGATCAGCAGTTTGGAGTCGATAAGCATGGTTCTGGCCGCCTCAATAAGTGTACGATTTTTCCTTTCAGCAACACCATTCTGTTGAGGAGTTCTCGTAGCACTGTACTGAAGATGAATTCCTCTATTGTTGTAGAAAGTCACGAAACTTTGATTCTTGAATTCGGTTCCGTGATCGCTTCGAATTGATCTAACTTTTGTCTTTATAATGTTTTCAATGAGAGGAACAAACAGCATCAGAATCTCAGCAACTTCACTTTTGTATTCCAGAAAGTACACCCAAGTGAATCGGGAAAAATCATCTGTTATCACCAAACAATAAGACTTTTTAGCTAGACTTTTAACACTAATAGGACCAAACAGATCCATGTGTAATAATTGAAGAGGTGAGTCTATAGAATTCACAGCTTTGGACTTATGCGATTTTTTTGTGCTGTTTTCCTTTGGCACATGCTAAACATTTTTCAGAAAAGGGGAATTCCTTAGAAGGAAGACCTCTTACAAGATTTAGTTTTGAAAGCTTATTAATATTTTTGAAGTTAACATGTCCTAATCGCCTGTGCCAAAGCAGTGACTCTGACTCGGATGCTTTAGAAAGTAAGCATGTCATTTGACATTTAGACTTTGCATCCCTCATATTTATCACGTAAGTATTATTTTGTCTAGGAGCTTTAAGCATAATCATGTTGGTAGGAGGAATGAATCCTGGCTTTAGAAAGATGCACTCCATGTCATTAAATAACACTGAGATTCCTTTGTCGCAGACTTGTGATACACTCAGCAGATTGTAACACAATTCTGGAACGTAGTTCACATCTTCTAAAGTCAATGCATCAGAAATCACGTCCCCTATCCCGACTATCTTTCCACCCTTCTCATTGCCGGCAAAAGCAACAAACTCTCCATCAATGAATCGATAGTTTTTCAGGAGTTCTTTCAGTCCCGTCATGTGCCTTGATGCCCCGCTATCAACGTGCCATAGATATCTCATCAGGGCAATCAACCACTTTTGTAGTTTATTCTGAAAAATACATAAGACAAGAGAAATATACAGATAAATATATGAGACACTATGTACAAACACGACTCAGACCACACTTTAAGTAACTTTTGGAATCCAGGTCTGTTTTAGTTTTAATTTGTCGTGATTTTCCCCCGACACAAACTCTTGCCTTTTCCAATTTTTTGTGACCTTAACAAAACTTTTTATGGTTTCTTGAAGATCTTTAATTTGAACTGCAAAAGATTTTTGGTTATTGGTATCAGTTTGTGGTTTGGGTTGCAAATGACACTTTTTAACCACATGTCCTTCATTTCCACATCTAAAACATTTAGAGTGTTTAGGTTTGATCTTTGAAGAAGATCTGGATGATGATGGTTGTGATGTTCTTCTTTTGTTGTTGCTTGAATTGAGGCTGTCTGTTGAACATGCTTCATCACTGTTGTTGTTGCTTGATTCTTCGTTTGTGTTGCATTCTGGCTCGCTGATGTCACTTTCTGTATCACTTTGTGATTCTTCAGAAATTGTGTTATCTGTTTCACTTTGTGATTCTTCAGAACATGACACATCTGTTGATGATGGTGTAAACTCTGGAATTTCTTCAGTAAGAAATTTCCCAAACCTGTTTCTTTTTAGTTCTGGAACAAATGGAGATGGTCTATATACATTTTCATTATCACAGAATGCATCATTAAGATCAACACAAACAGGCATAACATTTTCAACACAAACATCCGATCGTTCGATAGGATTCATCCTATCATTTGGGTCCACAACACCCTTTAAATCAAGTTTAGAGGTTAAAGTAATACAGTCATCCGGCCTAGATAAACTATTACAGTTATCCATCCTAGATAAACTATTACAGTCATCCAAATTAGTTAAGTTATTACAGTCATCCGAATTCAAAGAAATGTTTGACTTATCATGGCTCCAGATGAACCAATTCACTGTGGAGTAATTGGCACCTGGGTGACCTAACCCCATTGTTTGACCACCACAACTGTCATCATCGTCCACCTGATCCTGTTGGGTCATATCTGCACTACTTTTACTCATATTAGAGTGTGACTCAGATGTGACACATTCTTTTTCAAAAAGATCATTTTTTGGATGTGGTTTTGGAATGGGTATATATTCACTTTTGCTCATGGGTAAAAACAGAGATTTTACAATTCCCTTTTTATCCTTATACCCAATTCCATCTTTGACAAAAGATTTCCTTGAACAATCAAGGATATCAGTATGAGCATGCTTGCTTACGTTCCATTTGTCCACAACAATTTGGAGATGATTGGTTTCATTTCTAGATTTTTCTAGTTTTTCAGTTAAGTCATTTATTAAAAAATCTTTTCTGAGAACAAATTCTTTTAGAGTGTGCATTTCAGCAATTGTTGCATTTAACTTTCGCTGATAGGCTAACTCATTTTCTTTCATTTCAGTATTGATTTTTCGTATGTCATCCATTTCTCATAAAATTCTCCTATTGTGGGACAAACAGTAAGCAACGGCTGTAACACACCTTGGTGAGCACAGCTTTGATTTTATTTCGAGAGGAATACTTACCAGATCTCTCTCTTCAGCTTTCTTCTTCATGCTCTGTGATTGCTGATCGTCCTTGCTTGTGGAAGTCTTTTCAGCTACAAAGGCTTCCTCAGCAGCAGTCTCCTTCCCTTTCTCCACACTCAACACGCCTTTTAAACCAGCCTTCTCCATTTCTTCTCTTTTTGGCATTTCAGCTGAGGACCCCTCCAGAGAGCTCACACCAAGAGGTGACTTTGTGCAGATCTTTGCCATCAGTGCTTTATTAACTTCAGCTTCTGCCACAGCGACTTCCTCTCCCCAATCGAAATCCTGAACCACAAGCGCCTTCTGCTGGTTAACTTCTCCTCCTTCTGTAATTGCCACCACTCTCTTTGCTGGTTTGGCTTCAACTTGATTCAGAGTTGGACATTCATACTTGAAATGTCCGAGAGTCTTGCAGTTATAACACCTGATCTTAGATTTGTCAAACCCAGCTTTCCCCATGTCGACTCTTCTACCGGTTCTATCTTGAAACCTCTTCACCCTCAAAGTGATCATGGCCATCTGCCATTTCAGATCCATTTCCTCCATATCGTCTGGATCAACTTGATACATGTCCTCAGGGCTCATCATATCACTTTTTAGATCACCAGTCTTTAATGCTTCAAAGCTGGTCATGAAAGCGTTGAAAAGTTCAACGTGTTCAGTTGCCAGCTTTGTCTGTTGAGGATTGAGAGTTGACGGCTGAGGGTTAGTGACACTGGGTTGAGAGTATGGGACAGCTTTTCCTGAACTTGAACTACCACCAATTGTTCCATCAGCATACACGTGAGATGAGTTTGAACCCATGTTGCCTACTGGAGTCATTAACGCTAAGTTCTTCATTGCAGTGATAGGAACTGCCTTTGGATTGGTCTGATTCATCTCTCTTTTTGTAATGTCCATCTCAAAGGACTTCAATGTGTTGATGAGATCAGCCAATGTAGATTGGGCATCAAGATATTCTTTTCTGATTAGCATGCATTGGATGCTCCATTCTTTTGGTAATGAATCCAGCAGCTTCTTGATAGAATTTCTGTTGTTCACAGGAATTCCAGCCTTCTTCATTTTTGTTAACATGCTCATAAACCTATCAATGTGCGAGCTCAGACTTTCCCCACGAATGCTACCGAACATATCATATTCTTTTTGCACCATGTCTTGCTTGTATTGGCGCATCTCTTCATTGCCTTCGTAGTATTCATTCAATGCAAACCACAGATCATGTGCCGTTCCATACTCTTCAAACATGTTGTAAACATCATTAGATAGGGCCATGGTTAGAGCACCATAAGCCTTATGATCTCTTTGAAGTAATTGTTTGTCAACATCGGTATAGGTTGTTGGATCAGGGTTGAATTCTTCTCCAGTGGCAGTGGTTCTCATGGGAATGTGTGGGCCCAACTGGATAGAGTTCCATTGGGTGAAGTCTGTCACGTAAAAGAATGACCTCATTCGGTTTTTCCATGTCCCGTAATCTTCAGCACCTTTTAACTTAGGTACTCTTGTAGTAGTTCCGGTTTCAAGGTCTTGTTGTGTGATAGGGTTAACAGTTGATTGATTATTGTTACCAGCCATGTTTTAGATGAATTTTAGAAGCGTGGTTTAACAGATTTTAATTATCAGTCCAAAAGATTGTCCAAGTCCGTAAGTACACAGCAAGTTCGCAGTTAAGTGCGCAATTAAGTTCACACTTAAGTTCACAGCAGTCTGGACCAGTATGCAGCAACCTGTAAGAATATAAACAGCCTTGTCAAGTTGTAGTCTTAGTTAAGTGTGCAGCTTGGAAGTATACGTGTGGCTATAAGTTCGCAGATCAGTCAACATTTGGGCATTATAAGTGCTCAGTGTTTACTGATCAGCCTGCGCACTAAATTAAGTGCGCAGACTCACTTAAACTCTCGTTTAAGATTTTAAGTTCGCAGAAACCCTAGCCAAGTACTCAACACTACACCTTCAGTAAGTGCGCACAAATCCAAGATTTCTGTTTAAGTATGCAGAAACCCTAGATAAGTACTCAAGACAATGAGATGTTATAAGTGCGCAGAGATTAACTTAGATGAACAAGTGCGCAGAGATCAATTTAAATGAATAAGTGCGCAGAAACCAAATTCAGAAGCAAGTGCGCAGAAAATTTAAATTAAAGTGTGACTAGTACGCAGAAACCAAATTCACAAAGCAACAAGTGCGCAGAAACCCTAGATGCGTACAAAATGACAAGTGTGCAAAATTTAATCCAAGTACTCAAACTAAGAAACAAGTGCTCAGCTTATGAGATATGTGCGCAGGATATATGAAATAAGTGCGCAGATACGAGCTGTAACAAACATGAAATTCAGCTGAATCCTTTCCAAACCATTTTCTGATCAAAATAATATACTTTAAACATTTAGAAACACGATTTTCACAAAATTTGAAACCAAAATATGAGAAAAACACCTAAATTTTAAAGTTTACAAAGAAAATAATCTTGATAATAAAAGCTTAACAAGATGAGGGTTTTGGTATCTTAAAGTAGATACAATCTAGAGCACAATGGCTCTGATACCAAACTGTAGTCCCGAAATACTAGATCTTGTTGAATGCAATAGATTGTTATCACTTAGAAACACCTATTAGTTAGGTGTTTCAAGTGATTAATCCAAGAAACAAAGAAAACTAGATGAATATTGAAAGACCCGACACACACAATGAATAACATGATGATTCCATATCTGATTTGAAGATGAATAACCTTGGAATACTAATAAGTACGCACCTATGCAAAGTGTGCTACAAAGATAAACTCCAAAACCCTAACCCCAATCCTGCACACATATCAGCTTTATATAGGCAGCTGATTGGGCCTGCGCACTTAGCTTAAGTGCGCAGAGCCCGTGCACATAAGTGCGCAGATTAGGGTTATATGACCAAAACTATGCTATAATTACATTCTAGGTCCTTTAACTTTAAAGCTATACAATAATCATTCAAAAGTCTCTATTCTGGTAACTGTGGTCTCAATATAACCCAACAACTGAACAACTTGCTACAGCAGCAAGTGAACATGGCTATGTCTAATTTCCAGGCTGGGATTAATGCCATGGGTGGTGAGTTGATTTTGGTCGACCGTGCCTCATTTTTAGGTTTTGTGTCCTTTCATTTGTGTTTTACTCGTATACCGTGTTTCAGGTGTTGGTGCCAATCCACCCCCACCTCAGTGCTCTTATAAGAAGTTTAGGGACTGTCAGCCCCATAACTTCGCTGGAACTGAGGGAGCGGTGGGACTGCTCCGATGGTTGGAGAAGGTTGAGTCTGTGTTCGTCATGTGTAACTGTCCTGCTGAGGACCAGGTGAAGTATGCTACTGCGACATTTGAGGGGCCTGCGCTGTCGTGGTGGAATGCTACCACTCAGAACATGGGATTGGGAGAGGCTATTGCTATGCCTTGGGCGGAGTTTGTGCAGTTGTTGAGAGGTGAGTACTGTCCGAGAGAGGAGATACAGAAGTTGGAACATGAAGTCTAGAGCTACAAGATGGTTGGGTCTGAGATTGAAGAATACACTGTGAGGAGGAATGAGCTGGCGGTGTTGTGCCCTGATTTGCACACACCCGAGTACAGGAGGATCGAGCACTATGTGTCGGGACTGGTGCCGGAGATTGCTGGGTTGGTGGCTGTTGGGAACCTTCCCACTATTGCTGAAGTTGTCCGATCAGCTCATCGGATGACTAACCTGAAGGTGGCAGAAGGTGTTTTGCCTCCTAAGGGTGCTGCTGTGAAGGTTACTGAAGGGAACAAGAGGAAGTGGGATAGCGTAGGGAAGAGTGTTGTGCCAGCTCAGCCGGCAAAGAAGTTTGATTCATCTGGGTCTTCTTCTGGGCAGAAGACGGGGGGTATGTTAGGAAGCATCCCAAGTGCAACAAGTGTGGTTTTCACCATTTTGGGGGTTGTGATAGGTCTCGTTGGCATCGGTGCCATCAGTTGGGGCACCATGCTAAGGATTGCAGGGTGGCACTCACCCCAACTCAGACTCCTGCGGCTACTCCTGCTCCTGCTCCTGCTGCTCAGGGGACTCATGGGAGGCAGGGGTGTTATAACTGTGGTGATGCGGGACACTTCAAGCGTGAATGTCCTAAACTGAAGCAGGGCGATAATGGGAAGGGCGGGAACGGTAACGGGAACAATGGCGGCGGAGGCAGGACTGCACGTGCTTTCGTCATTGGATCTGCGGAGGCTAGGCAGGATCCAGACACAGTTACCGGTACGTTCCTTCTTAATGATCGTTATGTTTCTGTCTTGTTTGATTCTGGTGCCGATAAGAGTTTCGTATCTTTGGACATTAGTCGATTGCTAGATATAGTACCCACACCTTTAGAGGCTAAGTACTTAATAGAATTGGCTGATGGTAAGAAAATCGAAGCGACACACACCCTTAAGGAATGTCGCTTGGAACTATCGGGTTTGTCCTTCCTCATTGACCTTATGCCGGTACCCCTGGGTAGTTTTGATGTCGTGGTCGGCATGGATTGGTTATCGTTGTATCGCGCGGAGATCGTTTGTTTCGACAAGGTTATTCGAATCCCTCTCCCTGATGGAGAGATTCTTTAGGTTCGTGGCGAGAAAAGCGGTGCTCCGCTGAGTATCATTTCTAGCATGAAAGCCCGTAAGTACCTTCGGAAGGGCTGTTCGGCCATTCTGGCACTTGTTAACGTTTCTACTGACGATGAGAAGAAGATCGAGGATATTCCGGTGGTTCATGACTTTCCTGATGTGTTTCCTGATGATTTACCTGGTCTTCCTCCCCATCGTCAGGTTGAGTTTGGTATTGATCTTACTCCGGGCACAGCTCCTATTGCCCGAGCTCCGTATCGTCTTGCACCTCCCGAGATGCAAGAGTTGTCCAGCCAGTTATAGGAACTCTTGGAAAAGGGTTTCATCCGACCGAGTTCTTCCCCGTGGGGAGCTCCTATTTTGTTTGTGAAGAAGAAGGATGGAAGTCTTCGCATGTGTATTGATTATCATGAGCTGAACAAAGTGACCATCAAGAATCGTTATCCTCTTCCTCGCATTGATGATCTCTTTGACCAGCTTCAGGGCTCCAGCTACTATTCGAAGATTGATTTGCGGTCCGGTTATCACCAGTTGCGCGTCAGGGAAGCTGACATTCAGAAGACTGCCTTTCGCACTCGTTATGGCCATTTTGAGTTCCTGGTCATGCCTTTTGGTCTCACTAACGCACCGGCGGTGTTCATGGATTTAATGAACCGCGTTTGCAAACCTTACCTTGATAAGTTCGTCATCGTGTTCATTTACGATATTCTGATTTACTCCAAGAACAAGGAGGATCATGAGGAACATCTACGGTTGGTCTTGGAACTTTTGAGACAGGAGCAGTTGTATGCTAAGTTCTCAATGTGTGATTTTTGGTTACGTGAAGTTCAATTCCTAGGACATGTGGTGAATGAACTGGGAATTCATGTCGATCCGGCTAAGATCGAAGCTATTAAGGACTGGGAAGCAACAAAGACGCCATCTGAGGTGCGGCAATTCTTAGGTCTTGCGGGTTATTTTCATTGAGGGATTTTCGAAGATCGCTCAACCCCTCACTACTCTTACCCAGAAGGACCGAAAGTTCGATTGGGGTGAACCGCAGGAATCAGCATTTCAGATGCTGAAGCTTAAACTTTGTTCTGCACCTATCTTATCCTTACCTGAGGGTACGGATGACTTTGTTGTGTACTGTGACGCTTCTATTCGTGGTCTCGGTTGTGTGTTGATGCAACGCGGGAAGGTTATTGCTTATGCTTCTCGTCAACTCAAAATTCATGAGAAGAACTACACTACTCATGACTTGGAACTGGGTGCGGTGGTCTTCGCGTTGAAAATCTGGAGACATTACTTGTACGGTACCAAGTGTGAAGTATATACCGATCACAAGAGTCTTCAGCATATTTTCGACCAGAAGGTGTTGAACATGCGGCAGCGTCTCTGGGTTGAACTCCTGAACGATTATGACTGTGCTATCAAATACCATCCTGGCAAGGCGAACGTTGTGGCGGACGCCTTGAGCAGGAAGGAGTCTGCGAATCCTCGCCGTGTTCGAGCCTTACAGCTCACCATTCATTCGTCGTTTCCTGGCCAAATCCGTTCTGCACAGTTGGAAGCCTTGAAGGAGGAAAACCTTAAGGCTGAGACTATGCACAGTGCTGACAAGCATCTTGAGCTCAGAACCGATGGCTTACACTATTTTACGGGACATGTTTGGGTCCCATTGTTCGGGGGATTGCGCGAGCTTGTTTTGGATGAAGCTCACAAATCCCGGTATTCTATTCATCCTGGCTCCGATAAGATGTATCAGGATTTGAAGATACTTTATTGGTGGCCAAACATGAAGGCTGATATAGCTTCTTATGTCAGCAAATGTTTGACTTGTGCTAAAGTCAAGGTGGAGTATCAGAGGCCGTCTGGTCTCCTGCAACAACCAGAGGTTCCGGAATGGAAGTGGGAGTGAATCACGATGGATTTTGTCACCAAGCTGCCAAGGTCACCTAGTGGTTATGATATGATCTGGGTGATTGTTGACCGGTTGACAAAATCGGCACGTTTCATATCTATTAAGGAAACCGATGGACTCGAGCGGTTGGCTCGACTTTTCCTTAAGGAGGTGGTTGCTCGGCACGGGGTGCCTGTCTCTATTATCTCTGATCGTGATTCTCGTTTTGCTTCGCGTTTCTGGAAAGCTCAGCACAAGGCTTTGGGTACTCAGTTGGATATGAGTACGGCTTATCATCCGCAAACTGATGGACAGAGTGAGCGGACGATTCAAACCTTGGAAGACATGCTTCGGGCATGTGTTATCGATTTTGGCAAAAGTTGGGAGATCCACCTGCCATTAGTGGAGTTCTCCTACAACAACAGCTATCACTCTAGTATCAAGGCGGCTCCGTTCGAGGCTCTTTACGGACGGAAATGTCGATCACCACTTTGTTGGGCCGAGGTGGGCGAGAGCCAGCTCACTGGTCCGGAACTTGTGTACAAAACTTCGGAGAAAATCGTACAAATTCGTCAGCGTTTGGCTGCTGCTCGGGATCGTCAGAAGAGCTATGCCGATCGCTGTCGAAAACCTTTGGAGCTCCAGGTTGGGGACAGGGTACTTCTGAAAGTTTCACCATGGAAGGGCGTCATACGCTTTGGAAAGCGTGGCACGCTTAACCCTCGTTATGTCGGACCATTCGCAATCCTGGATCGGATTGGACCGGTGGCATACAGACTTGACTTACCGGCAGAGCTCGGTAGTGTGCATAACGTCTTCCATGTGTCTAACTTGAAGAAGTGTTTGGCTGATGAATCTCTCATTGTACCACTAGAGGAGATCAAGGTTGATGATCGTCTTCGCATTGTGGAGGAACCTGTCGAGATTCTCGACTACAAGATTCGTAGCCTTCGTCGGAGTAAAATCCGCATCGTTAAAGTCCGTTGGAACTCAAATCGTGGATCGGAGTTCACATGGGAACGGGAGGATCAGATGAAAGCTAAATATCCTCATCTTTTTCCGAAACGCGCGTTTGAATCAAGGCATGTTACTGCTGAAGCGGAATGAATATCGGGTCGAGATTCCTTTCAACGTGGGGATGATGTGACATCCGGTAATTTTCTTTTCGTTCTGTTCTTTTTCGTTTCTTTCTTTCTGGGGCTTTGCGCAATTTTCAGGACGAAAATTCTTTCAACGTGGGGATGATGTGACACCCGGCATGTTTGGCTTAAACATATTAGTAACATCTAAGTCTACCTTAGCGAGAAACGTTTATAAACAGACTTAACTGGGTTAGTTGAGTTGGGTCAAGTTAGGATTGTCCAGGGAGCAATGATCTGGAGGATCATTGGGAGTCGTTTTGGTAATACACTAGTACCGGGTTCCGTTGTCGGTGACATTACATGAACTAATTATGTATATGTGTAGATTATGGTTCGTGTGGTGGATTATATACATAGATGTGTTTAAATGATGTGTAAACGATTATCTATGCTTAAATATGTTAAATATAGACTAAGGATGCATGCTTATGTGTTAAGATGTGTTAGAATGCGTTAAACATGACAAACTGGAAAAATAGTTAAAAATGAGTTCTGGTTCGACCACTTCGAGTGGTCGAAGGAGAACATTTGTTTGGTTCGACCCTTTGTAAATGGGTGAACATGGGATGTGGAATTGAAAGAATTCCTTTCGACCAGGACAGGGCTCATTCGACCCTGTGAAAGGGTCGAAGGAGGCCACCTTCGACCATTGATATGGGGCGAAGGAGGATTAGTATAAATACCAAACTTTGTCATTTTTCATCATTTCACAAACCCTAACCGTCCCAAAACACTCTCAAACGATCTTAATCACTAAGGAAGGGGTTGTTGCTCTTCTTTTTCATAATCTAACCTATCTACAACATCTAAACAAGAATCCAAGGTGTGTTCTTAATCCTAAACCTTTTTAAAAGCATTTTAATTCGTTTTCATCTAACCCTAATTGTCCGGATCTGTTCTAAGGGTGTTTTTATGATTAAAAACCTTTTAAACATCTTTCTAAACCAAAACATTATCATTTGACATAGGTGTTCATGATGATAAACATATGTAAATTGTGTATTATGTGGTGTTATGTGTTGTTCAATGGTTTGCTGCTGTATCTATGATAGAAACATGATATAGGATTGTTATTGATGCTAGATTATTGTTGTTTAGGGTTAGGATTGGATAAATGATGATATTATGGGTATTTGGGGGTTTTAACGAATCTAGACTTGATGCATGATATTTATGATCAATAGAACCAATAGGGAAAGATCAAACACTCGACAAACTGAGCATTTTAGGTTGAATACGGATCGATTTCAAAAGTTTGCATGATAGTGACGTTTCCATAATTTTTACCATTTTGGGAAAGGGTTGAGATGGACGTATTATTGGGGGAAATCGGTGGGGTTTTGTAGGGATAAGTTATTCATGCTTGACTGTTGTGTTTGATGATGTTTCGAGTCGTTTTGAATGTGTTTGAAGCGTTTTTAGGAAAATTTGCACAACAGGGGCGAACCTGGACTCCTTCGACCGATCGAAGGTGCGAAGGAGGGAATCCAGGGTCGAACCTGGGTTTTGTTGGGCGAAAGTGGCAGAACGGTCGAAGGAGGCATCAAACGGTCGAACGAAATATAAAAACGGGCGAAGGAGATTAAAAACGGGCGAAGGAGACTTAAACTGACTGGTTCGACCGTTCTGATGCAGAAATGAGATTTTTGATACAAACTAAGTGTTTTATGCTTGAACCTTGTGCGTAATCTATGTGTGCTTGATTAGTTAGGGTAATGGGTCACCAACGGAATGTCAGGTCTGTCTAGTGTGTCGGTCAAACATTTAAACACGTTTTAAAACATACTTAGTTACGATCTGGACAATCGGGGACTAGATAACCTTATGGTTATTAGTCGGAACACTTATGTGAACATTTTGATAGATCTCCGGTACAGGGATTATCAAGGGCTTAACATCTTTACTTATAACCGAAGAACGCTATCTAAGGTGAGTTCACGGCCCCACTTTTACTGCTTTAACTTTTGGGGGAGAAAACATGCGCTAAACTATTTTGGTAACATATGTCATACTATGGTTTTTAACTTTGTATTGCTATACGATCTTTGGAAGTCCCAGGGGAAACCATGAATGTGCGGGGATGCACAACGGGGGAAATGTGGATAGATCTATTGGGCGTGACCTGCCCCACTCGTCGGCTTGGAGGGCCGGGCGGGTGCATGTTGTCTCAAACAGGAACATTGGTATCATGCTGAACATTCGGGCTTCTTAAACATGCTAAACATTGCTAAACGTGTCTAGTAATGGTTTCCAATCGTAGTAGTAATAAAACATACGCCTAGCTAGCGTACTCGGTAACATTGATATAGTATGGACATGGTAACATTTTGGTAACATATTGAACAAACCTGTGAACTCACCAGCATTATATGTTGACATCTTTTTGGCATGTTTTTCTCAGGTCGCTAAGGTAGCAACAAATGGAACTAGGCGCACGGGTCTGCATTGGCGTCTAGGCTTAGTTGCACGTTTTGAAATAAAGTGTTTTTAAATACTTTGGAATACTATTGTAGCTGATTAAATTCTTCTTAAATGCTTCCGCTTATATGAATCGTTGTTTATGGTTTTACGTTTTCATATAGAGTTGTTTATTGTGATCGTTGACTTGGATCCTGGTTTGTCATGCGCCTCGCGGTAAAACTCCGCAAGTGGTAATTTGAGGGTGTGACAAAAGCAAAGACCTAAAAACTAAGATCGTATGGCTCAATTAGACAATACCACTGCCACTTGAAAGAGTTCAATCGGAGTTCGTTTTATACCCTTCCCACGACTTCCTATTTTTTTCATTATACATTTGCTCGTAACCTTTAATCTCAACCCTTTGTAAATTTGTAACATGATTGGTTTATAATGGTAATTAACGTTAGAGATGTCTGTTTAAGTGATGTAACTAGTTTACTTTTTCTAGGTAGAAAAGAAAAAGAAAAATGACATCAATATATTAGATTCTGATTGGTGCAAGATTATATTCATCATTTGTCATTTTTAACTAATAAATACTACGTATTAGAAACTTTTTGTAGTAGAATAGATAAGCATATATAGTACTTAAGACAATGCGTAATGAGCATTATAGGAGCATGAATGAGCTTGATAACGAGGGCGTTAAAAGGGCATGAAGAATGATGGACATTTCTAGTATAACGCCCAATGAGTAGAAAAATATGGAAAGTTATTATTGACAAGGTATTAAGGGGTGTTAACCATTACACATTTTTTGTAGGAGCGTTATGATCCTAACGGGGTGAAAAATGTCTCTTAGGTGGTATTAACCATTACGAATGCTCTAAGTATTTTCTTAATAACTATACTATTCATATGATAATTATCATATAACAAGGTATAAGTTACACCAAACCAAAAAGTAACTAATTGTTAAGATAAATCTAACATTATTTAGTTCAATGTTTATCGAAGATCATCTTTTATTATGTTTAAATTGTTCAAATCAAAAGCCTACATTGACAAGTTTGTTAATGTAAAAAAACATCGTAAAAGAGTTAAGTTTGTTCATAATTTAGTTATAACTAGTGAGACGAGAGTCGCACGTTGCAGCAGGCAGTGTGTGTTGCAGCGAGTGTTGCACTAACTATAGCAAAGAATATAGAAAACCAAAAACCATATTCATAATATACTGCAAATGTGTTCGGTTCATTAGTTTTTTATTGAATAGTAGTTAGATAATAAAAGAAAAAAACACGGTTTTAAAATTATGAGAAGTTATTTAATTAATTTAATATTAAGTTAGATAGTTAGATAAAAAAAACAACAAAAAAGGCAAAAGAATAAAGAAAAATAATAGATAAAAGAAAGAAAAATAACAACAATATATTGGCTCTGGTTGTTGCAAGATGGTATTCATCATTTTTCATTTTTAACTAACAAATACTACATATCAGAAACGTTTTCTTTACAAATCGAGCACACTGCAAAAGAACTCACTGCTTTTTCTCCTTCACCCTTTCCTGCGCCTTTACCTGCTGTCAGTTGTGCAATCTGGCGCTCTAAACTTGCAATCCTCTTCTCAGACTCATAATCAATTCCCCTTGTTGCACCTGTTCGGTTTCTCCTACTAGCACGAGCCTGTCTCTTTGATGTCACTGCCAACCTCTCCATATACTCCTAATCCACATCCTTATGGTTAGTCAAAAAGGTACCATTACTGTTGGCATTTAAATCCCTAACATCTTCAGATCGTAAACCGTCATAGAATGACTTGATCAGCTCCCACATAGGTATATCATGGTGTGGGCATTTCCTTAGCAACTCCTTGAACCTGGTGAAAGCTTCATGAAATGGTTCACCCGACTGTTGTTGGAAGGTTTGACAGGTTGGGATATGGGTCGAGTTTGGTTAATCCTATACCCATACCCGGTTGTAAAATATTGTCTTATACTACAAGACACAATGATAT
Organism: Ambrosia trifida; assembly: GCA_028751855.1. Classification (NCBI taxonomy): domain Eukaryota; kingdom Viridiplantae; phylum Streptophyta; class Magnoliopsida; order Asterales; family Asteraceae; genus Ambrosia; species Ambrosia trifida. Next base: position 209,629,259 of record CM054122.1, read on the forward strand.
AATGCAAATTCTAAAAACTACAAGCTAAAATCCAAAAAAAAACGAAAACCTAAAAACTAAGATCGTAGGGTACAATGAGATGGTTCCAATGCCGCTTGAATGAGCTTAATTGGAGTCCGTTTGATACCGTTCCTATGACTTCCAACCTAATTCACTGTACATTTGTCCTAACCCTTTGTAAATTTGTAACATGATTGGTTTCTAATGGTAATTAATGTTAAAGATTATTTTGTTAATACTTTAGTTATAATTAGTGAGATGAAAGCCATGATGCAACGGATGGGGCATTTTCAGGCACGTCGTGCACACGGATAAGGAAAAAAAAGAAAACCAAAAACATTTTCATAATATGCCAAAAACGTGTTTGGTTTATTGGTTTTTTAGTTAGATAATAAAAGTAAAAAACAATTTAAAAAATTATTAGAAGTTGTTTACTTTAGTTTAATTTAAGTTATATAGATAGAAAAAAAAACAAAAATGGCAAAAGAAAAAGGGAAAGAAAAAGAAAAGAAAAGATGTGATATGTGGGGTTACATCGTAGATATTAGATTACTAAGTGTGGGCCGTGGAATGTGGATTTGAAGCCCCTCTACGCCACTAACACCACCCCCTGTGTGGCGTAGAAGCCGGCGTGGGGGGAAAGGTAAGGGTGATGTAGATGGTTGTGGTTGGTTGTTGGATTATGGACGGTTGAGATTGGTTGTTGGATAAAAAAAAAAAAAACCCTGACGCCACTCTTCCACGCCACCATCACCCGTGGTTTTTTAGGCTTGGATTGAAATTCCCACTCTGTTGATATGGATGCTACGTGTCCCTCCATTCCTCATTCATAATATGTGTGTGTGTATGTATATGTACAGCTAGCGGGTTATATTCAAGCTTTGTAGCAGGCAGCAAACCGACTTTTAATAAGATTTAGAAGACTGAAACATTGTAAAAAATCAAACTGTATATTCAAAAATCTACGGAAAAAAAATTACATCCTTATAAAATTTCTAAGATTCATATTCTAAATACTAGTGGAAATGCCCATGTGTTGCGGCGGGTGTCTCAGTTCATGTCAGATTCAATGATGGTGTCTTTTACAAAGCTTGGTGTTAAAGCATGAAGTTTGTTACTTACAAAAGCAAACATGCCACGCTAACCTAGCATGCATTTACAATTTACTATTAAAACATGTATAAACCAGGAAGGACTATCAATTTGAACATATTGTACGAAATTAAAAATTGAATAAAATTAATAACACTGTCGGAGATAAAGGGGATGTCAATTTGAGCACACAGAGCCACGAGACCACTTCCAGAAAGATCATAGACTCTGAATAGTTGACCTACAAAAGCCAGACCACCGCCATATCCATTTGACCTCGGATTCGAAATGCTCACAATCAACGGAAGGTATCCATGAATGCTCGATTTAGGGGAGACACGATAATTTAAAAGGCTACATACTCAGCACATTCGAATATCAAAACAATAGTAATAATACATGTGCAATCTTAACATTGGAAGAATAAATTAACCATGAAAATATTACCTACCGTGTTTGAACCAACAAATGATATAGGTTCAATGCCTTCAGCATCATATATAGCATTCACAATGTCCTGCCTCAAACAAATATAGAAAAAAAATTAGTAGATTAATATAAAAGCTCATATGTGTTACATTGCTTCTTTAACAAAATTTTAACTAAAATGCAAAATCAATATTTTATAAGACAGAAAAATAACACAGATACTATGATTAGTAAAGAAGAACGTACATTGGTGCCACGGACAATACATAAGACACAGCTAGGTAAACTGACATCTTTGCTAGTTCTACAAGTATAATAAAAAAATACTTGTAATAAGGCACGATATATTCTCCCATTTAAAACAATTCATTGCAGCATCACCAACCAATAGACATACAACATGCTCAATCTTATGTGCAATTAGGGGTGCAAACGGGCCGAGCTACTCGCGAGATACTTGAGTTTGGTTTGAAAAAAAGCTCGACGTGAGCCGAGACTAACTGAGCTTGAGCCCGAGCCTAAAAACAAGCTAGTCTAGCAAATGAGCCTAAGCCCGAGCTTTGGTTATCGAGCTCGAGCTAGCTCGCAAGCCTAAACGAGCCCACTATATTGTTGGCCCTCAGAACAGATTTGCAGCAGAATGTTTTGTTAATCAAACACAAGAACAATAAAACAGATGATTGAAGGTTGAATTGAAATGTATTGACAATAGAATTTCGAACAGGAAGTTTATAAAACAGAAAAGATTACAAAGGTTTACAAGGAAGTTTAGGATTGTGTTGTGAACAATCTTGATAAAAAGCATAATGAGACAATCCTATCCTATATATATAAAATGAAGAGGTATGTCTGTTGACAGTTATCATTTCGAACAGACATGTTGTTCTTATGAAACTGAAACCGGTTCAATGTTGCCGCCAAATAAAAAGGAATAACTATCAAGGGGCATTTTGGTCTTTTCACTTCTGTCCCGTCAATTTCTTTCTACTATGTTGTTGTTCCACTTCGTTTTATTGATTCGTTTGAGTCTTCTGTTGTTGTTGCAGCCTGTTGACTTCTGCTGTGAACCATTTGGTGCAGCCTTGATCAAGATCATATTGACCCATATCATATCTATGCTTATATACTTACAACTAATGTTTACTTCTAATACTAATACATACATACAATTTACAGAAACATATGTTCAAAATGTACATATTGAAACATAAAACATAAGTTATATTTACATTCTAACATCCTCCCTTAAATATAACTAGGCTTCATAGACGATCTTGATTGGGAGTCCATTGCTTCTTTTAATACTTCTTCAACTTGAGAGAAATCGAACTTGCATTTCTTGATGGATTGATTTGCTGATTTCCAATCTCCTCCCATGTAGAGAGCATAATCTTCATGCATAGTGGTTGAATTTTTGTGAAGGCGATTCATGAGTTGTGATATTAAACCGGTTTTCCTTACTTCACTACATCCAACACCATCCTTTTCATCTTGATTTGCAATGTCTAGGGCAACCTTATACACTTGGTATTGCCATTCCAAGACATCCAAATACTTAGCATAAAGAATTCTTAATATATCCTTGTCTTCATAATCCAACCCCAATTCTTTTGTTATTACCACCCAAATGTTATACTTTGATACTCTTTCATGTCCACCGTCTCTTTTAACTAATATATAGAGATCAAATAGATTCACTTTCTTTCCTTCTTCTACCACGGGTGGGATTGGACGGTTAGGAACTTTTAGATAAAAGTTCAAAAACCAATCAACCATTCGAAGGAAATGATCCTTCAATAAATCCCTATGAGCCCATGGATATTCCAAGTGATCTATTATGTTTAAGAATTCAATGCATTTTTTCATGGAATCTATTTCAAGATCATGACCCAATTCTTCCATCTTCTTTATGTTTTGTTCCGAATTGAGGGATAATTCTTCAAAGTATTCATTTAAATATTCATTCTTCCTTTTTTCATGTTCATGATCATCTCCTAATTCCCTCAACATAGTTTCCTTATCATCTTTATTTTCTTTCATCATCTTGAATTGCATACTCTCATTCTTAAACATATTATGGACACTACATGTATTCCCATCAATCTTGACTATGAAACCTTGAAGTTTTAATTGGGGTAGACTTAGAATATTGTCATCCAAGTCATTTGAGTAAAATACATTTGGTATGATTAGTGTATTATTTTCGGCTTCCACACTAACCATGCCAACACCCCTTATAAAAACAAATTTATTCTTTAATCTACTTTCTACACTAAAAGATTTCTTTAGTTTAAGAAAGTAATCAAGGTTTCCACTTATATGATTCTGAATTTTGGGACTTACATATCAAGCATCTCTCCAAGTACCAAATCCAGATCCCTTAAGAATGTATTCTTCTTCATTATGAAATCTTTCTTATGGATAGTAACTTATGCCGGTGTCTATGGCATCTTTGATTAATTGTGCACTTTCATCCTTCTCCCTTATGTGGCATGAACTTATGAGATGACCCGGTGTGTGGCAATAAAAACATGATCTTGTTTCCAGTCCTCTTCTTCACATTTCTGCCCTTCTTTCTGTACGATTTCTGTGATGAATTTCTGAATTTTGGTATGAATTAACTGATCCTTCAGACATGATAAACAAACTGACTTATAGAATGAAAGAGACTGATTTGTGATACTGATGTATAATCTGTGCAGAAAAAAAAACTGTTTTAAAAAACAGTATTTGGTAATACGAATCAGTGCAGAATTCGAAATAAGAACAAAAAGTTTTGAAAAAAACTGTTTTGATTAACAATCTGGCTCTGATACCAGTTTTGTTGGCCCTCAGAACAGATTTGCAGCGGAATGTTTTGTTAATCAAACACAAGAACAATAAAACTGATGATTGAAGGCAGAATTGAAATGTATTGACAATAGAATTTCGAACAGGAAGTTTATAAAACAGAAAAGATTACAAAGGTTTACAAGGAAGTTTAGGATTGTGTTGTGAACAATCTTGATAAAAAACATAATGAGACAATCCTATCCTATATATATAAAACGAAGAGGTATGTCTGTTGACAGTTATCATTTCGAACAGACATGTTGTTCTTATGAAATTGAAACCGGTTCAATGTTGCTGCCAAATAAATAGGAATAACTATCAAGGGGCATTTTGGTCTTTTCACTTCTGTCCCGTCAATTTCTTTCTACTATGTTGCTGTTCCACTTCATTTTATTGATTCGTTTGAGTCTTCTGTTGTTGTTGCAGCCTGTTGACTTCTGCTGTGAACCATTTGGTGCAGCCTTGATCAAGATCATATTGACCCATATCTTATCTATGCTTATATACTTACAACTAATGTTTACTTCTAATACTAATACATACATACAATTTACAGAAACATATGTTCGAAATGTACATATTGAAACATAAAACATAAGTTATATTTACATTCTAACATATATGTATATATATATATATATATAATTCTTACTTAATATATTAAAAACATAATTAAATAATATATTAAAATTATTAGAATAGGAACCGTGTCCCTCTCCTTTTATTATCACCAATATTTATAAGTACATGTGATCCCTATATCTATGGATACGGATAATTAAAATGAATACAAATCTAATTAACTTTAATTTACAATATAATCAAACTTAATATATAATGCTATTATACCCCCGCAGTCGAAGCGGGAGGAGACCGGATCTGAAGTCTTCAAAGAGAACTCAAGGCAAACCTTTAGTGAAGATATCTGCAATTTGATAACCGGAGGGAACATGTAAAATCCGCACCTATCCTCTTTGAACCTGCTCGCAAACAAAGTGGATATCAAGCACAATGTGTTTTGTTCGCTGATGTTGGACTGGATTTCCTGACAAGTAAATAGCACTCACGTTGTCACAATATACTAATGTTGCACATGCCAAGGGGTGATATAATTCCAATAAAAGATTACGCAACCAACAAATTTCAGCAACGACGTTTGCAACAACACGATAATCGGCCTCAGCGCTGGATCGTGAGACTGTGCTCTAGCGCTTAGAGGACCAGGAAATTAAGTTATCCCCGTAATAGATGCAGTATCCACTAGTGGAACGCCATGTGTCAGGATAGCCGGCCCAATCGGTGTTCGTGTATGCAATGAGTGATGGAGCAGTGGACCGGCCCAAGGTTAAACCATATGAAATCGTCCCCTTAATGTAACGGATAATTCGTTTCAAAGCATTTCAGTGGGATAAATACGGATAGTGCATGTGCATACAGACCAGCTGAACATCATATGTGATGTCCGGTCTCGTGAAAGTAAGGTGCTGAAGTGCGCCAGCCAAACTGCGATAAAGAGTGGGGTCATGAAATAAGTCACATGTGGCGCTGAGTTTGGTGTTTGTATGCACCGAGGTGGCAACCGGGTTGCACGACTGCATGCCTGCCCGAGCAATAATGTCTGTGCAGTTGGACTCATGTGTAAGAAACATAGTATCCGGTTGCGTGTGACAGAAATACCAAGAAAGTAGCTGAGAGGGCCGAGGTCCTTCATAGCAAATTCATTAGCAACTTTCACCATGAGTCGAGCTCAGAGTGTGGCAGAAGATGTGACAAGTAGAATGTCATCAACATATAGGAGCAAGAAAGCTGTATTAGGGCACTGATGTAAAGTGAAGAGAGAAGCATCACACCTACTATGAGTAAATCCCAACGTAAGAACATAGTCAGTGAACCTTTGATACCATGCCCGAGGTGCCTGTTTAAGCCCGTATAAATATTTCTTTAATGAACAAACATAATCAGGAAAGTCTTTATTGCGAAACCCCATCGGCTGATACATATAAACGGTCTCGTTAAGAGTTTCATGAAGAAAGGCGTTGGTGACATCTAGTTGATGGACATCCCAACCCTTTGACAATGCAACAGAGAGAACCGTTCGTATCGTAGCTGGCTTAACCACAGGATAAAAGTCTCACCACAATCTATCCCAACCTATTGTGTTCTGCCATCGCACACAAGGCGTGCTTTGTACCGCTCCAATGTACCGTCCGACCTGTATTTATGTTTAAACAGCCACAAACTACGAATAACATTCATGTTAGGTTGCCTAGGTACCAATTCCCATGTCCCATTTTTAATTAATGCATTAAACTCAGTGGTCATAGCGGAGTACCATTCCGGAATAGTTAAGGCATCGGTGGGGGTTTTCGGGATTGGTTTAATGTTTTTCGGTTGTGTTGTGGAGGTTAAATATTTGTTTCGGTTTGGAAATTCCACTCATCGGCCTAGTGTGTATGATGCGGGTTGGTGGTTGTGTCGATGAGGCAGAGGTGGAGGTGGTGGGTTGAGTGGCGGTGGGCGGAGTGGACTGTTGCGGGAGGGTATTGGGCTGGACAGTGGGTTGCTATTGGACAAGAGGGACGGGTGGGATGGGAGGCACGGTATTGGGCTGTTGTAGGGAAGGAGTGTGGGCCGAAAGGTGTGATGAGCTTTGGCTAGATGTGGGGGAAGTGTTAGGTGTTGGTGGGCCGGTATTGTTTAGGCCGGGTGTAACAGGAGACCGATTAGGAGGAGGTATGGCTGGGGCATTTGTTGTGAAATGTGGGGTTAAATGATTAGGAAAGTGACCAGTAAGGAAGTCATAGGAAGGTTTGGGATTGGTGGAGCGTGCGAATGGGAATATGGTTTCGTCGAAGACGACGTGCCGTGATATAAATATCTGATGCGAGTGTATGTCAAGGCAACGGTAACCACGGTGTGTGGGTGGGTATCCCAAAAATACGCATGGGTGTGACCGATGGTCGAGTTTGTGAATGGTAGGTGGTGGGTTTAGAGGGTAACATAGACAACCAAAAATGTGAAGGTGGTCATATGAGGGTGTAGAGTTATATAAAAGTTCAGAGGGACTTTTGTTTTTGGTGGTTTTGTTGGGCAAGATATTTAGGAGGTATGTAGCGGTTTCAAGGACAAAGTGCCAAAGGTATGTGGGAGTGATGCATGGGCAAGGAGGGTTCGAACCATGTTATTAATGGTACGAATTTTCCGTTCGGCCTTGCCGTTTTGGGAGGAGGTGTATGTAACACCCCAACCGATGGCGGAAACATCGGGATGTCACGTATTGATGATTGTTCAGTAGCTCATGGTGAATAATAAATTCCATTAAATGATTTAAATGAATTACATACAATTGTTCTAGAATTTGTACATCAAATTGAATAAAACTATACACATATCTTCAAGCATCAATTCAAATCTTCAAGCAAATAGAACCTGAAACATGTTAAGTTGAAAATATTTTGGGTCAACAAAAGTTGGTGAGAATTACATAGGTTTTTGATAATTGAATAAAAATGTTGTGCAATTCATGTGTCATGTCAATCTAGTCCATATGTGAGAACATACTAGAAATAAATCGAGTGCATAACCAACCCTGGTGACTGTTATAATATGATACATCCCATACGCTCATGGTTCACTTGAATATGTTATACGATAACAAACACCCACGCTACCTTTGTAGGAGGCACGTATCCGGGTGGGATTGTCAGTCCAATAGATCTATCAATGTATACCGTCGGCTTGTACGGAGTTAATGATTATGCTAGAATGGTGCTTACTCTAATCATGCTCAAGACATAATGCAACATAGAAAACACATAGACACATTGATGATTGAATTGCATAAATGATGTTGTAACATGTTTCACCCCAAAAATGGTGATAAATAGAAAAGGGGCTATGTAAAACTCATCTTGGTAAAATGTTATATCTGTTGAGAAATTTGGATAATTGTGTTGCCCAAATGTATCAAGTATCACCCTATAATGAGGTAATAAATATGTCTAAGTCTATCAAGTCTACAAATGTATAAGTTTCTAGGGCTTCGAATTGGGGATAATTGCTCGTTTGATTATTATTAAAAATGTTTGATAATTGAGAGAATGTTAGTAAATAAATAACCAAAAATCTTTTTATAAATTTTAAATCTAAGATGGTCACAAGAATGTGTTTAAAGTATAAAAATAATTTTTATAAAATTATTTTCTTTAGAATAGATTATTAAATCTATTTATAACAAATTGTCAAAATTTAACTTTAATATTTAAAAATACTAAAATTAAAGAATTTTTAGTTTAAAATTTATATTTCTGTTCTAAATATTCAGAAATAATTTGTATAAAATTTTGGTGTAAAAATACTAAAAATTGGATTTATTATGATTTAATTATGATTAAAACTAACAAAAATTGATTAAAAATATTAAATAAATGATTTTTCAGAAATAAAAATCATTTCTGAAAAGCTTAATGTTATAAAAACTTAACATAATTTTTGTGGAAATTAATAAGATCGTTTTGATATTTTTATAGATTTTTATAAATAAAATAGAATAAAATTGATTTATTTATTACATATATTAAATAAATAAATTTTTGAAAACTAAAAATTGTAAGTTGAACTATTACATCAGATTAACACAAGATAATTTTTGTAGAATAAATAAAAGAGTTTTGATAATTTAAAATGAATTTATAAGATTATATGTATAATATATGTTTATTTGTTAAAATGGAAAAAGGAAACAAAAAGAATGCCATCGCTGGGACTCGAACCCGCGTGGATTGGGGAGAGGGCACCAGACACAACCACTTGGTCTAGACCAGTGGTTGTGTTTTGTTTTAGTTCGTTAAAATTAAATACGATATCTGTTCTAGGTGTTCTTCCCCAATTATCCTTATTTCGAGCCCTAGATTTGCAATCGTTTGATTCACACATCGATAGCCCAATTAATCTTAGGGCTATTGATGTGTGAATGCCGAAGATCAAAACCCACTAAATTAATTATACTTACAAACACGTTTGCTAACAGATTGCTCGGTCAAGGCTCGAAGTCAAAACGCGATTGTAGTTCAAGAACAGAAGATTATAAGTAGAAATTGGAGATGTAGGAAAGATTAGTGGCGAGTTGTGAAGGTCTGGGTTGGTCCAATTTATAGTGATGGCATCTGGTTCGTATTATTGGCAAGTTTGACTGGGTTTTAAACCATACGCGTAATGATCTTCAATTTTGATTGCGATAATTGATGTATCATATGCGTAATACCCGTTATTAGATGTCACGAAAATAAATTAGTCAATTATTCCATAATTGGTTCAATCACAAGTCAACAAAATGATCTTGACTGTGTTCATTCGCTGAACAGACGCGACAGAAGCAGCAGACACGAAAACAGATATGTTATAAATAAAATTTAAGTTCGTATAGAAACAAAGGATTGATGTGGCTCAGTTGGTTAGTGCACGTGTGTTGTGTGTGGTTGATTCGGCAACCTTTATTATTTTTTTTATACAGTGAAGAGGGAGTGGTTGTTGGGCCGGCCCAAGCAATCAGACAAGTGGGCCGGTTTCTTTTCTTTTCTGGGCTGCAAATTCTCAAAGGAAGAGTATGGGTAATATGTTTGTTGGATTTTGGCCTGCTGCACGTTTTTGTTTCTAAATGATCTCTTTTTTTTAAAAAATTTTTTAACAGAAATATAAACATATGCATTTATATATTTATATAAATTGTGAGTTAGGAAAATGTAACAAAGTTAAGGGCGTTTATAAAAAAAAATTTCGCGATGTTACAGTCTCCCCTACTTTTGGAAACTTCGTCCCGAAGTTTATTGAAAACACAGGGTTGAAGGGGGTTGGGTAGAAATTAGGACAAGTGTGACCTGACGAATTTTATGTCAGGGCACGACAATGAATAGAGTAACTTGTCTCGAATAGCGTGGATAAGAGGCGTGTTACGTGTGGGTTGATTTATTAAACGAGGTACTAGATAACTAGAGTTTACATTTGGTTATCTACCAAAAATCTTGACAGAAATTCACACCACCTTAACGTACCTGTAAATTCATGATTACGTTCCGGACCGCAATCACCAATTTTTACCTTACATTAAGGTTTTGTGTCCTTCTATGACTCTACCGATTGTTGAGCAGGTCTGATAGTCTCCACCAGTCGTTGAGCAGGTGGTAGGGCCTCTCCCCGACTGTTGAAAGACATGATGACCTCCACCAATCGTTGAGTAGATTGTTTGGTAGTCAACTAATTGTTGTACAAGTAAGCACGTATGATTATAGATATAGCAATTAGTTCACATTCAAACAAGCATGCACACAGATGTTATGATAATACTTGAATTTATTACTTGAATCAAAAGCGTCATTACATAGAATTGAAAGCAAACAACATTTAAATGGTGGGACTTGCTGTTAAGTAGCTGGAGGGTCTTGATCTCGGTTTAGTTTAGGGCATCGGTTACGGTAGTGATTTGGGTTTCCACATTCATAGCATTGACCATAGTTGTAATTACCAAGACGTTTAGAATTAGTAACCTGAGCAGGGTTGGTTGGTATTAAGGTTTGGGGTCTCGCGACATGTGTTGACCAGATGGCCATACCTACCACAATTTGTGCACAAGCGACACGCTGAAACAGTGGGATGATGTCGCTTGCATGTGTTACACAAAGGAAAGTTTCTTGTATAAGGCTTCTTGTTAGAAACTTGGGTAGTGAGGTTTACATCAGGACCCCTGGTCTTACGTTTCTGATTCTTGGTAATTAATGCGGCCACAATACTTGTTTTCTTGCCTTTCCGAACTAAGGCCCTGTTCTTTATGTGATTTCCATCGCCATTTCCATTTCCATTGCCATACCCATTCATTTGGATGACTTGAGCCAGCAAGTTAGAAACCAGAGTTGTGATTCGTCGTGCCATTTGTTGGGAAATAATCGTAGCTAGTTGGGCATCACTCCCATTAATGTGGTTAGTGTTGTGGTCGTTGCTATTCATTTCATCTTGATTGTCACCATTGATAAGGCGAGTGCTGCGATGTGGAGACATGATCTGTAAGGGACACAATGAAGGTCCAATGTGGCATGAAATGAATGAGGTGATATAAGGAATGTAATCATTTATTCATTAATTAAAACGAATAAATGAAAACGTTGACTTATCAAAGATTCCAAATTCTAATAACATATGAAGACATGCTTTAGCCTATAAGTGAACACTCATCCTGAGAATTCCCAGGTAGGCATCCGGGTCCCTCGTCTGATTGGGATATATGCGCAATGCCAGCCTAGACAGAAGACTCAAAATACAGGCGTTCACCCTTCCAGATTGCACGTGTTCGTTATTAAAATCTAGAACTTCGACGAGATCTCAAGGTGGTTCAGGTTAAACCTGAGGATTTTTGTCCTATTAGTCTAGGAGTGGATCCAGTGATGGAGAGCAACCTTCTTGTAGGGATGAAAGTAAAGATATGAAGTAGGAGGGAGTTAGAGAATAGCAAGTAAAAGAAGCAAGTACTGGTTAAATCCTATGGTTATAGACTAGATTATTTTTCTAATAACCTAATTCCCTATAACCATGGCTCTGATACCAATCTGTAACACCCCAACCGATGGCGGAAACATCGGGATGTCACGTATTGATGATTGTTCAGTAGCTCATGGTGAATAATAAATTCCATTAAATGATTTAAATGAATTACATACAATTGTTCTAGAATTTGTACATCAAATTGAATAAAACTATACACATATCTTCAAGCATCAATTCAAATCTTCAAGCAAATAGAACCTGAAACATGTTAAGTTGAAAATATTTTGGGTCAACAAAAGTTGGTGAGAATTACATAGGTTTTTGATAATTGAATAAAAATGTTGTGCAATTCATGTGTCATGTCAATCTAGTCCATATGTGAGAACATACTAGAAATAAATCGAGTGCATAACCAACCCTGATGACTGTTATAATATGATACATCCCATACGCTCATGGTTCACTTGAATATGTTATACGATAACAAACACCCACGCTACCTTTGTAGGAGGCACGTATCCGGGTGGGATTGTCAGTCCAATAGATCTATCAATGTATACCGTCGGCTTGTACGGAGTTAATGATTATGCTAGAATGGTGCTTACTCTAATCATGCTCAAGACATAATGCAACATAGAAAACACATAGACACATTGATAATTGAATTGCATAAATGATGTTGTAACATGTTTCACCCCAAAAATGGTGATAAATAGAAAATGGGCTATGTAAAACTCACCTTGGTAAAATGTTATATCTGTTGAGAAATTTGGAAAATTGTGTTGCCCAAATGTATCAAGTATCACCCTATAATGAGGTAATAAATATGTCTAAGTCTATCAAGTCTACAAATGTATAAGTTTCTAGGGCTTCGAATTGGGGATAATTGCTCGTTTGATTATTATTAAAAATGTTTGATAATTGAGAGAATATTAGTAAATAAATAACCAAAAATCTTTTTATAAATTTTAAATCTAAGATTGTCACAAGAATGTGTTTAAAGTATAAAAATAATTTTTATAAAATTATTTTCTTTAGAATAGATTATTAAATCTATTTATAACAAATTGTCAAAATTTAACTTTAATATTTAAAAATACTAAAATTAAAGAATTTTTAGTTTAAAATTTATATTTCTGTTCTAAATATTCAGAAATAATTTGTATAAAATTTTGGTGTAAAAATACTAAAAATTGGATTTATTATGATTTAATTATGATTAAAACTAACAAAAATTGATTAAAAATATTAAATAAATGATTTTTCAGAAATAAAAATCATTTCTGAAAAGCTTAATGTTATAAAAACTTAACATAATTTTTGTGGAAATTAATAAGATCGTTTTGATATTTTTATAGATTTTTATAAATAAAATAGAATAAAATTGATTTATTTATTACATATATTAAATAAATAAATTTTGAAAACTAAAAATTGTAAGTTGAACTATTATATCAGATTAACAGAAGATAATTTTTGTAGAATAAATAAAAGAGTTTTGATAATTTAAAATGAATTTATAAGATTATATGTATAATATATGTTTATTTGTTAAAATGGAAAAAGGAAACAAAAAGAATGCCATCGCTGGGACTCGAACCCGCGTGGATTGGGGAGAGGGCACCAGACACAACCACTTGGTCTAGACCAGTGGTTGTGTTTTGTTTTAGTTCGTTAAAATTAAATACGATATCTGTTCTAGGTGTTCTTCCCCAATTATCCTTATTTCGAGCCCTAGATTTGCAATCGTTTGATTCACACATCGATAGCCCAATTAATCTTAGGGCTATTGATGTGTGAATGCCGAAGATCAAAACCCACTAAATTAATTATACTTACAAACACGTTTGCTAACAGATTGCTCGGTCAAGGCTCGAAGTCAAAACGCGATTGTAGTTCAAGAACAGAAGATTATAAGTAGAAATTGGAGATGTAGGAAAGATTAGTGGCGAGTTGTGAAGGTTTGGGTTGGTCCAATTTATAGTGATGGCATCTTGTTCGTATTATTGGCAAGTTTGACTGGGTTTTAAACCATACGCGTAATGATCTTCAATTTTGATTGCGATAATTGATGTATCATATGCGTAATACCCGTTATTAGATGTCACGAAAATAAATTAGTCAATTATTCCATAATTGGTTCAATCACATGTCAAGAAAATGATCTTGACTGTGTTCATTCGCTGAAAAGACGCGACAGAAGCAGCAGACACGAAAACAGATATGTTATAAATAAAATTTAAGTTCGTATAGAAACAAAGGATTGATGTGGCTCAGTTGGTTAGTGCACGTGTGTTGTGTGTGGTTGATTCGGGTTCGAAACCCGGCTGAGCAACCTTTATTATTTTTTTTATACAGTGAAGAGGGAGTGGTTGTTGGGCCGGCCCAAGCAATCAGACAAGTGGGCCGGTTTCTTTTCTTTTCCAGGGCTGCAAATTCTCAAAGGAAGAGTATGGGTAATATGTTTGTTGGATTTTGGCCTGCTGCACGTTTTTGTTTCTAAATGATCTCTTTTTTTTTTAAATTTTTTTTTAACAGAAATATAAACATATGCATTTATATATTTATATAAATTGTGAGTTAGGAAAATGTAACAAAGTTAAGGGCGTTTATAAAAAAAAATTTCGCGATGTTACAGTGTAAGGGCAAGAGAGGCGTTAAAGGATGCAGTTTGTGTTAAAAAAAGGTTTGGAAGGCGGAATTGACGTATTCTTTGCCATTATCACATTGAAATGTTTTAATGGTTCGTTCAAATTGTGTTTTGATATTTTTAGCAAATTGGGTGAATGTGGTAAATACATGCGACTTATTGGAGATGGGGACAGTCCATAAAAAATCAGTATAATCATCTAAAAATTGAATGTAATATTTATGTCCTTCTGAACTAATTATTGTCCATAAGTCGATGTGGATAATATCGAAGGGTTGAATGGTGCAAGAAGTAGACGTAGAAAATGGTAAACGAATACTTTTTCCATAAACACAAGACTGGCATACATTATTCTCAAAATTATTAAAGTCAATAGAACAAGAAGTTTTTAAAGAATTTAAAGACGGGCGTCCTGGATGGCCAAGACGATGATGCCAGAGTTGTGAGGAGATAGCAGCAAATGCGGTTGGTGAGGAGGAGCCAGATCCCAAAACCAGAGGGTAGAGATCACCGTTGCTGTTGCACCGTACGGGTCAAATTCGCCAGACACGGAATTATCTGTAGTAAAGCGACGCACAGAAACAAGGTTTTTAAGTAATTTAGGTGTATATAGGACCTTTTTTAATATAAAAGGTAGGAAATGTTTGGGTAGGTATTTGGTGCCTATTCCTAAAACCGGAATGGTGTCGCCATTACCAACAATAATTTTATGAGGAATGCAAGAATTAGAAAAGGAATGAAAATCACATTGGTCGTGAGACATTGTAGATGATGCTCTAGTGTCCATGAAGAGAGTCGGGTCCGGTTGCTTTAAAGACATCGTATACATGGCATGCTCTATGTCAGTAGGAGTGTAAGCAGCATGCAATCCATGGGATGGTCTTGGGCCAAGGAGTCCTTGTGGGTTTAGGAGAGGGTATCATGGACTCATGATACCATATTAGAATAGGAACCGTGTCCCTCTCCTTTGATTATCACCAATATTTATAAGTACATGTGATCCCTATATTTATGGATAGGGATAATTACAATGAATACAAATCTAATCATACTTAATTTACAATATAATCATACTTAATATATAATGCTATTAAAAATAATGAAAAAAATATATATGAGTTGAGCATGAGCTTGATAAACTTACTTACGAGCCGAACTCGAGCTTTAGAAACTAAGCTCGAATCATGTTGCGCACGAGCTAGAGCTTTCATAACTTAAACAAGCTCGAGCTCGATTCAGGTCGTTGGAACCCCTATGTGCAATGCTTACTCGTCATCTTCCTCGACAACTGACCCCACACGTTTCATTATGTGGGCTTCAAGTCTTCACATAGCAATATTAAGCAAGATTCGGTAATAGCATTTTCTAGTTGTCACACTATACAGCGTTGGGTGGGATGGAAGCTGAGCACTAATACCCTTGCTGCTCCAAAAGACCCTCTAGCCAGGTTGTACTTGCTGCATGCGGCCCAAGTGGGCCCACAACTGCACAAGGAATTCTAAATTGGGCCCACAACTTCAAGGCAGTATTACTGCCTTCAAGATTAAACCCATTCATCCACAACAAACTTGACTGCACTATAGACCCAATACAGTAGCAATTAATTTTGTTCATTTACCAAAAGTTGAAAAAAACAATATAAAGAAAAGCTGAATACTGACCTTAGTGGTGAAGTAACGACTCGGAGCAACGGGACTCTTGTTGTTACGCGGTAATAATCAATTAGATGACACACAATTGGGTTTGTTAGAGTTGAGGTGTAATTGGGGCAAAAAAATTGATGTAAAAGACAAATATTAGAGATAGTAGAGGACATTAGACATTATGGATAGGTAAATCATTAAAAAATTATTAAAAAAAATTGAAAATTTAGAAATAGAAAAAAACAAGATTTATCTTAAGTTTTAAAGAGGGAAAGTACTTACAGTCCACCAATCATGACCGTGTACATTGTGGAAATCGCAAGTTCTCCATTGGTGTAACCATGTCTTATAAAACAACTTTTGTACCACTAAAGAATTGCACAACCAAAGAATGTTAAGTAAGTTGCTCCTAATCCTAATCCTTTTGCAAATCCACTAATGTATTTAAGTGTTTGTGAAATTTTTAGTGTTACAAAGTAGCCTTGTAATGCTCTTGACTCACCAACGTATGGCAAAACGGTTCGAATTTATAAAACAGTTAACCTTAAATTATGGGGGTATTGGATTTTAATAATCCCAAGTTTCAATCGTTGGCCGATAATAATCTTTACTTTAAAAATTCCCAATAATAATCCCAACTTTCTAACATTTGGCCTCTGGTAAACCTTTTTTAACTAAGCACTAACGGGGTTAGTTTGTGCTGATGTGGAATCTGACTAGGCACGATGACGTGTACAATTTAATATTACGTGGCATTTTATTGGATTTTAACAATCCAAACTTTCATCTATTGGCCGGCAATAATCCGTACTTTAAAATTTCCCAATAATGATCCCAACTTTTAGACATTTTTCCTCTGGTGAACCGTTTTTAAATGTCCGAAATCCATGAAAAGAATTTTTTTTTTTTTTTTTTTTTTTTTTTTGGAATTCATATCAAATTCATTGAAAAAGATATGAAAAATATTCATTATTAGGTTGAGTTATTCCTTAGTTTTAGCTCAATTTAGTGGACACTCACTTGAAAATAAAAGAGGATTAGTTTTTGTCTTGACGTCAATGATCTCCAGCCCAGCTGGTTTAAGGTAAGGTGTGTTTTCCCTTAAGGGTTCCCATTCTGAGGGTATAGGTCGATCCATGCACACCACAAAAAATTCCCCATGACGGTTTGAGCTTAGGCAAGGAGGACACCGGTGTGTGGGTAAGGATTCGAACTTGGAACCACTAGGTTAGGGTTGTACAAGGATTTCCACTGAACTAAGCCTTTCAAAAAAAAAAAAGTTTTTGTCTTGACGCATATAGAAAACAGGGGAACCTTGATTGTGTCTAAAATAGCTTCGCTTTTAAAAGACAATTTAGCTAATGTGGTCATATGAATATAGCTCCAACCATAGAAATTAAAGGCACCACAGTGTCACAAATGCTACCAAACTACTGTGAAGTCCACCACAAATCCAAAAACAAATGTTGCCAAATAATGTATTAAAATTCCTAACTGCCACACACAAAACACCCATAATTAGAACAATCTTTTTTTTTTTTTTTTTTGACACTAGCGACCACCTCATTCACCTTCGGATCTTTTTTTGTTGAAAATCTTGTTGTTTCTAGCTCCCCAAATCACCCAAAACGTCACTATGATGATACCTTGGATCAACTTTCTACGTGCCTTGTCTTTCACAACCTCTTTATACAGTTCCAAAAGATCTCGAATATCAAAAGCTACTATTGTTTGCAACCCGCACCATTTGCCTATTGCGCTCCACACTCCAAACGAAAACCCACAACCCGTAAATAAGTGTAATGAGGATTCAAGATCATAATTACATAGGCCGCATACCTGATCTTCCACACGTACATTTCTTCTCAGCAGTGACAAAGACGTAGGAATCCGATCCATCTCGGACCTCCAAGCAAAGATGTTGCATTTTAAAGGTACCCAATTGACCCATTTAAACCTATACCACTCACCATAATTTCTGTACTTCAGCATCAAATTTTTAACAGCCTTAACAGAGAATGGAACAGCTCCATTGCCGAACCACGACCACACATCACGCTTATTCATTATTCTAACCTGCGGCAGCTTCACACTCATAAGGGCCCATTCTACAGAAACTTCAGCAGACGCAGAATCCATTCAGAGATTTTTTTTGTGTTAATGTTGTAATTTATAAAATTATATAGCAAACTAATCAACCTGGTTGAACCGCCTCATACAACGCGGTTCAACCTGTTGAACCATTTTCTAGCTAAATCCGGTATAATTAAAACGTTTTATCAAAAACCTGTTAGGTATACACTTGATAAAGTGCATATAGTTCACATTTTGTTTCAACATCTATGTTTACTGTAGCTACTCATAATAAACAACATCATTCAAATTCACTTATAACATTACAAAACAATTCTGTAAACAGAAATCATCATGACTATAGAGGTATATAACCAACACAATAGATGTAGAATTCAGCAAAGTATATCATAAGAATAGTAATTCAACATCCATTTAATAAAAAACCATATGCAATTCCTAGACGCCATCAACTGATTCAAACAGCAAATAGCTAATACTATACAGTTATGTGAATCAATGAAACATCTGATTGGCATAAAATTATACACTGTCACATTTTGTTTCAACATCTATTCAAGTGCACCTATGACATCCGAAAACGATTACCTATATAGAAATCATGATCACATAAATAGTAAATCAAGATCCATTTTAAAAAATAAATAGGATCGTCAAACTGATTCAAACAACTAATAAGATACAGCAAATCAATCAAATAGTAGGCAAAATTCAGAAACATTTCATCAAACACCTGGTAGGCATACCAATAATACATTGCATATAGCTCACATTTTATTTCATATTCCTTATTCATTGCAAGTACTCACCATAACCAACATCAGTTTACCATATAAATTCACCTCTATTTGCATAATGGTACATTTTAAGAAAGCATTGGAACAAAAAAGAAGAAGAAAAAACACCGCTGAACAAAGATAAGAACCCGGGTGCATAACGTGCCAGTCACATGAAAAAACCGACACAACAAAACAACAAATGTGATATATCCCAATCAAAATTACTTCTAGAAGCCCACAAATAAAGGGCGGGAAAAAATTAGAACCAACAACACCCTGACACATGCCAGTGTAGCATTCAAATTTAACACCCTAACACTTTTTGTTTCAACATATGCCACTTCCATATCACAATATGTTGGCCAATGTAGTTGTTACATAACCTTCTGTTTCAAACATTTACCTAGACCTAAGTTATAGCTAGACATAGGTTTTAGCGAACTAAACATTTAGTTGTCCCAGGCATATTTTTTTATTAAAAGTTGTTTTGATGGACGCGCGTTTTACCTCAGCTTGAATGCCACTTCCATGATACATAGCAAGTCATAGTTAACTAACTAAGAATCCATTTGACCAGCTTTTGACCAAACATAATCAAATGGGCTTAGTAGATTACATTTAAACACTTGAAAACAACTTTATACCCTATTGCCTAGTGTACATAATATCAAACGGACATGATACAGATTCAATCTAGTTTAGTCACTTTTTCTTTATACTTTTAAAATCTTAAACTTCAATGATCATTTTGAATGAATTTTTTTCTTGTATGGGCTTACAAGGGGTGCTACTGGTGTCATGCTCGCGAGTTGGCAGGAAGAATCGAAATCCATAGTTTGACTTTGAGGTCAGTCATAGTTTCAAGTTTTTGCAGCAAAAATATAATAATCAACTTATTCAGAGTAGATCTTAGACAATGCAACTGTAAGTTTTCTCTCTTTAAAACACAGTTTTGTAAGCTGTAAGTTGAATGTGACCCTGCTCTTGATGAACACCTACTTATAAAGAAGAAAATAAAATAAAATCAAGAAATTTAATAGAAAATACATATTGAAGATTTCACCCTTATTTTTTTCAATTTTTACAGAACAGGCATTTAAGTTCATATAATTTATTTTTAGCATAATATTTATTGGTTCTCAAAAGTAATGAATATTGATGCTTTAACCACAACCATCAAACAAATCTAAGTCCCAATGCGAAACATATACATTTAGAGAGAAAAAAAACGTGTATGAATCATGTCAGCCATATAAGTGATGTTTCCTTTTTGACCCGTTACCTTAAAAAGATATAAGCTATCAGTTTGACCCGTTACCTTAAAATATAAAATTAGTTTCACACGTTTGACCCATTAGTAATAACTTAAATCAGCCTATTTTCAAAATCATATTCGGTAAAACGACCCATTAGCAATTTCCAAAACTAAATTTACTTGGGCCCATAAGAGAGCTCAAGTGGATGAACTGCAGCCACAATAACAATATAACTTGGAATATAATGATTTAGAAGATCATGCAGTCCACAATAATAATAATAATAATAATAATAATAATAATAATAATAATAATAATAATAATAATAATAATAATAATAATAATAATAATAATAAAACCCATCAAAACTTCGCTTCCGAATCTGATTTCTGTTCGAGCTTGTGCCAACAACCGGAAGTTTGCCGGCACTAGATTGATTATAATCGCCACTGTTGGGTTCTCTCCGTCATTACCACCCCCTGTTACAAACCCATCGTTCCACCGCCGCAATAGGTGCTGCCATCAGTTCGGTCACTGGCATTCAGTTTGGGTCGGTACGATTCACGGTGGGATACCACTAATCAAGTAATCTTTCCATTTTCAGTCCCAGGGATGATAACGCTAGAGTCAAAAGTTAGGAAGGAAGTTTTCTGCCTTCAAATATGTTAGACTGCTGCTGATTCATTTTTGGCCTTAGGGCAACACCAGTTTGGTAAAATAAGAACAGAGTGAATTTACAAATTCAAATCTTGAATAATGTTTTCCATCCTTTGGTAAAATAGTATTTACCGCCACTTTTTTTACCACAACTTGAATGCCACTTCCATGATAGATAGTCATAGTTAACTAATTAATAATCCTTTGACCAGCAGCTATGCAGTTGATATCAACTTTTGACCTAATATTTGCAAAACATGTATTACATTTGACCAGCAGCTATGCAGTTGAAAATCAGCTTCTGGTGTCATCCTCGCGAGTTGGCAAGAAGAAACGATACTAACCAAACTTTGACATGAACCCAAAAAATATTGTCAAACACATGAATTTATACATGACATGCAAAGATACTTTGACCCATTTTAATATTTGCAAAACATGTATCACATGTACGCCAACATTTAACCTACTATGTTTTGGTCCATTCAACCTGTACTAATAACCTGATATACTTAAATCCATTTATTAATCTTTATACTTTGACCCGTTTAGCATTTACGAGAACCTACAGAAAGGATTGTAAGACTATTGGCCTAAGAAAACATGCACCCTTGCATTAATCAACTGATGTTTTTTTAAACCATTTAATAGTTACTCGCCATATTCGCATGAACCGCAACATTTAGCCTACTATATTTTGAACTTCTAACAACTTGAGATACATAAACCCATCTAATAATCCCTATATTGTGACTCGTTTAGTATTTATGCAGAAGCAAGAGAACTTAATTCTAATATGCAGATCCTAAACATCATCATACTGATTCAAACAGCTAATAAGTAACAATATACAGTCATGTGAATCAAATGATAGGGAAGAATAAAAAAAACATTTTATCAAACACCTGTTAGGTGTATATAGTTCACATTTTGTTTCAACATCATTCAAATTCACTTATAACATCACAAAACGATTCCGTAAACAGAAATCATCATGACTATAGAGGTATATAACCAAACCAACACATTTGATGCAGAATTCAGCTAAGTGTATCACAAAAACAGTAATACAAGATCCATTTTAAAAAAACAATATGCAATTCCTAGAAATTATTAAACTGATTCAAACAACAATTAGCTAATAATATACAGTTATTTAAATCAATGAAACGCCTGGTAGGCATAAAATTATACACCGTCACATTTTGTTTCAACATCTATTCAAGTGCACTTATGAGATCCGAAAACGATTACCTAAATAGAAATTATGATGACTGTAACCAACACACATGATCCAGAATTCAAGTAAGCATATCACAAGAATAGTAATTCAGACAACTAATAAGATACAGCTAGTCAACAGGGATTGCATGTCAATCGGCCTAATTAAATGTACACAACTCAAATTAACCAAATTTCTAACTTGTGTTCTTATTGAGCTGGAATTGACGAATTCGGTGTACCTACAGTAAATCAAAACAAGAACTCCCAAAACAGAAAGCACGATAGTTGTATATGTCACAAATACCCAATTTCAACTTCGTCATATACGTCAACACAAATGAAAAGCAAGCGTGAAGACAATGCATACTTATCAAAGACAGAAAATAACAAAACCGCCTGCATAAAAGACACAGTCATTAGTAGCGCAGCAGAAAACAAAAGTAACATAACCCAAAGTTGAGGAAGACATTTTCGATTACACAATATCCAGACAGCCAAACGACTAAAAATCAAATTTTACGCTACCATATAATGTATATGACATCACATAAAGACTACATAAACATCAATCATCATGACTGTACCTTTATATAACCAACACATTTGATGTAGAATTCAGCAAGGTACGTATATCAGAAAACAGTAATTCAAGATCCATTTTAAAAAACAATATGCAATTCCTAGACGTCATCAAACTGATTCAAACAAAAAATAGCTAACAATATACAGTTATGTGAATCAATGAAACACCTGGTAGGCATAAAATTAGTGCACTTATGACATCAGAAAACAATTACCTAAACAGAAATCATGATGACTGTAATTGTACACAACCAACACAATTTATGCAGAATTCGGGTAAGCATATCACCAAAATAATAAATAAAGATCCATTTGAAGAATAAAAATGATCATCAAACTGATTCAAACAACTAATAATATACAACTAATCATTCAAATAGTAGGCAAAATTCGAAAGCATTTCATCAAACACCTGGTAGGCATACCACTGTTACACTGCATATAGCTCACAATTTGTGTTGTGTTTCCTTGTTCATTACAAGTACTAACAATACCCAACATCATTTTAAGAAAGCATTGGTAAAAAAAAAAAAACATGGCTGAACAAAGATAAGAACCCAAAAATAATGTATCAGTCACATATGTAATATATCCCAAACAAAATTACTTTTATACGCCCACAAATAAAGAACGGTTATAAAAAAAAATAGAACCAACAGCCCACTGATATTGATTTACCTGGAAATGGCCAAAATTATACAATAAAAAAATAGAATCTGACAATAAAGTTTGACAAAATAAAATTGTAAATAACTCAATGAAAGTTGATACAACGTACACCAATTCAAATAATAAACAATACAAACTAGTCAAAAGTTTGACCGGACACTCACATTATTAGCGGGAATATATCCCTGTATTTATTTTGTATTATTGTCAGTCAACTAGTCAAGTCAACTAGGCATAATTCACTCCATCATTCCATCAATTGTAATTACTAGTTACCATGTATAGGCCCTTGTATTGGTGTATAAATTCTGGCACTTTGCCCTTCAATGAAATCAAGCAACCATTGTAAATTACATGGTATCAGAGCTGTCTGAGCTCTAATACCTGCTGCTCGCCTGTTTTTTTCTTGGATTTCGATCCTTTTCTTTCAGGGTTTCGACCCTAACAACCTGCAGCAGCCCTTCAACCTTCATACGATCCTGTCCCTTTCACTGTTTTCCTGCATCCATGGCTGACCAACCTGATGCACCCAAACCCCTAAACACACTTCACCCGGTTTACACAGTCACTGACATCACGAAGAAGGTCCGGGTACTGGATGGTTCCACGGTTACGTATTCTGCGTGGGTGAAACTGTTTCAGCTTCACGCGCGTGGGTACCAAGTCTTGGACCACATCACGTCCCCGCCTCCTTCAGAAGATGATCCCGCGTATGAACAGTGGAAAAACATTGATGCAATTGTGCTTCAATGGATTTACACTACACTTTCTGACAAATACCTTCGCCAAATTCTTGATGACACAATAACAGCAACCGCCTTTGAAGCCTGGAACCGAGTCCGTGATCTGTTCCATAATAATAGGGGACCGAGATGTGCTGCTCTGCAATCCAAATTCACCAACACCAAACTCAGCACATCTTCTTCCTTAGAAACCTACTGCCAAACCTTACGCGACCTGGCTGATCAACTCGATGATCTTGGCAGCCCTGTGAATGAACAGAATCTGGTTTTACAACTGGTGAGAGGCTTACCTAAAGAATATGATACCATTGCTGCCATCATTCACAGGGAATTGCCATCATGGAACGAGGCTTGCGAGATGCTTCGGGGCGACCAAGAGAGACAGACGGCTCGTGAACCTGCACCGACACAATCTGAAGCCCTGGCAGCCGTCAATGCCGCCCCACGTCGTGATGGACCAGCCCCTAATCAGGGTACTCGTCGCAATGAAGCTCCATCAGCCAGGTTTGGGTCTTCTTCTCAGGGTTCTAGATTTGTGCAGAATAATAATAGACGATATGGGGGACCTTCTCAACGCCGAGATGGGCTGACCCAACCATCTGGCCCAAATCAGTCTGATGCTCAGCCCAATCGGTCCAACAAATCTGCTGCTAACCGTCCCACTAATCGCTCCCAATGGGCTCCACAATACTACCCTCCTCAGCCCAACTACTGGCCCACAAACTACTGGCCCATTCCACCACCTCCTTGCCCCTACCCCACTCTTCCAGGTTGGGCCTCACCCTGGACTCCGCAGCAGAACCCGAACCACCAGCCCAATACCAGTGATAACTCGGCCCAGGCCCACGTAGCTGATGTGAACCCCCTCGAACCCACTGAATTGGCAGAAGCCTTCCAGGCTATGGCAGTTGAAGATGCTACGCCTCAATGGTTCATGGACACTGGTGCTACCAATCATCTCACTTCGGACTCAGGTATGATTTCTCACTCGTGTGATAATTCCATTAAAAATGTGTTAGTTGGAAATGGTCATCTTTTACCAGTTGCTGGATCAGGTCACACAGACCTTCCCTCAACTTCCAAACCCCTCCAACTTAAAAACATTTTACACACACCTAATATTATTAAAAATCTTATTTCTGTGCGGAAATTCACCCGTGACAATTGGGTTTCCGTTGACTTTGATCCTTTTGGTTTTTCTGTGAAGGATTACCCGAGTGGGACGATTTTGAGTCGGCATGATAGCACCAGTCACCTCTATCCGCTCACCACCTCTTCTGATGCTTCCGCTTTTGTTTCCACCAGTTCTCAAGACTCTTGGCATAATCGTCTAGGACATCCTGGCTTGCATGTTCTAGATTTTTTAAATTCAAATAAGTTTATTTCTTGTAATAAACATGCTCGTACTTTATTTTGTGACTCTTGTCAGGTTGCAAAACACAAACGGTTGCCTTTTCATTTATCCACTTCGTCCACTGTGTGTCCCTTTGATATTGTGCATTGTGACTTATGGACATCACCTGTCCTCAGCAAACAGGGGTACAAATATTACTTGGTTGTTATTGATGATTTTACACATTTCACTTGGGTTTTTCCATTAAAATTTAAATCTGAGACTTACTCCAAATTCACACAGTTTTACAAATTTATTGCCACCCAATTTAATCGTCCAATTAAATCTTTTCAGTGTGACATGGGAGGAGAATTTGACAACACTCAGTTTAAACAATTTGCCTCCTCCCATGGGCTACAATTTCGTTTTTCATGCCCTCATACGTCCCAACAAAATGGGACAGCCGAACGCATGATTCGCAGACTTAATGAAATCATGTTATCTCTCCTCACACATGCCTCTCTCCCACCTACTTTTTGGGTGGAGGCTCTTCACACCTCTGTTTACCTACACAATATTCTCCCCTCCAAACCCATTGGTTTTCGAACCCCTACCGCTGCCTTGTACCTCAAAAATCCTGACTACGAACACCTTCGTGTGTTCGGGTGTGCCTGTTATCCGAACCAATCCGACACACGACCCCATAAACTCGCACCAAGGTCTACACCTTGTGTATTCCTTGGATATCCTGCCGACCACCGTGGTTACCGTTGCCTAGATCGAACCACGGGCAAAATCATTCTGTCCCGCCATGTCACATTCAATGAAATTGACTTTCCGTTTTCCAAAACCTACCAGCCATCTCCTGATGCATACACCTTCCTTGAGAGCGACCCATCACCACTCATCTATACACACCCAACTACAACCTCCACCCAACCACCACCCGTTACCACCGCCCACACTAATAACCTACCACCTATGACACCGCCCACATCACCGCCATCAAATCCCTCCTCACCTACATCACTACCTAACCCGCCCTCACCAACCATTACCTACTCCCGAAGACACACTCAACATCAACCCCAAACCAACAACATACCTTCGGCCCAACAAAACCAAACCCAGCCCTCACCTGAACCGTCCCACCCAGCCCAACCATGCCATCCTATGGTCACACGCTCCCGTGCTGGCACCACTAAACCTAAAATTCCCTTTAACCTTAACACAGAAACCATATCACCCTTACCCAAATCACACCTAGACGCCCAAAATGATCCGCACTGGTATGATGCTATGAAAACGGAATACACAGCTTTAATGGATAATCACACATGGGATCTCGTTCCGAGACCGCCTGATGCACACATTATACGCTCTATGTGGCTGTTCCGCCACAAATTTCATGCTAATGGGACACTCGAACGTTATAAAGCTCGGTTGGTTGTGAATGGTAAATCACAACAGGTTGGTGTCGATTGTGATGAGACTTTTAGTCCGGTGGTCAAACCCACCACTATTCGCACAGTACTCAGTCTCGCATTATCTAAATCATGGCCCATTCATCAACTCGATGTTAAGAATGCCTTCTTACATGGCGATTTAAACGAGACTGTTTATATGTTTCAACCACCTGGTTTTGTTGATAGCAGGAACCCGAAGTTTGTATGCAAGTTGAAGCGGTCATTATATGGCGTCAAGCAAGCTCCACGTGCTTGGTACCAGCGCTTTGCTTCGTATATTATCAAATGTGGATTTAAAACTTCCACTTCCGACACTTCCCTGTTCGTGTACAAACACGGCAATGACATGGCTTACCTCCTATTATATGTTGATGACATTATCCTAACAGCATCCAATGCTCACTTGCTAAAATTTTTCATTAATGCTATGTCCCGAGAATTTTCAATGACAGATCTTGGCAGGTTAGACCATTTCTTGGGTATCGAGGTTCAACACACATCTGGTGGTCTATTTTTATCACAACGAGCCTATACTCAGGACATTCTTGCTCGTGCCAACATGGCTAACTGTAAACCATGTCATACACCTGCTGATACCACTTCTAAACTGAGCGCAAACACTGGTGAACCACTTTCGGATGGTACGCTTTATCGCAGTCTTGCTGGCGCACTACAGTACCTAACCATCACAAGACCAGACATCTCGTATGCAGTCCAACAAGTCTGTTTATTTATGCATGCACCACGGGCACCTCACTTTAATTACCTTAAACGGATTTTACGGTATCTCCGTGGCACCACTGATCATGGCTTACATTTAACCCCCTCTAGTTCCAATCAACTAACCGCATACTCTGACGCGGACTGGGGGGGATGTCCAGACTCGCGCAGGTCAACATCAGGATACTGCGTCTTTCTTGGAAATAATCTGATATCGTGGTCTTCAAAACGCCAACCAACCATTTCTCGCTCTAGCGCTGAAGCAGAGTATAGAGGAGTTGCAAACACAGCCGCTAAATTGTCTTGGATTCGTAATCTGTTACTAGAGCTTCACGTCCCAGTTCGTCAGGCCTCCATCATCTATTGTGATAATATCTCGGCTATGTATCTCTCACAAAATCCTGTGCAACACCAGAGAACTAAACATGTGGAAATTGACATTCATTTTGTTCGCGAGAAAGTCAAGCTGGGAGCTGTGCGTGTCCTTCATGTCCCTACCGAGTATCAATATGCCGACATCTTCACCAAAGGATTACCGCGCGTTCTATTTGAACGTTTCAAGTCCAGTCTTTGCATTCGGCCGGCTACTGCTTCGACTGCGGGGGCCTATTAGCGGGAATATATCCCTGTATTTATTTTGTATTATTGTCAGTCAACTAGTCAAGTCAACTAGGCATAATTCACTCCATCATTCCATCAATTGTAATTACTAGTTACCATGTATAGGCCCTTGTATTGGTGTATAAATTCTGGCACTTTGCCCTTCAATGAAATCAAGCAACCATTGTAAATTACACACATAACTAAATTACAATAGTAAGGATCGATGCACCAAAGTTTAAGCCATAGAGCTTATCAACTGACAAATGAAGAAGCACACATATGATGAAATGCAAAGTCACACCCCTCCAAGCACTTAAAGATCATCCTGTACTGCAATCCACTACGGCACTTAATGCAACAGCCATCAGTCTTAAGCCCTTGAACAAAGGCCAAGCGGTGTGGGTGAGCTTTGATCTCAAGCGTTCCTCCAAATTTGACATTGAGAAACTTATAGACGCATTTTTCATTAGCGGCATATGTATTTTGCTCACATTGAAGTATTAAGGGCGCACAAGCAGCATGCATTGACTGGGCACATGTAGAGCAATGATAGAACCACTTCCAAGGGTCAAATTCATCCTCACATATTTCACAAAAGTATTTGTCAATATGGTGAGAGTAAAGGGTAGATATACAAAAGCATATTGCTATTATTTAAATTGACCCATAGTTACATAACATCTATCAATCTCCATCAAGATATTGGGCATTGCTGCTTAGATTGGCTAGAAATTATCACAATAAAATGAATTGCATGTAACAACATACAGAGTATAAACCTTTTTTGGAATTTGGGTTATTAATTTTTAGGTTATATGCATAATTACTTAATGGAACTATTACATCTCCATTTTTCTTTCCTACACCACAAAAGACTATAACCATGATAATAATATCATGTAGAATTATTAACAATAAAAATAAAACATTAAGAAATTAAAAATAGAAAAAAAAACAATTAAACATTCTTAAATGTTTTGTTCATCACCAAACCCTATTTGAACTCCTATGTATCGTACATATAAGTTATAACTAAGCAATAATCCACTATTCCCACCAACTCTATTAGAGACAATTCCAGGGTATATATAACAGAGTGCAATTTCATGAGTGTACACATAAAGCTCAAACCCTATAAGTGAGAATTAATTACCATGCATTTACAATTTACTATTAAAACATGTATAAACCAGGAAGGAATGTCAGTTTGAACATATTGTACGAAATTAAAAATTGAAGAAAAATAATAAAAGTGTTGGAGATAAAGGGGATGTCAATTTGGGTACACAGAGCCATGAGACCGCTTCCAGAAAGATCATAGACTCTAAAAGGATGACCTACAAAAGCCAGACCACCGCCATATCCATTTGACCTCGCATTCGAAATGCTCACTATCAATGGAAGGTTTCCATAAATGCTTGATTTAGGGGAGCAGTGATAATTTAAAAGGATACATACTCAGCACATTCAAAATTCAAAACAATAGTAATAATACATGTGCAATCTTAACATTGGAAGAATAAAAAACCATGAAAATATTACCTACCGTGTTTGAACCAACAAATGTTAATATAAAAGCTCATATGTGTTACATTGCTTCTTTAACAAATTTTTAACTAAAATGCATACTCAATATTTTAAAAGACAAAAAAATAACACAGATACTATGATTAGTAAAGAAGAACGTACATTGGTGCCACGAACAATACATAACACACAGCTAGGTAAACTAGGTAAACTGACATCTTTGCTAGTTTTGCAAGTATCGATCATAGAAGCCCTAAAAGATTATAGAAAATTGAATGGATATTACCCTAAATTGGGTCAGAAAATACGGGACTCGAACTAGAGACCTTGAGAATAGGAAACGCAAGTTTGACCAGTGAGACACTATATGTTTGTTTAAGAGTTCCTCCGAAATTTATTTAGGGGTTCCCAGCACATTATATTACTTTGTATTTGAACCTGCCCCTATATATATATATATATATATATATATATATATTTATATATATATATATATATTCATTAAAAATTTCAAACCGAACAGGTTCCTGGGAACCCCCCTCGTTTGTGAGTAGATCTGCCCCTGCTCACCAAATATCTTATAACCAGTGCCTAGACAATTCAATGCAGCTTTTTTAAGTGTACCCACTGATCAACTAACCAGCTCTGTTACTTCCTTAGATTACAATCTAGCCTTAAAAATTATAAATTTCAATCAATTTATCCCATAACATCTAAATAAATCACAAATGAAGCAAATATCGCATATAATTCACATGTGTTTGAGCCGCATATTGTAAAGGCGAACACTTTAGATACAATTTGCAATTAAAATTATTATAGGAGTCAGGAACAAAAGAACAAAAGATGTACCTGGTGTGTTACTAAATTGCTGAAACCGTCTTCCAGATAGTGACTATAAAGGGAGCGAATTAGAAACTGATCTTCACCAGATACTGACTATAAAGGGAGCTTAATACATCAGAAAACACACAAATCTCACTAAGAACCAATATCAAGAAGCTACACTTCAGATCATAGCACAAGAATAAAACAACAGAAACGCACAGACACGTGTTAAAGATTGGTGTGTATCTGTTAAAAATGCAAAAAAAATATATATATATATATATATATATATAATGATGAAAGTTAAAACGTAGCCACATGTAACGAAGACCACTAAAACCATTCAAATAACGCATGCAAAGGTGAGTCAACAAAAGAGAGGAACTTCACATACATAGTGAGATTTCAAAAAGTAGCAGTACAATAGTAACATTAAATCACCATGGATGAAACAAAAAGTTATGGAAAATACACGGTACAAGTGAATTGTAGGTTACATTATATATACGCATTTTTTTCATTACTTCATTTAACATATACAAGAAGGTATGGATGGAAGTATGTAAATAATAGTGTCACTTTGTGAGGGCCGGATTCGAAAAACAAGAATTAACAAAAGTTATGGAAAATATACAATACAAGTGAATTGTTAGCTACATTATATACACGTATTTAGTTCATTATTTCATCTATTATCTATTTAATATATATATAAAAGAATAATACTTTGATGACTTGCATTCGTTGGTGGCCTCCCCCCCCCCCCCCCCCCTCTTTGAATGTGCCACGTGGCATCATGTGGTGCAATTTTTTTTAAATTTTTCGTTTTTTAATTAGATTAATAAATATGATACACAAGTACACAACCAAAACCTATGTGAAATAAAACCCTACTCTTCATCCCATTCTCCAACACTTTATCACAAACCCAAACCCTAGCTCTCCCCCTCCTCCTGCCACCACCGCCGCCGCCTGCCATCCATCTTCACCTTCATCTTCGATGCTATTCACCCGCCACAACTCCTCATGGCTGATAAGTGGACCAAACCGTATTCTAGAGAATACGTAGCGTACCCTTTTCCATGGCTTCGTGCTGCTAAGGTTCGTCACTCGCTCCCACCTTCAAAACTTATTCTGATGTGTTTTTATGTAACAGGTCGTGTAGACAATGTGTACGGAGACCGCAACCTCGTATGTACTCTTCAGCCACCATAGGAGTATGAAGAGATAGCCGAAGCTACTGCTTAAGTGAGCTATAAATCACCAAATTTTCTTCAAGGTTCAGGTCAGTGAACGCAAATGGGAATTAATGATATGTATGACTGAGTTTACGATTGGTATGTTTTCTACTTTTATCATTTTTGCTTTGCTATAGGTGGGATTAACTGAGTATGATGATGACATTTTTCAACCCCGGGACAGCTAGTTTAACATATAAAAAAGGTATGGATGAAAGTATGTAAATAATAGTGAGTGTCACTTTGTGACGGCCAGATTCGAAAAACAAGAATTAACGAATTAGAGGATTTTTGTTTTAGTGATCAATTATATTTTTAATAAAAAATAGAGGAAATACCAATTTAGAATTTCTACGTATAGGCTCGGGCAGGTTTGGTCGGGTGCAATGTTTTAAAAACTGGTAAACACGGCCGGTTATACCGGTATTACCGTTTTCGGATGGAAATCCGGTACGAAACACTCCGGTAAATATGGGAACGGTATCATTTTATACCGCCGGTAAAATCCGGTATACCGGTGTGAACCACTATACCGTACCGGCATAGGTTAGTTTATTGGTTATTTTTAGATTATTTTTTATTAAGGAATAACTTTTAAAAAATTAAAAATTTTAGATTATCTTTTGGATTATTTTCTAATTATTGATTAACTTTTTCATAGTATTTTAGTATGTAATTACGTACTTATGATTATTTTTTTGTGTTAATGTTGTAATTTATGAAATTATATAGCTAACTAATCAACTTGGTTGAATCGCCCGATACAACGCCGTTCAACCAGTAGAACCATTTTCTAGCTAAATCCGGTATAATTAAAAAAACCGGTTTTTAAAACATTGGTGGGTGTGAAACGGGTTAAAATGCTTCTGTTGACCATGAACACTTTTTTGTCAATCCTTTAGGGTCTGTTTGGTATGGGGTAATGGAATGGATGGGGGAATGGAATGGACGAGGTAATGGAATGGATCATTACCATTCCATGTCTTGTTTGGTTGTCATGTGGGAATGAAACAAAACATTACTTTGTGTTGTTGGATAGACAAGAAAAAACGAATGAATAAAATTGATGGTTAGTGGCGGTGGAGGGTGGTGGTCAGTGGCGGTGATGGTGGGTGGTGATATGTGGCGGTAGTGGCGGTGGTGGGCGGCGGCGGCTGTGGTTGGTGGCGGTGGCGGCGACGGTGGAAGGTGGAGGTGGATGGTCGTAATGGTGGGTGGGTGACGATGGTGAGTAGTGGCGGTGGTGGATGGTGGTGGTGGGTGGCGGTTGGTGGTGGTGATGGTAGGTGGTGGTGTGTGACGGTAGCGTGGTGGTGGATGGCGACGGCGGTGATAAGTGGTGGCGACGACGGTGGTGGGTGACGGCAACGGTGGCGATGGGTGGAGGTGGATGGCGGTGATGGTGGGTGGGTGACAATGGTGAGTAGTGGCGGTGGTGGGTGGAGGAGACGGCGGTGATGGGTGGCGGCGGTAGTGGTGGGTAAAGGAAGTTGTGGTGAGTGATGGTGGTAGGCGGTGGTAGGCGGCGGTGAGTGGTTTTGTATGGCGGCGATGGTGGGTGGTGGCGGTGGTGGGAGGGTGAAGGTAGTGGGTGGTGGCGGTGGTGGGTGGTAACGGTGGTGGGTGGTGGCAGTGGTTGGTGGCGGCGGTGGTGGTGGGTGGTGACGGCGGTGGTGGCGGCGGCGGTGGGTGGTGTCGATAGTGGTGGTGGGTGGTGGTGGTGGGTTATGCTTTTGTTAGTAAAGGGTGAATGGGGATGGAATGAAAAAAAAACATGGGGGGTGGATGGAATGGTTTTGAGGGAATGGAATGCCTTGTGGAATGGGTGATTCCATTCCTTTAACCAACCAAACACATTATTTTTCATTACCTTGTAATGGTCCATTCCATTCCCCCTTTCATTCCATCATACCAAACGCTACCTTAATTTCGTCATAGATGACTATTACATATATACGATAACAACAACTATATTGTTAAAGGAATAATCTAAAAACAATCTTTACATAGAAGCTCACATAAACTTGATGAGCGGTTAATCCATTGTCCCCGGCATTGATTCAGCATCGATAGCAGTTCGTTTTATTAGAAAGTGGCTACGAAACAACAATCTCTGCTACTTCGTTACAGACAAATATGTAGGCGTGTTTTTTATACATCCATGTAGTACTACCCTTTGTTTGCATCATCTTATCACTAATTACTGTGTGTACAGGGGGATGTTATACAGGCAAGCGTCCACTCTTTGGATAAAGATTTCTTTGAAAAGAAACTGACCCTGTTCTCATGCTACCTACTTGACAATTATATATATACCGATTCCCTGCATCTGTTAGAGTCAATGCACATCCGGCTAGCGTTCACCTTGGCACAAAAACATCAGTGACCCTAATACCTACTCCAGAGACATTCGCTTTGCACTACGTTAACTTCTGTCCTAACTGCCAATCTGCCATCAATCAAAACTAACTGATAACAAAGAAAAAAATAGTCTAACTCGTCAAGTATTTCTTGGTTCTCAAAAGTAATGAATATTGATGCTTTAACCACAACCATCAAACAAAAGTGTAAGGATTTGGGTGCAAACCTCTTGGGACGACATGTGAATCATGTCAGCCATATAAGTGATGTTTCCTTTTTGTCTCTGGTCACCGTGTTTTGCCTCCTCTGCATCCATTCCCTTAAAAAAAAAAAAAATATAAGCTATCAGTTTGACCCGTTACCTTAAAAAAAAAAAATTAGTTTCACACGTTTGATCCATTAGTAATAACTTAAATCAGCCTGTTTGCACAATCATATTCAGTAAAATGAACCATTAGCAATTTTTAAAACTAAATTTCCTTGGGCCCATAAGAGAGCTCAAGTGGATGAACTGCAGCCACAATAATAATATAACATTGAATATAATGATTTAGAAGATCATGCAGTCCACAATAATAATAAAACCCTATATAATGCTTCTGCATCTGATTTCTGTTAGAGCTTGTGCCAACCACCGGAAGTTTGCCGCCACTTGATTGATTATAATCGCCACTGTTGGGTTCTCTCCGTCATTACCACCCTCTGTTACAAACCCATCGTTCCACCGCCGCAATAATTGCTGCCATCAGTTCGGTCACTGGCATTCAGTTTGGGTCGGTATGATTCACGGTGAGGTACCACTAATCAAGTAATCTTTCCCTTTTCAGTAACGCTAGAGTCAAAGCATATGCCGCATCTTTGGCTACTCTAAACCGTCTAGACCGCTGCTGATTCATTTTTGGCCTTAGGGCAACACCATCTACACCAAAAATTTCAAATATTTTAAAAGTTGCCAGGTGTGAATAACTAACCAGTTTCCGTGGCCAATAGCCATGTAAAGCAGTTTCCGTGGCCGGACCATCATAAAAAGCCTATCTAGGTAGTCAAACATGCATTGAAACACCTCATTAAAAGAGATTGGGGAAGGTTGGATCCATGCACATGGTCAAATTAAGTGCTAATCATTATTAAGGTTGCTGACATACCCTCAAACTAAAAGTGTTTATGGTATGAATTGTGAATGATTTCATTGATAAAACAAAGGCTCATTATATAGAGCACAATTACAAGCTAACCCTAGCAACAATCAAGGAGATAATTATGGAAGAGATATGCTCTATCACAATTCTATACAAATATACATAATATACAACAACAACAACCTTACCCAGTAAATCCCACAATTAGCGAAGCTAAGAGTAGGGTCGGGGAGGGTGAGATGTAGGCAAACCTTTCCCCTATCCTTGCGGATAGAGAGGCCGCTTCCAGAGAGACCCCCGGCTCAAACAAATATACATAATATAATAAAAAATAATAATAATTGTAATATTATCGGCTAAGACACCCCCTCAGTTTGAGCGGGCGTAGGACAGACGTTCAAACTGGACCGGAAGGACTGGAACAGCTGACGAGAGATGCCCTTAGTGAAGATATCCGCATACTGCAGAGCCGAAGGAACATGTAGGACCCGTAAATGACCAATGCGAACTTTCTCCCGAACAAAGTGGATATCAATCTCTATGTGCTTGATCCTCTGATGTTGAACTGGATTGTCGGAAAGATATACTGCGGAGACATTATCACAATAAACGATAGTAGCCCTCTGTAATGGTGTATGCAGCTCAAGTAGTAAGTTCCGAATCCAGGTAGCCTCGGCAACAGCGTTTGCAACCCCTCTATATTCGGCCTCAGCACTAGACCGTGAAATGGTAGGTTGACGTTTAGAAGACCACGAGATGAGGTTATCCCCAAGGAAAACACAGTAGCCGCTAGTGGATCGACGGGAATCTGGACAGCCGCCCCAGTCAGCGTCCGAGTATGCAACCAACGAGCTCGTGGATGATTTAAGCATGCGTAAACCATAGGATAAAGTGCCCTGAAGATAGCGAATGATACGCTTTAAAAAAGCAAAATGAGGCTCACGGGGATCATGAATAAATAAACAAATCTGCTGAACCACATAGGTGATGTCTGGCCGAGTAAAAGTAAGATATTGCAGGCCCAGCTAAGCTTCGATATAACGTTGGATCTGCAAAAGGAGGGCCATCATTGGCACTTAGCTTAGATGATAAATCCACAGGAGTAGTACACGGCTTACAATTGGTCATGGAGGCCCGAGAAATGATATCTTTGGCTCATATGTGTTACAATGCTTCTTTAACAAATTTTTAACTAAAATGCGAACTCAGATACTATGATTTGTAAAGAAGAACATACATTGGTGCCACGAACAATACATAATACACAACTAGGTAAATTGACATCTTTGCTAGTTTTGCAAGTATAATAATAAAATACTTGTAATAAGGCACGATATATTCTCCCATTTAAAACAATTCATTGCAATGGTTGATCAATGGAATCACCACTGCTCACACTTGTACGAGCCCCATTCACAAACTGGCCCTCTTTGTTGTTTTGATTGGTAGGTTTAGTTAAGTGTTGCAGGGTTTTTAGAATTTCATTTAACTGTGATTTCATTTCAGAAACATGCATTGAGTTCTGAGTGGTGGCATTCTTTAAATTTTCCAATTCATTGAGGTTTTGACTAGTAGCTTTTTCCAAACGATTCAAGGAAGAATCATGATATTGGATTCTTTGCTCAAGAGTTTGATTACGGGTGGACATCTTAATGAATGAAAGAGACGAATTAGAATAAGAAAAGGAAATGAAGAATTCAGATTGATTAGCTCGCAAATCGATCTAATCAAGGAATGGATTGTCCACAATTTGAACAATTCCTCGCTATCAAAGAAAACAGAGCAGGAAAAAAAACAAAACAGAGTATGACAAAAAATGAAGAACAGATGAATAGTTTTAATGGCAGATCAAAATAAAAAGAAATGAATGATTATTGTAAAGGCTCAAATTGGTTAAAGAAACGAAAGAGGTATGTTTTTCAAGCTCAAAAGGTGTAAAAATGGTGGAAAATGGTGGTCGTAGTGTTCGGTAATGGTGGTTGAAGATGAAGGTTGATGGTAGTTAATGGCGGTTGATGGTAGTTAAAACGGTT
The DNA here is from genome assembly GCA_028751855.1 of Ambrosia trifida. NCBI lineage: Eukaryota > Viridiplantae > Streptophyta > Magnoliopsida > Asterales > Asteraceae > Ambrosia > Ambrosia trifida. The sequence continues at coordinate 209,666,690 of CM054122.1, forward strand.
ATGATCAAGAGCTGTCCGAGAAACAGACAGCTCTGATACCATTTGATAGAAAGAAGGAGAACTAAGAGAGGAATTTCAATCAATCAAGCTACCCTTCTCATTGATTATCGATTGATTATATACACATTATTACAACGGACGTTCCCGCCCAAACTAACAGACACAACTAACATTCAACTCTATTACAATTGACACAATTGCCCCTCATACTTTCTACTTATTACATTTATAACCCTGTACTTGTAACATAAACGAACTTGATTCACACAAGATCCGTTTTAAAAGAACTTGATTCTAATATGCAGATCCTAAATGTTATCAAACTGATTCAAACAGCTAATAAGTAACAACATACAGTCATGTGAATCAACTGGTACATAACCTTCTGTTTCAAACATTTACATAGACATAAGTTATAGCTAGACATAGGTTTTAGCGAACTAAACACTTAGTTGTCCAATGATACATAGCAAGTCATAGTTAACTAGTTAAGAATCCATTTGACCAGCTTTTGACCAAACGACCAAGAAAGGCTTTCTACGCAGTAATTTTAACGGCAATTTGGAGTCTATGGAGGGCCCGGAATGACAATTTTTGGCCAGAAACAGGCCTCGGTTCGGGCGGTCTTGGAAGAGGTCAAAGTTATGAGTTTTCTTTGGGTAAAGCATCGAGCCAGGATGTTGGAGATGACCTGGGAATCGTGGCGCAGATTCGATACCACTAAAATGGGATAAGCCTGTTCGGATAACATTTGTTGTATTCGGGTCTTTGGTGCTAGTTACTTGCTAGCCTCGGAATAAAAATGGTTTTGTTGGTCGTTCAAAAAAAGATTACATTTAAACACTTAAAAACAACTTTATACCCTATAGCCTAGTGTACATAATATCAAACAGACATGATACAGATTCAATCTAGTTTACTCACTTTTTCTTTATACTTTCAAAATCTTAAATTTCAATGATCATTTTGAATGAATTTTTTTTTCCTTTTATGGGCTTACAAGGGGTGCTACTACCTACTGGTGTCATGCTCGCGAGTTGGCATGAAGAATCGACACCAACCAAAATTTGACACGAACCCAAAAAATATTGTCAAACACATGAATTTATACATGACATGCAAAGATACCTGGAAATCCACAGTTTGACTTTGAGGTCAGTCATAGTTTCAAGTTTTTGCAGCAAAAATATAATAATCAACTTATTCAGAGTAGATCTTAGACAATGCAACTGTAAGTTTTCTCTCTTTAAAACACAGTTTTGTAAGCTGTAAGTTGAATGTGACCCTGCTCTTGATGAACACCTACTTATAAAGAAAAAAATAAAATAAAATCAAGAAATTTAATGGAAAATACATATTGAAGATTTCACCCTTATTTTTGTAAATTTATACATATCAGGCATTTAAGATCCATGAAGTTTCTTACTGTCCACATTGACTCCAAGTCAAGTCAACCCAACATAGATTCCATCAAGTTCCCATGATTTATTTTTAGCATAATATTTATTGGTTCTCAAAAGTAATGAATATTGATGCTTTAACCACAACCATCAAACAAATCTAAGTCCCAATGCAAAACATATACATTTAGAGAGAAAAAAAACGTGTATGAATCATGTCAGCCATATAAGTGATGTTTCCTTTTTGACCCGTTACCTTAAAAAGATATAAGCTATCAGTTTGACCCGTTACCTTAAAATATAAAATTAGTTTCACACGTTTGACCCATTAGTAATAACTTAAATCAGCCTATTTTCAAAATCATATTCGGTAAAACGACCCATTAGCAATTTCCAAAACTAAATTTACTTGGGCCCATAAGAGAGCTCAAGTGGATGAACTGCAGCCACAATAACAATATAACTTGGAACATAATGATTTAGAAGATCATGCAGTCCACAATAATAATAATAATAATAATAATAATAATAATAATAATAATAATAATAATAATAATAATAATAATAATAATAAAACCCATCAAAACTTCGCTTCCGAATCTGATTTCTGTTCGAGCTTGTGCCAACAACCGGAAGTTTGCCGGCACTAGATTGATTATAATCGCCACTGTTGGGTTCTCTCCATCATTACCACCCCCTGTTACAAACCCATCGTTCCACCGCCGCAATAGGTGCTGCCATCAGTTCGGTCACTGGCATTCAGTTTGGGTCGGTACGATTCACGGTGGGATACCACTAATCAAGTAATCTTTCCATTTTCAGTCCCAGGGATGATAACGCTAGAGTCAAAAGTTAGGAAGGAAGTTTTCTGCCTTCAAATATGTTAGACTGCTGCTGATTCATTTTTGGCCTTAGGGCAACACCAGTTTGGTAAAATAAGAACAGAGTGAATTTACAAATTCAAATCTTGAATAATGTTTTCCATCCTTTGGTAAAATAGTATTTACCGCCACTTTTTTTACCACAACTTGAATGCCACTTCCATGATAGATAGTCATAGTTAACTAATTAATAATCCTTTGACCAGCAGCTATGCAGTTGATATCAACTTTTGACCTAATATTTGCAAAACATGTATTACATTTGACCAGCAGCTATGCAGTTGAAAATCAGCTTCTGGTGTCATCCTCGCGAGTTGGCAAGAAGAAACGATACTAACCAAACTTTGACATGAACCCAAAAAATATTGTCAAACACATGAATTTATACATGACATGCAAAGATACTTTGACCCATTTTAATATTTGCAAAACATGTATCACATGTACGCCAACATTTAACCTACTATGTTTTGGTCCATTCAACCTGTACTAATAACCTGATATACTTAAATCCATTTATTAATCTTTATACTTTGACCCGTTTAGCATTTACGAGAACCTACAGAAAGGATTGTAAGACTATTGGCCTAAGAAAACATGCACCCTTGCATTAATCAACTGATGTTTTTTTAAACCATTTAATAGTTACTCGCCATATTCGCATGAACCGCAACATTTAGCCTACTATATTTTGAACTTCTAACAACTTGAGATACATAAACCCATCTAATAATCCCTATATTGTGACTCGTTTAGTATTTATGCAGAAGCAAGAGAACTTAATTCTAATATGCAGATCCTAAACATCATCATACTGATTCAAACAGCTAATAAGTAACAATATACAGTCATGTGAATCAAATGATAGGGAAGAATAAAAAAAACATTTTATCAAACACCTGTTAGGTGTATATAGTTCACATTTTGTTTCAACATCATTCAAATTCACTTATAACATCACAAAACGATTCCGTAAACAGAAATCATCATGACTATAGAGGTATATAACCAAACCAACACATTTGATGCAGAATTCAGCTAAGTGTATCACAAAAACAGTAATACAAGATCCATTTTAAAAAAACAATATGCAATTCCTAGAAATTATTAAACTGATTCAAACAACAATTAGCTAATAATATACAGTTATTTAAATCAATGAAACGCCTGGTAGGCATAAAATTATACACCGTCACATTTTGTTTCAACATCTATTCAAGTGCACTTATGAGATCCGAAAACGATTACCTAAATAGAAATTATGATGACTGTAACCAACACACATGATCCAGAATTCAAGTAAGCATATCACAAGAATAGTAATTCAGACAACTAATAAGATACAGCTAGTCAACAGGGATTGCATGTCAATCGGCCTAATTAAATGTACACAACTCAAATTAACCAAATTTCTAACTTGTGTTCTTATTGAGCTGGAATTGACGAATTCGGTGTACCTACAGTAAATCAAAACAAGAACTCCCAAAACAGAAAGCACGATAGTTGTATATGTCACAAATACCCAATTTCAACTTCGTCATATACGTCAACACAAATGAAAAGCAAGCGTGAAGACAATGCATACTTATCAAAGACAGAAAATAACAAAACCGCCTGCATAAAAGACACAGTCATTAGTAGCGCAGCAGAAAACAAAAGTAACATAACCCAAAGTTGAGGAAGACATTTTCGATTACACAATATCCAGACAGCCAAACGACTAAAAATCAAATTTTACGCTACCATATAATGTATATGACATCACATAAAGACTACATAAACATAAATCATCATGACTGTACCTTTATATAACCAACACATTTGATGTAGAATTCAGCAAGGTACGTATATCAGAAAACAGTAATTCAAGATCCATTTTAAAAAACAATATGCAATTCCTAGACGTCATCAAACTGATTCAAACAAAAAATAGCTAACAATATACAGTTATGTGAATCAATGAAACACCTGGTAGGCATAAAATTAGTGCACTTATGACATCAGAAAACAATTACCTAAACAGAAATCATGATGACTGTAATTGTACACAACCAACACAATTTATGCAGAATTCGGGTAAGCATATCACCAAAATAATAAATAAAGATCCATTTGAAGAAAAAAAATGATCATCAAACTGATTCAAACAACTAATAATATACAACTAATCATTCAAATAGTAGGCAAAATTCGAAAGCATTTCATCAAACACCTGGTAGGCATACCACTGTTACACTGCATATAGCTCACAATTTGTGTTGTGTTTCCTTGTTCATTACAAGTACTAACAATACCCAACATCATTTTAAGAAAGCATTGGTAAAAAAAAAAACATGGCTGAACAAAGATAAGAACCCAAAAATAATGTATCAGTCACATTCTATACATATAATATTTAGAAGCATTTTGGGACACTTGTCAATCTCTCACACCCCTAGCAATTAATGAGAATCCTACATGGCACAATGTGTGAATTTATAAAATTTTCTTTTTTTTTTTAAATCAAAAATCCCGAAATTATATAAACCAAAAACACGGACATAACATCAGACCACAATCAACATCGCCTCCTCCAAAACCTAAACCCTAATCTTCAACTTCCAGCGGCGATTCTTCAAATCAAAGCATCTCTTGCCGTGTTTTTCATCAAATCTTCAAGGTATTGTGTCTTCTATTCTTATGTCAATCAATGGTCCTTCATATGTGTGTTTTTTCTGGTTTTTTTTCGTTTTTCTTCCTGATTTCTCGGTCGATTAATTTTTTTTTTTGTGTGTTTTGTTTGATTTCAATTATTTACCTTATAATACTTGCGTTTAAGTCTATTATTGGTCAGGTTTATTAATATTTAATTTTAGGGTTCGTGTTTTAGGGTTCGTGTTTTAGGGTTGATGATGGGTTACGGATCTGTGATTAGAGTAATAATAGGGGTTTTGATTATCGGGTATTTTATAGGTTTCAACTGATGATTATTATGGAAAATATGTTTTTGGTCTGTATTTAGCTTTAAGGTTTTAGGTTTATGATTCGATTCAGGTTTCATAGAAACCTAAGAATGGATTGTTATGGTTTACTTTTTTATTAGTGGTTTATGTTTTAGGTATCGATTTATGTTTTAAGAAATAGTTTATTGGTTTGATAGTATTTAAGCGTTCTACTTAGATTGATTTTGCATTTATGTTTGAGGTTTGTAGTAAGGTTGAATGTTTTAGGTTTATGAATACGTTTCAATTAATGTTTTAAGGATGGCTAAGAAAGGATTCTTATGATTTAGTTTTTGATCGATTCTTTATGTTTTAGGTCTCGACGTATGGTTATGAATCGTACTTGAATGGTTTGTTATTCTTTAAGCTTTCAACTGAGAATGATTTTGCATTAATATTTTAGGATTCTATTAAGCTTGAATGTTTTAGGTTTATGATTAGGTTTTAATTACCTTTTTACATACATCTAAGAATGGATTATTAAGATTTTTTTTTATTAGTCGTTTATGTTTGAGGTATCGATTTCCATTTTTTAGGTTTCAACTGATTTTATGAGGTTTCATTCATTGTTTTACATACCTACAAATGGATTCATAGCTCTGAAAACTTATAATCAAATGGTTTTTAATGTTTCCATTTACTGATTTATTTTTCATACTAACTCACTTCTTTCTAATACAGATTGGTAACAGCTTGTGTGATAATGACTTACGGTTTTTGGGTACAGTCAGAAGCCAACGATCGTATTTGCTTGGTAATATTTGATTTATTCATTTCATTAAAAAAAGATTTATAATGTTTATTCATAAATACAAATTTCTTTATGACTTGTAGGCTTTACCTGAGGAGTACACAGAATGGGTTAAAAAGTATAAGTATCCAACAGGTGATTGTACGATTCATACACTGGATGAAAAAAGATTTCGCGTTAAGGTCATGCATATAGCTGGGAAGTGGTTTATTTGTGACGGATGGAATCACCTAATGACTACATTAAATTACCCATCCGTTTGCAACTTTGTTTTTCAATACGAATCGGCCATCAACTGTTTCAATATGATTACGTTTCATCAAGACGCTATAACTGCACCTGGTAGATTTTTCTACTGCAAGTTTGATGACCCTCAAACTGATGAAGAACGTATGGTATGTTTTTTTGTAATATCATTTAACTACATTATATAACACACTGATCATATAGTAATATGTATTAATTTTTCATTCCATTTGTTGCAACTTATCAGCATGTCAGTTGCTTTGTTATGCATGGATTATACAACCGAAGCCTTCCGTTGGAACCAATTATAGTCAACTCATTCCCAGGTCATGTTTTCAACTCCAAATTCCTCATTTAATTTTATTTCCATGAGATTGTTTAATCTCTTTTTCAATGATTAAAAGTAATATTAAACGTTGTTTGCTTCAGGTCATGTTTTCCAAATCCAGCTAGAAAACGATGGTGCTGCTACTTACATCACTCAAGGATGGCGTTATATGAAGGAGATTTTTGAGATAACCAAAGATCATCTGATTGTTTTTGAGATTTACAATGAGGTTTCTTTCTCAATTTGCAAATGTTTATTGTATTACTTTGTATTTGGAAAACATCACAATTAACTCTATACATTATTTTTCATTACTCTCTAAACTTTTGATTTATTTACTTTGTTACACAAGCAGAAAACATATGACTTGACATTTTTTAAGAAAGGGAAGGTTACTCTTCCTCCCGATTTGTGGGAGGACGTTGACAATTCTGAGGATGATCACGGCGAAAAGGTTAATGAAGGAGATGATATGGATCATGAGAATGATCAATCTGCTGCTATCGAGGATGTAGTTTGTTGTGATAATTTCGGTGTTGTGGTTGTTTTCACAGTTGACAATCATTATGTAAGTTTCTAAAATTTAACTAACCGTATATTATAATCATATTTATGCATATGTTAGTTTGTTATTGCTTTTGAAAATTATTTGTTATTTTTTAGTTTATGCAGGCCGAATGGGCAAGACAAAATGGTATGAACAGGCAGATGGGTTTGACAATTAAAGATGTTGAGGGTTACAGTTTGGGAGTTTCTGTTGGTGTAGATAGTTCGAGGTCAAGTAAGCGTTACTACATCAAAGGTATGTCAACCTTTGTTGCTTATAAGGATCTGCAGGCAGGTGATCAGATGCATTTCCTTTTTTTCCAGAATCGAGGTTTGTTAAAGCTCTCTAAAGTAGTTAGGGTTGCTGGTAATTAGTTCTGTTAGTTTTGGCAGTTTTGATGGTGAACATAACATTTTTGGTGGGTAACTTTTTGCACCTTAGTGGTGGTAGTATTTTGAATATGGTTTACGTTTAGTGGTCACATACATTTCCACGTTTTACAGGTTTAGTCAACTGTGGGTTTTTGGGGTTGATGTGTGTTATAAACAGTACTATTATGCTATGGTTTGGTGACAATACATATGATACTTAATATGATGTTCCTGGCAGTAGTCTAATAGTTACAATCACTTTTTATGATGTATTGTTATTAGTCGTATATACTATTAATTATTTTTTATATTAAGAACAATAACTTTTATGAATCATTGTTAACAAAGTCAAAATTTAAGAGTATTATTGGTAAGTAATAATCAACATAAATGCTTTGATTAGTCATTTAAACTTGAGTTGACTTTTTAAAACAGTCAACCCATTAAAGCATTTAAAAATGGAAACATGTAAGAATTGAAATTTACGATTTTTTCTTTAATAATAAATTAAACGAAATTTAACTTAATCATGAAAACACTTTAATGTAAAATCATTTTCATTCCAATTATAAATTTACGTTACAATAATTCAGTAATCTTTACTAAAATTAAATAAGTCAACATTTCTTATTACATCTTTACGTTACATTATAAATACAGAATACATTGTTAAATTTTGATTAACGTTTCGATCAATCAAATCTTCGTAACTTTGTCAGGTATCTGTATCACTACTCTTTCTAATTAGAAATTGCAATGTTAATTCATTTATGTTTAAAATATTAAAGGGTATGTAATACCTTCATTGTCAACAAAGTTGCAGCATTATGGATCCAAACAACATCACTTTTTTTAAAGAAATCACTTTGTGTATCAGTAAATACACGATCAAAGTTAAGGTATTAGGCTTTGGAAGCTAGCAAATCGAAAGATACCAGGAGAAATTATTTCTCTTCATATGGTTCTGATCGCTGAACAGGTTATGTTTTTAACATATTCGTTTTTTATTTTTTTTAAATTACGTTTTATTATTTCTCTTTAAGTATTCGGTTTTTACGTTTTTTTTTTACGTTTTGTTTTTTTATTCAACACAAAATGCAGTGTCTGTGAAGGTTAGTAGTTTACTTAGTGAATCATGTATTCAGATTAGATTTTAATGTAGTTTATTCTAACAATTTCCACATGCCTTTTAATATTGTAGGATTTTTTTTGGAGAAAACACTGCTCCAGAATCATCTTCTAGAGTTAGTTTGATTCGTGATGAAGCGGAAGTAAAGCGTAGCCTGGACAAAGTTTATTTGATGTGTTTTGCGATTTTCTTTTCATTTATGTTTGCTTTGTTTATGCGACAATTTTCATATAAATAAAATGTGTGTTGACATTTGATGTTTGTTTTTATTTTTGTATAATTTGTACATGCTTGAATAGTTTTTTGATATGCCACATAGTTGTTGATACTTTATAATTGGAGAGTTTGATTATAATTTATTACTTTAAATTCAAATTTCAAAATTTAGTATTTTCAGAAAATTAAATTTCCAATTTTCCCGAAAATATTCAAATTCAAATTATTTGCATTCTTTAATTATGGTAAATCATTAAAAATATTTATTATCTGTTTTAATTATACATTTAATACATATGACTCAATGTTGACCACAATTATCTATATAAAAGACACTAAACTCAATCAAAAAAACATAAAAAGCTTACACAACAATCAAACATTCAAGAGAATTCCGGTTTGCTCTTTCGTGCGCGCTTCAGTCTTCTTTTGTACAAGTTTATTGTATGTCATTCTTTTCTTCTATCAGTCCATTTTTTAGTACTTTACATTGTTATTATATCTAATTTTTGTAGATAATCATTGATTATCTATAAGATTTCTAGAAAATCATTGATTATTTCTATGTTATGTTCCTTTATAATTTAGTTTTACTTAATTATTATTTAGGTTAAATGGGACGTAAAAGACTGTCTACCACCTCAAATGATAAACGAACACCGTTATCTAATATCTCTAATGGTAAACATATGTTTTCATCTTTATGCATCGTATACATAATATCATGCAAACAATTTTTTTTTCTTCACAGTTATCTCCAATGAACAAAAAATTAAGAATGCGGCCGAGTGTCGTAGACTTAGGAAGTTATATCTAGATGCCAAGAGAGGCAAGATCAATAATCATAATAATGGAATAGAAAATGTACCACCAAGCGTACAATTAAATCGTGAGTCCATTGGACCTTCAAACAATTATATTCATCAAAGTTCGTTTGTCCAATCAACTTTCAATTTGTCTACACCAGGTAAAATTTTGTTTCTCCGTTCATTATTTTTATATCGTTGTATACCGTTTGAACTTGACATGCTTATTAATAATCAAATTTAATAATACGAAATTATTTTTCTATTTTCTTAAGGTCAACTGCAACAAACTCCTCTGTCTAACATCTCAACTGGTATCTTTTATAATTTTCATGACATATTTTATGTTACTCGAAATTACTGATTTGGTTATTTTTTTTGGGTATAAGACTATTATTATTTAATAAATTTTTTATATTGTTGAAGTGAAAAGTAACCTTTCCCGTGATTGGCGAATTTTTGGACAATTAGAATTTGATGCTAAGAGACAGAATATTAAGCAATCTGGAAACACTAATCCGTCAACATCCACTAACAATGTATTTTCACTTGATATATCTGCCTTTAGCTCAACCTTCAACAATCCATTTAATGCATCTTTTTCTGGTAATAGCTATCGTTTCCATTCACTAATTTATAACATTTTATTAACTTCGTAATTTTTTTTATCTAATCGTAACTTATTTTTTTACTTATTTTTAAACAGGTTCAACAGAACGTACTCCTTTGTCTAATATTACAAACGGTATCATATTTCTATGTTGCTTACGTTTGTCTTTGTAATGTTATAACACTCTATAACTAAAAGTTTATTTACTATCTAAACATTACAATTTTATTTGTATTCATAGTGTCAGTGCATGATAGTAATAGACCAAATTCTGTCGAGGCTAGAAGTTTTAGAAAAGCACAAGTTGATGCTAAAAGACGTAAACTTAATTCTGTTATAGGATTGCGGAACCAATCTATTGTTACATCTGGTACCTCTTTCTTTAAATCCATTACTTATATAAAGTTGTTACTTTTATTAATGTTAAACATTAATTTCAAGTATTATATTTAGGTTCAGGTTTTAACTTTGATAGACCCTCAAATGCAACATCTTCTGTTCAGACAACAAGCATGAATACATCAAGTCATAATTCCATATTACCAGAATCTTCAATTTTAAGTAACGTAGAAAATTGCAGCAATGGATTACGAAGTAATCGACGTTGTATCTCACCTGTTCGCATGGTTAGTTTGTCAGACGAAGAAGATATGAATCCGCAACCCATGTTCAATTATCAATATAAGGGTGTCTCTAAAGGTAAATGTTATTTTTAATAAACCAATTACGATTTTTTTATTTTTTAATTTAACGTAATATGAATTCAATTTATTCTATTCACAAGATTATTTGGATCACGGTGATCAAACAGTTGTATGTGAGATGTGTAACGCCAAACTATGGAAATCGGAAGCTGGCAGATCACTACAAGTTAGTGGTAGAACATGTTACTATCTATGTTGTGGTTATGGAAAGGTGCAACTTCCAGATTTCAAAGAAAGCAGTGTCGATTATCAGAATCTTTTTAAGAACATAGACTTCCGGAGCAAGTATTTCTTAAAGCACATTCGAAGATTCAATTCTATGTTCTGTTTTACTTCACTGGGAGGCAAGGTCGACTCAAATATTAATAAAGGCAAGGCTCCCTTCATATACAGGATAAGTGGTGAAAATTATCATGCCCTGGGTGGTCTTCTTCCTAATGATGGGACAAAACCAAAATTTTCTCAGTTGTATATCTATGACACTGAAAACGAAGTCTCTAACAGGAGTAAAATTTTCAGGTACTATTTTACAGTTTATTAAAATAAATTTTTACTTATAGTATGTTTTTTTCATATAAAACAACCGTTCAATTTTTGAAATTTCAATCTATTTATTACAGTAAGGAAAAAGGGGACTCTAACAAAATTGATGAACAACTTGATCTTGAAATCATTCAGTACCTCAAGTCAATGTTAGACTCTAAAAATCAGCTTGTGAAAAGCTATAGGAGTGTACGCGATCGATTTAATGAAAATTCTGATGTTAACCTTAAGTTACGTCTTATTGGGAGGCGAACTAAAGATGGTCGACTATACAACTTACCAACTTCAAATGAAATCGCTGCACTTATACTTACAGACAATGATGATGAGATTGACAATCGAGATATTGTTGTGGAATCAAGAAAAGAAGGTCTTCAGCGGATAAGTGAACTTCATCCAAAATATTTAGCTCTTCAGTATCCACTGCTTATTCCATTTGGGGAAGATTGTTATAGGGTTGATATACCGCATCGTGAAGAAAGGAAGTCTAAAAAGAAAGTAGACTCAAAGTGTTCAATGAGAGAGTATTTTGCCTATCATATTCAGGACAGAGTTGGTAAGTTCTCTTTGATTTTGAATGCAAGGCGCCTTCTTCAACAGTTTTTGGTTGACGTTTATACTATGATCGAGAGTGAGAGGTTGTATTATGTACGTTATCAGCAACAAAAACTTAGGTGTGACTCTTATTCCAGTCTTCAAAATGTGCATCAAAATGGACCTACAGATTTGGCAACAATAGGTACACCTATAATACTACCATCTTCTTTTACTGGTGGTGCACGCTACATGAGGGAAAATTATCTTGATGCAATGGCCATTTGTAAAAAGCATGGATACCCGGATTTTTTCATCACAATCACGTGTAATCCGAAATGGCCTGAAGTTAGAAGGTTTCTGAAGGATAAGAAGACAAATCCTGAAGACAGACCAGACATTTTAGCCAGATTATTCAAACTGAAGCTAGACTCATTGATGAATGATTTACGTGATAAAGCAATATTAGGAAAGACTTCGGCAGGTACCATACATTAATAACTTTGAATCATTCTTTATTAGCGTAACAAACTAATAAAGTTAGTGAATATATTTTTTGTTTTATGTTGCACTAACTTTTTTATTTACAAAATTTTAATTTTAATTTTAGTACCATTTATTTTTACAGCTGTTTATACTATCGAGTTCCAAAAGCGTGGTCTTCCTCACGCTCATATCTGTCTCTTTCTTAAAGATGAAAGCAAGCTTCCGACGATTGATCATGTTGATCGTTTAGTTTCTGCTGAAATCCCAGATAAGAATTTAGATCCTGAGTTGTTTAGTCTTGTGAGTGACTTTATGATTCATGGACCATGTGGACCTGAATATCCCAACTGCCCGTGCATGATTGATGGTAAGTGCTCGAAGAAATTTCCAAAGAAGTTTTCTCCGGCATCAATGATAGACTCAAAAGGATATCCGGTTTATAAAAGAAGAGACTCAGGAGTATTTGTTGAAAAAGGTGGTGCTCAGTTAGATAACAAAAATGTGGTTCCTTATAACCCAACACTTTTGAAGCGTTATCAATCTCATATTAATGTTGAATGGTGCAACCAAGCTGCTTCAATTAAGTATCTATTCAAATACATTAACAAGGGACCGGACAGGGCTAAAATTGCTTTTGTAGAAGATTATGGAGAAGGTCAAGAAGTACAGCAAAGAGATGAAATCAAAAAACATTATGATTGCAGGTTCCTTTCAGCATGTGAAGCTTCATGGAGGATACTTAAACACGAAGTGCATTACAGATACCCTCCAGTGATTAGGCTTCCTTTTCATCTACCTGGTGAGCAAACTGTTGTATACGGTCCAGAAGAGCAACTTCAAAACGTACTCAACAAGCCATCAGTGTCTTCTACAATGTTTCTAAAATGGATGAAACTAAACCAGGATGAACCTGTGGCACGTGAACTGAGCTACATCGAAATCCCAAGTAAATTTGTTTGGAAACCTGATGAAAAAAAATGGGATTTTCGAAAAACAGGTAAGGCAATTGGTCGTGTTCATATGGTTAATCCATCAATGGGTGAGGCTTATTTCTTGAGAATTCTTCTTAATAAGGTCAAAGGTCCCAAATCTTTTGCTGAGATAAGAACGGTGAATGGAAAAGTTTTACCAACATATCGAGATGCATGTTACGCTCTTGGCCTGTTGGAAGATGACAAGGAATATATAGAAGCTATTGAGGAAGCTCATTATACCGGTTCGGGATACTGTCTTCGTAATTTGTTTGCGATGATGTTGTTGTCTAACAGCTTATCTAGGCCTGACCATGTTTGGGAGAACACATGGAAGTACTTGTCAGACGGTATTATGCGTAGACACGAAGACGTTTTCCAAATTGAAGGTAAAAGAATTTATAATTCAACATTTTATTTATTTTACGTTATTATTAATTGTTTAATTAATAATTACAATCTTTATGGTTATCAGGTTTGTCTCTTCCTGATGATCAAATCAAGAACCTTACGTTGCTGGAAATTGAGAAACAGTTAATTCGGAATAACTCCAGCCTACGTAGGTTTCCTTCCATGCCTTTTCCTAATAGTGATTCGATTGCATCTGCAAATAACCGTTTAATACTTGATGAACTCAATTATCAAGTAAATACGTTGACTGAGGAATTTCATAGCAACGCACCTTCTTTAACAGATGAGCAGCGTTTAATTTTTGATGAAATAATTGATGCGGTTGATTTTAACAAAGGTGGGCTTTTTTTTGTTTATGGGTTTGGAGGCACTGGTAAAACCTTTTTATGGAAAACGTTGTCTGCTGCCATTAGATGTAAAGGCCAAATTGTTTTGAACGTTGCATCTAGCGGTATTGCTTCTTTGTTGTTATCTGGTGGAAGGACCGCTCATTCTAGGTTTCGTATACCTTTGAATGTTAATGAAGAATCCATGTGTTCTATTAAGGCGAATAGCGATGAGGCAGATTTATTGAAGCAGACTAAGTTAATTATTTGGGATGAAGCTCCAATGATTCACAAACATGCTTTTGAAGCTCTTGATCGCACGATGAAAGACATCTTGAAATCAAAGGATTCGGTTAATTCGGAGCTGCCTTTCGGAGGTAAGGTTATGGTTTTGGGTGGTGATTTTAGACAGATCCTTCCTGTTGTTCCCAATGGTAGTAAAAGAGATATTATAAGTGCCTCAATAACCTCCTCTAAGATTTGGAATACTTGCAAAGTCCGTACGTTAACTAAAAACATGAGGTTAACATTGGGTAACAAGACATCTGAATCAGAAGAAATAAAGGAATTTGCAAACTGGCTTCTACAGTTAGGTGAGGGTAAAGTTGGTGCTTCAGTTGATGAAAATGAGGCAGATGTCGACATTCCAGATGATCTTCTTATAAAGCAATCATCAGATCCTATTTGTAGCTTAATTGACTTCGTCTACCCTTCACTTCTTCAGCTTTACAAAGATAAAGATTACTTTGGTGAACGAGCAATACTTGCAACAACAAACGAAGTGGTACATGAAATTAATGACAGGTTGCTTGCATTGTTTCGTGGAGATGAAGTCGAGTATTTGAGCTCTGATAGTATATGCCAGATTGAGAATGGTAATAACCGTTCACAGGAAGATTTATATTCTCCTGATGTGCTTAATGGTTTGAAAATTTCTGGAATTCCTAATCATCGATTAGCACTAAAGATCGGTGTTCCCGTTATGTTGTTGAGAAACATTGATCAACAAAATGGCCTGTGCAACGGCACCAGGTTACGAATCACCAGACTTGCGAAGCGTATTATTGAAGCCGAAATCATATCAGGTGGTAACATTGGTACCAAAACTCTTATTCCTAGAATAAATATGATACCATCTGATAACAAGATTCCAGTCAAGTTCCAAAGACGCCAATTCCCAATAAGCGTATGTTTCGCAATGACCATCAATAAA
The DNA here is from genome assembly GCA_028751855.1 of Ambrosia trifida. Taxonomy (NCBI): domain Eukaryota; kingdom Viridiplantae; phylum Streptophyta; class Magnoliopsida; order Asterales; family Asteraceae; genus Ambrosia; species Ambrosia trifida. The sequence goes on from CM054122.1 coordinate 209,682,144, forward strand.
AGCCAAGGACAGTCTCTATCCAAGGTTGGGTTGTATTTAAGAGACCCCGTATTCTCACATGGCCAGCTTTATGTCGCATTGTCAAGAGTTAAAAGCAGGGTAGGAGTGAAATTACTTATACTTGATGCTGATGGCCAAGTGAAGACTAAAACAAAAAATGTGGTGTATAAAGAAATATTTAATGATATTTGAATAGAATGTGTATTGGTTTCTTTTAAATCTTAATAAAATATTTCTGCTACATTTTTTATATGTTTTACCACTCGAAATAATTGTACGTTGGTGAACCGCGTGTAACGCGGGCAAAGATCTAGTATGTAATATATCCCAAACAAAATTACTTTTATACGCCCACAAATAAAGAACGGTTATAAAAAAAATAGAACCAACAGCCCACTGATATTGATTTACCTGGAAATGGCCAAAATTATACAATAAAAAAATAGAATCTGACAATAAAGTTTGACAAAATAAAATTGTAAATAACTCAATGAAAGTTGATACAACGTACACCAATTCAAATAATAAACAATACAAACTAGTCAAAAGTTTGACCGGACACTCACATAACTAAATTACAATAGTAAGGATCGATGCACCAAAGTTTAAGCCATAGAGCTTGATCAACTGACAAATGAAGAAGCACACATATGATGAAATGCAAAGTCACACCCCTCCAAGCACTTAAAGATCATCCTGTACTGCAATCCACTACGACACTTAATGCAACAGCCATCAGTCTTAAGCCCTTGAACAAAGGCCAAGCGGTGTGGGTGAGCTTTGATCTCAAGCGTTCCTCCAAATTTGACATTGAGAAACTTATAGACGCATTTTTCATTAGCGGCATATGTATTTTGCTCACATTGAAGTATTAAGGGCGCACAAGCAGCATGCATTGACTGGGCACATGTAGAGCAATGATAGAACCACTTCCAAGGGTCAAATTCATCCTCACATATTTCACAAAAGTATTTGTCAATATGGTTCTCCGCTGGTTCGTATCTTTGGGTCAAAGGGTGTTTATCAAACTTATGCTTTATTATTCTAGGTAATAACAGAGCACACTCTACATGAATGTAGAAATCACAAGACGGACAATGAATTACCAGATTCCAGTTAGTCCACCATTTGCATGCTTTGCATCGCTTATATAATTGTTCTCCTGAAGGTTTCACTATCGATAGGAGATGATTTGGATGTGAGTCATGTGTGATTTCTTTAGGTATGAATGCACAATTGATATCAACATAATAATCACATTTTGTGCATCCATATGCGAATCCATTGGATGGTAACTCGCAAACAGCACACTCGAAGACACCAAATAACTTACCAGTTATTTTAGGCAGAAGAACAAGAGTATGCTCTGGATGGCCCACGTAGTCTTGTACTTCGGGTGGTAGTTTGGCGCACCACTCATGAAGAACAAAACAACATTGTTCATCACCATCTTGGCAACACGTGTAAAACGGTATTGACATGATAGGTTTCACGCATCCATCGCATAACAATTGAGTTCTTTTCATGGGGTCGTGTAGAGAGACACCAGCTGATGTTTGCTTGTCGAAAAGTCTGAGTGGGTGTTGATGGCTATTACGGATAATCATCTCACCATCATGTTGTTTGGAGTTACCAATCAACCCATGTTGATTAGACATATAACACTTCACAAGGTTGTCGCCTTCATCTTTAAATGGACAACGGAGCAGATTTGGATGCTCATCTTCCTTGAAATTTTTGGAAGTTTTGCCAAGGCCTGGTGAAGAATGATATGCTTGAAATTAGACTCAAGACACAAACTAAAAGAACAATAAATAAAATAAAAAAAGAAGAAGAAGAGAATGCTCACTCTTTGAAGTCACACAATCAAAATGCACGTAATAATAGCATTTATCGCATTTGTAAATCCATAAATGAGAATAGAACCTATTACCACAGACCTTACAACGTGGATCATATTTAGCTTTTTGATCCAAAAAGGGAAAGGAATAGGCAAGGGTAAGTAGATGTGAATGAGTGAAAGTCTCATCAGTATGATTTTGTATAAGTAATTTGGGTGGCAGCAATGCACAGTCCAGGTTGATAAAAAATCTGGGACAAGTGGTGCATTGAAAGAAGACCCCTTCATGATTATTACCACATGCTACACAAGGTAAGATGTTTTTGTATCCCAATATTCGCTCTAGTTGGTGAGCGTGACTATGGTGGTTAATCTTCTGCTGCAACAAAGTAGCACAAATCATATCCATTTGAAGATCGCAGATATAACAAACATACCGAGGGATACTATCCTTCATTAGACTGCAGACAGGACAATGAAACACAGAACGAGATGAATAAAATTCAAGAGTATGGCCAGGATGTAACGGGTGATTTTGTAGGGTCTTGGTTAGCTCTGCACAGAATTTGTGCAACGAGTAGTTACAAGTCTTGCAGGAGTAGTAATACAAATGGAATGACCAGATCTGTTCCTCACAAAGGCTGCACTGACGATCTTCCTCCACAAATTCAACTTCATCTTCAACTTCATGCTCGTCGTCATCTTCATCATTGACATTTTCTTTTTTGTGAGTCGGCTGCTGCAGATATACAAGGTTGAGCGGATGGCGGTGACGAAAGTGACGGAGAGTGTCCACAGCAACTACAAAAATAACATATATGTTTATGTTAGACTAAATTACTATTCAAATGTATCCAAGTCATGATTTCAAGATCTACTAACCAATTGAACAAACTGAGATGAACAGAATAACATGAATTTTAACCTATTTGGTGGTACCATCAATGATTAATCAGATTAGATATGTAAAACACAAAAAAAAGAACTTGATGATTGTTTGAGAAATCTGATGAAAACCGTACGAAAATCGGATTAGATATGCAACCGTCGACAACCTTTTTTGCTGACGAATCTTATTATTGTCTCATATCCATTTGTTTTTGTTTTTTTGAAAACAATCAGACCCTCACCCAAATCAACAATCTGATCCGTTACCAAGGCCCAATAAGTTTAATCATTAAATCTAGATTATTAAGCCACTTAATGTTTGTTGATAAGGCCGAGAGTCTTGGTTTTTATAGCAACAATCCTATTTATAAATGTAATTTATAAATACAAACCGGTTGTTAAAAAAGGCCTGCTTGGTCAACAACTTAATCGAATAACACTCTAATTACGGTGATAACACTAAATTACCAACATTTAGTGGTAATGTGTGGAAAACACATCTATTGTTTTTTTCTTTTTTTCTGTAAATCTAGGCTATGCTCAAGATGTGACCTATATGGTTGTATTATATGGTTAAATTTCATAGGAAATTAGAACTCATGAGACTTGGGAATCGTAAAGGGACATCTACTTTGGTATGATACTTATTATAATATTTTGTGTTGGTCCAGGTGAATCGATGCTAGTAGATGATATTTATTTCATTATCCAAAATCCACATAATACATGCATGTTGAACAACATTGAGTTGGTTTTTGGTATGTGTTTGTGATCAATTTCTAATAAAATTAGGTAATTCAATCACCTAAAATTCTAGATAGAGACTCATTAATACTCACGAGAAATACACAAACCTGACCAGATACCCAATGACTATATTAGATACGCTTTTAGATGTGTGCTCACATATATAAAGAAAGATATCATACTTTATTTTTTAATACAAATAATAACTAAAGCGCACTTCTCTCCATCAACCTATTTTTTATTCCTCAAATGACAACCAAAATTAAACATATATAAAGAAAATGAGACATACCAATTGAAGAGTCCATTAAGTTAATTTTCTTCTCAGATCGATGAGCAAGTATGATACTACAAATGAATGAGCAAGTTGAATATGAAATTGAAGACACACTAATGCACATTATATAGGAGAAGAGAGGAATATCTTTGGTTACACTTACAAGTAAGGAATCATCTTTCAAATAAGAAATCTCAATCATGCCTCCAAACCCTACATTATGATTCCTTCCTTCCACAACATCCAAGCATATATACACTTTTATTATATTTGATTCTTGGATTGAATGGGAAGTAAATAAATTTATTTCAACCATTAATTTTATTTTACATAATTACACCAATGTGTATAGTTTGGAGGGTGTATGTAATTCGCATCATTTTATGATTTTTATTTAAAAATATTTTTTTAATTACCTGTGTGTGTTCTTTCCTTGTTTATGTATGCAACACAGACAAAGATGACAGGTTGGGATTGGGTCGAGTTTGGTTAATCCTATACCCATACCCAGTTGTAAAATATTGTCTTATACTACAAGACACAATGATATAATGCAAATTCTAAAAACTACAAGCTAAAATCCAAAAAACGAAAACTAAAAACTAAGATCGTAGGGTTCAATGAGACGGTTCCAATGCCGCTTGAAGGAGTTTAATCGGAGTCCGTTTGATACCGTTCCTACGACTTCCTACCTAATTCACTATACATTTGTCCTAACCCTTTGTAAATTTGTAACATGATTGGTTTCTAATGGTAATTATTGTTAAAGATTATTTTGTTAATACTTTAGTTATAATTATTGAGATGAAAGCCATGATGCAGCGGATGGGGCATTTTCAGGCAGGTGGTGCACACGCTATAGGAAAAAAAAGAAAACCAAAAACATTTTCATAATATGCCGAAAACGTGTTTGGTTTATTGGTTTTTTAGTTAGATAATAAAAGTAAAAAACAATTTTAAAAATTATTAGAAGTTGTTTACTTTAGTTTAATTAAAGTTATATAGATAGAAAAAAAAAAAACAAAAATGGCAAAAGAAAAAGGGAAAGAAAAAGAAAAGAAAAGATGTGATATGTGGGGTTACATTGTAGATATTAGATTACATAGTGTGGGGCGTGGAAAGTGGATGTGAAGCCCCTCCACGCTACTAACACCACCCCCTGTGTTGCATAGAAGCCGGCGTGGGGGGCAAAGGTAAGGGTGATGTAGATGGTTGTGGTTGGTTGTTGGATTATGGACGGTTGGGATTGGTTGTTGGATAAAAAAAAAAAAAAAAAAAAAAAAAACCTGACGCCACTCTTCCACGCCACCATCACCGGTGGTTTTTTAGGCTTGGATTGAAATTCCCACTCTGTTGATATGGATGCTACATGTCCCTCCATGCCTCATTCATAATATGTGTGTATGTATATGTACAGCTAGCGGGTTATATTCAAGGTTTGTAGCAGGCAGCAAACTGACTTTTAATAAGATTTAGAAGACTGAAACATTGTAAAAAAATGAAACTATATATTAAAAAATCTACGGAAAAAAATTACATCCTTATAAAATTTATAAGATACATATTCTAAATACTAGTGGAAATGCCCACGCGTTGCGGCGGGTATCTCAGTTCATGTCAGATTCAATGATGGTGTCTTTTAGAAAGCTTGGTGTTAAAGCATGAAGTTTGTTACTTACAAAAGCAAACATGCCACGCTAACCTTACAAAAAAAAAATGTATTTTATTAGTGAGAGTAAAGGGTAGATATACAAAAGCATATTGCTATTATTTAAATTGACCCATAGTTACATAACATCTATCAATCTCCATCAAGATATTGGGCATTGCTGCTTAGATTGGCTAGAAATTATCACAATAAAATGAATTGCATGTAACAACATACAGAGTATAAACCTTTTTTGGAATTTGGGTTATTAATTTTCAGGTTATATGCATAATTACTTAATGGAACTATTACATCTCCATTTTTCTTTCCTACACCACAAAAGACTATAACCATGATAATAATATCATGTAGAATTATTAACAATAAAAATAAAACATTAAGAAATTAAAAATAGAAAAAAAAAAACAATTAAACATTCTTAAATGTTTTGTTCATCACCAAACCCTATTTGAACTCCTATGTACCGTACATATAAGTTATAACTAAGCAATAATCCACTATTCCCACCAACTCTATTAGAGACAATTCCAGCATATATATAACAGAGTGCAATTTCATGAGTGTACACATAAAGCTCAAACCCTATAAGTGAGAATTAATTACCATGCATTTACAATTTACTATTAAAACATGTATAAACCAGGAAGGACTGTCAGTTTGAACATATTGTACGAAATTAAAAATTGAAGAAACTTAATAAAAGTGTTGGAGATAAAGGGGATGTCAATTTGGGTACACAGAGCCATGAGACCGCTTCCAGAAAGATCATAGACTCTAAAAAGATGACCTACAAAAGCCAGACCACCGCCATATCCATTTGACCTCGCATTCGAAATGCTCACTATCAATGGAAGGTTTCCATAAATGCTTGATTTAGGGGAGCGGTGATAATTTAAAAGGATACATACTCAGCACATTCAAAATTCAAAACAATAGTAATAATACATGTGCAATCTTAACATTGGAAGAATAAAAAACCATGAAAATATTACCTACCGTGTTTGAACCAACAAATGTTAATATAAAAGCTCATATGTGTTACATTGCTTCTTTAACAAATTTTTAACTAAAATGCATACTCAACATTTTAAAAGACAAAAAAATAACACAGATACTATGATTAGTAAAGAAGAACGTACATTGGTGCCACGAACAATACATAACACACAGCTAGGTAAACTAGGTAAACTGACATCTTTGCTAGTTTTGCAAGTATCGATCATAGAAGCCCTAAAAGATTATAGAAAATTGAATGGATATTACACTAAATTGGGTCAGAAAATACGGGACTCGAACTAGAGACCTTGAGAATAGGAAACGCAAGTTTGACCAGTGAGACACTCTATATGTTTGTTTAAGAGTTCCTCCGAAATTTATTTAGGGGTTCCCAGCACATTATATTACTTTGTATTTGAACCTGCCCCTATATATATATATTCATTAAAAATTTCAAACCGAACAAGTTCCTGGGAACCCCCTCGTTTGTGAGTAGATCTGCCCCTGCTCACCAAATATCTTATAACCAGTGCCTAGACAATTCAATGCAGCTTTTTTAAGTGTACCCACTGATCAACTAACCAGCTCTGTTACTTCCTTAGATTACAATCTAGCCTTAAAAATTATAAATGTCAATCAATTTATCCCATAACATCTAAATAAATCACAAATGAAGCAAATATCGCATATAATTCACATGTGTTTGAGCCGCATATTGTAAAGGCGAACACTTTAGATACAATTTGCAATTAAAATTATTATAGGAGTCAGGAACAAAAGAACAAAAGACGTACCTGGTGTGTTACTAAATTGCTGAAACCGTCTTCCAGATAGTGACTATAAAGGGAGCGAATTAGAAACTGATCTTCACCAGATAGTGACTATAAAGGGAGCTTAATACATCAGAAAACACACAAATCTCACTAAGAACCAATATCGAGAAGCTACACTTCAGATCATAGCACAAGAATAAAACAACAGAAACGCACAGACACGTGTTAAAGATTGGTGTGTATCTGTTAAAAATGCAAAAACAAGAATATATATATATATATATATATATATATATATAATGATGAAAGTTAAAACGTAGCCACATGTAACGAAGACCACTAAAACCATTCAAATAACGCATGCAAAGGCGAGTCAACAAAAGAGAGGAACTTCACATACATAGTGAGATTTCAAAAAGTAGCAGTACAATAGTAACATTAAATCACCATGGATGAAACAAAAAGTTATGGAAAATACACGGTACAAGTGAATTGTAGGTTACATTATATATACGCATTTTTTTCATTACTTCATTTAACATATACAAGAAGGTATGGATGGAAGTATGTAAATAATAGTGTCACTTTGTGAGGGCCGGATTCGAAAAACAAGAATTAACAAAAGTTATGGAAAATATACAATACAAGTGAATTGTTAGCTACATTATATACACGTATTTAGTTCATTATTTCATCTATTATCTATTAATATATATAAAAAATAAGACTTTGATGACTTGCATTCGTTGGTGGCCTCCTCCCCCCCCCCCCCCCCTTTGAATGTGCCACGTGGCATCATGTGGTGCAATTTTTTTTTTAAATTTTTTGTTTTTTAATTAAATTAATAAATATGATACACAAGTACACAACCAAACCCTATTTGAAATAAAACCCTACTCTTCATCCCATTCTCCTACACTTTATCACAAACCCAAACCCTAGCTCTCCCCCTCCTCCTGCCACCACCGCCGCCGCCTGCCATCCATCTTTACCTTCATCTTCGATGCTATTCACCCGCCACAACTCCTCATGGCTGATAAGTGGACCAAACCGTATTCTAGAGAATACGTAGCGTACCCTTTTCCATGGCTTCGTGCTGCTAAGTTTCGTCACTCGCTCCCACCTTCAAAACTTATTCTGATGTGTTTTTATGTAACAGGTCATGTAGACAATGCGTACGGAGACCGCAACCTCATCTGTACTCTTCAGCCACCATAGGAGTATGAAGAGATAGCCGAAGCTACTGCTTAAGTGAGCTATAAATCACCAAATTTTCTTCAAGGTTCAGGTCAGTGAACGCAAATGGGAATTAATGATCTGTATGACTGAGTTTACGATTGGTATGTTTTCTACTTTTATCATTTTTGCTTTGCTATAGGTGGGATTAACTGAGTATGATGATGATGACATTTTTCAACCCCGGGACAGCTAGTTTAACATATACAAAAAGGTATGGATGAAAGTATGTAAATAATGTGACACCCGGCATGTTCGGCTTAAACATATTAGTAACATCCAAGTCTACCTTAGCGAGAAACGTTTATAAACAAACTTAACTGGGTTAGTTGAGTCGGGTCAAGTTAGGATTGTCCAGGGTACAATGATCTGGAGGATCATTGGGAGTCGTTTTGGCAATACACTAGTACCGGGTTCCGTTGTTGGTGACATTACATGAACTAATTAAGTATATGTGTAGATTATGGGTCGTGTGGTGGATTATATACATAGATGTGTTTAAATGATGTGTAAATGATTATCTGTGCTTAAATGTGTTAAATATAGACTAAGGATGCATGCTTATGTGTTAAGATGTGTTAGAATGCGTTAAACACAACAAACTGGAAAACTAGTTAAAAAGGGGTTCTGGTTCGACCACTTCGAGTGGTCGAAGGAGAAGAAAAGTGTCTGGTTCAACCCATGCAAGTGGGCGAACCAGGGAAGTGGAATTTGAGGAATTCCCTTCGACCAAACAGGGCTCATTCGACCCTATGAAAGGGTCGAAGGAGACCACCTTCGACCAATGAATTGGGGCGAAGGAGGATTAGTATAAATACCAACCTTTGTCATTTTTCATCATTTCACAAACCCTAACCGTCCCAAAACGCTCTCAAACGATCTTAAACACTAAGGAAGGAGTTTTTGCTCTTCTTTTTCATAATCTAACCCATCTACAACATCTAAACAAGAATCCAAGGTGTGTTCATGATCCTAAACCTTTTTAAAAGCATTTTAATTCGTTTTCATCTAACCCTAATTGTCCGGATCTGTTCTAAGGGTACTTTCATGGTTAAAAACCTTTTTAACATCTTTCTAAATCAAAACATGATCATTTAACATAGGTTTTCATGATGAATAACATATGTAAATTGTGTATTATGTGGTGTTATGTGTTGTTCAATGATTTGCTGCTATATCTATGATAGAAACATGATATAGGATTGTTATTAATGATGGTATATTGTTGTCTAGGGTTTGGATTGGATATGATAACATTTGGGGGTTTTATTGGATTAAAACTTGATGTATGAATATTTATGATCAATAGAATGAATAGGAAAGATCGGATAATCGACAAACTGAGTATTTTAAGCTAAGCATGAATCGATTTCAAAAGTTTCCAAATTGGGTAAATAATTCATGCATGAAAGTGATGTTTCCATAATCTTTACCATTTTGGGAAAGGGCTAAAACGGACGTATTATCGGGGGAAATCGGTGGGGTTTTGTAGGGATAAGTTATCCATGCTTGACTGCTGTGTTTGATGATGTTTCGGGTCGTTTTGAATGTGTTTGAAGCGTTTTTAGGAAAAATTATACAACAGGGGCGAACCTGGCCTCCTTCGACCAGTCGATGGTGCGAAGGAGGGATCCAGGGTCGAACCTGGGTTTTTATTGGACGAATGTGATAAAACGGGCGAAGGAAGCATCAAACGGTCGAACGAGATGAAAAAGGTGCGAAGGAGACAAAAAGGTGCGAAGGAGACTTAAAACTGACTGATTCGACCGTTCTGATGCAGAAATGAGATTTTTGATACAAACTAAGTGTTTTATGCTTGAACCTTGTGTGTAATCTATGTGTACTTGATTAGTTAGGGTAATGGGTCACCAACGGGATGTCGGGTCGGTCCAGTGTGTCGGTTAAACATTTAAACACGTTTTAAAAACATACTTGGTTACGATCTGGACAATCAGTGACTAGATAACCTTATGGTTATTAGTCGGAACACTTATGTGAACATTTTGATAGATTTCCGGTAGAGGGATTATCAAGGGCTAAACATCTTTACTTATATTTGAAGAACGCTACTTAAGGTGAGTTCACGGCCCCACTTTTACTGTTTTAACTTTTGGGGGAGAAAACATGCGCTAAACGGTTTTGTAACATATGTCATACTATGGTTTTAACTTATATTGCTATACGATCTTTTGGAAAGTCCCGGGGAAACCATGAATGTGCGGGGTTGCACAACGGGGGAAATGTGGATAGATCTATTGGGCGTGACCTGCCCCACTCGTCGGCTTGGAGGGCCGGGCGGGTGCATATTGTCTCGAACAGGTACATTGGTATCATGCTGAACATACGGGCTGCTTAAACATGCTGAACATTGCTAAACGTGTCTGGTAATGGTTTCCAATCATAGTAGTAATGAAACATACGCCTAGCTAGCGTACTTGGTAACATTGATATAGTATGGACATGGTAACGTTTTGGTAACATTTGAACAAACCTGTGAACTCACCAGCATTATATGTTGACGTCTTTTTGGCATGTTTTTCTCAGGTCGCTAAGGTAGCAATGAACGGAACTAGGCGCACGGGTCTGCATTGGCGTCTAGATTTAGTGCACGTTTTGTAATAAAAGTATTTAGAACAATTTTTGAGATGACAGCATAGTTGATTAAATGCTACTGAAACGCTTCCGCTTGTTAGATTAATGGTTATGTCTGTTTACGTTTTTCATATAGAGTTGTTTGTTGTGATCGTTGACTTGGATCCTGGTTTGTCATGCGCCTCGCGGTAAAACCCCGTAAGTGGTAATTTGAGGGTGTGACAAATAATAGTGAGTGTCACTTTGTGACGGCCAGATTCGAAAAACAAGAATTAACGAATTAGAGGATTTTCGTTTTAGTGATCAATTATATTTTTAATAAAAAATAGAGGAAATACCAATTTAGAATTTCTACATATAGGCTCGGGCAGGTTTGGTCTGGTGCAATGTTTTAAAAACCGGTAAACACGGCCGGTTATACCGGTATTACCGTTTTCGGACGGAAATCCGGTACGAAACACTCCGGTAAATATGGGAAATGGTATCGATTTTATACCGCCGGTAAAATCCGGTATACCGGTGTGAACCACTATACCGTACCGGCATAGGTTAGTTTATTGGTTATTTTTAGATTATTTTTTATTAAGGAATAACTTTTAAAAAATTAAAAACTTTAGATTATCTTTTGGATTATTTTCTAATTATTGATTAACTTTTTCATAGTATTTTAGTATGTAATTACGTACTTATGATTATTTTTTTGTGTTAATGTTGTAATTTATGAAATTATATAGCTAACTAATCAACTTGGTTGAATCGCCCGATACAACGCCGTTCAACCAGTAGAACCATTTTCTAGCTAAATCCGGTATAATTAAAAAAACCGGTTTTTAAAACATTGGTGGGGTGTGAAACGGGTTAAAATGCTTCTGTTGACCATGAACACTTTTTTGTCAATCCTTTAATTTCGTCATAGATGACTATTACATATATACGATAACAACAACTATATTGTTAAAGGAATAATCTAAAAACAATCTTTACATAGAAGCTCACATAAACTTGATGAGCGGTTAATCCATTGTCCCCGGCATTGATTCAGCATCGATAGCAGTTCGTTTTATTAGAAAGTGGCTGCGAAACAACAATCTTTGCTACTTCGTTACAAACAAATATGTAGGCGTGTTTTTTATACATCCATGTAGTACTACCCTTTGTTTGCATCATCTTATCACTAATTACTGTGTGTACAGGGGGATGTTATACAGGCAAGCGTCCACTCTTTGGATAAAGATTTCTTTGAAAAGAAACTGACCCTGTTCTCATGCTACCTACTTGACAATTATATATATACCGATTCCCTGCATCTGTTAGAGTCAATGCACATCCGGCTAGCGTTCACCTTGGCACAAAAACATCAGTGACCCTAATACCTACTCCAGAGACATTCGCTTTGCACTACGTTAACTTCTGTCCTAACTGCCAATCTGCCATCAATCAAAACTAACTGATAACAAAGAAAAAAATAGTCTAACTCGTCAAGTATTTCTTGGTTCTCAAAAGTAATGAATATTGATGCTTTAACCACAACCATCAAACAAAAGTGTAAGGATTTGGGTGCAAACCTCTTGGGACGACATGTGAATCATGTCAGACATATAAGTGATGTTTCCTTTTTGTCTCTGGTCACCGTGTTTTGCCTCCTCTGCATCCATTTCCTTAAAAAAAATATAAGCTATCAGTTTGACCCGTTACCTTAAAAAAAAAAAAAATTAGTTTCACACGTTTGGTCCATTAGTAATAACTTAAATCAGCCTGTTTGCACAATCATATTCAGTAAAATGAACCATTAGCAATTTTTAAAACTAAATTTCCTTGGGCCCATAAGAGAGCTCAAGTGGATGAACTGCAGCCACAATAATAATATAACATTGAATATAATGATTTAGAAGATCATGCAGTCCACAATAATAATAAAACCCTATATAATGCTTCTGCATCTGATTTCTGTTAGAGCTTGTGCCAACCACCGGAAGTTTGCCGCCACTTGATTGATTATAATCGCCACTGTTTGGTTCTCTCCATCATTACCACCCTCTGTTACAAACCCATCGTTCCACCGCCGCAATAGTTGCTGCCATCAGTTCGGTCACTGGCATTCAGTTTGGGTCGGTATGATTCACGGTGAGGTACCACTAATCAAGTAATCTTTCCCTTTTCAGTAATGCTAGAGTCAAAGCATATGCCGCATCTTTGGCTACTCTAAACCGTCTAGACCGCTGCTGATTCATTTTTGGCCTTAGGGCAACACCATCTACACCAAAAATTTCAAATATTTTAAAAGTTGCCAGGTGTGAATAACTAACCAGTTTCCGTGGCCAATAGCCATGTAAAGCAGTTTCCGTGGCTGGACCATCATAAAAAGCCTATCTAGGTTGTCAAACATGCATTGAAACACCTCATTAAAAGAGGTTGGGGAAGGTTGGATCCATGCACATGGTCAAATTAAGTGCTAATCATTATTAAGGTTGCTGACATACCCTCAAACTAAAAGTGTTTATGGTATGAATTGTGAATGATTTCATTGATAAAACAAAGGCTCATTATATAGAGCACAATTACAAGCTAACCCTAGCAACAATCAAGGAGATAATTATGGAAGAGATATGCTCTATCACAATTCTATACAAATATACATAATATACAACAACAACAACCTTACCCAGTAAATCCCACAATTAGCGAAGCTAAGAGTAGGGTCTGGGGAGGGTGAGATGTAGGCAAACCTTTCCCCTATCCTTGCGGATAGAGAGGCCGCTTCCAGAGAGACCCCCGGCTCAAACAAATATACATAATATAATAACCAATAATAATAATAATTGTAATATTATCGGCTAAGACACCCCCTCAGTTTGAGCGGGCGTAGGACAGATGTTCAAACTGGACCGGAAGGACTGGAACAGCTGACGAGAGATGCCCTTAGTGAAGATATCCGCATACTGCAGAGCCGAAGGAACATGTAGGAACCGTAAATGACCAATGCGAACTTTCTCCCGAACAAAGTGGATATCAATCTCTATGTGCTTGATCCTCTGATGTTGAACTGGATTGTCGGAAAGATATACTGCGGAGACATTATCACAATAAACGATAGTAGCCCTCTGTAATGGTGTATGCAGCTCAAGTAGTAAGTTCCGAATCCAGGTAGCCTCGGCAACAGCGTTTGCAACCCCTCTATATTCGGCCTCAGCACTAGACCGTGAAATGGTAGGTTGACGTTTAGAAGACCACGAGATGAGGTTATCCCCAAGGAAAACACAGTAGCCGCTAGTGGATCGACGGGAATCTGGACAGCCGCCCCAGTCAGCGTCCGAGTATGCAACCAACGAGCTCGTGGATGATTTAAGCATGCGTAAACCATAGGATAAAGTGCCCTGAAGATACCGAATGATACGCTTTAAAAAAGTAAAATGAGGCTCATGGGGATCATGCATAAATAAACAAATCTGCTGAACCACATAGGTGATGTCTGGCCGAGTAAAAGTAAGATATTGCAAGCCCAGCTAAGCTTCGATATAACGTTGGATCCGCAAAAGGAGGGCCATCATTGGCACTTAGCTTAGATGATAAATCCACAGGAGTAGTACACGGCTTACAATTGGTCATGGAGGCCCGAGAAATGATATCTTTGGCATACTGTTCCTGAGACAAAAATAGGCCGTTTGAATGACGAGTAACTTTAATCCCCAAGAAGTGATGTAACTGGCCAAGGTCGGTCATAGAAAATTCACAAGCCAAGGTGCGAATTATATTCTGTAAGAGGGAGTCACTTGAGGCCGTAACCACAATATCGTCAACATACAATAATAGATAAGCTGTCTCATTCCCTTGATGATAAATGAAAAGGGAGTTGCCACAAGTGCTGCTACGAAAACCCTGTGGAAGAATATAATTAGCAAACCGGGTGTACCAAGCCCGTGGTGCCTGTTTGAGGCCGTATAAAGACTTCTTCAGTGGACACACAAAGTCCGGATGCCGACGATCAACAAAACCTGTAGGCCGATGCATAAATACCACCTCATTCAAATTACCATGTAAAAAAGCATTTTTAACCTCTAATTGGTGAATTGGCCAATCTCGTGAGATGGCCAAGGACAAAGCAGTCCGAATAGTAGCCGGTTTAACAACCGGACTAAAAGTCACGTCACAATCTACCCCCACAGTTTGAGATTTCCCGTTGACAACAAGACGGGCCTTATACCGTTCCAATGATCCATCCAACTTAAATTTGTGACGAAACAACCACATACATCTAATAATAGGCCTGTCAGTGGGATGAGGTACTAATTCCCACGTGTCATTAACCTGTAAAGCAGTGAACTCCGTTTGCATGGCATGTAGCCAATTTGGATCAGCGAAGGCTTTGGCGTATGAGTTAGGGACAGGAGAGATGGCAGTGGAAATGAGCGTGTGGTGGGTTCGTGGTAAGGAGCCAGACTTTGAACGGGTTGTCATGGGGTGTAGGCTTTGTGCGGGCAAGGGCTGACCTGTGGAAGGGGCGGCTGGAGCAGCTGGTTGTGGCTGCTGGGCCATAGTAGGAGCAGCCTGCTGCTGCTGATTTGGAGCAGAAACAGCGGGAGCTGGAGCTGGCTGTTGTGGTGGTTTGTTTCGGCGGGTGTAGGTAATAGGGAATGGGGTGGTAGATGGATGAGGGATGGGAGGAGTATGTGTGGGAGGACTCGGGAATTGAAAGATGGGTGGGATAGAGTCATCAAGAAACCGGTATGAGGTAGTGGGTGTGGGTATAGTGTATGGGAAGGTATGTTCATCAAAGGTGACGTGCCGGGAGATGTGGACTCGACCGGTGGTAGGATCAATACATCGATACCCACGAAAATCTGGAGGGTATCCAAGAAAGATACACCTCACAGACCGACTGTGTAATTTATGAGGTTGGGTGGCCGAAGTATTGGGGTAACACGCACATCCAAAGACACGTAGATGATCATACGTGGGATGGCGTAAGTAAAGGGCAAAGGTGGGAGTGAAGTAATTTAGACGTTTGGTTGGGAGTATGTTATGGAGATAGGCAGCGGTGTGGAGGGCTTCGACCCAAAAGGAGGGAGGAAGTGAAGCATGAATGAGCAGAGAGCGAATGACATCGTTCAGGCGACAAATCATGCGTTCTGCTCGGCCGCTTTGGGATGAGGTTTGAGGACAAGCAAAGCGGAAAAGAAGACCATGTTGGTGAGCAAATGTTTTAAAAGCATTATTATCAAACTCACCCCCTAGGTCACACTGAAAAGTTTTAATGGGACGGTTAAATTGGGTGGCAATTAAGCGGTGAAATTTGACAAATGTGGGAAAGGTTTCAGATTTATATTTTAGAGGGTAAACCCAAATGAAATGGGAAAAATTGTCAATCAAAACCATATAATATTTATAACCCGTTTTACTAAGCACAGGAGACGTCCATAAGTCACAATATATGATATCAAATGGAGAAAAAGTAAATGAATTGGAAGTGTAAAAGGGCAAACGTTTACTATTAGATAAATGACATGACTGACAAAAAGTAGACTTTGTCTTATTACATTGAAAATTAAAATTACGACTAAGGATGTCTAAAACTTGAACACCGGGATGTCCAAGACGATCATGCCATGGTAGGGAGGCGGAAGCAAGATCGCAGGCTTGTGGTGGTAATTCAGGAGCAGTGAGCGGGTAGAGGTCTCTAGTGCTATTGTGGCGCGAAAGAATTTGTCCAGTTTGATGATCCTTCATAGTAAAACCAAAAGGGTCAAACTCAATAGACAAGTTATTATCGTGAGTAAAACGAAGAACAGAAAATAAGGTTTTGATGACTTTTGGGCTATAAAGAATATTGGGTAGGATATAGGTGCGGTTATTTATGGTTTGAAAGCCCGTACCTGATCCAAGAATTGGCAAACATTCGCCATTGCCAACTAATAATTTACTACTAACAGGTTTAGATGACGGGTGAGAAATCATACCTTGATCCAACGTGACATGGCGTTCAGCCCCGGTATCCATGTGTGGAGTTTGCTCCGGTTGTTGAAGTTGCATAGTGCTGAAAGCTGCATAGAGATCCGATGGGCTTAGGGCGTTATACCCCATTTGCGGCTGTTGCTGAGGAGCATAGGACTGTGCAGGGGGCTGCTGAAAACCTGCAAAAAAAGTTTGAGACTGCTGATCCGAAGGCTGCTGTGGTGCTAAGGGTTGGGCAGCAGAAGAGGTCCCCGATGGCCGATGGGGTTGGGTCGGGTAGGGGCAAGGTGGCGTGTGCCACCAGGCCAAGTGAGGGTAACCTGACTGTGGAAAGGGCCATGGGAACTTGTGCGGAGATTGCCCAGAGGCTGTCGGCCAGAACTGTTGTGGCGGACGAGAGTTTCCGCGTCCGCGTCCGCTGCCTCGTCCCCTAGACTGCTGTCCGCGGCCACCCCGTCCGTGTCCCCGCGTCTGTGGTGCTGCTGAGTTTATTGGACGTTATTATTATAAGCTAGATATCATCACGACGGTTCAACGAAGTCAACCCGGTTTGTTTAACAAGTCACGTCGTTCACCACAAAGACATACCGGTTCAAAACAATTGACGCGTCGATTCATCAAATGGTTGTGTCGGTTAACTTAGTATATATATGTATTGTATATCACATTTGTTCGGTTATCAAGTTTTGTTATCAAACCAAAACAACCGAAACAGTTTCTTTGTATTATACACGATCAATTATCAATAATATTATCAATCTTTATCAGTTTCGTTATCGATTTGTATAAATCCTTTGTAAATCGGCCAACAAAACTGGTATCAGAGCCAAGAAACGAAGAATCATTCAAAATCATTCATCAATTCGGATAATACGATTCAGACGAAAACAGAGTGTCAAAAAATTGCATCGAAATTTTTCGAAGAATCAATCAAGAACACGAAAGATATACGCATCACTCGATGAAGTATCATATATCAAATTACCGGAAGAAAATCTCTGTAAATTCTCTGTTTTTCTTTGGTTTTATTATCATCTATTCGTAGAGTAAAACAGAGTAGTTATTACGCCGATTATCACCCTCATTAAACGATTGTTTAGCGGATACAAATCATTATCATTATTGAATAATACGTGTTGTCAAACACGATTCAGGAGAAATTATCAGTTTCCTTTTTTAAATTCCGAAGGAATCACAGGGCGGGAAACGTTTCGAAAAGAAAGAAAGAATTTTAAAATATTTTTTCTCAAAAACGTTTGACCCCAAAAAGTCAAACAGAAAGTTTGTTTTTTTTTTTATCACGTTATTAATACTAGAAACTTGAATCCCTGTTCAATATTAAAAAAAAAAAAAAAAGGAACATATATATATACAAATAATTTTTTTTTGAGAAAAAGGGGATATGACAACACAAGGAGGGGTACAAACCCAAATTCCAAAACTCTTGGGACAAAATTATTATCATTGGCACATTCAAATGAAAGTGTTATTGGAGTCCCAAGACTTGTGGAATGTGGTAGAAGATGGTGTTAGAGAATTACCAAACGATGCAAGTGATGCCTTACGAAAGGAACATAAGGAACAAAATAAGAAAGATAAGAAGGCACTCCATTATTTATTTCAAGCATCAACAGAAACAATATTCGAAAGAATTGCTAATGCAAAAACATCTAAGGAAGCATGGGAAATACTATACAAATCATATCATGGAGAGCGACGTGTAAAAACGGTAAAACTGCAAACCCTCAGATGTGAATTTGATACCCTAAGAATGCTAGAAACGGATACAATAGAAGGATACTTTGATAGGGTTACCACAATAGTTAACCAATTAAGGATGAATGAAGAAGAATTGAGTGATAAGCGGGTAGTTGAGAAGATATTACGTAGCATGACCAGAAAGTATGAATCGGTAGTAGTAGCTGTAGAAGAGTCCAAGGATTTAGAAAACATATCAATTGAAGAACTTATAGGAAAACTACAATCCCATGAATTAAGACTTAAACAATATGACACACATGTTATGGATCAAGCTTTCCAAGTACAAAGTTGGACCCCATGGAGAGATAAAGGAGGAAATAGATACAACAACAGCTACAGAGGAAGAGGAAGAGGAGGAAGGTCAGGGCGATATGGACCCATTGTATGCTACAACTGTCAAGGTTTAGGTCATATAGCTAGAAATTATCCGCATAAGGAAGAATATGAGAAAGATGAATCCGCAATGGTATGTAAGGAAGATAATAGGAGTCAACCAGAACAAGATAGTATGTTCATGATAGTCAATATGGAAGAAGATAAGGATACAAGTTGTTGGTATTTGGATAGCGGATGTAGTAACCACATGATAGGAAATAAGAGTAAAATCACTACCCTTAATGATCAAGATAGACGAGAAATAAGAACAGGAGATGTCATATCTGATGAGAAAAGAACTTGGGAAGAAAATGAAGAAGAATAAATTATACCACTTATTGATAATGAGAACACGGAAAGCATTGAACATAATACGGAAGATCATGTCTTAAAAGGAGAAGTAAATTCACCATTACAAAACACTTTAGAAATGGAAAGACAGAAAGAGCCAGATGTACAAATTGAAGATGAAAACTTGGACGCTACAACATCTAGTCAAAGTCCACCTTTAAAGATACGAACATCGGACGACAGCCATAATAGAACTCAACCATTAAGCAGTCCAGAAGTACGGGATTTATACCAAAGACATCAAGAAGCTGCAAACTTTGCATTCTACACTGACTCAGATCCAATTGATTATGATGAAGCAAGTAAGGATGAGAAATGGAAAGCAGCAATGAAGAGAGAAATAGAATCCATTCAAAGGAATGAAACCTGGGAGTTGGTTGATTTACCAAAGGATCAAAAACCCATAGGAGTAAAATGGATATACAAGACCAAATATAATGAACATGGGAAAAGCAAATATATAAGAATAAAATATTATTTTATAAGGGATATAATCAAGACTGAAGATGTGGAGATAAAGTTCTATAACACTAAAGATTAAGCAGCAGATATCTTCACCAAGGCATTACAACAAAAGGACTTCACAAGATTACGCAACATGTTGAATGTACTACAATCTAGCTTAAGGGAGGGTATTGGATGTTATTATTATAAGCTAGATATCATCACGACGTTCAACGAAGTCAACCCGGTTTGTTTAACAAGTCACGTCGTTCACCACAAAGACATACCGGTTCAAAACAATTGACGCGTCGATTCATCAAATAGTTGTGTCGGTTAACTTAGTATATATATGTATTGTATATCACATTTGTTCGGTTATCAAGTTTTGTTATCAAACCAAAACAACCGAAACAGTTTCTTTGTATTATACACGATCAATTATCAATAATGTTATCAATCTTTATTAGTTTCGTTATCGATTTGTATAAATCCTTTGTAAATCGGCCAACAGAGTTGTCAGTTTGCTGTGAAGGGGCGTGGGACTGAGTAGTAACCAGAAAAGAAGAACCGGACTGCTGTCGTGCCTCAAGTCGGATCAGTTCGTCGTTCAACATGCTGCATGCCAAGTCCCAGTCAGCATCTTGGCTGTTAATTAGGGCTGCAGTGGTGTCGAACTCAGCAGGTAACCCTCGGACCAACTGGAGAACAAGTCGTGACTCAGTAATTGGGTGGTCCACATCACCTAGTTGATTTGCCAACTCTTTGAGGCATTGGCAGTAATTATCTAGGGATGTGCAAGAGGCAAGGGTGAGATTACAAAACCGAGTTTCAAGGGCTGCAGCACGAGCCCGTTTGTTGCTGAGCCAGGCTGCGCGAGCGGTTCCTTCAGAATTGTCAATGGTTTTGCCCAAGAGATCGTCCGAGATTGTGCTGTAAATCCATTGCAGGACAAGAGATCAATCTCCTTCCAAGCCGGGTAGTCAGCAGCGGTTATCGGAGGCGGTGGCGTGTCATCGATGTGGTCGAGGACTTTGTAGGCCACCGCATGAAGCCTGAACAGTTTGGTCCAGGAAGAGTACGGGACCTTTGTGCCATCCAGGGTCTGAATCTTCGATTGAATGTTCGAGACCGAGTAGGCTGGGTGAAGTGGGGGTGATAGGCTTCGGATTCTGTGTCTTTGGTCATTGCAGCAGCGGCGGCAATAGCAGACCAAGAAGAATCGGCTAGGGTTTTAAGGGAACAAAGAAAAAAAGAAAGAATTTCAGAACCGAGGCTCTGATACCATAAAAGTGTTTATGGTATGAATTGTGAATGATTTCATTGATAAAACAAAGGCTCATTATATAGAGCACAATTACAAGCTAACCCTAGCAACAATCAAAGAGATAATTATGGAAGAGATATGCTCTATCACAATTCTATACAAATATACATAATATAATAACCAATAATAATAATTGTAATATTATCGGCTAAGACAAACAACATTTTGTAAGAAAAACATAACTTAAGACAATGCAGATAGAAGTACATCGTATAGTCGACTTCCAAAAGTCAACAAATTAAATGTACTCAGTCCAAACTAAAGTGCTTTTAGATGTGATGGAAGCAAGGTGACTTATATTTTGTTAAGTTCTTATTTGATTTTTTGCTTTGAGGTTCCTACCTCTTTGTCATTGAAGTTCTTTGGCACTCAACTTTTGTTTGTTGCTTTTCTGGCTTATTCGCTCCCAGCCAGACCTTAGCAAAGTGGAGCACTTTATGTTGGAAATTATAATCAAGAAAATATGTTGACTTCAGAAAGTCAAACGACACAAATAAAAGGCGCCAAAGTTGAAAAGTCGTGTCGTTATTATTGTACAAGTCGTGTCGGTTAAGGTAGAAAACGGTTATGTAACTGTCAATGTAAAGGCCTATATAAAGCCTCCTATGTATCAATTTCATTTGTGTGAAATATTATTACTGTGTGTATATCAAACTCCTTCCCACCATCTCTGTTCATTCGAGTCCCTGCACAATATGTGCATACTCATTCAATTTATTGTTCATCCATTAAATCCAAGTATATAATATGCAAAGCAGGGAAACAACACTTTATTCAGGCTGTGGGTTTATATGAAGATAAAACTTTCCAGAAAAGAGCCTGCTTAAATCATGTTAATATGTAACATATCCCAAACTAAATAGCTTTTAAAAGCTCACAAATAAAGGGCAGATAAATAAATAGAACCGACAACCCAACATAAAAAAATAGAACCGACAGCAAAAAAGTACATGTGACCAATGATCATATGGTCTAACCATCACAAATGGTCTTATGTACAATTAATGTTTACTTGACAAAACTTGTCCGTTTTTCTTTTATATTATAATTGTAATGATATATAGCCCTATTTTTTTTTCTCTCCAATTTTAACCGAATCCAATTTTTATACATTACGCTAATAGGTGTGGGTCATGGAGCCTGATGTGGCTTAGAGACCACTAGTAAAACCAAGGAAACCATTATTTTTTATGTGGCTTCTCTATTATATATTTTTTATTTCACACAAGGAAACCAAACTCTCTTCCAACCATTTTTACTTAATTGTAAAGGAAGATGATGGTGAGACCATAGCAAGTTAGAATTAACAGGGTGTCGATGGAAAAATAGAAAATTCACAAGGTTAAACAAGGATAGTAAAACTACAAGGAAACCCATCTGATACGATGACTTTTCTAGACAACATGTCGTCGGTCCAAGTTTCGTGTCCAACAGCCTATGTGCTAAAGAGTAATTTGTCGTCAACAAAATGTCATCGGGAAAGGTTTACCTTTAGTGATGATATGTTGTTGCTAACTGCGTGTTTAAAAACTCATTTCTTGAATAAATTTGATAAAAAAATAAAATACATTAGCCTTTTAGCAACGACGAGTCATTTTAAAAACTATTTTTAAATAGTATCGATAAAAAAAACATTTCCTGAACAACTTTAGTACTCTACCATATGTTTTTCTTTTGGTTAAAACTAGTTTTGATGGGTGCGTGTAGCATGAGTGCCAATGAATTTCTTGGTTAGTTTCAATAGCGCATTCAAAATGTGTCCATTGTGTGCCAAACGCACTTTCATTAATGGCATTTAAATTTCAGAAGGTGAGCGTTGATGTTTACAATGTTAAAAGTGGCCATAGGTTGTCAAGATCACATGGTTTAAGTTTCAAAAGAAACATGTCATGATATACACTGTTTGTGGAATCTACATTCAGCGGCGCTTTTGAAGTCAGTTATTTTTGCCAATGAATATGATGATTTTTTTTTCTTCTAAAAATAATGTACCTTCCAGTTGAAGCAACAAACTGATCATTTTCCCGTCCACAGGCCTTTTACCACAGCCACATCAAAACCTAATCATAATCAAGTGGACTTAATAGATTACTTTTAAACACTTGGAATTTGGAAACAAATTTATACCCTTTAGGCTAGTGTGCATAATAGTAAACAGACCTGATACAGAGTCAAGCTAGTTTAGTCACTTTTTCTTAATACTTTTAAAATCTAAACACATTAGGTAACTACAAAGTCTACGATCATTTTGAATGATTTTTTTTCTTGTATGGGCTTACAAGGGGTGCTTCTAGTGTCATCCTCGCGAGTTGGCAGGAAGAATCGTCACCACCAAAATTTGACACGAACCCAGAGAATATTGTCAAACGCATGAATTTATACATGACATGCAAAGATACTTTGACCCATTTTAATATTTACTCGCCATATATCACATCTTCGCCAACATTCAACCTACTATGTTTTGGTCCATTCAACCTGTTCTAACGACCTGATATACTTAAACCCATCTAATAATCCCTATATTTTGACTCATTTAGTAATTATTGCAGAAGCAAGAGAAGGGATTGTATGACAAACGGCCTAATAAAACATACACCACTCAAAGTGAGCAATTTTTCTAACTTGTATTTTTATTGAGCTGGGATTGGCGAATTTGGTGTACCTGGTTCTGGGAATAGTATTCGCTTTGGTGTCAAATCAAGGTAATCAACGATTAGGTATTACTAATACTATCACAAACAAATAGTCAAATACATCAAGGTAAGCCTAATCCTAATACAACATTCAAAATAAAAATAAGGGGATTTTAATCAAACCAACACATTCCCACCACAAACAAATAGTAGCGCAGCAGAAAACAGAAAATAACACAACCCAAAGTTGAGGAAGACATTCTCGATCAGAAAACATACAGACGGCCAAATGACATCACAAAATGATTACATAAACATAAATCAGCATGACTGTACCTGTATATAACCAACACATTTGACGCAGAGGGAAAAAATCAAGATCTGTTTTAAAAAAAAAAAAACTTATTTCTAATATGCAGATTCCAAACGTCATCATACAGTCAAAATTAAAAAAAAAAAAAACACAAATGGTAGGGAAAAATTAAAAAAAAAAACATTTTATTTCAAAACCCATTTTGTTTATAGTTCACATTCTGTTTCAACATTCATCTTTACTGCAGCTACTCACAGTAAACAACATAATTAAAATTCACTTACAACATCACAAAACGATTCCGTAAACAGAAATCATCATGACTATAATATACAGTTATGTGAATTCCTAGACGTCATCAAACTGACTCAGACAGCAAGTAGCTAATAATATAATATACAGTTATGTGAATCAATGAAACGCCTGGTAGGCATAAAATTATACACTGCATATAGTTCACAATAACCAGCATCATTTAAGTGCACTTATGACATCATAAAACGGTTACCTAAATAAAAACAGGATCATCAAACTGGTTCAAAATATTAGTCAACCATATTATTGGAAACCCATTTATTGTATTTATTTGTAATTGTAATTTATCATAATTAGTGTTAGCTCTATTAGGAAGGTTATTTGTATATATTCTCATGATTTCTATCAATGAAGACATAAAACCATTGTGAATCAACATGGTATCAGAGCTAGGCTCTATACCTTAATCATCTTCTTGCTTCATCCTGGCTACGGCCTCCGTTCGTTTTTTGCTTTCTACTTCACAACAGGATACGGCCTTCGTTCGTCTTTTTGCTTTCTGCTTCACAACAGGCTACGGCCCTTTTCTTTTCTTTTATCAATTCCAATAAACATTCCATTCCAATACCGATTTCATGGCCGACAAACCTACCGATTCAACTGCCGCCTCTGCCGGAAAATCCCTACACCCCGTTTATACCGTCACCAACATACAAAACAAAGTCCGAACCTTGGACGGGACCAAAGTCACTTACTCGACATGGGTAAAACTGTTTTTGTTAAACGCTCGTGGTTACAAAGTCCTTCACCACGTCGATGGTACGCCTCCACCAGCCCAAGATGATCGAGTTATGAGCAATGGGTGGAGATTGACGCAATTGTTATGCAGTGGATCTACTGCACGATTTCAGAATACTATCTCGACCAAATCTTGGATCTTGAAACCACCGCCTACGGTGCGTGGTGTCGATTGAAGAAACAATTTCATAACAACAAAGGACCTCGCGCAGCCGCTCTGGAAAAAGCTTTCACAAACTTGACTCTCAAATCTATGCTATCTTTGCAGGAATACTGTCAAAAATTGCGAGAGATCGCAAATCAACTCGCTGATGTCGATCAACCTGTTACCGAACAACGCCTCATCATCCAACTAGTCAGCGGCCTTCCTCAAGAATTTGACGTTGTCGCTGCCCAACTTCACAAAGATCTCCCACCATGGGAAGACGCCATTAATCTTCTTGATGCCGAAGAACGACGTCACAAAGCCCGCCAATCGGACCCGGTTGCTGCAACCGCTGTGAAGGAACCCGCCTCTGCCCCACCTGAATCTCAACCCGAAAGGCGTCCCACTGAGAACCGAGGACAGACCCGTTTCATTACTCGCAGACCCTCTGACCGATCTGCTTCTTGGCAAAATAATAGTTCTTGGCAAAATAATAATTCTTGGCACAATAATAATTCTTCCCACATGACAAATACCTCAGATCCAAGAAATCAAAGGAGTAATGCCAACAGGCACTTCCCACGTGGAAACCACTCACGCCAAAACCCCCCTTGGGCCGGCTCACCTCATTGGGCCTATCCACCTTGGTGGGCTTCTCAAACAGTCTCACCATATGGTTGGGCCCGCCCCGTGTCCGTACCCAACTCAGGCGGGTTGGGCTTCTCCATGGCAACAAGGGCCTTGGTCGAACCAGACTTCCTCTCGGCAAAATGGAAACAACAAGCAGCAAGGTTCTCATAATGCACCACAGGCCCACGTAACCGACTTTGATCCACTTGAGCCCACTGACATTGGACAAGCCTTTCAGGCATTAGGCATGGATGAGGACGACCCTAACTGGAACATGGATACTGGTGCCTCGGATCATCTCAGCGACGAGGAAGGTATATGTACTAACTCTCCCACTTTTACTTCTATTAAATCCATATTAGTCGGTAATGGCCAAAAAATGCCCATACTTGGATCGGGAAATGCAATTTTCCCCAATTCCCAAAATAACCTCATTCTTAAAAATGTCCTTTATGCACCCAATGTCATTAAAAACCTTGTTTCTGTCCGCAAATTTACTACCGACAATTCCCTATCCGTTGAATTTGACCCATTTGGTTTTACTGTGAAGGACCTCAAGACTGGGAAGCACCTGAGCCGCCACGACAGTGATGGCCCCCTCTATCCTGTCACTGCCCCTACACCAGTCCCTTCATCAGTTTTTGCTGCTTTTGCACCTGAGTCATGGCATGAGCGTCTTGGTCATCCAGGCGTCTCCACTATTGATTTTCTTGCTTCAAATAAAATTATTCCATGTAATAAGACTAGTTATTTTTTTTTTTGCAACTCTTGTCAACTTGCTAAACATAAGCGATTGCCATTTACTTTATCAACTTCATCCACAATTTTACCATTTGATATAGTGCATTGTGACCTTTGGACATCACCTGTTGTATCTCATAGTGGGTACAAATATTATTTGGTCATAATTGACGATTTTACCAATTATACATGGGTGTTTCCCTTACGTAATAAATCCGAAACCGTTGCCCGCTTCGTAAAATTTTACACGTACATTAAAACCCAATTCCACCTTCCAATTAAATCCCTACAATGTGACAACGGTGGTGAATTTAACAACACTCAATTTCTAATAATATACAGCTAATCAGTCAAATAGTAGGCAAAATTCGAAAGCATTTCATCAAACACGTGGTAGGCATACCACTTATACACCGCATATAGCTCACATTTTATTTCAACTTCCTTGTTCATTGCAAGTACTCACCATACCCAACATCATTTTACCTGATAAATTAACCTCTGTTTGCACAATGGTACATTTTAAGAAAACATTGGCACAAAAAAAGAAGAAGAAAAAATACGGCTGAACAAAGATGAGAACCCGGGTGCATAACATACCAGTCACATGAAAGAACCGACAAACCGACACAACAGAACAACAAATGTGATATATCCCAAACAAAATTGCTTCTAACAGCCAACAAATGAAGGGCGGGTAAAAAAAATTAGAACCAACAACACCCTGACATATGCTAGTGTGATATTCAAATTATTCTATTTTTAATATAATAAATAAATAATAAAATAAAATATATTTATATATAATATAATACTCTGTTTTCTAAATTCACCTCTGTTTGCACAACTGTACATTGATCAAAATTCAAGATAAGAAAGTTGATACAACATACACCAATTCAATTAATAAACAATACAAACTAGTCAAAAGGTTGACTGGACACACACACATAACAAAATTACAATAGTATGGATTGATGCACCAAAGTAGAAGCTAAAGAGCTTCATCAGTTGACAAATGAAGAAGCACACCAATAATGAAATGCAAAGTCACACCCCTCCAAGCACTTAAAGATCATCTCATACTGCAATCGGTCACGACACTTAACGCACTTGCCATCAGTCTCAAGCCCTTGAACAAAGGCCAAGCGGTGTGGGTGATCTTTGATCTCAAGTGTTCCTCCAAATTTGACATTGAGAAACTTATAGACGCATTTGCGATTATTGGCATATGTATTTTGCTCACATTGAAGTATTAAGGGTGCACAAGCTGCATGCATTGACTGGGCACATGTAGAGCAATGATAGAACCACTTCCAATGGTCAAATTGATCCTCACATATTTCACAAAAGTATTTGGCAATATGGTTCTCTGCTGGTTCATATCTTAGAGTCAAAGGGTGTTTATCAATCTTATGCTTTATTATTCTAGGTAATAACAGAGCACACTCTACATGAACGTATAAATCACAAGAAGTACAATGAAATACCAGATTCCTGTCCGTCCACCATTTGCATGCTTTGCATTGCTTTTTTGATTGCTCTTTTGAAGGTTTCACTATCGATAGGAGATGATTTGGATGTGAGTCATGTGTGATTTCTTTAGGTATGAATGCACAATTGATATCAACATAATAATCACATTTTGTGCATCCATATGAGAAACCATTGGATGGTAACTCACAAACAGCACACGTGAAGACACCAAAGAACTTACCAGGTATTTTAGGCAGAAGAACAAGAGCATGCTTAGGATGGCCCGCGTAGTCTTTTACTTTAGGTGGTAGTTTGGCGCACCACTCATGAAGAATGAAACAACAATGTTTATCACCATCTTGGCAACACGTGTAAAACGGTATTGACATGATAGGTTTCACGCATCCATCACATAACAATTGAGTTCTTTTCATGGGGTCGTGTAGAGAAACACTTCCTGATGTTTGCTTGTCGAAAAGTCTGAGTGGGTGTTGATGGCTATTACGGATAATCATCTCACCATCAGGTTGTTTGGTGTTACCAATCAACTTCTGTTGATTAGACATATAACACTTCACAAGGTTGTCGCCATCATCTTGAAATGGACAATGGAGCAGATTTGGATGCTCATCTTCCTTGAAATTTTTGGAAGTTTTGCCAAGGCCTGGTGAAGAATGATATAATTGAAATTAGACTAAGACACAAACAAAAAGAATAATAAAAAAAGAAGAAGAGAATGCTCACTTGTAGTTGTGAAGATAGACATAAATGGCTCTCTCTTTTTAGTCACACAATCAAAATGCACGTAATAATAACATTTATCGCATTTGTAAATCCATAAATGAGAATAGAACTTGTTACCACAGACCCTACAACGTGGATCATATTTAGCTTTTTGATCTAAAATAGGAAAGGAATAGGCAAGGGTAAGTAGATGTGAATGAGTGAAAGTCCCATCAGTATGATTTTGTATAAGTAATTTGGGTGGCAGCAACGCACAGTCCAGGTTGATAAAAAAACTGGGACAGGTGGTACATTGAAAGAAGACCCCTTCATGATTATTACGACAAGCTACACAAGGTAAGATGTTTTTGTGTCCCGACATTCGCTCTAGTTGGTGAGGGTGACTATGCTGGTTAATCTTCTGCTCCAACAAAGTAGCACAAATCATATCCATTCGAAGATCGCAGATAAGACAAAAATACCGAGGGATACTACTCTTCGTCATAAGACTGCAGACAGGACAATTAAACTCAAAACCAGATGAATTAAAATAAAGAGTATGGCCAGGATGTAACGGGTGATTTTGTAAGGTCTCTGGTAGTTCTGCGCAGAACTTGTGCAATGAGTAGTCACAAGTCTTGCAGGAGTAGTAACACAAATGGAATGACCAGATCTGTTCCTTACAAAGGCTGCACTGACGATCTTCCTCCACAAATTCAACTTCATTTCCAGCTTCATGCTCATCCTCATCATCAACATTTTCTTTTTTGTGAGGGGGCTGCCGCAGATCACAAGGTCGAGCGGATGCCAGTGCCAGTGACTAAAGTGACGGAGAGTGTCCACATCAACTACATAAATAACATATATGTTTATGTTAGACTAAATTACTATTCAAATTATCCAAGTCATGATTTCAAGATCTACAAACCAATTGAACAAACTGAGATGAACAGAATAACATGAATTTTTACACAAATCGTGTATTCGGTATCATATTAACTTGATGATTATTTGAGAAGTCTGATGAAAACCGTATGAAAATCGGATTAGATATCCATCTGTTTTTGTTTTTTGAAAACAATCAGACCCTCACCCCAAATCAACAATCTGATCGTTACCAAGGCCCAGTAAGTTTAATCATTAAATCTAAATTATTAGGCCCACTTAATGTTTGTTAATAAGGCCTAGAGTCTTGGTTTTTATAGCAACAATCCTATTTATAAATACTAGTGGGTGTCCGCGCGTTGCTGCGGGTACTTGCCTAAACCATTATCTTGAGATTGAATGAGACGTGTGACTACTATAACACCAATAATTGATCATAATTAACACAAATAAACAAAAAGCAAAGAAAAGAAAAAGACATCCTACCCGGTTACCTAGTGCCTTAAATGGAAATCATCCAAAAATATTGTATTAAGTTCATTACACACTCTTAAAACCATGGATGAAAAAGATCATGTTTGGCCCATAACTTTTTAAGCTCTTTTAATACCAAGGGCTTGACACTGTTGTCCATAGTATTAAAAAACATATTGTTGACATTATAAGTAACAAAAAAGATGCAGTCAAAAGATTGCACTATGTTAGATGGCCTTACCCAACAGAAAAGCAATTGCTTAGTGTTGATTCCAAGAAACTCAAGACGTGGATAAGGAGGGAAAACATGGTAAGAGATTAATGTAATGTATACAAGTAGAGGTGGCAAATAGGAGGGTCAAATGTTGGGCAATTATTTGATGCGGGTTAAAACAAGGCATGCCACTTTTAGACCAAAAGCTAAACAATTTTAAATAATTAAGGCGTCAAATATGATTACATATATTATTTATCATAAATCTAAATCTATGGAAAAATAATTTAGGAGGTTTATGTATTGAAAGTATATTTAAGGCAACTTTCGATCCATTTGACCTGTTTCCTTTTTTCTACTCTTTACAAATTACCTATTTGACCCATTAGAGAATAGAGATGAAATATAACCTAAACTGAGCCTTTAGTAATTAAACGGGTTAACTATGCGTCTATGCCACCACTAAACATATGCGTCTATGCCACCACTAAACATATGTGCAAAATTATCGTTCGGTTCTGAGAAGAACAGAAAAGTTAATAAAGTAGTAATAACTGAAAATTTATAGCACCTTGTTCTTGATGTACGAACGCCTACATTGAATCTCTCAAAGCAAAATTACAAAATTAATAACAAAATGATCTCTTGAACACTGCAACAGGCAAAAAATTATGGTCTTTTATGTGAGTATTATAGCAGATGCAAAATGGGGTGATCTGGGCAGAATATTTATGGTCTTTTATGTGTTAAAAGGATTGTAAGCGCAGCTATGCTACGGGTGGTCACATGGGCCAAAAAGTCTGCATTTACATGTGGTTAAAAGGGTATAAACGCAGATGTGGAATGGGTCATCCGGGATGAATATTTCAGCACTTTTGTGTGCTAGAATGAGTGTAACTGCAACTATGCTATGGGTAGTTACATGGGCCAAAAAGCTAGCAGTTCATGTGTTAAAGCAGTGATGGAACTTTATACTACTCTTTTATATATTGTGTCAACTTGACTTTTGAATAAGGATAAGCCATTATGAAGTTAAAAGGGCGAATAGAGTTTATTTTTCCACAAGTCATGTGATTATTGTATTTTTTTAAGGCAGTAGGTTATTAAGGTTTGAGTGTTAAATAGTTTAAAATGTATAGGTGCAGCGTTTACTTTGGGTTGTATGGGGTTAAAAATTAAATCCGACACTTTTGTGGGCTAAAGTTAGTATAAGCGCAAATTTATAAATACAAACCGGTTGTTAAAAAAGGCCTACTTAGTCAACAACTTAATCGAATAACACTCTAATTGCGACGATAACACTAAATTACCAACAGTTAGTGGTATGTGTGGAAAACACAGCTATTGTTTTTTTTTTTTTTTCTGTAATTCTAATTCTAAGCTATGCTCAAGATGTGATCTATATGGTTGTATTATAAGGTTAAATTTCATAGGAAATTAGAACTCATGAGATTTGGGAATCATAAAGGGACATCTACTTTGGTATGATACTTATTATAATATTTTGTGTTGGTCCAGGTGAATCGATGTTAGTAGATGATATTTATTTCATTATCCAAAATCCACATAATACATGCATGTTGAACAACATTGAGTTGGTTTTTGGTATGTGTTTGTGATCAACTTCTAATAAAATTAGGTAATTTCAATCACCTAAAATTCTAGATAGAGACTCATTAATACTCACGAGAAATACACAAACCTGACCAGATACCCAATGACTATATTTGATACGCTTTTAGATGTGTGCTCACATATATAAAGAAAGATATCATACTTTATTTTTTAATACAAAATAATAACTAAAGCGCACTTCTCTCCATCAACCTATTTTTTATTCCTCAAATGACAACCAAAATTAAGCATATATAAAGAAACGAGACATACCAATTGAAGAGTCCATTAAGTTAATTTTCTTCTTAGATCAATGGCAAGTATAATACTACAAATGAATGAGCAAGTTGAATATGAAATTGAAGACACACTAATGCACATTATATAGGAGAAGAGAGGAATATCTTTGGTTACACTTACAAGTAACGAATCATCTTTCAAATAAGAAATCTCAATCATGCTTCCAAACCCTACATTGTGATTCCTTCTTTCCACAACATCCAAGCATATATACACTTTTATTATATTTGATTCTGGATTGAATGGGAAGTAAATAAATTTATTTCAACCATTATTTTTATTTTACATAATTACACCAATGTGTATAGTTTGGAGGGTGTATGTAATTCGCATCATTTCTACACTATATTATGTGGTTCTTATGATTTTTATTTAAAAATATTTGTTTAATTACCTGTGTGTGTTCTTTCCTTGTTTATGTATGCGACACAGACAAAGATGACAGGTTGGGATATGGGTCGAGTTTGGTTAATCCTATACCCATACCCGGTTGTAAAATATTGTCTTATACTACAAGACACAATGATATAATGCAAATTCAAAAACTACAAGATAAAATCCAAAAAAACGAAAACCTAAAAACTAAGATCGTAGGGTTCAATGAGACGGTTCCAATGCCGCTTGAATGAGTTTAATCGGAGTCCGTTTGATACCGTTCCTATGACTTCCAACCTAATTCACTGTACATTTGTCCTAACCCTTTGTAAATTTGTAACATGATTGGTTTCTAATGGTAATTAGTGTTAAAGATTATTTTGTTAATACTTTAGTTATAATTAGTGAGATGAAAGCCATGATGCAGCGGATGGGGCATTTTCAGGCAGGTGGTGCACACGCTATAGGAAAAAAAAGAAAACCAAAAACATTTTCATAATATGCCGAAAACGTGTTTGGTTTATTGTTTTTTTAGTTAGATAATAAAAGTAAAAAACAATTTTAAAAATTACTATAAGTTGTTTACTTTAGTTTAATTTAAGTTATATAGATAGAAAAAAAAAACAAAAATGGCAAAAGAAAAAGGGAAAGAAAAAGAAAAGAAAAGATGTGATATGTGGGGTTACATCGTAGATATTAGATTACGTAGTGTGGGCGGTGGAATGTGGATGTGAAGCCCCTCCACGCCACTAACACCACCCCCTGTGTGGCGTAGAAGCCGACGTGGGGGGGGGGGGGGGGGGGGGAGGTAAGGGTGATATAGATGGTTTTGGGTGGTTGTTGGATTATGGACAGTTGAGATTGGTTGTTGGATAAAAAAAAAAAAAAAACTGACGCCACTCTTCCACGCCACCATCACCCGTGGTTTTTTAGGCTTGGATTGAAATTCCCACTCTGTTGATATGGATGCTACATGTCCCTCCATGCCTCATTCATAATATGTGTGTGTATGTTTATGTACAACTAGCGGGTTATATTCAAGCTTTGTAGCAGGCAGCAAACTGACTTTTAATAAGATTTAGAAGACTGAAACATTGTAAAAAAATCAAACTGTATATTCAAAAATCTACAGAAAAAATTACATCCTTATAAAATTTCTAAGATTCATATTCTAATTACTAGTGGAAATGCCCACGCGTTGCGGCGGGTGTCTCAGTTCATGTCAGATTCAATGATGGTGTCTTTTACAAAGCTTGGTGTTAAAGCTTGAAGTTTGTTACTTACAAAAGCAAACATGCCACGCTAACCTTACAAAAAAAATGTATTTTATTAGTGAGAGTAAAGGGTAGATATACAAAAGCATATTGCTACTATTTAAATTGACCCATAGTTACATAACATCTATCAATTCTCCATCAAGATATTGGGCATTGCTGCTTAGATTGACTAGAAATTATCACAATAAAATGAATTGCATGTAACAACATACAGAGTATAATCCTTTTTTGGAATTTGGGTTATTAATTTTCAAGTTATATGCATAATTACTTAATGGAACTATTACATCTCCATTTTTCTTTCCTGCACCACAAAAGACTAAACATGATAATAATATCATGTAGAATTATTAACAATAAAAATAAAACCTTAAGAAATTAAAAATAGAAAAAAAAAACCATTAAACACTCTTAAATGTTTTGTTCATCACCAAACCCTATTTGAACTCCAATGTACCGTACATATAACTAAATAACTAAGCAATTATCCACTATTCCCACCAACTCTTTTAGAGACAATTCCAGCATATATATATATATAACAGAGTGCAATTTCATGAGTGTACACATAAAGCTCAAACCGTATAAGTGAGAATTAATTAGCATGCATTTACAATTTACTATTATAACATGTATAAACCAGGAAGGACTATCAATTTGAACATATTGTACGAAATTAAAATTGAAGAAAATTAATAAAAGTGTTGGAGATAAAGGGGATGTCAATTTGAGTACACAGAGCCACGAGACCACTTCCAGAAAGATCAGACTCTGAAAAGCTGACCTACAAAAGCCAGACCACCGCCATATCCATTTGACCTCGAATTCGAAATGCTCACTATCAACGGAAGGTTTCCATGAATGCTCGATTTAGGGGAGACACGATAATTTAAAAGGATACATACTCAGCACATTCGAATATCAAAACAATAGTAATAATGCATGTACAATCTTAACATTGGAAGAATATAATAACCATGAAAATATTACCTACCGTGTTTGAACCAACAAATGATATAGGTTCAATGCCTTCAGCATCATATATAGCATTCACAATGTCCCGCCTCAAACAAATATAGAAAAAAAAATCAGTAGATTAATATAAAAGCTCATATGTGTTACATTGCTTCTTTAACAAAATTTTAACTAAAATGCAAACTCAATATTTTATAAGACAGAAAAATAACACAGATACTATGATTAGTAAAGAAGAACATACATTGGTGCCACGAACAATACATAACACACAGCTAGGTAAACTGGCATCTTTGCTAGTTCTGCAAGTATAATAAAAAAATACTTGTAATAAGGCACGATATATTCTCCCATTTAAAACAATTCATTGCAGCATCACCAACCAATAGACATACAACATGCTCAATCTTATGTGCAATTAGGGGTGCAAACGGGCCGAGCTACTCGCGAGATACTTGAGTTTGGTTTGAAAAAAAGCTCGACGCGAGCCGAGACTAACTGAGCTTGAGCCCGAGCCTAAAAACAAGCTCGTCTAGCAAATGAGCCTAAGCCCGAGCTTTGGCTATCGAGCTCGAGTAGCTCGCAAGCCTAAACGAGCCCACTATATTGTTGGGAATAGTATTTGCTTTGGTGCCAAATCAAGGTAGCCAACAATGTTTTGAATATAGAAATTCTGGATGAATTGGTTTGTTCTTGATAATTTGCGATTGAGATTAAGGAGGAGGGAAAATATGGAGGGAAGTTATGAAAGGAAGTTATAAAAACTTTATCTTTCAACACACTAATAAAACACAATGTTTGACCCTTATATACATACTAACCGGTGCATACAAACCGGTGTGACCCTTGATTAAACCAACACAACCCTTCGCTAATGTATGTGACATACCGGTTCACATAAAGGGTTTCTAGATTTAGGATAATAAACATAATAAATCCTAACATAAGTACATAAATCAATTAACATATGTTTATAATAAATGAATCAAGATTAACTTCTAACAATCTCCCCCCTAATCTTGATTCTTGCACTTGGCTTTAGTCTTCACTTGATGAGGATCTTGAACGCTTTTTCGGGGGCAATGCCGAGTCTTCCCATTCGGCTCTCTTGTTCTCGTAATCCTCCATTGCTTCTTCATTGATCTCCACTACCAACTCTCTTCCCTTGTATTTGAGATGATACCACTCTAGCATCTCCAAATAACGAACATAAGTTTGCTTCAAGTTCATTGTAATGCCTTCCTTTGAAACTAGGCTTGGCAAACCTCTTCCATATCCCATTGACATGGCCACTACCGTCCAATTTCCATCTCTTGTTACCTTCTCATAACCACCAAATACTTGCACCGTCTTGTAAAGATCCAACAAACATATTGGATAACCCGTTTCGTCTCTTGGTGGGATTGGAGCCTTGATCTTCATTTGTAAGAATTCCTTCATAAACCAATTTACGGTTCTTTCAAACTCCAACTCAAACTTTCTCTTGTATCTTTCAACCGTACTAGTGATGTGAATCAAATCCATAAACACAACCCAATCTTGCAATTCGGATCCTTCGGTTGGATACATCACCAGACCTCTTTCCATAACACCTTCATATTGATATTTGTTGATGGAAAAGTCGTCAAAGTGCTTGAAAATGGACGCTCTTTCTTTGTCTTTATTCGTTATACCCTCCAACTTGTCGCCTTCAAATCTAACCCGCTTCCCTTTGTCTTTGAACCCCATGTTTTTTCTGTTTTGGGTTCGGCCGTGGCTAGGCCCAATGTCACGACCAATTTTCATATCATCATTGTTATCTTTTTCAAATGCGGGACACTTAAATGTGAAATGGTCATCCGATTCACATATGCGACATAGTATAATCCTTCTAAATTCTTGGATAATAGGCTTCTTGATGTAACAAACATCGCCTTCAAATTCTATCTCAAATCCCTCTTGTGTCAATTTCTCAACACTCAATATATTCTTTCTAAGTGTGGGTATATAGAACACGTTTTGGATTTTGTGTTCTCTTCCACAACTTGTAATCGAGACACTACCCTTACCACGGAAATACTCTTTTCTATAACCTTTTGGGCAACCATCTATACCATACGAATCGTTCAAAACAATAAACAATCTTTTGGTGCCATATCCGTGTTCTTGGCGTGTCAAACTAACAAACCACAAATCATCCCAACCCTTTTCATCACTACCCTTAACCATAAACTCGGTTTTACCAATTTTCTTAGGACAATTACGCCTATAATGAAAGGGTTCTTTGCACTTACTACAACACATGGTAGAGGGGTATTCGGCCACTTCCTTTTCTTTTCTGATTTGCCGATTAAACTCCTCTTGTGCGCTTCTTTTCTTTGCTTCGGTATCCCTCACGGACACACTACTACTTGATCCAATGTTAAACGAAGATAATTGCATATTGAGCGAGTCTCCTATGCTTTCTTGGTTCGCCTTCTTGGCCTTCCATCTATGATTCTCATAATCATACACTAGACTAGGGATTAGCGGTCCACACCCGTAACCGCCGTCTGTCCCCATCTTCTTGACTGCTTCGTTTCTCTCTACATCGAATATACCACAGGTCTTGATCGTTGGCTCTGATGCCATGTTTTGAATATAGAAATTCTGGATGAATTGGTTTGTTCTTGATAATTTGCGATTGAGATTAAGGAGGAGGGAAAATATGGAGGGAAGTTATGAAAGGAAGTTATAAAAACTTTATCTTTCAACACACTAATAAAACACAATGTTTGACCCTTATATACATACTAACCGGTGCATACAAACCGGTGTGACCCTTGATTAAACCAACACAACCCTTCGCTAATGTATGTGACATACCGGTTCACATAAAGGGTTTCTAGACTTAGGATAATAAACATAATAAATCCTAACATAAGAACATAAATCAATTAACATATGTTTAAAATAAATGAATCAAGATTAACTTCTAACAAATAATAGTATTTGCTGGGAATAGTATTGTTGGGAATTGACGAATTCGGTGTACCTAGTGCTGGGAATAGTATTTGCTTTGGTGCCAAATCAAGGTAGCCAACAATAAGCTAATTGTAATCCTATCACATCAAGGTAAGCCTAAAAGTAAGGGGATTATAATCATACCAACAGAGTCCCACCACAAACAAATACACAAAGCATCCAACGTCATGGTGATTTTAATCATGTCAACAACAACAATAACAATGGCTACTATTACCATTCCAATTATGGTCTTCATATTGTCAAACGACTATGCGTATGGTACTATATGAAGAAGAGGTGTTTAGTTGTTGTGGCTCGAACATCACTACTGTAATGGGCATGAAAACTGTAGGAGACGATGAGGATGAAGAAGATTAACAGTGATGGTTTGATTTATGAAAAGAAAAAACAGATGCATATCACATGTCACTACAGTAAATCAAAACAAGAACTCCCAAAACAGAAAGCACGATAGTTGTATATGTCACATATACGCAATTTCAACATCGTCATATATGTCAACACAAATGAAAAGCAAGCGCGAAGACAATGCATACTTATCAAAGACAGAAAATAACAAAACCGCCTGCATAAAAGACACAGACATTAGTAGCGCTGCAAAAAACAAAAGTAACATAACCCAAAGTTGAGGAAGACATTTTCGATTACACAATATCCAGACAGCCAAACGACTAAAAATCAAGTTTTACGCTACCATATTATTAGATATTATAAACTATGAACTTAATTCTAATATGTATTGTAATAAGTAGATGATGGATATATCGTTTGTATTTCATATGTGTGTATGTAGTTTAAATAAGTATAATGTATGATAGTTAGTATATGTAATGTAAGCTGCAAACGGGTCAAAGAAAACAAGGCTGCAACCATGTTTAATACTCGAGACAAAAGGTTAAAGCACTTCAATGAATAACCGGAAGACCGAAGACAAAGTGCATGACCACATATGATGGAAAAGACAATTATGTCCTTGACGGTTATTATGGTTAAACTTGACCAACATCAGAAGTCAACCATTGACAGTTACTAATCCATTAGACATAACCGTTAGAAGATAACTGCCATATGTTTTCGAAATGTATATATAGAACCCTTCGGACTCATTTGTTCCTTACCAAGATTGTTTAATCCTAATACAATCCATAATTCTCTTCTATAATCTTTCATTGAGTTTATATAGTGTTCTTGATTTCTGTTTGATCATTGCATTGTTAGTTTGTGATTGTTTGTTTTTTGTTTGATAATCATTCCGCTGCCAACACATATAATGTATATGACATCACAAAAAGACTACATAAACATAAATCATCATGACTGTACCTTTAAGTATAACCAACACATTTGATGTAGAATTCAGCAGGGTACGTATATCACAAAACAGTAATTCAAGATCCATTTTAAAAAACAATATGCAATTCCTAGACGTCATCAAACTGATTCAAACAAAAAATAGCTAACACTATACAGTTATTTGAATCAATGAAACACCTGGTAGGCATAAAACTATACACTATATATAGTGCACTTATGACATCAGATTCAGAACACAATTACCTAAATAGAAATCATGATGATTGTAATTGTAGACAACCAACACAATTGATGCAGAATTCAAGTAAGCTGTAAGCATATCACATAAATAGTAAATCAAGATCCATTTTAAAAAAGAAATTGGATCGTCAAACTGATTCAAACAGCTAATATTATACAGCTAATCAATCAAATAGTAGGCTAAATTCAAAAGCATTTCATCAAACACCTGGTAGGCATACCACTGTTACACTGCATATAGCTCACAGATTGTGTTATGTTTCCTTGTTCATTACAAGTACTCACAATACCCAACTTCATTTTAAGAAAGCATTGGTAAAAATACAAAGATAAGAACCCAAAAATAATGTATCGGTCACATATCCCAAACAAAATTACTTTTATAAGCCCACTGATATTATTGATTTACCTGGAAATGGCCAAAATTATACAATAAAAAAATAGAATCTGTCAAAATAAGATTGTAAATAAATAACTAAATAAAAGTTGATAAAACATATTACATACAATTCAATTAATAAACAATACAAACCAAACTAAATAATTGACTGCACACACACACATAACAAAATTACAATAGTATGGATCAGTTGACAAATAAAGCACACCTACGATGAATTGCAAAGTCACACCCCTCCAAGCACTTAAAGATCATCTCGTACTGCAATCCCTTACCACACTTAATGCACCAGCCATCAGTCTTAAGCCCTTGAACAAAGGCCAAGCGGTGTGTGATTCAAATGGTTTTTTATTATTAACTTTCTGTGTGTTTACAATGAAAAGGTAGCAACCATTTATAGGAAAAAATACAATGATCCTCATAAGGCAATACAATTATCTATGGCTGTCAATCTTGAGAGAAAGGAAACCGTGTAATGAATTGGCAATCACCAATAATTATCGTATAATGACTTGCAATCACCATTAATTATGGTGGTCAACTTTCTTTTTCAACACTCCCCCTCAAGTTGAATAGTGGGATTTCCAAAATTCAACTTGTTCAAGCATTTGTGTAGAGCTTTTTCGTTAACAGCTTTCGTTAGAATATCCGCAAGTTGATCTTCCGATCGAACGAATGGAAGTGTGATGATCTCAGCTTCTAGCTTCTCTTTGATGAAATGTCGGTCAATCTCTATATGCTTTGTTCTATCATGTTGTACCGGATTTTCTGAGATCTGAATAGCCGCTTTATTGTCACTCCAAATTTTGCTTTGTTCTTGGGGTGGGTACCCTATTTCAGTTAGGAGTCTTCGGATCCAAAGTACTTCAGTTAACCCCCTTGCAATTCCACGAAACTCAGCTTCTGCACTTGACAGGGCGACTACTTTTTGTTTTTTGCTTCTCCATGTGACGAGATTTCCCCCAACCAAAGTAAAGTAGCCTGACGTGGACCTTCGATCACTCTTATTTCCTGCCCAATCGGCATCCGTATATAAGTGGGTCTCTAGGTGGCCATTTGATTTGAACAAGACCCCATGACCTGCTGTTCCCTTGAGATATCTTATAATTCTAAAGACCGCTTCCATGTGGGTTTTTTGGGGTTGATGCATGAATTGACTTACCACC
This sequence comes from Ambrosia trifida, assembly GCA_028751855.1. Lineage (NCBI taxonomy): Eukaryota > Viridiplantae > Streptophyta > Magnoliopsida > Asterales > Asteraceae > Ambrosia > Ambrosia trifida. Next base: position 209,723,323 of record CM054122.1, read on the forward strand.
CCAACAGCATATGCTATGTCCGGGCGAGTGTGTGAGAGATATATAAGTTTTCCTACCATCCGCTGATATCTTTCCTTGTCAGCTGTCTTTGCTTTATCTTCCATGTACAGCTTCTGATTCACGATCATTGGGGTGTCAGCTGGTTTGCAATCAATCATACCTGTTTCTGCAAGTAAGTCAAGGATATACTTCCGCTGACACATGAAGATGCCCTGTTTTGATCTCAAGACTTCGATTCCAAGGAAGTACTTTAGTCTTCCTAGGTCTTTCATTTCAAACTCTGTAAATAAGTTCTTCTTTAATTTGATTATTTCTTCTTTATCATCCCCTGTAATAATCATGTCATCAACATATATTATTAAACAAGTTATAAGGTTGTTTCTCCGTTTGAGAAATAATGTATGATCAGTGTTGCTTTGTTTGAACCCATAGCTTTTCATGGCCAAGGTAAATCTACCAAACCATGCCCTGGGAGACTGCTTTAGCCCATACAAGGCTTTCTTGAGAAGACAAACTTCCCCCTTTTCAAAATCACCTGCAAACCCATGTGGGGCTTCCATATAAACTTCTTCTTTTAGTTCTCCATGTAGGAAGGCATTTTTCACATCAAACTGGTGTAGTGGCCATTCTTTGTTTGCTGCTACAGAGAAGAGAACTCTAATAGTATTGATCTTTGCAACTGGAGAGAAAGTTTCAGAGTAATCTACTCCATATGTTTGCGTGTAACCTTTGGCTACTAACCTGGCTTTATATCTCTCAATTGAACCATCAGGTTTATATTTAATAGTAAAAACCCATCGACACCCAATTGTTTTCTTTCCTGCTGGTAGGATACATTTCTCCCATGTGTCGTTCTTTGTCAATGCCTTCATTTCTTCTTCCATTGCCTCTCTCCAGTGTTTTGACTTCAAGGCATGTTCGGTATTGGTAGGGATAATTTCAGAATATAAAGATGAAGTAAAGGCCTGGGCTTCTTTGGACAAATTTCCTTTGGCTATATTAGCCATAGGATATCTACTGCCTCTAGACTCCTTCTCTGGAGAGTATCTTCTTGGTGGAACTCCTCGGTTTGCTCTAGGAGGTAACACATATTTTTCTGATGTGTTTTCTGGTACTTGTTCTGTCTCCTGATTTTCGGATATGGATGGAGTTTCCTGTTCTAGTTCCTGCACACTTTCGCTTGGTTCTGCTGTTATATTAAGAGTATTTTCAAGAACTTCAGCAGGGTTAGAACATGGGTGAGTGTTACTTACCTCGGGTGCCAGGTTGGGAGCAGTCTCTGGGGTGGCACTGATGTTTATGTTTTCAACTTGTGTCGATAGAGGTGACTCATCTTGACTGTTGGGATTCGTTTCTTCTTTATAAGTGACATATCTTAACCAGCTTATTGTGTCAGGATATGTTTCCTCTGGTTCTTTGTTTTGAGATGTATAATAGTATTCAGTTTCAAGAAAATCACAATTCATAGTGGTGAACATGTGTTTAGTTTTGGGATTGTAGCATCGGTATCCCTTTTGAGTAATACCGTACCCAACAAAAACGCATTTTTCGGCACATTCATCGAGTTTTGTCCTATCAGATTTTGGTATGTGAACAAACACAGTGCATCCAAAAATTCGGGGTTCAAGAGTAAGAATAGAAGGCGGTTTAGTCATTTCTGAGAGAACCTGTAACGGGGTTTTTAATTTGAGGATCATGGTTGGAAGTCGATTGATGAGATATGCGGCCGTAGTGATGGCTTCTGGCCACCAGAACTTCGGTACTCGTGACTCTTTCGTTCCGCAACACCATTCTGTTCCGGAGTGTGAGGACAAGTGGTTTGATGAATGATGCCTTTTGTTTGGAAAAATTGCTTCATATTGGTGTTAACATATTCCCCTCCATTATCGGAACGGAAGATTTGAATGGTTTTTTTAAATTGGGTTTGGACCATGTTGTAAAAGATGATGAATTTATCAAAAACTTCTGATTTATTTTTTAATAAGTACACCCACGTCATTCGTGTACAATCATCAACGAATATTACAAAGAAACGGAAATTTTGCCCCCCGATAATCGGGGCTGGTCCCCAAACATCTGAATGAATTAATGAAAAAGGTGAGTCAACTCTTGTATTATTTGGTTTAAAAGTTTTCCGATGACTTTTAGCAAGCACACAAGTTTCACAATGCGACTTACAACTCAAAGGAAATAATTTTGGAAATAAAGCATGTAAATAACCCGTAGATGGATGTCCTAATCTTCTATGCCACAACCAAGCTTCACGTTCCATTGTCCCGTGAGAAAGCATCACTGTCCCATTTTGAGTCACCTCATCTACATAGTATAAGCCATGTCTTTCAGTGCCACGCCCAATTATCGCTCCCGTCCTGAGATCCTGTAGGATACAAAAAGTAGGTTGCATAAGAACTGAACAATTTAGCTCCTTTGTCACATGACTTATCGAAAGGAGCTTGTGAGATAACGAAGGGACGTATAGACAATTTGGAAGTTTTAATGTTGGAGAAATTTCAATAGTCCCCCCACTTTTCACAATCATTGTTTCCCCATTTGCCGTTTGAATATATGTTTTAGTGGGCTTGGTTGATGTGGCAAAATCGGAAAATTCGTAAGACATGGTGTCAGTGGCTCCGCAGTCAAATATCCATGACTCTTCTCTTTTATTATTGTTTTGAACCACATTTACCATACCATTAAGTTTTGGGTAAAAAGTGCAATTTTCAAAACTTTCTTTAATAAAGGGGATAAAACTGGTGGTTTTTAAAACATCAAGGGGTGACTTGCAATTAATATCAAATAGGGGTATTGAGTTAAAACTCTCTACCCCTTTACCTTCAAACACAAAAGATGCAGGAAGTTCAGAAGAACTATCAGCGGCGGCGGCTCCTTCTTCACCAACTCCGGCCGCTGCAACTCCTCCAAACCCGGCGATATTCCGACCAGTACCGGCGACGTTTTTTTCTTTGCTTCCTCCCCCTGTCTCTGAGTATTTTCCTTTCTCCTGTGCGATGGTTTTGGGGTTCTTTCTGTTCCCGTCGGACCACCACTCAGGGTATCCGACAAGTCGGAAACACTGTTCTTTAGTATGTCTATTCATACCGCAGTGATCACATTTCAGGTGCGTCTTATCTTCCTTATTCATTTGCCCTTTATTCTTTCCTTCAAACCGTCGCCCTTTAGTGATGAGCCCGACTCCTTCTGTTTCAGCGGCCATTAAGCCCGCAGCTATGCCTTGTGTGTTGTTGATAGTCGCTCCCAGAATGTTCTGGTGAGCGGCTTCTTTTCGAACAGAGGCATAAGCCGCTTCCGCAGAAGGAAGAGGGTCTGACCGGAGTATTTCTCTTTTTATGGGTTCGTATCTCCGGTCCAGGGCGTTTAAAAATTGAAAAAGTTTTTGTTCTGACCTGATCTTGGAGTACGTCTTGATGTCCTCTGGGCATTTCATGGGGTTTGGATCGATTCTGTCGATTTCTCCACATATCCCCTGTAATGCTATCCAGAAGTCTTCTAGGGAGTTGTCGCCTTGTTTGATGTCATTAGCCTTGACATGAAGATTGAAGGTCTGCAACTTATCCCTCCCGCTACTGTACGTAACTACAAGGGCATCCCATAATGTTTTCGCAGTGGGATACTCGGTTAGGTTGCCTGCAAGTACGGGTTCAATATTCTGAATAAGCCATGAGAAAACAATTAAATCTTCTTGTTCCCATTGCTCATACTCGTCACTGTTTTGATCCGGAGGATCCGAGGTAAGATGAGATAACAAGGTTTTTGATTTTCCGCCTATGGCAACTCGAATCATTCGAGTCCATAACGCGTAGTTTTGGCTATTGAGTTTCAGATTGATCTGAAGATTATCGGATAGTTTCGGGTTTTGAGATTGGGTATTTAGGCCATTTTTTAACAGGTTAGCTAGTTGAAGGGATAGATCCGAATCTGAGTTGCCTTCGGACATGGTAGCTTAGTTTGGATCGATTATTGGAAGGGTGTGGAATTACATGGTAGATGAGCAATCCTGCTCTGATACCATGATTCAAATGGTTTTTTATTATTAACTTTCTGTGTGTTTACAATGAAAAGGTAGCAACCATTTATAGGAAAAAATACAATGATCCTCATAAGGCAATACAATTATCTATGGCTGTCAATCTTGAGAGAAAGGAAACCGTCTAATGAATTGGCAATCACCAATAATTATCGTATAATGACTTGCAATCACCATTAATTATGGTGGTCAACTTTCTTTTTCAACAGTGTGGGTGAGCTTTGATCTCAAGCGTTCCTCCAAATTTGACATTGAGAAACTTATAGACGCATTTCCAATTCTCGGCATATGTATTTTGCTCCCATTGAAGTATTAAGGGGGCACAAGCAGCATGCATTGATTGGGCACATGTAGAGCAATGATAGAACCACTTCCAAGGGTCAAATTGATCCTCACATATTTCACAAAAGTATTTGTCAATATGGTTCTCTGCTGGTTCATATCTTAGGGTCAAAGGGTGTTTATCAAACTTATGCTTTATTATTCTAGGTAATAACAGAGCACACTCTACATGAATGTAGAAATCACAAGAAGGACAATGAAATCCCAGCTTCCACTGCATCCAACATTTGCATGCTTTGCATTGCTTTCTTAATGGCTTCACTATCGATAGGAGATGATTTGGATGTGAGTCATGTGTGATTTCTTTAGGTATGAATGCACAATTGATATCAACATAATAATTACATTTTGTGCATCCATATGCGAAACCATTGGATGGTAACTGGCAAACGGCACACTTGAAGACACCAAAGAACTTACCAGGTATTTTAGGCAGAAGAAAAAGAGTATGCTCAGGATGGTCCGCGTAGTCTTGTACTTCAGGTGGTAGTTTGGCGCATCACTCATGAAGAACAAAACAACAATGTTCATCACCATCTTGGCAACACGTGTAAAACGGTATTGACATGATAGGTTTCACGCATCCATCACATAACAATTGAGTTCTTTTCATGGGGTCGTGTAGAGAAACACTTCCTGATGTTTGCTTGTCGAAAAGTCTGAGTGGGTGTTGATGGCTATTACGGATAATCATCTCACCATCAGGTTGTTTGGTGTTACCAATCAACTTCTGTTGATTAGACATATAACACTTCACAAGGTTGTCGCCTTCATCTTGAAATGGACAATGGAGCATATGTGGATGCTCATCTTCCTTAAAATTTTTGGAAGTTTTGCCAAGACCTGGTGAAGAATGATATGCTTGGAATTAGACTAAGACTGTTAGAAAATAAAATAATAAAATAAACCATTTATCATTTCCTTTTATAGGAAATTTGATAGCCCCACAATCTCGTCAATCAAGGACCGTTAGAGTCAATCCCATCCTAAAATTGTGATTGTATTTCCTTTCTTGATTCCTTGTCTTCTGTATTTATTTTGTTTTCTTTTCATTTGTAAAGACACAAGATTAATACAATATTTCTTATCTCAATTGCTCATATGGTATCAGAGCAAGGCACTCGTTCTTGACCTGCTCATTTACCTTGCTCAAATCTTTTTTCAATTATCTTGCAAAGAGCCGTCATGGGTGACGAAAACAAGAATGATGATCTTGCATTACAGATCACCAATCTTCTTAAAAATAGCCTCAACAATCATAACCAAACCCAACAACAAAACCTTTCGGATACATTAAAAATTAGCCTCAACCTCAACAGTCAAAATTATGCCCTGTGGGCTCGAATGATTCGAGTAGCAATCGGGGGAAAATCAAAGGCTCTTTTGAGTCATCTTTCAGGAAATCCGGCACCACCGGAACCAACCGATGAAGAATATGAACGATGGGAACAAGATGATTTAATTGTGTTCTCATGGTTAATTCAAAATATCGAACCTGCTCTTGCAAGTAACCTAACCGAATTCCCCACAGCCAAAACGTTATGGGACGCTTTAGCGGTTACTTACAGTAGCGGGAAGACAAGCTACAAACCTTTGATCTTCATGTGAAATCAAACGGGATGAAACAGAATGGTTCTCCACTTGAAGCTTTTTGGATCAGTATGCAAGGCATTTGGGGAAATCGACAGAAGAGACCCAAACCCCATGACCTGCACAACTGATATAGCAACCTTCAACAAAATCCGGTCAGAGCAGAAGCTATTCCAATTTCTGAACGCCCTTGACCAACAATATGATACAATAAAAAGAGAGATACTTCGGTGGGACCCGCTGCCTTCGGCTGAAGGCGCCTACGCGGCTGTTCGGAAAGAAATGGCTCATCAAAGTATACTAGGAAGCACCATCGACAACTCGTCTCTTAACAACGGTGTGGCGGTAGGACTAGCTGCCAACGGGTCAAAGGAAATCGGACAAGGTCTTTTGTCAAAAGGGCGAACAGGCCAAAGGAACTCCAACAGTGGCTCATCATTACGTATCGATAAAACCAAACTAAAATGCGACCATTGTGACATGATGAAACATACAAAAGACCAATGTTTCAAACTAGTCGGGTACCCCGAGTGGTGGAACAATGGACATAAGAAAGGGAACAAAGAAGGGGGAAAAGTTGCTGCTGCCATTGGCCTTACATAAGAAACTAGTGACGGCGGGTTCGGTGGAATTGCCTTCGCCGGAGAAGAAACAAGTGATGGAGGTAACGGGCTTGAGAGACTATTCTCAGGCCCTTCTCTTTTTGACCCTAACTTTTTTGATCCCCATGTTTTAGAGATAATGAAAGGACTCCAAAAAGAATATGGTATTTCAAAATCGACGTTTTGTGATACTGGTCAAAATTTGTTTAATATTTATGAAACTAAAAATAACACCCTTTTAAAACATGAACTCCCTCAAGAATGTGCCTTTTACAAAACCAACCAAAATAAACTTGAAGGGGAGTCTAAAATCAATGAAATGGAATTAAAACCCCCTGGACAAGCTAATATGGCAAAAAATGGTGAAAAGTCAAATAAGCCATGGATATTCGATTGTGGTGCTACGGATACCATGACATATGAACTGTCTGACATAATTTCAAAAACTAAACCTAGAATCGATCACATCAAAACCGCCAATGGAAAAACTGTTCCGGTAATAGGAGGAGGAACTATAAAAATATCTCCTACTTTGAAACTCTCAAATTGTCTCTATGTTCCATCTTTATCACATAAGTTATTATCTATTAGTCATGTGACAAAGGAATTGAATTGCACTGTCTTAATGCATCCCACCTTTTGCATCCTACAGGATATCAGGACGGGAGCGATCATTGGGCGTGGCACTGAACGCCAAGGATTGTACTATGTGGACGAAGTGACTCATAATGGTACTGTGCTACTAGCTCATGGAACTACAAATAGGGAAGCTTGGCTATGGCATAGAAGATTGGGCATCCTTCTAGCGGTTATTTACACCTTTTATTTCCTAAATTATTTCCATCGAATAAACCATTAAATTGTGAAACTTGTGTTTTAGCCAAAAGTCACAGGCATACCTATAAACCAAATAACACGAGAGTTGATTCACCATTCTATCTTATTCATTCGGATGTTTGGGGTCCCGCAGAAGTTATTGGGGGACAAAACTTTCGGTATTTTGTTCTTTTTATCGATGATTGCACTCGTATGACATGGGTTTATTTTTTAAACACAAATCTGAAGTTTTTAGCAAATTTACTATCTTTTATGCTATGGTAAAAACACAATTTAAAACCAACATCTAAATCCTTCGATCCGACAATGGGGGAGAGTTTATAAATGATTCAATGAAACAATTTTGTCAAACAAAAGGGATTATTCACCAAACGTCTTGTCCCCACGCTCATGAGCAAAATGGTACCGTCGAACGAAAAAATCGAATTCTCTTAGAAATAACTCGAGCCCTTTTAATTGAATCAAGCGTTCCCAAATCATTCTGGCCTAAGCTCTCGCTACTGCCACTTATTTAATAAACCGGCTTCCAACAAAAGCTCTTGACCTAAAACCCCTCTCCAAACCCTATCTACCTTTACCAAAGGCCCTCCTACCCTTACGCTTCAACCATGAATATTTGGGTGCTCTGTGTTTCCCCACATACCCAAAACTGATCGAGGTAAACTTGGCCCATGTGCTGAAAAGTGTGTGTTTTTAGGATACGGTGTCAACCAAAAAGGGTACCGTTGCTACAGCCCAAGGAGACGTCATATGTACACAACCCTTGACTGTGATTTCCTTGAAACCGAATTCTTTTATACCTCGCAACACAGTGATCAGGGGGAGAGGGAGAATAGTGACACACTGAGTTGGCTGACATGGTCCCATCATTACAAGAAGTTGATCACTGTATCCATAATGAGTCACTTTCTTCCCAACAACCTGATGGCTCAACAACCAGTGCCATGAACCAAAATCCTCTCGACCCAATGTCCGGGGTAAGTAACTCTCACACACATGATAATATACAAAATATTGATATTCATGATCATCAAAATACTAATAGCCATGACATAGGATCAGAACGTATAGTGCAGGAAGAACATGGGGAGCCAATTCATGATCACCAAGAAACTGATAACCATGACATAGGATCAGAAAATATAACGCATGGAGAACAGGGGGAGCCAATTCATGAACAAAACGGTATGCACACAAAGGAAGAAACAGTTGAAAAATATGTTCTCCCACCGAGGGTCAACCGAGGGGTCCCGCCAAAGCGTTACTCTCCAGAAAAGCAAACAAATTCATCAAGGTATCCCATGGCAAACACCGCTGAAGGGTTATCCGATGAGGCCAAGGCCTTTGTTTCCGCTGTATATAACGATCAAATCCCAAACTCTATAGAACAAGCTCTGGATTCTAAGAACTGGAAGGATGCTATGAAAACAGAAATGGAGGCACTTATAAAAAATAATACGTGGGAAAAATGTATCCTTCCTCCCCGAAAGAAGCCAGTAGGATGTCGTTGGATCTTCACAATCAAACACAAACTTGACGGAACCATTGAAAGGTATAAAGCACGATTAGTGGCGAAAGGTTATACACAAACATACGGGATTGACTACTCAGAGACATTCTCTCCCGTAGCCAAGATTGACACAATTCGGGTACTTTTTTCGATCGCCGCAAATAAAGGATGGCCACTTCATCAGTTTGATGTTAAGAATGCATTTCTTCATGGAGATCTAAAAGAAGAAGTATACATGGAAGCTCCACTCGGGTTCGCTGAAAACTTCAAGGCTAAAGAAGTATGTCGATTAAAAAAGACTCTCTATGGGCTTAAACAATCCCCACGGGCTTGGTTTGGCAGATTTACCCTCGCAATGAAAGGATATGGATTTAAACAAAGCAATTCTGATCATACATTGTTCCTTAAACATAGAGGTAACCTTGTGACTTGTTTAATTATATATGTTGATGACATGATAATTACAGGAAACGATGAGGAAGAAATGAAGAAGCTAAAGGCAAACCTATTTATTGAATTTGAAATGAAGGACTTGGGAAGACTTAAGTATTTTCTTGGAATTGAAGTACTAAGGTCTAAACGAGGGATCTTTATATGCCAAAAGAAATACGTTCTTGACCTATTAGCCGAGACCGGGATGATTGATTGCAAGCCCGCTGACACCCTCATGATGACGAATCAGAAATTGTATATGGAGAAGGAGCAGAATTGGCAGACAAAGAAAGATACCAGCGCCTGGTAGGAAAACTAATATACCTCTCTCATACCCGTCCAGACATTGCATATGCAGTTGGGGTAGTCAGCCAGTTTATGCACCAACCTCAAGTAGCCCACATGGACGCCGTATGGAGAATTATAAGGTATCTCAAAGGAACAGCAGGCAATGGAGTTCTATTTCAACCAAACCAACATCTAACAATCCAAGCATATACAAATACCGACTGGGCAGGAGATAAAGGAAACCGAAGATCAACATCAGGGTATTTTACTATGGTTGGTGGGAATCTAGTTACATGGAGAAGCAAGAAACAGAAGGTTGTCGCCTTGTCCAGCGCTGAAGCGGAGTTCCGAGGGATTTCCCGAGGCTTGGCAGAAGTTTTATGGATTCGTAAACTCTTAGATGAAATCGGATTTCCTCATACTACAGCTAGTACAATCATGTGTGACAATGAAGCTGCAATACAAATTTCAGAAAATCCTGTTCAGCACGATCGTACAAAGCATGTAGAGGTTGATAGGCACTTCATCAAAGAGAAACTTGAAACGGGAATTATAGAGCTTCCTTTCGTTCGGTCAGAAGACCAATTAGCGGACATATTAACAAAAGCAGTTAACAGTAGAATCTTCAACTATTGTCTTGACAAGTTAAGTGTCGGAGATCCCACCACTCAACTTGAGGGGGAGTGTTAGAAAATAAAATAATAAAATCAACCATTTATCATTTCCTTTTATAGGAAATTTGACAGCCCCACAATCTCGTCAATCAAGGACCGTTAGAGTCAATCCCATCCTAAAATTGTGATTGTATTTCCTTTCTTGATTCCTTGTCTTCTGTATTTATTTTGTTTTCTTTTCATTTGTAAAGACACAAGATTAATACAATATTTCTTATCTCAATTGCTCATAATAAACTAAAAGAATAATAAAAAAAGAAGAAGAAGAGTATGCTCACTTGCAGTTTGGAGTATGGAGTATGGACATGAATGGCTCTCTCTTTGAAGTCACACAATCAAAATGCACGTAATAATAACATTTATCGCATTTGTAAATCCATAAATGAGAATAGAACCTGTTACCACAGACCCTACAACGTGGATCATATTTAGCTTCTTGATCCAAATAGGGAAAGGAATAGGCAAGGGTAAGTAGATGTGAATGAGTGAAAGTCCCATCAGTATGATTTTGTATAAGTAATTTGGAAGGCAGCAATGCACAGTCTAGGTTGATAAAAAAATTGGGACAAGTGGTACATTGAAAGAAGATCCCTTCATGTTTATTACCACATGCAGCACAAGTTAAGATGTTTTTGTTTCCGAACACTCGATCTAGTTGGTGAGGGTGACTAGGGTGGTTTATCTTCTGTTTTGAAGTAGTTGCACATGTCATATCCATGTCACACTTGCATGTAGAACAATAATATTCGAAGTTATCCCCCCACTTAAAGTTGCAAACATAACACTTAAATTCATAAGTATATGGAAGGAAAGAAATTGTATGGCCAGGATGAAACGGGTGATTTTGTATGAACTCTGGTAGTTCTGCACAGAACTTGTGCAATGAGTAGTCACAAGTCTTGCAGGAGTAGTAACACAAATGGAATGACCAGATCTGTTCCTTACAAAGGCTGCACTGACGATCTTCCTCCACAAATTCAACTTCATCGTCAACTTCATGCTCGTCCTCATCTTCATCATCGACATTTTCTTTTTTGTGAGTCGGCTGCTGCAGATACACAAGGTTGAGCCGATGTCGGTGACAAGAGTGACGGAGAGTGTCAACAGCAACTACATAAATAACATATATGTTTATGTTAGACTAAATTACTATTCGAATGTAACCAACTCATGATTTCAAGAACTACTAACCAATTGAACAAACTGAGATGAACAGAATAACAAAAAAGATATGTAAAACACAAAAAAAAAAAAAGAACTTGATTATTGTTTGAGAAATCTGATGAAAACCGTCTGTTTTGTCGACCAGTCTGATTATTGTCTCATATCCATCTGTTTTTGTTTTTAGAAAACAATCAGACCCTAACCCAAATCAACAATCTGATCCGTTACCAAGGCCCAATAAGATTAATCATTAAATCTAAACTATTAAGCCCACTTAATGTTTGTTAATAAGGCCCAGAGTCTTGATTTTCCTAGCGGCAATCCCATTTTTTTTATAAATATAATTTATAAATACAAACCTAGTGTTAAAAAAGGCAGCATTCCCACATCTCCTAACTCGTTTATTTTTACTAACTTGTTTATTTTTTTAACAAGGCCTACTTAATCAACAACTTAATCCAATAACACTCTAATTACGGCGATAACACTAAATTACCAACATTTAGTGGTAATGTGTGAAAAAGACAACTATTTTTTTTCCTGTAAATCTAGGCTATGCTCAAGATGTAATCTATATGGTTGTATTATATGGTTAAATTTCATAGGAAATTAGAACTCATGAGACTTGAGAATCGTAAAGGGACATCTACTTTGGTATGATACTTATTATAATATTTTGTGTTGGTCCAGGTGAATCGATGTTAGTAGATGATATTTATTTCATTATCCAAAATCCACATAATACATGCATGTTGAACAACACTGAGTTGGTTTTTGGTATGTGTTTGTGATCAACTTCTAATAAAATTAGGTAATTTCAATCACCTAAAATTATAGATAGAGACTCATTAATACTCACGAGAAATACACAAACCTGACCAAATACCCAATAACTATATTAGATACGCTTTTAGATGTGTGCTCACATATATAAAGAAAGTTATCATACTTTATTTTTTAACACAAAATAATAACTAAAGCGCACTTCTCTCCATCAACCTATTTTTTATTCCTCAAATGACAACCAAAATTAAGCATATATAAAGAAAACGAGACATACCAATTGAAGAGTCCATTAAGTTAATTTTCTTCTCAGATCGATGAGCAAGTATAATACTACAAATGAATGAGCAAGTTGAATATGAAATTGAAGACACACTAATGCACATTATATAGGAGAAGAGAGGAATATCTTTGGTTACACTTACAAGTAAGGAATCATCTTTTAAATAAGAAATCTCAATCATGCCTCCAAACCCTACATTGTGATTCCTTCCTTCCACAACATCCAAGCATATATACACTTTTATTATATTTGATTCTTGGATTGAATGGGAAGTAAATAAATTTATTTCAACCATTAATTTTATTTTACATAATTACACCAATGTGTATAGTTTGGAGGGTGTATGTAATTCGCATCATTTCTACACTATATTATGTGGTTCTTATGATTTTTATTTAAAAATATTTGTTTAATTACCTGTGTGTGTTCTTTCCTTGTTTATGTATTCGACACAGACAAAGATGACAGGTTGGGATATGGATCGAGTTTGGTTAAACCTATACCCATACCCGGTTGTAAAATATTGTCTTATACTACAAGACACAATGATATAATGCAAATTCTAAAAACTACAAGCTAAAATCCAAAAAAAACGAAAACCTAAAAACTAAGATCGTAGGGTTCAATGAGACGGTTCCAATGCCGCTTGAATGAGTTTAATTGGAGTCCGTTTGATACCGTTCCTACGACTTCCAACCTAATTCACTGTACATTTGTCCTAATCCTTTGTAAATTTGTAACATGATTGGTTTCTAATGGTAATTAATGTTAAAGATTATTTTGTTAATACTTTAGTTATAATTAGTGAGATGAAAGCCATGATGCAGTGGATGGTGCATTTTCAGGCACGTCGTGCACACGGATAAGGAAAAAAAAGAAAACCAAAAACATTTTCATAATATGCGGAAAACGTGTTTGGTTTATTGGTTTTTTAGTTAGATAATAAAAGTAAAAAACAATTTAAAAAATTATTAGAAGTTGTTTACTTTAGTTTAATTTAAGTTATATAGATAGAAAAAAAAAAAAAAACAAAAATGGCAAAAGAAAAAGGGAAAGAAAAAGAAAAGAAAAGATGTGATATGTGGGGTTACATCATAGATATTAGAATACACAGTGTGGGCCGTGGAATGTGGATGTGAAGCCCCTCCACGCCACTAACACCACCCCCTGTGTGGCGTAGAAGCCGGCGTGGGGGGAAAGGTAAGGGTGATGTAGATGGTTGTGGTTGGTTGTTGGATTATGGACGGTTGAGATTGGTTGTTGGATAAAAAAAAAAAAAAAAAAAAAAAAAAAAAAAAAAAAAAAAAACCCTGACGCCACTCTTCCACGCCACCATCACCCGTGGTTTTTTAGGCTTGGATTGAAATTCCCACTCTGTTGATATGGATGCTATGTGTCCCTCCATTCCTCATTCATAATATGTGTGTATGTATATGTACAGCTAGGGGTTATATTCAAGCTTAGTAGCAGGCAGCAAATTGACTTTTAATAAGATTTAGAAGACTGAAACATTGTAAAAAAATCAAACTGTATATTCAAAAATCTACGGGAAAAAAATTACATCCTTATAAAATTTCTAAGATTCATATTCTAAATACTAGTGGAAATGCCCGTGTGTTGCGGCGGGTGTCTCAGTTCATGTCAGATTCAATGATGGTGTCTTTTACAAAGCTTGGTGTTAAAGCATGAAGTTTGTTACTTACAAAAGCAAACATGCCACGCTAACCTAGCATGCATTTACAATTTACTATTAAAACATGTATAAACCAGGAAGGACTATCAATTTGAACATATTGTACGAAATTAAAAATTGAATAACATTAATAACACTGTTGGAGATAAAGGGGATGTCAATTTGAGCACACAGAGCCACGAGACCACTTCCAGAAAGATCATAGACGTCTGAATAGTTGACCTACAAAAGCCAGACCACCGCCATATCCATTTGACCTCGGATTCGAAATGCTCACAATCAACGGAAGGTATCCATGAATGCTCGATTTAGGGGAGACACGATAATTTAAAAGGATACATACTCAGCACATTCGAATATCAAAACAATAGTAATAATACATGTGCAATCTTAACATTGGAAGAATAAATTAACCATGAAAATATTACCTACCGTGTTTGAACCAACAAATGATATAGGTTCAATGCCTTCAGCATCATATATAGCATTCACAATGTCCTGCCTCAAACAAATATAAAAAAAATTAGTAGATTAATATAAAAGCTCATATGTGTTACATTGCTTCTTTAACAAAATTTTAACTAAAATGCAAACTCAATATTTTATAAGACAGAAAAATAACACAGATACTATGATTAGTAAAGAAGAACGTACATTGGTGCCACGGACAATACATAACACACAGCTAGGTAAACTGACATCTTTGCTAGTTCTACAAGTATAATAAAAAAATACTTGTAATAAGGCACGATATATTCTCCCATTTAAAACAATTCATTGCAGCATCACCAACCAATAAACATACAACATGCTCAATCTTATGTGCAATTAGGGGTGCAAAGGGGCCGAGCAACTCGCGAGATACTTGAGTTTGGTTTGAAAAAAAGCTCGACGCGAGCCGAGACTAACTAAGCTTGAGCCCAAGCCTAAAAACAAGCTCGTCTAGCAAATGAGCCTAAGCCCGAGCTTTGGTTATCGAGCTCGAGCTAGCTCGCAAGCTTAAACGAGCCCACTATATTGTTGGCCCTCAGAACAGATTTGCAGCGGAATGTTTTGTTAATCAAACACAAGAACAATAAAACAGATGATTGAAGGCAGAATTGAAATGTATTGACAATAGAATTTCGAACAGGAAGTTTATAAAATAGAAAAGATTACAAAGGTTTACAAGGAAGTTTAGGATTGTGTTGTGAACAATCTTGATAAAAAGCATAATGAGACAATCCTATCCTATATATATAAAACGAAGAGGTATGTCTGTTGACAGTTATCATTTCGAACAGACATGTTCTTATGAAACTGAAACCGGTTCAATGTTGCCGCCAAATAAACAGGAATAACTATCAAGGGGCATTTTGGTCTTTTCACTTCTGTCCCGCCAATTTCTTTCTAGTATGTTGCTGTTCCACTTCGTTTTATTGATTCGTTTGAGTATTCTGTTGTTGTTGCAGCCTGTTGACTTCTGCTGTGAACCATTTGGTGCAGCCTTGATCAAGATCATATTGACCCATATCCTATCTATGCTTATATACTTACAACTAATGTTTACTTCTAATACTAATACATACATACAATTTACAGAAACATATGTTTGAAATGTACATATTGAAACATAAAACATAAGTTATATTTACATTCTAACACCCTCCCTTAAATATAACTAGGCTTCATAGACGATCTTGGTAGGGAGTCCATTGCTTCTTTTAATACTTCTTCAACTTGAGAGAAATCGAACTTGCATTTCTTGATGGATTGATTTGCTGATTTCCAATCTCCTCCCATGTAGAGAGCATAATCTTCATGCATAGTGGTTGAATTTTTGTGAAGGCGATTCATGAGTTGTGATATTGAACCGGTTTTCCTTACTTCACTACATCCAACACCATCCTTTTCATCTTCATTTGCAATGTCTATGGTAGCCTTATACACTTGGTATTGCCATTCCAAGACATCCAAATACTTAGCATAAAGAATTCTTAATATATCCTTGTCTTCATAATCCAACCCCAATTCTTTTGCTATTACCACCCAAATGTTATACTTTGATACTCTTTCATGTCCACCCTCTCTTTTAATTAATAGGGGAATTGGATTTTAATAACCTGAACTATTTGAAGTTGGCCACTGGCACCCAAACTAAAAAATTGGCCATATAACCTAAACTATTAACATGCTGGAATCTAGCACCCAACTAACTGACGGCGTTAGTGGGCTTGCTTATGTGGCAAGAATTGCTGACGTGGCACGATGGTGGGCCCCTCATTAAATTTTTTTTGATATATTTACCACATCAGCTTCATCATCATCATAAAAAAAATAGATCTACATTTGATAAGAACCCACAGCATCATCATCATCATAAAATCAATCACATTACTCTCTCTACAACTGCCAACACCGTAGCTCTCTCTTTATACAAACACAAATCTGTTTTCTTCAGCATCGGAGAAGATGGTGGATCGTTTGTAGATCTGGAACGAAGAAGATGGTGGAAAGTTTGTAGATCTGAAACGAGGACTTCGAGGAATAAGAATGGGCAGCAGAGGTAATAATAACCTATGATATTGCAATATCCAATTTTGTTACAAATATCGTGAGTTTGTCAGTTTACCAAAACAATTGTGTAATAACTTTCTATGTTGATTAAGGTTAAGTTGAATATATCGTGAGTTTGTCAATTAACCTATGATATTGCAAACACAGTGCCAAATATGTATGGGCAGCAGTAGAGGTAATAATAATAATAGGGTATACCTCCAATCGGCCGGAAAAGGTGATATCTGGAAAGCGGAATCGGACATCATTATAATAATCTTGAGTATTATTAATGTTATTGGAGGAGGAAGATAAAAGAGCAAGCAAGCAACAGTTGTGTTTTGAAGTTCCTTGAGCATGAAAGGACATTATGATGAAGATGATGATCTGGTTTTGTGTGTTTATAAAGATGATGATGATGTGTGTGTTTATCAAGATGAAGATGATGATGATGTGGATTTATTTTTTTATTTTAGGATTTTTGTTTCAATGGATATTAACACATCAGCATGTGACTGGTTTAAATGAGGGCCCCACCATCGTGCCACGTCAGCAATTCTTGCCACATCAGCAAGCCCACTAACGCCGTCAGTTAGTTGGGTGCTAAATTCCAATATGTTAATAGTTTAGGTTATATATGGCCAATTTTTTAGTTTGGGGTGCCAGTGGCCAATTTTAAATAGTTCAGGTTATTATAATCCAATTCCCCTAATTAATATATAGAGATCAAATAGATTCACTTTCTTTCCTTTTTCTACCACGGTGGGATTGGACGGTTAGGAACTTTTATATAAAGTTCAAAAACCAATCAACCATTCGAAGGAAATGAACCTTCAATAAATCCCTATGAGCCCATGGATTTTCCAAGTGATCTATTATGTTTAATAATTCAATGCATTTTTCTATGGAATCTATTTCAAGATTATGAACCGATTCTTCCATCTTCTTTATGTTTTGTTCCGAATTGAGGGATAATTCTTCAAAGTATTCATTTAAATATTCATTTTTCCTTTTTTCATGTTCATGATCATCTCCTAATTCCCTCAACATAGATTCCTTATCATCTTTATTTTCTTTCATCATCTTGAATTGCATACTCTCATTCTTAAACATATTATGGACACTACATGTATTCCCATCAATCTTGACTATGAAACCTTGAAGTTTTAAATGGGTTAGACTTAGAATATCGTCATCCAAGTCATTTGAGTAAAATACATTTGGTATGATTAGTGTATTATTTTTGGCTTCCACACTAACCATGCCAACACCCCTTATAAAAACAAATTCATTCTTTAATCTACTTTCTACACCAAAAGATTTCTTTAGTGTAAGAAAGTAATCAAGGTTTCCACTTATATGATTCTGAATTTTGGGACTTACATACCAAGCATCTCTCCAAGTACCAAATCCGGATCCCTTAAGAATGTATTCTTCTTCATTGTGCAATCTTTCTTGTGGATAGTAACTTATGCCGGTGTCTATCGCATCTTTGATTAATTGTGCACTTTCATCCTTCTCCCTTATGTGGCATGAACTTATGAGATGACCCGGTGTGTGGCAATAAAAACATGATCTTGTTTCCACTCCTCTTCTTCACATTTCTGCCCTCCTTTCTTTACGATTTCTGTGATGAATTTCTGAATTTCGGTATGAATTAACTGATCCTTCAGACATGATAAACAAACTGACTTATAGAATGAAAGAGACTGATTTGTGATACTGATGTATAATCTGTGCAGAAAAAAATTGTTTTAAAAAGCAGTATTCGGTAATACGAATCAGTGCAGAATTCGAAATAAGAACAGAAAGTTTTGAAAAAAAAAATTGTTTTGATTAACAATCTGGCTTTGATACCAGTTTTGTTGGCCCTCAGAACAGATTTGCAGCGGAATGTTTTGTTAATCAAACACAAGAACAATAAAACAGATGATTGAAGGCAGAATTGAAATGTATTGACAATAGAATGTCGAACAGGAAGTTTATAAAACAGAAAAGATTACAAAGGTTCACAAGGAAGTTTAGGATTGTGTTGTGAACAATCTTGATAAAAAACATAATGAGACAATCCTATCCTATATATATAAAACGAAGAGGTATGTCTGTTGACAGTTATCATTTCGAACAGACATGTTCTTATGAAACTGAAACCGGTTCAATGTTGCCGCCAAATAAACAGGAATAACTATCAAGGGGCATTTTGGTCTTTTCACTTCTGTCCCGCCAATTTCTTTCTAGTATGTTGCTGTTCCACTTCGTTTTATTGATTCGTTTGAGTCTTCTGTTGTTGTTGCAGCCTGTTGACTTCTGCTGTGAACCATTTGGTGCAGCCTTGATCAAGATCATATTGACCCATATCCTATCTATGCTTATATACTTACAACTAATGTTTACTTCTAATACTTATACATACATACAATTTACAGAAACATAAATATATAATTATTACTTAATATATTAAAAACATAATTAAATAATATATTAAAATTATTAGAATAGGAACCGTGTCCCTCTCCTTTGTTTATCACCAATATTTATAAGTACATGTGATCCCTATATCTATGGATACGGATAATTACAATGAATACAAATCTAATAATACTTAATTTACAATATAATCATACTTAATATATAATGCTATTATACCCCGCAGTCGAAGCGGGAGGAGACCGGATCTGAAGTCTTCAAAGAGAACTCAAGGAAAACCTTTACACTATGTTCCCGAGTTTAACAAATGAAGGAAGAGAAGGGAAAGAGAAATAAGGAGGGAAAAGAAAGGGAGTAAAAAAAAAGATTTAATTAACTAGTGTGTTCCCGAGTTTGAAGGAAATGTAGAGGAAAGTAAGGATTTTATATTTAAAATAGCATTTCCTTCCAAATCTCTCCAATTTGGAAAGATGAAAAATGAAGGAAATGAACCAAAATTTTCCTTCCATTTCCCTCCCTTTCTCTTTTAAAAAAAAACTCTGGAACACAATTTTTCCAAACATCCTTCCAAATCCTTTCTTTTCTTTCGTTAAATGAAACTCGGGAACACAATGTTAGTGAAGATATCTGCAATATGGTAACGGGAGGGAACGTGTAAAATCCGCACCTGTCCTCTTTGAACCTGCTCGTGAACAAAGTGGATATTAAGCTCAACGTGTTTTGTTCGCCGATGTTGGACTGGATTTCCTAACAAGTAAATAGCACTCACGTTGTCACAATATACTAATGTTGCACGTGCTAAGGGGTGACATAATTCCAATAAAAGATTGTGCAACCAACAAATTTCAGCAACGACGTTTGCAACAACACGAGATTCGGCCTCAGCGCTGGATCGTGAGACTGTGCTATGGTGCTTAGAGGACCAGGAAATTAAGTTATCCCCGTAATAGATGCAGTATCCACTAGTGGAACGCCGTGTGTCAAGACAGCCGGCCCAATCGGCGTCTGTGTATGCAATGAGTGATGGAGCAGTGGACTGGCCCAAGGTTAAACTATACGAAATCGTCCCCTTAAGGTAACGGATAATTCATTTCAAATCATTCCAGTGGGATAAACACGGAAAGTGCATGTGCATACAGACCTGCTAAACAGCATATGTGATGTCCTGTCTCGTGAAAGTAAGGTACTGAAGTGCGGATGGCAAACTGCAATAAAGAGTGGGGTCATGAAATAAGTCACTTGTGGCGCTGAGTTTGGTGTTTGTATCCACCAGGGTGGCAACCGGGTTGCATGACAGCATGCCTGCCCGAGCAATAATGTGCGTGCAGTAGGAATCCTGTGTAAGAAACATAGTATCCCGGTTGCGTGTGACAAAAATACCAAGAAAGTAGCTGAGAGGGCAGAGGTCAGAGGTCCTTCATAGCAAATTCACTAGCAAGTTTCGCCATGAGTCAACCTCGAAGTGCGGCAAAAGATGTGACAAGTAGAATATCATCACATATAGGAGCAAGAAAGCTGTATCAGTGCCCTGATGTAAAGTGAAGAGAGAAGCATCACACCTGCTATGAGTAAATCCCAACGTAAGAACGTGGTCAGTGAACCTTTGATACCATGCCCGAGATGCCTGTTTAAGCCCGTACAAAGACTTCTTTAATGAACAAACATAATCAGGAAGGTCTTTATTCCGAAACCCCATCGGCTGATACATATAAACGGTCTCGTTAAGAGTTCCATGAAGAAAGCCGTTGGTGACATATAGTTGATGGACATCCCAACCCTTTGATAATGCAATAGAGAGAACCGTTCGTATCATAGCCGGCTTAACCACGGGACTAAAAGTCTCACCACAATCTATCCCAACCTGTTGTGTTCTACCATCGCACACAAGGCGTGCTTTGTGCTGCTCCAATGTACCGTCTGACCTGTATTTATGTTTAAACAGCCACAAACTACGCATAACATTCATGTTGGGTTGCCTAGGTACCAATTCCCATGTCCCATTTCTAATTAATGCATTAAACTTAGTGGTCATAACGGAGTACCATTTCGGAATAGTTAAGGCATCGGTGGGGTTTTTCGGGATTGGTTTAATGTTTTCGGTTGTGTTGTGGAGGTTAAATATTTTTTTTGGTTTGGAAATTCCACTCATCGACCTAGTGTGTATGGTGCAGATTGGTGGTTGTGTCGATGAGGCAGAGATGGAGGTGGTGGGTTGAGTGGCGGTGGGCGGAGTGGACTGTTGCGGGAGGGTATTGGGCTGGATGGTGGGCTGCTGTTAGACAGGAGGGACGGGTGCAATGGGAGGCACGGTGTTGGGTTGTTGTAGGGAACGAGTGTGGGCCGAAAGGTGTGATGGGTTTTGGCTAGATGTGGGGGAAGTGTTAGGTGTTGGTGGGCCGGTATTGTTTGGGCCGGGTGTAACAGGAGACGGATTAGGAGGAGGTATGGTTGGGGCATTTGTTGTGATGTGTGGTGTTAAATGATTAGGAAAGTGATCAGTAAGAAAGTCATAGGAAGGTTTGGGATTGGTGGAGTGTGCGAATGGGAATATGGTTTCGTCGAAGACGACGTGCCGTGATATAAATATCTGATGCGAGTGTATGTCAAGGCAACGGTAACTACGGTGTGTGGGTGGGTATCCCAAAAATACGCTTGGGTGTGACCGATGGTCAAGTTTGTGAATGGTAGGTGGTGGGTTTAGAAGGTAACATAGACAACGAAAAATGCGAAGGTGGTCATATGAGGGTGTAGAGTTATATAAAAGTTCAGTGGGACTTTTGTTTTTGGTGGTTTTGTTGGGCAAGATATTTAGGAGGTATGTAGCGGTTTCAAGGGCAAAGTGCCAAAGGTATGTTGGGAGTGATGCATGGGCAAGGAGGGTTCGAACCATGTTAGTAGTGGTACGAATTTTCCGTTCGGCCTTGCCGTTTGGGAGAAGGTGTAAGGGCAAGCGAGGCGGTAAAGGATGCCGTTTGTGTTAAAAAAAGGTTAGGAAGGCGGAATTGACGTATTCTTTGCCATTATCACATTGAAATGTTTTAATGGTTCATTCAAATTGTGTTTTAATATTTTTAGCAAATTGGGTAAATGTAGTAAATACATGCGACTTATTGGAGATGGGGACAGTCCATAAAAATCAGTATAATCATCTAAAAACTGAACTAATTATGGGTGATGTCCATAAGTCGGTGTGGATAATATCGAAGGGTTGAATGGTGCAAGAAGTAGACATAGAAAATGGTAAGCGAATACTTTTTCATAAACACAAGACTGGCATACATTATTCTCAAAATTATTAAAGTCAATAGAACAAGAAGCTTTTAAAGAATTTAAAGACGGGCGTCCTGGATGGCCAAGACGGTGATGTCACACCACGCCAATGGCGGAAACACGTGGCGCGACGGTTCAAGCGTATAAAGTCAAGGTTAACGCAAATCACAAGTAATTAAGAAAATGGGTCATTTATTTAGGCGTCAAAACCATGTTCAAATATTACACATAAACTAGATTGTTTTTAACATTAACAGAGAGGTTTCTCAAATATATCCCACATATTTGGGAAATAAAAGTGAAACCCCGCAAAACATCTGACGCCCGCATAAGAGATTCCGATGACCTAGCTCGCCATGCTTGTCACCATCTAGTTACCTTAAAGATATGTTTAAAATTTCATCAATATAAAAATATTGGTGAGTTCACAGGTTTTTAGTATCCAAAACTTAAACACTTGGGAAATACCATGTTATGACAATATATAGGATTTGCAAGTTCCTATAATTCTACTTGAGCCTATAATCAAACCAAGACGTATAATAATGATGCCCCGCTCCAAGTCGTTACTCGGTATCCTACGACTTAATTTCAGAATACATGCACCCCAGGCATACACTGATGCATAACCGACGCTATCGATTAGGGGTGGGCCTTGTCAGGCACCAATAGTACTATTCAAATATTCCTCCGGTTTCATTTCCCTGAATAAATGATTATAGAAGTGAGGTCTCAACCCCGAGTGGCGGTCACACCTCAAGTAATTATTCCGTCAAACATTTTCCCTAACATATCTTTCCCCCGAAAAACGTAAAATAGTTTAAAATGGGGTCGTGAGACTCACCTGAATCTGTGTCTGGCTCACAAGGGAAAATAGCAAATGGGTGGTCTCGCACCTACAAACGTCCTAGACGTATAAGTCACAATTCCTATAGTGCATGTGCCTTGGCAAGTTGTACACCCAACTCCCCGACCACGAGTTATTCCAATTCCCGTTTAATTTAGCGCGTATCCTTGGTTCGTTGGCGTTGGATTACCCTATCCTCACAAGTTATATATTATTCTTGTCAATACTTCCTTAACTTGTTTATTATTATCCTCGACTCGACTTCACTTAACGTGTAATTATTTTCCCATTCAAATAATTATACTTAAGATCGCATCGTTCGATATAATATATTTTTAACACCCGACCTGACTCACTTTGCCGCACATTTATTTTCCCATTTAAATAAATATGCTAAGGTCTTGTCGTTCGGTAGTATATTCTTAACATCCGATTCGCCTCGCCACACCGTATATTTATTTTCCCATTCAAATAAATATACTAGGACCCCGTTGATTCGGCATACACACACACACACATATATATATATATATTTTGTCCACTCGTCGCGGTTTTCCTTCCCACATATCTACTTTCCCATTAAGTAGATATACTAGAATTTTCGCCGAGACGAGCGTACATATGTATATATATATATAGTCGTGTAGTTTTTCTTGTTAAGTCCATACGTTTGCTTAACGTCTTAATCATTTACGTTGTGTTTTTCTCCCATGAATAATTTCTCCAACACTTAGGAAAGTGTTAATAATTTTTACCCATGTTTATATATATTTTACTTACTAAAATATATATATATATTTTCTTATCTTTCCGCAACGGCATTTTTCTCTTGTTTTGTCCGTTTATTGTTCGTTAACATGTCCAAGTCCGATATCCTAACTTGTATTGTTAGTTTTTCCAAGTTTTCCCAATATGTGTTTTATAGAAGTATTGTTCATATTCCAAATTCCTAACACACATTACTTGGAAAGTTTGAAAATGCTTTTATATTTTTAATCCAAAACTTGCCAACTTATATACAAAAATGTTCCAACACTTTTATATTCCCATTTATATAAAAGTGTTCATTTTTATATAAGTTTTCCCAAGTTTTTAATTTGTCTTCATCTTTATAAAAACCTTGTTTTTATAATAATTCTTATGTTAGAAAAAGTTCATATTTTTATAAAATTCCATTTTATAAAAATACACTTTTATACAAAATACCTAAGTATGTTTACTATTATTTACCAAATCAACCTTGGAAAATTATTAGTCATACTTTTGACACCAAACTTTCCATTATTGCATTTTTGGACTAATAGTTTCTAAAATATTCATTTTAGTCCCCTAACTTTCAAAGTTACAACATTAGTCCCTTAACTTTCAAATGTTGCATTTTTCTATTCTAACTTCCAAAGTTAGCATTTTTCACCCAAATTAGTGGACTTTGAAGATTCATCCTTTTAATGTTAAGTTATTTTTGCATCAAACCACTTTTAATAGTCTTATATTCCATAAATAAGGCTACTAGTATGTGTGTTTAATGTATTTGTCCATCATATCCAAATTTTACCCATCTAAGTGAGTAGACTTTAATTTTGCAACTTCTACATTTATGACATCCCAACATATTCCATCTTATATTACACTTTAGATGATCATTTTATGATGATTAAAACTACTTTTTAACATATTCAAGTTTCTTTCACAAATCATATTCAAATCATCATCCTACATGGTGTATGTGTAGATTTTATATCTTTTAAGAAACACTACTTTATTATCATCAAATCCATGATCCATTTACATGTCTTTAATCATTCATTTTACTCATGTAAAATCTAGTAAAGCTTATGTTTCAAAACCACATTTCAACCCTTCATGTACAACTTGCTTCTAAGAACACATACATGAATATTAATAATCAAAACAAGGTTAAGAAGCTTACTACTAGCACAAGGCTAGGGAAGACAAAAACCTTGGATTTGAGAGGGGTTTAGTGTGTTCTTCCAAGTGGTTAAGCTCCAAGCTCTTGAAACACACAATGGGGTTTTGATGGATGGATGTTTAGGAGTAATTTGGAAGTGTTAAAATTTGTAAGAGATGTGTGTGTGGATGCTAGTAAACTTACGGCCACAAGGGAAAGCAAGAAAGGAAAAAGCTTGAATGTCCAAGTATCTAACACATGTTAATATATAATATCCTTCCAATATCTTTCCTAGATTATATGTGATCTTGCTAGAGATTTAGGAGATTTGTGTAGTACCAAATGGATCTTGAAAGATTGCACAAGAGGGTGTTTGGCCGTGAGATATGAGGGAGAGAGGGTGATTGCTTGTGAATCCTTGCCAAATATTTGTAATCTTTTATGTAATCAATATTAGATATATACAAGCATGTGTGTACTAGTGTAATAATGTGGTTTATCTTGTCTTGGATTATTATGGCCTTGGGCCGATTTTTTTTTCTTACAAAGAATGCACACTTGAGCATGCTTTTGTACTTGGTAATCTTGCATAATCTCTTGTCCATGCATGCTTAATATCCATAGGTTTGTAGGGTGTTTAGGCAAAAGAAAATAAAGAGAATTCTAAGGCCATTAGGCCGGCCCTTTGGTGGGTTTAGGTGGGGTCCACAACACCAAATATTTACCCATTATTTGTTAAGTTAAATCCCTCTTCGTTCAGGTGTCGTTCGGGTATTTTTCGGGTTTTAACCGCGCGTTATTCGGACATTAAAAATACCTTTGATAACCCTTAAACATAGTCTAATTTAAGCGTTGATTGGTTATTTAGGCTCTTGTCGGGTGAAATTATAAGTTATACGCGCACCGGGTGCGGTACGCGCACTTTATTCGTTACCGGGAGATTTGTATGGAAAGTTCTCACTTATGGTTTTGGAGTTCCAAAACTCATTATATTTTGTGAAAATACCCTTTATTTTATATCCTGGGTGTCCGGGATCCTTTTCGTTTATTTAATGTGTAGGATCGAATAACGCGTAATCCGACAATCACGGGGTTTATACTAGAGGTGCGGAATCCCTCTAATATGCTCTAATAACAGATACGATAATGAAACTATGACAAACGAGTAATCACAACACACACACGGGTCAAAAGATTATCGATTAATCACTAAAAACAGAGCTCGAGTGTTTACAGAGATCAAATCAGATCTTACAGACCATGGGAGGGTGTTTGGAGAGTGTGTGAGGCAAGAACTAATGATTAGGGCAATGATTGGGCCTATTTATACCTCCCGGGTACGAACAGCTCCATACATGCGATTAGGAGGCCCATATGAGGCGAGTAGGGCTAATCGCCAATACAACAAGCCCAATCGCGTGAACAGTTACACGATTAGGGCCCTAATCGTGTGTAACTAACTGCTAATCGCATGCAGCATCCCGAACCCTCCAAAACGCGTACAAACATCTCCAAACACCCCGAAACACCTCCAAACAACTAATATACTAGCCTAGGGACATCATGTACTAACATAATGTTTACCGGGTAATTGCCAACGTTCGTACCGGATAAGTCTACTCGCACATGATCCTATCATGTTTCGTTATTAAACGTATGCATTCCCATGCATTATTTGGAAATTGCTATTTCCTAAGGCCTTGATAAATAATCGACACATAATTGCAGTTAATTACGTTAATCATATATTAATTAATTAGTACGGAATTACCTTATTTTTGCCGGTTGTTACAGGTGATGCCAGAGTTGTGAAGAGATAGCAGCAAATGCGGTTGGTGAGGAGGAGCCAGATCCCAAAACCAGATGGTAGAGATCACCGCTGCTGTTGCACCGTCAGAGGGGGGCCTTGGTCGTGTAGTCCTTCACAAGAAAACCAAACGGGTCAAATTCCACAGACACAAAATTATCTGTAGTAAAGCGACACACAAAAACAAGGTTTTTAAGTAGTTAGGTGAATATAGGACATTTTTTAATGTAAAAGGTGGGAAATGTTTGGTAGGTATTTGGTGCCTATTCCTAAAACCGGAATGGTGTTGCCATTACCAACAATAATGTTCCAAGGAATGCAAGAATTAGAAAAGGAATGAAAATCACCTTGGTCGTGAGACATTGTAGATGATGCTCTAGTGTCCATGAAGAGAGTCGGGTCCAGTTGCTGTAAAGACATCGTATGCAAAGCGTGCTCTATATCAGTAGGAGTGTAAGCCGCATGCAATCCATGGGATGGTCTTGGGCCAAGGAGTCCTTGAGCTGAGGTACTGGATTTAGAAGAGGGTATCCTGGACTCGTGATACCATATTAGAATAGGAACCGTGTCCCTCTCCTTTGATTATCACCAATATTTATAAGTACACGTGATCCCTATATTTATGGATAGGGATAATTACAATGAATACAAATCTAATCATACTTAATTTACAATATAATCATACTTAATATATAATGCTATTAAAAATAATGAAAAAAATATATATGAGTTGAGCATGAGCTTGATAAACTTACTTACGAGCCGAACTCGAGCTTTAGAAACTAAGCTCGAATCATGTTGCGCACGAGCTAGAGCTTTCATAACTTAAACAAGCTCGAGCTCGATTCAGGTCGTTGGAAACCCTATGTGCAACGCTTACTCGTCATCTTCCTCAAAAACTGACCCCACACGTATCATTATGTGGGCTTCAAGTCTTCACGTAACAATATTAAGAAAGATTTGGTAAGAGCATTTTCTAGTTGTCACACTATACAGCGTTGGGTGGGATGGAAGCTGAGCACTAACAAACTGTTGTTGCTCCAAAAGACCCTCTAGCCAGGTTGTACTTGCTGCATGCGGCCCAAGTGGGCCGACAACTGCACAAGGAATTCTAAATTGGAGAAAGTTCTAAATTGATGTGTATACTGCCTTGCAGATTAAACCCATTCATCCACAACAAACTTGACTGCACTATAGACCCAATACAGTAGCAATTAATTTTGTTCATTTACCATAAGTTGAAAAAAACAATATAAAGAAAAGCTGAATACTGACCTTAGTGGTCAAGTAACGACTCGGAGCAACGGGACTCTTGTTGTTACGCGGTAATTGTCACACCCCGACTTTTCCCTCGTCGGTTGCGACGTTTGGTGCCTTTGCCAGCGCAGCGGAAAGTTGCATCTAAGACTCTTATTTCCTGAACGCCATTGTTAACCCTCTAGGATCCCCAATCCCAATATGCCGACTACTCCAACCGTGCCGTTACCAAAGTTTAAACCTGAAAGACATACTTAAAAAGTCAACATAAAGCTGGTGAGTTCATAAGTTTTGCATAAATAATTCCACAAGTTTTTATAAAAGAGTTTCCATAAGTCTGAAAAGATCATTCCCGTTAATACTATGTCATAAGAACGTTAGCTAGACGTTAAGTGTTTTTACTACTACGGTTGGGAACCCATTACTAAACATGAACCAATGATGAAACCAGCCCAGATGACTGGGCTACCGATGCCTCGGTAACCCGATAGGTAGAGACAATATGCACCCGCCCGGCCCCGCCGTCGAGTGGGGTTTGTGAGGCCCAATAGATCTATCCACATTTCCCTCGTTGTGCGTTCCAGCACATTCATGGTTTCCCCCTGGGACTTTCCATAAAAGCCGTATAGTAACATAAAGTGCCCATAGTATAACATGATCTTTAAATAGTTCGTACGAGGCATGTTTCTCCCCCGAAAGCAAAACAGTAAAAGTGGGGCTGTGAAACTCACGTGCCCATTTCATTTTCAAAAACTTGTTCGTTTGGAATTCCTCAGGTTTGCATAAAAGAAGCATGTCTTCCACCCCGAAAACATTTATAAAACAGTAAAAAGTGGGGTCATGAACTCACCTTAATTTCCATGCTAAACTAGCAAACAGGCCCGAAGCTTCGACCGACTTCCTCGTGCCCTATTACAACAAAGGACACCTTAAAGTCTAACACATATAAACCTAGCCTATTATCCAGCTAAAAGATAGTTTATCCAACTATCTAACTCGTGTGTAAAACTCGAGTACTAATATGCTTTAACTCGTCGAACCGATCGTGACTTATCATAGTTATGTGTTAACACACAACATAGCACTCAAGTTGCGCACTTGTCACTATTCGTGTGTACGCCACGTTGGACTCTATTATGAAACGTATAACTTATCCCGAGCCGTAGCTCGTCTTATAATTATATTTTAGGAAAATACTCTTTGATAAAAAAATATAAGTATAGTTATTTAAAACTGATCCATAACAAGTGTCGCTTCTTTTCCAAATCCGAACATATAAGTTATTCAAAACTTTGCTTGTTGTAAAAATAGTTCCCAAGTAAAATATATACATATTTTTAAACCCAAACAATAAACAATATTTAGATACCGAAAACCTTTCGAAAACTCGTCATACTTGACGTTCGGCGAAACTATATATATATATATGTTTTGAAAATATTGTCCGGAATTCACTTATTATTGTTAAACATGTCTTTTGTCAAAACGTCACTATTTTGCACAACTACACTTACCACGACACTTGGGGAACTTCATTTATAAAATATGCGACAAATTCTATTTTCGTTGCGCCGTGGATTTTATAAAAATTTGGGGAGAGTTTCCTCTGTTTTTGTACAAACCAGGCGACACAAGTCGCCTACAATTTTCCCAAAAATCAATATCCGATACAAGACTTTATACGTTTCGACAACTTTTCATATAAACTACTTATTTACACAAGACACGACAATATATATATATATTATAGTCCAACCAATTTAGTCCGATATCGATTTTATAAGTCACGCCTTTTTATATCCAATACCAATCGTCCGACTTAATATAGTTACCGATTATTATTATTATTCGGTTCGTTCGCGAGTCAAAACTATTTTAAGAATATCGATGTATTTATATACATATATAAATATCCACAACAAATATACAAATACGAATTAAAGTATACCGATTCGTACGCGCGTAACCCGAAGCCACCTCGAACTACGTGTAGACCGGAACCAAAGTTTGACCAGCTTTGACCGCGTGTTGACCGAGGCTTGACCATCCAGATCTGACCCGAACAAGACACATACCGAACCCGATCTCGTACCGAATCTGACCCAAACACCAAAACCACCAAACTTTGACCCGAACACAGATCTAACCCGAATGCAAACTCGAGGCCAGCTGTCGCGCGACTCGAACCCAACACCAAAACTGACCCATTCCTATTCTCGAGCCTAACCCACTGACCCGAGACCAAAACGAACACGGATCTGACCACCACCCAACACCGGCTCCACCACCAGTCAAACCACCACTTGAACCACCAACCACCTCAGCCGCTGCCCCTTCAACAACCACCACCAACCGGACCCCACTGAACTAGCACCGCCTCCCCGAGACCAAACCCATCAGAACCCAACTCATCAAACCCCAAAACAACCAGGACTGAATCAAGAACCCGAGACTATCAGCGCCGCCATCGGACCCAACCAAACCACCACAAAGCACCACAGCCCGGCCCCCCTTTCCGCCTGACAACCACTATCAGCTCCCACCTGACGAACCACCCTCGTCACCCGCTGCACCACAACGGCTCCACCTCTGCAACCATGGCCAGACAGCCACCCATCGCCTCACCGCTCGGCTTAAAAACCTTCACGAAACCTGGAACCACCCTGAACGACCACCACCCCTCCGTTTCTGGCCAAGAACCACGCGCCACCACCTCTGTCCCCCTTTATTTCAGCGCCGCCACCACCAACAATGGTGGTGGCCGGCCGTTTAGTTGTTCCAGAGAGAGAGGGAGACGAGAGAGTGAAAGAGAGGGAGTAGAGAGAGTTTTAGAGAGAGAGTAGAGAGAGAGGCAGATGTAGCAGCAGAAATGGGGAAGAAGAAAGAGGATTAGGAGCTTTTATAGGTAGGGTTTTTGGTAGGTAGGTTAATACCGCGTATCTAACCCGTTTTAAACGTAAACGTCTCGATTTATATTCTAGGCCCGCTAATTAATTATAAAAAGTAATCGGTTTTGTTCGAAATACAAAACCGGGCATAAATATAAATATTTTCGATGTCCGACGCGTGTTTTCAGAACACGCGTTTAAATCGCGTTAATTAAATCGATCGCAGTTTCGATCGTAAAAACAGTCAGTAAACTTCCGAAACTTAATAATTAAGAATATTTAAAATAATTATTAAATTTTTAATAATAAAAATCACGTCAATGTAGATCGGAAGTTGCCGGGTGTCACAGTAATAATCAATTAGATGACACACAATTGGGTTTGTTAGAGTTGAGGTGTAATTGGGGCAAAAGAATTGATATAAAAGACAAATATTAGAGATGGTAGACGACATTATGGATACGTAAATCATTAAAAAAATTTGAAAATTTAGAAATAGAAGACAACAAGATTTATCTAAAGTTTTAAAGAGGGAAAGTACTTACAGTCCACCAATCATGACCGTGTACGTTGTGGAAATCACAAGTTCTCCGTTGGTGTAACCATGTCTTATAAAACAGCTTTTGTACCACTAAAGAAGTGCACAACAACCAAACAATGTGAAGTAAGTTGCTCCTAATCCTAATCCTTTTGCAAATCCACTAATGTATTTAAGCGTTTGTGAAATTTTTAGTGTTGCAAAGTAGCCTTGTAATGCTCTTGACTCACCAACGTATGGCAAAACGGTTCGAATTTATAAAACAGTTATCCTTAAATTATGGGTGGAAGTTAACCAAATATGTAGGCGTGTTTTATATACATCCATGTAGTACTACCCTTTGTTTGCATCATCTTATCACTAATTACTGTGTACAGGGGGATGTTATACAGGCAAGCATCCACTCTTTGGATAAAGATTTCTTTGAAAAGAAACTGACCCTGTTCTCATGCTACCTACTTGACAATTATATATATACCGAGTCCCCTGCATCTGTTAGAGTCAATGCACATCTGGCTAGCATTCACCTTGGCACAAAAACATCAGTGACCCTAACACCTACTCCAGAGACATTCGCTTTGCACTACTTTAACTTCTGTCCTAACTGCCAATTAGCTTCTGGTGTCATCCTCGCGAGTTGGCAAGAAGAAATGATACTAACCAAACTTTGACATGAACCCAAAAAATATTGTCAAATACATGAATTTATACATGACATGCAAAGATACGTTGACCCATTTTAATATTTACTCGCCATATATCAAATGTACGCCAACATTTAACCTACTATGTTTTGGTCCATTTAACCTGTACTAATAACCAGATATACTTAAATCCATTTATTAATCTTTATACTTTGACCCGTTTAGCATTTATGAGAACCCACAGAAAGCATTTATGACCCGTTGCATTAATCAACTGATGTTTTTTTAAACCATTTAATAGTTACTCACCATATTCGCATGAACCGCAACATTTAGCCTACTATATTTTGAACTATTTTACCTGTTCTAACAACTTGATATACATAAACCCATCTAATAATCCCTATATTGTGACTCGTTTGGTATTTATGCAGAAGCAAGAGAAGGGATTGTATGTATATAACCAACACAGTTGACGCAGAGGGAAAAAATCAAGATCTGTTTTAAAAGAACTTAATTCTAATACGCAGATCCTAAACATCATCATACTGATTCAAACAGCTAATAAGTAACAACATACAGTCACGTGAATCAAATGATAGGGAAGAATAAAAAAACATTTTATCAAACACCTGTTAGGTGCATATAGTTCACATTTTGTTTCATCATCATTCAAATTCACTTATAACATCACAAAACGATTCCGTAAACATATATCATCATGACTATAGAGGTATATAACCAAACCAACACATTTGATGCAGAATTTAGCTAAGTGTATCACAAAAACAGTAATACAAGATCCATTTTAAAAAAAACAATATGCAATTCCTAGAAATCATTAAACTGATTCAAACAACAAATAACTAATAATATACAGTTATCTATAATCTATAATCTATATCTATAATATACATTATAAAGGAGGAATGATGTACAACAAGGTAATTTGCATTTTCGTACAACTTAACAAGCAACATGTACAACATATTCAAGCAAGAAATTTAAGGGTATTATGGGCATAATTGGGACAATTAAGACACCTAAGAGGGTAATATAGGCATTTCATCCACCTCCTCCTTTACAATATCAAAAGACTTTTACAATACTACCCTCCTTCTTCCATCCATACCCTTCAATTGTTTGCCTTCTTCCTTCATAAATATAGATCATTAACCTCTTGTCCCTTCAAGTTCTGTAACCCTAAGGATCAAATTGAATGAGATTGATTGAGAAATTCAAGTCCTCCTCTTATAACATTCAATTGAAGGCCTACATGAACTATCTTGCCTTAAAAAAATGCTTATGTAAGAACTATTACTTATTTTACTATTTGCATTTTCTCTGTTTATTGCACAAAGTTTGCAATGTTGTTTTTTTTATTTATGCACCTAGATTTGGACAAGCACATTGCAACGAACAATTTTGATTGCAAATCAAATTGTTGGATTTCCCAAGGTTAGTTTTACATGTCACATAAATTGCTTCTTTGATCACTTATCATTTGTAAAATTTGTGTACCTTCTTTACGTTATAGATACAATGGCGTGCACTTGATGAGATAAATGTTGGTGTATGTGACGGTATGACGTATGAAAAAATAAAGAAGAACATTCCTGAAGAATACGAGTATGTTAAATATGAAATATTCATTTTTTTTTATAATTTTATACCTTTCCATTCGATGGTTTTTTTTTAAAGGTCAAGGAAGAAAGACAAACTCAGATATCGATATCCTCGTGGAGAGTCGTATCTTGATGTGATACAAAGGTATTGAATTCAAATACAAGGAAAAATCTCTGTTGAAAATATATAAAGTAAATAATTAAAGTTTTGGTATTTTAAGCAACATCAAAAGTTTGCGGTTGTGTATATAATAGGTTGGAGCCGGTTATTATTGAGTTAGAACGACAACGCGCGTCGGTTATTATTGAGCCGGTTATTCCATCATTGCCCTTTAACCATACCTATCTCTTTCAATTCCCTCATTTACTTATTTATTACTACTCAGACAACTCAAAGGTTCTTGCAATTGCAATTGAAGCATTTGTCAGTTACCCACTCATCATATTCCTGAAGGTGTGCCACCGTATTAAGAGATCCTCCTTCCAATTTCTTACCCTCATAACAAATCAGCCATATTACAGGTAATTGTTTTCTCAAGTTATTGGTAATTTTTCATGCTTTGTGGTTATTTTAGGCTTTGTATTGTTTGTTTTTAGTTTATTTGTGGTTCCAAATTCGTGGTATTTATATGATGATGAAAGAAACCCCACTGACCTACATAGAATTCAACGGCCAGTTTTGAAGTTCTTGTAGGTTAGTTTTTCTTTTAATCAACTATCCGTTTTCCAAATTCGTGTTGATATTGTTTTATTTTTATACTTTTAAAACTATTCATGTATATTTTTATTACTTGTAATTGATTATAAGATTGTTCTGTGATGATGATGTGGTACAGGGTTAGTTTCTATAATTTATATAGTTTATAATATTAACCAATTACTTAGTTTTTCTTAACTTTAGTATTTGTTTCTACATGTTGAAACTATAAAAATTTCAATCTTGATACATAAATCATAATAGGCAACTAATTTCGTTTATTCATTCCACTTAAAATTTTTCATTCGTATGCATGCTTAAGTTGTAGTTTTTTGTAATTTGTAGTTGCTTGGTTGTTGGATTGATCCTTTTTAGTAACAATGTGAAAAACTTTTATGATTGAACCATATTTTTCTAAACTCAGTGGAAAGTAGATGGTGTAAAAAACCATTTAACACTACATTGAACTAGAAGCATGTTGAGCCTTAGCTATTTCCGTCATAACAGCACTCACATTTGCAGCCTGCTCGATACACCCAACCTTATGCAGTTAATCTGTATGTACAACACAAGTATTAGGATACACATGACATCAAATAATTTGGTGCGACTCCCCTTAAATATCTCATGCTTTTTTTTTGTATATGCAGATGTTCTTTTATGGATTAGTAAGTGGCATGCTTTGCATCTCCATTGAGCTTTCTGGCACATTGGGTTATTTAGCTCATGAGTATCTTTTAGATGGTATGACCAAGTAATCTTGAACTACTTAAATTTTACACAAAACTGATTTATGTTAAGACACTTTTTATTAAATTGTTTTTTTTTTTTAATTTGATGGTATGTTTTCCTTGTACAGTTCATGCTGATGCTGCTATCGAAAAGTTTTTTAATTTTACGACAACAAGCCCATAAGCTACAATTACTTAGATATTCGTGTAACTTGGTAGAGCAAGTCTTCGTCACATGAACTTTATACATACATCTAAAAAGAACTAAGAGTTATCACAAGTGGAAAATGTATTATATAGCCATATGACATTAAAGTAATCAGCACAAGGAATTGCAATTGCAATTGAAGCATTTGTCAGTTACCCATGGGTCACCAAGTACGAGGCACCTAAGGCGTCTTAGATGAGGCTTCTCGTATTGGCATATAGATATCACATGTAGAAGAGAATATCTATATTTTGTGTATACATTGAAGTTAAAAATAAGGCATTAATGTTAGAAACTTCTTTCACATTGAATGTTAGAAGTAAATGTGTGTTAATTAGTTATCATTTGAATGGTTTAATAGTTATGGGGTTTTACTTTACTATATTTAAAGTTGAAGTTATGTGTTATATAATTATGAAAATGATAATTGATTGTCATAATCATTAGTTTGTAACTGATTCAACATTTAATATTCTTCAATTATCTTGTTCTTCATCATCTTAATGGTAATAGCTTAGGAAAGACATCATCTGTTTGTATAAAAGTAAAAGGAAAAAAAAAAGGAATAACTAATAGAATTTGCTGTACAAGAATGGGGAAAATAGAATAATAATCAATAAATCTATATTTGAGATCTGTCAACACATTTGTATATGTCAAGTTTTAATATTTAGGTTGTAATTATTTACAAAGAAGCTGGTTGACGACTCCACTGACCATCAAGGCTATAACCTGATGTGAGTATTTTTCATGAATTGCGTCTTGGTTTAATGAGCCATCTTTACTATATGTCAAAACCGATCGGGTTGGCCATTGCAAATTCTCGCCCCACAATGCTTTAATTTTTTTTTTTGTAAGGTTTTATTTGGATCCCGCGGCAACGCACGGGTAAACCCACTAGTGTAAATCAATGAAACACCTGGTAGGCATAAAATTATACACTGTCACATTTTGTTTCAACATCTATTCAAGTGCACTTATGACATCCGAAAACGATTACCTAAGTAGAAATTATGATGACTGTAACAAACACACATGATCCAGAATTCAAGTAAGCATATCGCAAGAATAGTAATTCAAACAACTAATCAACAGGGATTGCATGACAATCGGCCTAATTAAATGTACACAGCTCAAATTAACCAAATTTTCTAACTTTTGTTCTTATTGAGCTGGAATTGACGAATACGGTGTACCTGGTGCTGGGAATAGTATTTGCTTTGGTGCCAAATCAAGGTAGCCAACAATAAGCTAATCGTAATCCTATCACATCAAGGTAAGCCTAAAAGTAAGGGGATTATAATCATACCAACACAGTCCCACCACAAACAAATACACAAAGCATCCAATGTCATGGTGATTTTAATCATGTCAACAACAACAATAACAATGGCTACTATTACCATTCCAATTATGGTCTTCATATTGTCAAACGACTATGCGTATGGTACTATATGAAGAAGAGGTGTTTAGTTGCTGTGGCTCGAACATCACTACTGTAATGGGCATGAAAACTGTAGGAGACGATGAGGATGAAGAAGATTAACAGTGACGGTTTGATTTATGAAAAGAAATAACAGAATGCATATGTCAACACAAAATACGCAATTTCAACATCGTCATATATGTCAACACAAATGAAAAGCAAGCACGAAGACAAAGCACGCTTATCAAAGGCAGAAAATAACAAAACCGCCTGCATAAAAGACACAGACATTAGTAGCGCAGCAGAAAACAAAAGTAACATAACCCAAAGTTGAGGAAGACATTTTCGATTACACAATATCCAGATAGCCAAACGACTAAAAATCAAATTTTACGCTACCATATAATGTATATGACATCACAAAAAGACTACATAAACATAAATCATCATGACTGTACCTTTAATGTATAACCAACACATTTGATGTAGAATTCAGCAGGGTACGTATATCACAAAACAGTAATTCAAGATCCATTTTAAAAAAACAATATGCAATTCCTAGACGTCATCAAACTGATTCAAGCAAAAAATAGCTAACAGTATACAGTTATGTGAATCAATGAAACACCTGGTTGGCATAAAATTAGTGCACTTATGACATCAGAAAACAATTACCTCATGATGACTGTAATTGTACACAACCAACACAATTGAGGCAGAATTCAGGTAAGCATATCACCAAAATAATAAATAAAGATCCATTTGAAGAAAAAAAAAATGATCATCAAACTGATTCAAACAACTAATAATATACAGCTAATCATTCAAATAGTAGGCTAATTTCGAAAGCATTTCACCAAACACCTGGTAGGCATACCACTGTTACACTGCATATAGCTCACAGCTTGTGTTGTGTTTCCTTGTTCATTACAAGTACTAACAATACCCAACATCATTTTAAGAAAGCATTGGTAAAAAAAAAAACACGGCTGAACAAAGATAAGAACCAAAAATAACGTCTCAGTCACATATGTAATATATCCCAAACAAAATTACTTTTATAAGCCCACAAATAAAGAACGGTTATAAAAAAAAATAGAACCAACAGCCCACTGATATTGATTTACCTGGAAATGGCCAAAATTATACAATAAAAAAATAGAATCTGTCAATAAAGTTTTTCACCCACTTGCGTACAAAAGTAGAGTCTTCCTGTTGACAAAATTAGATTGTAAATAATAACTAAATAAAAGTTGATACAACATATTACATACACCAATTCAATTCATAAACAATACAAACCCAACTAGTCAAAAGATTTGACTCGACACACACACACACATAACAAAATTACAATTAATAAACAATACAAACCACACTTAAAGCAAAGTCAGTTGACAAATTTATAAGCACACTCATGATGAAATGCAAAGGCACACCCCTCCAAGCACTTAAAGATCATCCTGTACTGCAATACATAACGACACTTAATGCACTTGCCATCAGTCTTAAGCCCTTGAACAAAGGCCAAGCGGTGTGGGTGAGCTTTGATCTCAAGCGTTCCTCCAAATTTGACATTGAGAAACTTATAGACGCATTTCCAATTATCGGCATATGTATGTTGCTCACATTGAAGTATTAAGGGCGCACAAGCAGCATGCATTGATTGGGCACATGTAGAGCAATGATAGAACCACTGCCAAGGGGTAAATTCATCCTCACATATTTCACAAAAGTATTTGTCAATATGGTTCTCTGCTGGTTCGTATCTTAGGGTCAAAGGGTGTTTATCAATCTTATGCTTTATTATTCTAGGTAATAACAGAGCACACTCTACATGAATGTAGAAATCACAAGAGGGACAGTGAAATACCAGATTCCTGAAGTATGTGCCATCTTCGCATGCTTTGCAAGCCTTATATAATCGTCCTTGTGAAGGTTTTACTATCGATAGGAGATGATTTGGATGTGAGTCATGTGTGAATTCTTTAGGTATGAATGCACAATTGATATCAACATAATAACCACATATTGTGCATCCATATGAGAAACCATTGGATGGTAACTCGCAAACATCACACTTGAAGACACCAAAGAACTTACCAGGTATTTTAGGCAGAAGAACAAGAGTATGCTCAGGATGGCCAACGTAATCTTGTACTTCAGGTGGTAGTTTGGCGCACCACTCATGAAGAACGAAACAACATTGTTCATCACCATCTTGGCAACACGTGTAAAACGGTATTGACATGATTGGTTTCACGCATCCATCACATAACAGTTGAGTTCTTTTCATGGGGTCGTGTAGAGAAACACTACGTGATGTTTGCTTGTCGAAAAGTCTGAGTGGGTGTTGATGGCTATTACGGATAATCATCTCACCATCACGTTGTTTGGAGTTAGCAATCAACCCATGTTGATTAGACATATAACACTTCACAAGGTTGTCGCCTTCATCTTGAAATGGACAATGGAGCAGATTTGGATGCTCATCTTCCTTAAAATTTTTGGAATTTTTGCCAAGACCTGGTGAAGAATGATATGATTGGAATTAGACTAAGACAAACAAAAAGAATAATAAAAAAAGAAGAAGAGAATGCTCACTTGTAGTTGTGAAGATAGACATAAATGGCTCTCTTTTTGAAGTCGCACAATCAACATGCACGTAGTATCGGCATTTGTCGCATTTGTAAATCCATAAATGAGCGTAGAACTTGTTACCACAAACCCTACAACCAGGAAAATAACTTTCTCTTGTATCCGAATAGGGAAAGGAATAGGCAAGGGTAAGTAGATGTGAATGAGTGAAAGTCCCATCAGTATGATTTTGTATATGTAATTTGGCAGGCAGCAATGCACAGTCCAGGTTGATCCAAAATCTAGGACAAGTGGTACATTGAAAGAAGACCCCTTCATGTATATTACCACAAGCTACACAACTTGATACTATGGGCCTGCACATTCGCTCCAGTTGGTGAGGGTGACTAGGGTGGTTTATCTTCTGCTCCAATAAAGTAGCACAAATCATATCCATTCGAAAATCGCAGATAAAACAAACATACCGAGGGATACTACCCTTCTTCATAAGACTGCAGACAGGACAGTTAAACTCAAAACTAGATGAATTAAAGTCAAGAGTATGGCCAGGATGTAACAGGTGATTTTCTAAGGTACGTGGTAGCTCTGCACAGAACTTGTGCAATGAGTAGTCACAAGTCTTGCAGGAGTAGTAACACAAATGGAATGACCAGATTTGTTCCCTACAAAGGCTGCACTGACGATCTTCCTCCACAAATTCAACTTCATCTTCAACTTCATGCTCGTCCTCATCTTCATCATCGACATTTTCTTTTTTGTGAGTCGGCTGATGCAGATACACAAGGTTGAGCGGATGGCGGTGACAAAAGTGACGGAGTGTGTCCACAGCAACTACATAAATAAAATATATGTTTATGTTAGACTAAATTACTATTCGAATGTAACCAACTCATGATTTCAAGATCTACTAACCAATTGAACAAACTGAGATGAACAGAATAACATGAATTTTTACACAAATCGTGTATTATGTATCATATTAACCTATTTGGTGGTACCATCAATGATTAATCGGATTAGATATGTAAAACACAAAAAAAAAAAAAAAAGAACTTGATTATTGTTTGAGAAATCTGATGAAAACCGTCTGTTTTGTCGACCAATCTGATTATTGTCTCATATCTGATCCGTTTTTGTTTTTAGAAAACAATCAGACCCTAACCCAAATCAACAATCTGATCCGTTACCAAAGGCCCAATAAGTTTAATCATAAAATCTAAACTATTAAGCCCACTTAATGTTTGTTAATAAGGCCCAGAGTCTTGATTTTCATAGCGACAATCCCATTTTTTTTATAAATATAATTTATAAATAC
The DNA here is from genome assembly GCA_028751855.1 of Ambrosia trifida. Lineage (NCBI taxonomy): Eukaryota > Viridiplantae > Streptophyta > Magnoliopsida > Asterales > Asteraceae > Ambrosia > Ambrosia trifida. The sequence goes on from CM054122.1 coordinate 209,764,288, forward strand.
AAACCTGGTGTTAAAAAAGGCAGCATTCCCACATCTCCTAACTCGTTTATTTTTACTAACTTGTTTATTTTTTTTAACAAGGCCTACTTAATCAACAACTTAATCTCTAATTACGGCGATAACACTAAATTACCAACATTTAGTGGTAATATGTGAAAAAGACAACTATTGTTTTTTTTCCTGTAAATCTAGGCTATGCTCAAGATGTAATCTATATGGTTGTATTATATGGTTAAATTTCATAGGAAATTAGAACTCATGAGATTTGGGAATCGTAAAGGGACATCTACTTTGGTATGATACTTATTATAATATTTTGTGTTGATCCAGGTGAATCAATGTTAGTAGATGATATTTATTTCATTATCCAAAATCCACATAATACATGCATGTTGAACAACATTGAGTTGGTTTTTGGTATGTGTTTGTGATCAACTTCTAATAAAATTAGGTAATTTCAATCACCTAAAATTCTAGATAGAGACTCATTAATACTCACGAGAAATACACAAACCTGACCAAATACCCAATAACTATATTAGATACACTTTTAGATGTGTGTCACATATATAAAGAAAGATATCATACTTTATTTTTTAATACAAAATAATAACTAAAGCGCACTTCTCTCCATCATCCTATTTTTTATTCCTCAAATGACAACCAAAATTAAGCATATATAAAGAAAACGAGACATACCAATTGAAGAGTCCATTAAGGAGCAAGTTGAATACTAAATTGAAGACACGCTAATGCACAGTTAATTTTCTTCTCAGATTGATGAGAAAGTATAATACTACAAATGAAGGAGCAAGTTAAATACTAAATTGAAGACACACTAATGCACATTATATAGGAGAAGAGAGGAATATATTTTGGTTACACTTACAAGCAAGGAATTATCTTTTAAATAAGAAATCTCAATGATGCCTCCTAACCCCACATTGTGATTCCTTCCTTCCACAACATCCATGTATATATACACTTTTATTATATTTGATTCTTGGATTTAATTAATAAACAATTTCGAACTACTTGAACAAACTGTGATGAACACAAAAACGAATTTTGAGAAATCTGATGAAAACCACGACAGCCTTAATATTGCCAACCAATCTTAATATTGCCTCATATCCATTTGTTTTGTTTTTAGAAGGCAATCAGACCCAAATCAACAAGCTGATCCATTACCAAGGCACAAAAGTTTAACTATTTAATTTAAACCATTGAGCCCACTTGATGTTAATAAATCAGACCCAACGTCTTGGTTTTTATATCAACATCCCCATTTATAAATATGATTTCAAAAATTGACTCGTTTATTTTTTTTAATAAGGTCTACTTAGAGACTTCTATTTCGGGGCGAGACTAATTATAACATCTCTTGGTCTAGTGGTATGGTGTCCCCCTTACAAATGTAAGGTTGTGGGTTAAAATCCTTACAAATGCAAGGTGTGGTAGAATAAAGGTGTAATAAAAATTTGCCGTTCAAAAAAAATCATTTAATTCAAACCATCAACCCCACCTGATGTTAATTAATTAGACCCAAAGTCGATTGTTAAAAAGGCTGCACTTCCACATCTCCTAATCATTTATTTTTTAATAAGGTCTACTTAGTCAACAAATTAATCCAATACCACTAAAATTACCAACAATTAGTGATAGAAAAACACACCTATTATTTTTTTTTAGTAATTCTAAGCTATGCTCAATATGTGATCTATATTGTTGTATAAAATTTCATAGTAGATTGAAACGTATAAGATTTAGGAATAGTAAAGAGGCAACTATTTGGGTGTGAGACTAATTATAATATTGTGTGTTGGTTTAGGTGCATCAATGTTAGTAGGTGATATGCATTTCATTATCCAAAATCGACATAATATAAGCATGTTTAATAACATTGAGTTGGTTTTTGGTATGTGTTTGTGATCAAGTTCTAATAAAAGCTGGCAATTTAAGTCACCTAAAATTATAGATAAAGATTCATTAATACTCACGAAAACACACAAACCTTACGTGTAATGAGTAATCAGATACCCAACAACTATATTTGATACGCTTTTAGATGTGTGCACACATATATAAACAGAGATATCATAGTTTATTTTTTGATACAAAATTGATCAACGTATTATTTTATTCCTCAAATGAGCACTAAAAGTAAGAATGTATAAAGAAAAGGAGACATATCAATTGAAGAGTCCATTAAGTTAATGTCTTCTCAAATCGATGAGCAAGTTGAATACTAAATTGTAGACACACTAATGCATCATTATAAAGGAAAGAAGAGAGGAATATTTTTTGTTACACTTACAAGTAAGAAATAAATCATTTAATAAGAAATCTTAATCATTCCTTCAAGCCCCACATTTTGATTCCTTCCTTCCTCAACATGCATGCATATATACAATTTTATTATATTCTATAATTGGATTAAGTGGAAGGTAAATAACTTAATTAGTTGCAACTTCAACCCTTTAATTTTATTTTGCATCGATGTGTATAGGTGGGAAGGTGTATGTAATTCGAGTCGGTAGCACACTTTATTATGTGGTTCTTATAGTTTTTATTCTATTTTAAAATACTTGTTTAATGACCTGTGTACATGTTCTTTCATTGTTTATGTATGCAACACGAACATAGGCAACATGGTTGGGTATGGATTGGGCATGGCTAATTTCATACCCATACCAGATTGTAAAATCTTGTCTCATAGTTAACCTATTACCAGTCGAGTATCAGGTATAGGTATGAGGATTTTCATGTATATATATATATATATATTGTATTTTCCTTTATAATATAATGTCGTATAAATCTATATAATACTTTAATATATGGTTAATAGCATACATATCATCATCACCATAGTAATATTTAAAATAGGAATATATTTTGGTTACACTTACAAGCAAGGAATCATCTTTTCAATAAGAAATCTCAATTATGCATTCCAACCCCACATTGTGATTCCTTCCTTCCTCAACATGCATGCATATATACACTTTTATTATATTTCATTCTTGGATTGAATGGAAAGTAAATAAATTTACTTCAACCATTAATTTTAATTTACACCAATGTGTATAGGTAGGAGGGTGTATGTAATTCGCGTCAGTACTACACTATATTATGTGGTTCTTAAGGTTTTTATTTAAAAATATTTGTTTAATTACCGGTGTGTGTGTGTGTTCTTTCATTGTTGATGTATGCAACACGAACAAAGATGACAAGGAGGGGTATGGGTCGATTGTGGCTAATCCCAAACCCATACTCGGTTGTAAAATCTTGTATCATAGTGGACAACATAAAACACACAATGATATAACGCAAATTCTAAAAACTACAAGTTAAAATCCAAAAAAGCAAAGACCTAAAAACTAAGATTGTATGGCTCAATTAATACCACTGCCACTTGAAAGAGTTCAATCGGTGTTCGTTTGATACCCTTCCCACGACTTCCTATTTTTTTCATTGTACATTTGCTCGTAACCTTTAATCTCAACCCTTTGTAAATTTGTAACATGATTGGTTTATAATGGTAATTAACGTTAGAGATGTCTGTTTAAGTAATGTAACTAGTTTACTTTTTCTAGGTAGAAAAGAAAAAGAAAAATGACATCAATATATTAGATTCCGATTGGTGCAAGATTATATTAATCATTTGTCATTTTTAACTAATAAATACTACGTATTAGAAACTTTTTGTAGTAGAATAGATAAGCATACATAGTACTTAAGACAATGCGTAATGTGCATTATAGGAGCATGAATGAGCTTGATAACCAGGGCGTTAAAAGGGCATGAAGAGAGATGGACATTTCTAGTATAATGCCCAATGAGTAGAAAAATATGGAAAGTTATTATTGACAAGGTATTAAGGGGTGTTCACCATTACACATTTTTTGTAGGAGTGTTATGATCCTAACGGGGCGAAAAATGTCTCTTAGGTGGTATTAACCATTACGAGTGCTCTAAGTATTTTCTTAATAACTATACTATTCATATGATAATTATCATATAACAAGGTATAAGTTACACCAAACCAAAAACTAACTAATTGTTAAGATAAATCTAACATTATTTAGGTCAATGTTTATCGAAGATCATCTTATATTATGTTTAAATTGTTCAAATCAAAAGCCTACATTGACAAGTTTGTGAATATAAAAATACATCGTAATAGAGTTAAGTTTGTTCATAATTTAGTGATAACTAGTGAGACGAGAGTCGCACGTTGCAGCAGGCAGTGTGTGTTGCAGCGAGTGTTGCACTAACTATAGCAAAGAATATAGAAAACCAAAAACCATATTCATAATATAATGCAAATGTATTCGGTTCATTAGTTTTTTATTGAATAGTAGTTAGATAATAAAAGAAAAAAACACGGTTTTAAAATTATGAGAAGTTATTTAATTAATTTAATATTAAGTTAGATAGCTAGAAAAAAAAACAACAAAAAAGGCAAAAGAATAAAGAAAAATAATAGATAAAAGAAAGAAAAATAATAACAATATCTTGTCCATATATCGTTGCAAATGAGTTGACGAATGGTTTAGCATACCCAATGAAATTGTCAATTCCTTTTTCGTACTCAACGTCCAAACGCTCCAGTAGTTTAATCCAGCTTCCTTAGCATGTATATATACACTTTTATTATATTCCATTGTTGGATTTAACAGCTATATTAGATATGCTTTTAGATGTGTGTGCACATATATAAAGAGAGATATCATAGTTTTATTTTTTAATACAAAATTCGATCAACGTATTATTTTATTCCTCAAATGAGCACCAAAACTAAGCATATACAAAGAAAAACAGACATAGCAAATGAAGAGTCCATTAAGTTAATGTTCTTCTTAGATCGATGAGCAAGTTAAATACTAAATTGTAGACACACTAATGCACCATTACAAAAGGAAAGAAGAGATGAATATTTTTTGTTACACTTACAAGTAAGAAATAAATCATTTAATAAGAAATCTTAATCATTCCTTCAAGCCCCACATTTTGATTCCTTCCTTCCTCAACATGCATGCATATATACACTTTTATTATATTCTATAATTGGATTAAGTGGAAAGTAAATAACTTAATTAGTTGCAACTTCAACCCTTTAATTTTATTTTGCATCGATGTGTATAGGTGGGAAGGTGTATGTAATTCGAGTCAGTAGCACACTATATTATGTGGTTCTTATAGTTTTTATTTTATTTTAAAATACTTGTTTAATTACCTTTGTACATGTTCTTTCATTGTTTATGTATGCAACACGAACATAGGCAACATGGTTGGTATGGATTGGGCATGGCTAATTTCATACCCATACCAGATTGTAAAATCTTGTCTCATAGTTGACCTATTACCAGTCGAGTATCAGGTATAGGATTGAGGATTTTCATGTATATATATATATATATATTGTATTTTCCTTTATAATATAATGTTGTATAAATCTATATAATACATTAATATATGGTAAATACCATACATATCATCATCACCATAGTAATATTTAAAATAGGAATATATTTTGGTTACACTTACAAGCAAGGAATCATTTTTTCAATAAGAAATCTCAATTATGCCTTCCAACCCCACATTGTGATTCCTTCCTTCCACAACATGCATGCATATATACACTTTTATTATATTTCATTCTTGGATTGAATGGAAAGTAAATAAATTTATTTCAACCATTAATTTTAATTTACACCAATGTGTATAGGTAGGAGGGTGTGATCGATGTCGTTGGGCCAATCAAAAATAATAAAAATAAGTAATAAAGTGTAAGTGAGTCGTCTCCACAGGGAATTGGTGGAAAGTATAGTTTTGTCTAAATTAACTAATGCCTAATGATTTGTTGGATTGATTGAGAAAAAGTAAGAAAGCTAGGAACTTTGATTTTAAGTTGTAAACAATAATTAAAAGAAAGTAACCCCCTTCGGATCTCTAGTTTGACGATTCACCCAACTTGTTTTAATTAGTATGAATACCACATATAGATGGCCTTGTTAATTGATTGTAATTCAAGTGGTAATTAGACACGAGTTTTTAATAATAACCTATACAATCCAATTACCAAACCTATTGTGCCAAATACCCTCCCAATAATCAAACTGCTCAGGATGCAAGAAAACCGAATTCGAATGATCAAAAGATAAGCAATTGAAACACATATAATTTGTTTAAATGAATCAAACCACAAGTGTTCTTCAAAACATAAAGAACAATCTAAAAATACTAAAATGAATCAAGTTGAGTTTAACATACAAACAATCCACCCGGAGGTGGTCACAAAGAGGATTAGCCGCTCATCTTCATCATAAGATCTTCACTTGATGTATTGTTGGAGATTGAATGCATGATTTGATGATTAAGATGATGATTAGGAATAATTAATTGAGGGAAAAACACCTTGGGAATGATTAAAAGCAGCTAGGTTTAAGTGTTTTTTCGTTTGGGAGAATAATTATCTATTTATAGGGTTTAAACCATTAAATTCGTAACTTATGCTGGCAGGGGCGCAAGGTCAGAAGAGAGCAGCGCACCTTGCGCTGGTAACCTGCTCAGCTTGCGCTGGGGAGCACCAAATTTCCCAAACTTTCTGTGATGCGCCGGGATCAGAGCACGTGCGCTCAAAGGCATTTTACCTTGCGCTCCAACTCAGAATTTCTTCTTTTCTTCACACTTTCACTTGCGATTGCATCCATAAACTTCCAACCTCTTGTCTAGTTTCCAAAACCTTCATATTAAGCTCCAATTAACTTCATTAAGCCTCAAGTACCTGCAAATCCCAATCATTCTCAAAGTAACTATGTTTTATGATATAAATCACTTAAAAACACATAATTAAATACATCTTAACATTGTAAAACACCCTCTCATCACATCCCCACACTTACCTTTGATTGTCCCCAATCAAACCATCACAAAACACTACTCGCTTTGCTAACAAGCCACTTCCAATTCCCTTACCGTTACTAATCTTCAAGGCCCCGAATCATACCCATCCCATAGACTTACTCAATCGAGATTGACAGACTGACAAGCAAGTGTTGCACATTTTAAAATCAAGACTTGCCTAACTAAACCTAGCATGCTTATCATTATTCACATATACTACAAACCCCTCACAATGATCGCTCCTCTCGGTTTATTTTTGGACTAGCTTGTAATGTGCTAGTATAAATCGCTCAGAACTAAGAATGTAACCCTGTTATCATAGGTTCGTATGACAATCACACCGAAGCTGTAAACTATGCACACATCAAAAGTTCTTATGGGTTTTGGGCTTAGGGTAAAGGTAGGAATGATTTGGCTTAACAATTGGGTTAAAAACAAAGGTTTCAACACGCTTGAATGACTATCCTTATTCATACTACACAATAATACACTAAACAAACAACTTTGGGCATATTTGATCCATAACACATACTTCTTTTTTTTCTCATTTATATATATATTTTTTTCTTCTTTTTCACAACTTGAATATAACTCAAACACTTGAACAAAACACAAACACAATGGATGTCATCAATTTATTACACAAAGGTAAACAGGTCAATTTGGGTGATGTCATAAGTTTAATCAAATGAAAGGGTATAGGCTCAACATGGGCTACTAAGGGTAATTTTTGGATAAACTGGTCAACAAAACACAAACAAATGATTTCAACACAACAAAGGGATTCCTAAGTTGCCTTTCTCATCTATGTGCATGTTTTGCCTACAACTTTAGCATGTATCAAATCACACAAATTCTGCAACAAGGAAACATTTGGCATACTCTCAACAAATGAATATATATATATCAATATCTATCAATATAGTAGGCTCAAAATCTTACAAAGTAGGGATATAGGCTGCCTACATGTAGTATATGCAATTCCTAAAAGCATGTTACCCCTAGTTAGGCATATCTTTTCAGTTTCTATAAAAACGCTTGTCAGAAAAACTCTCATGAAACTTAAAGGGGTTACCATGATCAAGGGTATCATTTTTCATGCTCGGCAAAGGACTCGGTAGCAACTGAAAACGCGGCTTTTGTGCCTGATCAAGTGAAAAATATGATATCTTGCGAGAAATATTTTTTTCCGTTCATATTTTTCTTTCAAAAACCAAAATTTCAAAAATTTCTCAATTTTCTCACACATGTGTAAGTGTTCCCCCTAAATATCCTCGGGTCACCCATCCCCACACTTGGGATACATTGTCCCCAATGTATGGTGTTTTTGATGCCTTTCAATCCTTCATCCCTCAACATGGTCAATCTAATCACTACCAACCCAAGCAGACTAACACCCAAAAGTAACGAAATTCACATACTAAATGAACAAGATAAACCATTCCCTACATAAAAAAAATGTTTACACCACCAAATTTCATAAACATGCAACAACAAAAGAAGAGGTGGGAGCACATGGACCTGATTTTACGATTCTTTATGATATTCTTGAGTCCCTTTATGCGAACTTTCACTCCCCCATCAAACGCGCATCGACTCTGATGCAATGGTTATGAAACAAACAAAAACACATAAAACAAATAAAATAAAATAAAACACATACCTCGGGCTGCCTCCCGAGAGCGCTAAGTTTATGAGTCTTCAGCCGGACTTCATACTTACTATATCTCTCATGGTGGTCGAACGGGATGCTCGCCTCACTCGGCTTCAAAAAACATTCTCTGATTATACTCCAGTGGGTCATGAATTATATTCCACCTTGAATCATCCGCTACTAAGTTGGTGTTTCCTTGTTCTAACTCAGGCGGTTTCTTAACCTTCTTTTTCTTCCGAGCCTTCCCACCAGTGTCTCCCATCCTGTCAACCATAAGACACTCCTCCTCTGCATTTGGGCCAGTTAAACTTGAAAACACGTTAAAACTCAAATTTTTATCCCCAAATCTCATACTTACCATTCCATCAGCACAATTGATTACTGCATGAGCTGTTGCTAAAAATGGTCTACCGAGTATAATCGTGTGTGGTGTGACTTTAACATTTTTCTCACAATCCAGTACCAAGAAATCAACCGGATAGTAGCAATCTCCCACCTTAACTATGACATCAGTCAACATTCCCCTCGGACTTATGGGTTTTTGATTAGCCAACACCACAATGGTGCCAACTTCTTGTAAATGACCAAATTCATATTGGTGATACATACTTCCCAAAAGAATGCTAACACAAGCTCCAAGATCTAGAAGTGCCCGGTCAACTTTAAGTTCCCCAATTTGTATTGAAATAAGGGGCACTCCTGGATCTTGGCATTTGGGTGGAAAAGTGCCAGACAAAGTGGCACGCACATGTGTAGGTAAATCAAACTGTTTTGGCAGCTTGTTGTACTGATTCTGGGTACTCAACTCTTTTAAGTTTTTAGCATGAGCAGGAATTTCTTGAATGGTATTAAGTAAGGGTAAATTGATTTTTACCTGTTTAAAATTTTCCCACCTCTCATCCTTTTGTGGGTCATTTTTATTTAAAACCACTCTTTTAGCTGGGTCCATTGAAGCCAAAGGAAAGGGTGCAGATTTGAGTTTCTCACCCTTGTCCTTGGCCTCATTAGAACTTTCACTGAAAAACTTTTCACAAAACATTTTTTTTCAAATTTTTAACTTTAAAGTTTGATTGTGAAAGTGTTTCCTGCTCATACTCAGAATTGGAAAGAAGACTAACCGCATTAATGTGTACATTCCTTGTAGTTGATGACTGATGTGCTGGATTCACCGTGGTGGTGCTCGGTAGCTTACCTGGATCTTTACGGATAGCGGACAACTCTTCAGCAATTTGACCAACTTGCTTTGCCAATTCCTTGTACTGTTTGTCTCAAATCTCATTGTCCTTCCGAATCTCCTTCATGCAATCTCCTGTCGACTTCATGAACTCTCCTGTTGATTTCATAAACTCAGTCAACATTTCTTTCACTGATCCATCTTGCCCTGAAGATCCACCCTGCTGATTGCCTTGACTTCGCCAGTTGCCTTGAGAACTCCCTTGGTTATTGTCTTGCTGATAACTTCTTTGATTGTTGTAGTACCCTTGGTTTGAATATCCTTTCTAATTGTTTCGGTTGGGTACCTGTGATGGAGGATTCAACTGGTTAGAAGTATTATTGTAACTAAAATTAGGGTGATTTCGCAAACCTGAGTGATATGAATTCGAATTCATATCATATTGTTTATGTTGTTCACCCAGTTGATTCAGTTGCTCATTTCTCCCCTTCTGTGTAGGACAATTTGCGTCCACATGTCCCCAATCATCCCAAATCGAGCACACTGCAAAAGAACTCGCTGCTTTTGCTCCTTCACCCTTTCCTGTGCCTTTACCTGCTGTCAGTTGTGCAATCTGTCGCTCTAAACTTGCAATCCTCTTCTCAGACTCATAATCAATTCCCCTTGCTGCACCTGTTCGGCTTCTCCTACTAGCACGAGCATGTCTCTTTGATGTCACTGCCAACCTCTCCATATACTCCCAATCCACATCCTCATGATTAGTAAAAAAGGTACCATTACTGTTGGCATTTAAATCCCTAACATCTTCAGGTAGTAAACCGTCATAGAATGACTTGGTCAGCTCCCACATAGGTATATCATGGTGTGGGCATTTCCTTAGCAACTCCTTGAACCTGGTGAAAGCTTCATGAAATGGTTCACCCAACTGTTGTTGGAAGGTTCTAATGGCCTCCCGAGCCTCAGTGGTACGAGTCATGGTGTAGTATTCTTCCAAGAATGGTTGTTGAAGCTCCTGCCATGTGAAGATACTACCAGCTAGCAGTGAATGGTTGACGTGCTTGTCGTGGTACACGTTAAATTTCCCAATTACAACTAATGAGTAGTGGCAAGAAGGTATCGAACACAGGGAGTTTGTGGAAAATGTGTTAGTTCTAGCCTTGTTAATTAACTACAATTAAACTACTTGAATAAAACGTAAATGATTATGATTTGTGATTGTTTTGGTTTAAACTAAAATAACAACTAATTATCAATTCAAACTTAGAAGTGTTTCTTCAATTTAGGAGATAATGACCATTCAAGGATCCGGTTTCTCTAACACATGCGTGGGTTTCAACTAGGAAGAGTTACATAGACATAACTCATGTGAAAACAATAGTTGTGGTAAAAGGGAACAAAGTACTCGGGTTATATTAACGCGAGGTTGTTTCCCGATGACCAATTAATCAATTACCAACCCCAATCCTTCCCGTGATATCTCGGTTGTTAGCAACACCAAGAACGAACGATAAAGACTAAAGATTGATGAAATAATCAACACACTACAATCAATTGTTCAAACATCATAATAATCAAGCAAGAGTACTAAATTATCATCCTAGAAATGTAAGAAAAACACACACAAAAGTTGTAGAGAAACCTTCACCGTGAATGATCACCAATTGTTTAGCCTAACATAGCTTGGTGAATCATTATCATCTTCAAGCAATTGTTCATGAGGATTACAAGCATCAAAACAATGATTAGATAATGTTTCCAATACTTGGTTTCAGCCAAAATTCGCCCAACAACTGATATGAAACGTCCCAATGAGAAGTGATAATCAAGAGACACCATAAAGTGCTCTTTAAATAAAGGAGTTACAAAAATGTGCAGTGTCCACCGTACCCCTACGGCTGGGCCGTAGGGGAACGGTCACTTGTGGAAGCTGACGGCCGCCCAAATACCTCAGGCCCACCGTACCCCTACGGTTGGGCCGTAGGGGAACGGCCATATGTGAAAACTGACGGCCTGATGAGCCTGTTATACGGTGAAAAATGTGCCCATAGGCCACCGTAGGGGAACGGCCAGGCCGTAGGCCTACGGTGGACCTGTTGCAAAATTGATTTTTTTTCTTCTTTCTTTCCACCTTGTTCCAATGCTTCCGATCCGTTCCGAAAGCCCGTTTTTCGCCGTTTTTAACTCCTTTATCATCTGCAACCATAATAACCGTAGTTACCCAATTCCAAGCAATAACATGGATAAATGTGGATTAAATAAACATTTTAACATAATTAAAGGGTGTTCGTTGAACCACCCGTCACATCCCCACACTTACCCATTGCTTGTCCCAAGCAATCTACCAAAATCACTTTTACGCAAAACGACCATTTTTAAATCAAGCATTAACGTGCAATCCATATACTAACCCGTCCTTAACACCCGAATCAACACACCCCTCACAGTTTCTCTCCTCTCGGTGACAACTGAAAACTAGCAATTAGGAGCTAGGCACACAAAAAGCAAATAAATGAGTGCGCAACCATAAGCTTGTACCTGAATCAACCCTCCTCTTATACACTAAACATAAGTGCAAATCAAAGGGGCTTGTCGGGTTGTAATGCGGCTAAGTGTAAAGGTAGGGAATGGGGTATATTTTTAGTAGCGCATAACTTTACCCGGTCTTTTATTACACAACGACACACACATAACTAACACACGCAAACGCAAATACGAACACAACTATAAATATCACATATAAACTTCCCTCTTTTTTTTTTCTTTTCTTTTCTTTTTCTTCCTCTCTTTTTTTTTTTTTTTTTTTTTTTGCTTTTTTTTTTCTTTTTTTTTCTCTCTTTTGCTTTTTTTTTTCTTTTTTTTTTTCTTCATTTTTCTCAAATTTTTTTCAATACATCAAGAAACACTAATACATACACATACGAATCACACTCAACTAAAACTTCAACTTGTAATACTAAAATAACACACTAACACTCTATTTAAACACACAAGACCGGGTCAAGTTGGGTATTTATTTAGGGAACTAGCTAAAGGGCTAACAATCGATAGGCTTTTAGGCTCAAAAATGGGCAACTAAATGTCCAAACCCCCGCCCCTCTCGCTACCAAGCTCATATATATAATGCATGAGGTCCAACCCCCCAATTCCCACACTCTCACTCAACATAACAAGGCTACCTAGTGCCCTAATCATTTCTACACTTATGCTCACACAAAGATTCAAGTCGCATTCAAGCACAAGTTCTAGTGCACCCCCACCCATTGCCACTCTCACAAAGAAAGATATATCTATATATATTGTTCTATAACTTGTGGCTCAAATCTCACCAAGAATAAAAATGGGTTAAGGGTTGCCGGTGTGCCTCTCGAGGTTAGTTCAAGGTGTTCCAATTCTCACAACGCTACGCTTGATTTTTTTCAAAAATTTTTAAATTCTTCAAAATTTTCCCCCATCCCCACACTTGGGATACATTGTCCCCAATGTGCGGTTTTTGGAAGGAAACACTCGTACACTCAAACCACAAATTTCTTTTTGTATTTTTTCATTTTTTCATTTTTTTTTCATTTTTTTTTTTTTTTTGTAAACAACACACCTCCTACTACCACAACCCGAAGCAATCATCATCAATCTTAACACCACCCAACCACCCATTTCCCGAAACATAAAGAAATCAAACAAAACAAAATATACACTATGTACAAAGGAAAAAAACACGACCTGGTCAATAGTAGCGGGGTTGAGGTGGCCCGAACACAGAGGTCATCAGATCATTCCACTCACCAAACCCAAATGCGCCACTGCTGCTTCCACCTTGTTCCGATGCTTGTGGCTGTTGTTGTTGCGGGTCGACCCATTGGGAATGATGAAGTGGTGGCGTCGGATATGATACACTCCCATCGTATGGTGGTAAAGACCCGTAATCCACCGGTTGTGGATTTGCAACTACGGGTCTTCCCGCATGCCAGTCGTCATTCATCCTCCTGTTTTGGTCATCAACATACCTATGATTAATTTCCACCTCTTGGGAATAGGCGTGTGCCCTATTCCACATCTCTTGCCGCTCAAACCCTTGCCTCATAGATCTCTCCATAGATGCGCTCATCATAGTTTGGTGGTCGAATAATGTGCGCTCTGATCCCGACCACGTCTCAAAGATTGATGTAGGTGGCCGCTGACTCTCAATAACAGACTGCATTGACCCCGCAAAAGCCCATCCATCCGCATACTCCCTCGTAGAAAAATCATAGAAACTTCCACCATGCGCTCCACTACAACTCCCCTGTCCAACATTTAACTGTCCTTCAAATGGGTTATCTTCCTCATCCTCATCATCACTCGGTGGTCTTTCATCCCCACTCTCGGGTTCATCCTCCTCGCCGGGCAAAAGTGCCCGCGCATCCTTCTTTAACACCCTCCATTTTTGACCACCATTCTTCAATTTGTGGTACCTTTCAGATACAGAGTACTCCCAAGCAGACCCCATTATAGCTAAATCAACCGGCTTGAATTTCTTTCGTTTCCTCCCTTGATCCTCTTCAGTGATTGCACCTTGTTGTTTCAATAGCCCAGTGATTATTCGACAATATGGAATAATTGTCCTTTCCTTTGAATTTCTACATATCCATACGTGATTCATAACCAAATACCGGAAAGAGAATTTCGGGCTTCCATTCGTCAAAGCATATAAAATGGGGACCTCGGGAAAACGAACTTCTGTCTTGTCAGCACGTCTCGGTAGCACATTCAGAGTGAGAAAATTCAGCAACAATCTAGGCTCTAACTTCAAATTTCGTCGATATAAAGTACCAGTATAAGTGCCCGGCAAGAACAAAGCTTCCAACATAAGCATCCACCGTGGATGTTTTTCTGGACTGATCAGCAAGTCATTGATATGCGGGTTCTTATACTCTTTTGCCGGTAAACTATCGAACTTAGCGAGCCTCCGTAATGTCTCGTAAGACATCTCCACTTCTACTCCGTTCACCTCACCAATTAACTTCATTTTGGATGCTGAATCGTATCTCGGACATCGTAAGGTAGCCATCCATTCTTCTATCTCATCCAAAAATACCCGCTTTTCTTCTCCATCATAGCAGTGGAGCGCAGCTTCCCATCCTAGTGCCTTAAACCTGTCAAACACACCAAAACACTCAAAATCTTTTCGGCTCACCTCCCTTTCATAGATGAAGGCCCCTCCTCTATCTTGCAAATTCTTCAGCTGGTCATGAAACAGGGTGGGTTGCCAAATCCTTGGTTTATCACTCAACGGTCCCGACTTCCATTCCGGCTTATCAGCCGGGTCTAGCCTTGGAGCCTCCAGAACTTGAGGTGCTTGAGGTGCTTGTTCCATCTCCTCATCAGATCCATTGTTTGGAGGAACATACTTTCGCCTTTTATATTGTTGAGCGGGTTGTTTCCCCTTATCCTTTGCAGCCGACGAACTTGACCCCGCGGCTTCTCCCGTACGTGCCATTTCCTATACAATGTACAACAAGCAAACACAAAGACAACACACCAAACAAATCAAAACTAATCAGTAAAAATAACCAAAAACATCCCCACACTTGCTTGTTACTATGGTAGTAGATATTTGTGAACAAAAATATCATCTTTGGTTTGACGAAAATTGGGCATGACGCCTCTACAATCTTAACATTACCAAAGGTTCACAAAATACATCTCAAAATTACTTCTACTACCATATTATTATCAAATAAACTATCTACATCCTATAACATTAACAAGCAAGTGGGTCAAAACTAAGCCAAAAACATAAACCTAAAAATCTAACAATGTAGCATAAAAAATAAAAAATAAGAAGCATACCTTAGATTAGAAGATGCAAGAACACAAGAAAATAAGAAAAATCCCCAATTTTTGCGATTTTAGGGTTTTGATTCGAACCCAAAATCGTGTTTTTCTTGCAATATACCTCCCACAATCGGATTCCTTATGAAATTTAAGCCAAGATAGACCCAAAAATCATGTGATTTGGTTAAGTATTGAGGGTTTAATGGATGAATTAAGGTTAAGAAGGTGTGGGTGTTCTTGGGAGATTTTGAAGAAGAAGAAGAAGAAAAAGTGAAAGAAGAATGGCAAGGAAAATGAAAAGGGGCCGGTTTTATTGCTTCACGTGTAAATTTTTTTTTTTTTTTTTTTTTTTTTTTTTTTTTTTTTTTTTATAAAAGCGCTGCTGTTGCCAGATCCCACCGTAGGGGAACGGTAGGGGCGTACCCCTACGGTAGCCCAAATACTCCCTTTATAAGCCGTATGGCAGAGCCAAAGGGCCGTTGGTTTTTGATCATGACCGTTCCCCTACGGCCGGGCCGTAGGGGTACGGTAGTCCTGGGCCTAAATTTTTTTTTTTTTTTTTTTTTTTTTTTTTTTTTTAAGCATAATTTACAAGCATGGAAATTACCCTACCCCCTCGAAAATCTCGTGTTGTCCTCAACACAGTGCTAGGACCGTTTCGCGACCATAACGTCCCCACACTTGTTTCGAACACGGGCTTCGATCAAAAACAATGATATGCAATAAAATAAAATAAAATAAAGTAAAAATCTACTATTTACACTACCAAACCTGGGCCTCTTGATCACGTCTCCTCAACCGGGCTTAGAATGTAACCCGATTTATCCATCTCCAAGTAGTTGATATCGTTGCCCTCCAAATACGGTTTCAAGCGGTGTCCGTTCACCGTTTGTTGCCTACCAGTATTCTCATCCAAGATTTCAACATCACCATACTCACCAACCCGGCAAACTATATAAGGACCCATCCATTTGCTTTTCAACTTCCCACCGAACATCTTGAGTCTTGAGTTGTACAACCAAACCTTTTGACCCACTTCAAAGGTTTTCTTTCTCAACTTGGCATCGTGCACTTTCTTGAGTTTATCTTTATAGGCCGATGCACATTCGTATGCCTCATCTCGAATTTCCTCAATCTCACTCAGTTGTAATTTCCTCGTTTTGCCCGCCTCATTATAATCCGCATTCACCGTCGTTACTGCCCAATGCGCTCGATGCGTTAACTCCATCGGTAAATGACAACCCTTTCCATATACCATCCGATAAGGCGTTGTACCAATGGGAGTTTTGTAGGCCGTTCGGTACGCCCACAAAGCATCATCCAATTTCCCCGACCAATCCTTTCTATCAACTCTTACCGTCTTCATTAGAATCTCCTTTATTTGACGGTTGGACACTTCGACTTGTCCACTTGTTTGTGGATGGTACGGTGTAGCAATCCGGTGGTTCACACCATATCTCTTCAATAGCTTCCCGAAATTAAAATTCTTGAAATGTGAACCACCATCGCTTATAATCACTCTAGGCACACCAAACCGGGCAAAAATATTGGATTGAACAAATTTACAAACAACCGAATGGTCATTTGTTCTTGTGGCAATTGCTTCAATCCACTTGGAGACATAATCCACCGCTACTAAAATATACAAAAACCCGTTTGAATTAGGAAACGGCCCCATAAAGTCGATGCCCCAAACATCAAATATTTCTACAACCAAAATTGGTTGCATTGGCATCTCATCTCTCTTTGATATACTCCCCAACCTTTGACAATTTAAGCAATTTCGGGCGAACTGACAAGCATCCTTAAAGATTGTAGGCCAATAAAACCCACATGAAAGCACCCGGTAGCCAGTTTTATGCCCACTAAAATGCCCACCACACGCGGAAGAATGAGCATGTGTCAAAATTTCTTTAACTTCCGCCTCGGGGACACATCTTCGAATCACTTGGTCGGGTCCAATCTTGAAAAGATCCGGCTCATCCCAAATATATTGTTTCACTTGGACCATGAATTGTTGTCGTCGTTTCTTGGTCCAATGATCCGGAATAGCACCTGTGGCCAAATAATTAACATAATGAGCATACCACGGTGCGGCTTGGGTTGATATGGCTAAAAGTTGCTCATCCGGAAATCTTTCATTTATTTCAGTCATATCATCACTCCCTTCCATCGGAATTCGAGACAAGTGATCCGCTACAACATTCTCGCTTCCTTTTTTATCCCGAATCTCCAAATCAAACTCTTGGAGCAACAAAACCCATCTAATCAATCTTGGCTTGGCGTCTTTCTTCTCCATCAAATATCGAACCGCACTATGGTCCGAATATACCACCACCTTGCTCCCCCAAATATACGAACGAAACTTGTCCAAAGCATACACCACCGCAAGTAATTCTTTTTCGGTTGTGGTGTAATTGAGTTGCGCTTCGGATAAAGTTTTGCTTGCATAGTATATCACCACCGGCTTCTTGTCAACTCTTTGACCCAAGACCGCTCCAATTGTTGTGTCGCTTGCGTCACACATAATTTCGAATGGCTTCGACCAATCCGGCGGTTGCAAAATAGGAGCCTTCACCAAATGTTCCTTCAAAACATTAAACGCTTGCAAACATTCATTAGTAAAATCAAATGGAACATCCTTCAATAATAAATTACATAAAGGCTTTGTAATGACACTAAAACCTTTAATAAACCGTCTATAAAACCCGGCATGCCCCAAAAATGATCTTACCCCCTTGACATTTTTCGGTGGTGGCAATGATGAAATAACACGAATTTTTGCCTTGTCCACCTCCATCCCTCTTTCCGAAATCACATGCCCCAACACAATACCCTCTTGCACCATGAAATGGCTTTTCTCCCAACTTAGCACCAAATTTTTCTCAACACATCTTTTTAAAACTTTTTGTAATTCGTTGAGACAAGAATCAAAACTAGTGCCAAATATTGAGAAATCATCCATAAACACTTCTAGCGACTCTCCAACCATGTCCGAGAAAATACTCATCATACATCGTTGGAAAGTAGCCGGTGCATTGCACAAGCCAAATGGCATCCGCCTAAAGGCAAAAGTACCATATGGGCAAGTGAAGGTGGTCTTGTGTTGGTCATCCGGGTGAATTGCAATTTGATTATACCCCGAATACCCATCTAAAAAGCAATAATATTTTTGACCCGAAAGTTTTTCAATAATTTGGTCAATAAATGGAAGTGGGAAATGGTCCTTAGAAGTGGCGGCATTCAACTTTCGGTAATCAATGCACACCCGCCACCCGGTGACGGGTCGGGTAGCAATTCGGTCACCACTGTCGTCTTTAATTACTTGAATGCCGGACTTCTTAGGGACCACTTGAGTAGGACTTACCCAAGCACTATCCGAAATGGGATAAATAATTCCCGCATCCAACCACTTAATTACCTCTTTCTTTACCACTTCCCTAAGGTTCGGGTTCAACCTTCTTTGCGCTTCTCTCGTAGGCTTTGCATCCTCGGTGGTAATGATCTTGTGCATAACAATGGATGGACTAATTCCTTTAAGATCGGCAATTGTCCACCCAATAGCTTCTTTATTCTCCTTCAACACTTCCAACAAAGCTTGCTCTTGAGCCATCTCCAAATTAGAGGCAATAATGACCGGTAATGTGTCATTATCCCCTAGAAAAGCATACTTCAAATGGCTTGGCAAGTCCTTCAGCTCCAACTTCGGTGGCACTTCTAATGAAGGTTTGGTGCCCGAATCAATCTCCACTGGCAAATTATCAAACTGGTGAGACCATGGTGGTCGGCCCTCCTTCAAGGCTAGCACATCTTGCGTCTCTTCCTCAATCTCCAAATCCAAAGCATGTACCTGTTCAGAAAAATTACAAGCACACAATTCCATTCCATCTTGTTCATACTCACTTGGGTTGCATCCTTCAATAACATCTGCCATAAAACATTCTTCAACACCGGAATCATTAGTATTGTTAGTAAAAACATTTAAACGCATTTTCCGGTTTCCAAATGTCATGTCAACCGTGCCAAATCTACAATCAATTACCGCATGTGCGGTGTTCAAAAACGGTCGACCCAATATGACATTTTGTTGTTGTTTTGACTCGGCGGATGAATAATCCAATACCAAAAAATCAACCGGGTAATAAAATTCATCAATTTTAACAATGACGTTTTGAACCATCCCCCGGGGTAACTTATGAGACAAATCGGCTAAAACAACCGTTGTCTCTACCCTAGCTAATGGACCAAAGTCATATTGATCATACAACCCACCCGGTAAAATACTCACCCCGGCTCCAAGATCTAGCAAAGCCTTTGCCATTTGAAAATTTCCAACTTGAATGTTTATTAATGGCGTGCCCGGATCTTGGAGCTTAGGAGGAAGTTCCCCGTTCAAAACTGCACTCACTTGACCCGTGACATTTACCCGCTTAGGCATCTTTTTCTTTTGTTGCCTCTTTTGTGTACATAGTTCTTTTAAAAATTTTGCATATGCGGGTACTTGTTTTATTGCATCAAGTAAAGGAAGATTTATTTTAACTTGTTTAAACATGTCCCACATCTCTTCTTTTTGGGGACCTCTTGATGCAATAAAGTTTTTCTTGCCCGGGTCAAGTAGAGCCGATGGAAATGGGATTTGATTCGGCTCATCTTCAACTTTCTCACTCTCACTCACTTCCGGTTTTTTAACATTTATTTCTTTTTGTAAAACCGGTGTACTTTCATCATTGTCACTTTCTTCACCCGTGACATCTTCAACCACCCCCTCGACAAAACTTGGTGACAAGTCTGCCTTAAATTCTTTCCCACTTCTCAAAACACTTACATGATTAACATTAACATTGTTACCTCGTGATGAACCATGTGACGGGTTTACCTGCGTATCGCTAGGAAGTTTGCCTTTACCTTTCTTCAACTCCGCCACATCAGTTGCCAATTGACCCATTTGAGTTGTTAATGCTTGAATGCTTTTGTCACGAACTTCGTCCTTTTGTATTCGTGCTTCATCAAGTTGATTTCGCCTTTGCATGTCTTGTTGCATGGCCTTAAGCATCTCCATGACCTCATTTCCACTTGACGAATCATGACCCGAATTTCTTTGTCCAGTTTGAGCTTGCCCTTGGTAGCCACTATTGTAACCGCCTCTATAATTCCCTTGGTTGTATTGTTGACGAGGCACAAAGTTACCTTGAGCAGCTTGAAAATTCGGGTTAGCTTGATTAGAAGCATTCCCATATCTGAAGTTGGGATGATTTCGTAACCCGGGGTGGTAAGTGTTGGAGTTCATGTCATAGTTTCTCCCACCCCCTTGAATAGCATTCACTTCTTCACTTGGTGTTTCTTGCACACCCACTCCACAAACCTCCGCCGTGTGGCCTATCTCTTGGCAAGTGCTGCAAACATTATACAATTGGTTAGAATTTTGAACATTACCTCCCTCAACTGCATGTACCTGTGGTCTTTGAATCACATGTCTTGCCCTTCTTGAAGATTGGGCCTTCCTTTTTGATGTCACCGCCATTTGCTCTAAATATGCCCAATCGTCTTGTTCAAAATTTGTACCAAAAGTACCATTTGTGATGGACATAAGATCCCGTGCATCCTCCGATGTCAAACCTTCATGAAAAGCATTTAGCAACTCCCATAGTTGGATACCATGGTGAGGGCAATTTCGTAGCATCATGTTAAACCTCTCAAATGCTTCATGAAACATCTCCCCCGACTGTTGTTGGAAACTCCTCAAGCCTCGTCTCGCATCATTAGTCTTTTGCGAACTATAAAACTCATCTAGAAAGATTTGTTGCATGTCAGCCCATGTGTAAATTGATGCGGATGGTAAAGTGTGGAACCATCTCTTTGCTTTATCTTCCAATGAGAATTGAAAAAGTACCAACTTGACATCATCCGGAGTAAACCCTTGGCCCCCAATAGTGTTGCAAATTGAATCATAAGTTTCCAAATGGAAATAAGGCTCTTCCGTTGCTAGCCCCTTGAACTTTGGTAGACTTTGAAGTGCGGTTGTTCTAACCTCAAAAGTTCTTCCATTTGCATTTTGTGGAATCACTATGGGTGATGGATTATTAGTGATAATAGGCCGAAAATGTGCCTCAATTCCCCGTACAACATCACGGTGGAGTCTTCTAGGTGCTCCCAATGGCGCTCTTGGTGGACCCATTTGCCCTTGCATTGCACCTTGTGGTGCAAATTGTTGATGTTGATTCGGATGCATCGGTTGTTGTTGGTGATTTGGCCTTTGATGTTGAGCTTGCATAATTGGAGGCCGCATTTGATTTAGTGGCGTGGGATGCTGAAACTGCAATCCTTGTGGTCTAACATGTTGCACACCAACCGGTAGTCTTGACGGGTCTTGATATTGTAAAAGTGGTTGACTTGTTTGACCCGTTTGAGCTTGCGAATCCACATATGCACCTTGTCCTCCATAGTAATACCCCTCTTCATTGTACCCTCTAAACTCCTCATCATCATACCCCTCATCATACACATCTCTTTGAAACCTCGAATTTAGATCACCTTGAAAAGATGAATGGTAAAAACCCGATTGATTAGGTGGTTGATAAGAAGATGTGGTGTGGACAATTGTCGAACCTTGTCCTTGTGGGTGAGGGATGGTAGAAGATGATTGACCCGTAGTTGGAAAAAAATGGGAAAATGGTGGAATGGTACATGATGGATTGAAGTTAAGGTTTGGATCAATTTGGGTGGAAGTTGGTTGAGTGGTATGGCTTGGTGTCTCAGGATTGGTGGACAAACTAGGTAATGTGGTGTTGGGTGAAATGTGTGACGAAGAAGGCATGAATGGTGAGGTCGTTTGACCCGTTGTTGGTATTTGAGAGCCTTGCATTATGTTTCTTGGGGTGAAAGGTGAAGTAGGTGAATCGATGACTTTGTTTCTTCGAATTAAAACTCGGTTCTTTCTCAAAGTTCTTTCAATCTCCGGATCAAACAAAAGTGGTGATGACTCGTGAGAGCCCCTAGTATGCATACACTTGGTGTACCTGCACACTAAACACAACCCGTGTAAACCCGAAAATAACAAACAAAACTAAAAGCTTAACACACGTTGCGCACTACTCCCCGGCAACGGCGCCAAAATTTGACGTGCTTGTCGTGGTACACGTTAAATTTCCCAATTACAACTAATGAGTAGTGGCAAGAAGGTATCGAACACAGGGAGTTTGTGGAAAATGTGTTAGTTCTAGCCTTGTTAATTAACTACAATTAAACTACTTGAATAAAACGTAAATGATTATGATTTGTGATTGTTTTGGTTTAAACTAAAATAACAACTAATTATCAATTCAAACTTAGAAGTGTTTCTTCAATTTAGGAGATAATGACCATTCAAGGATCCGGTTTCTCTAACACATGCGTGGGTTTCAACTAGGAAGAGTTACATAGACATAACTCATGTGAAAACAATAGTTGTGGTAAAAGGGAACAAAGTACTCGGGTTATATTAACGCGAGGTTGTTTCCCGATGACCAATTAATCAATTACCAACCCCAATCCTTCCCGTGATATCTCGGTTGTTAGCAACACCAAGAACGAACGATAAAGACTAAAGATTGATGAAATAATCAACACACTACAATCAATTGTTCAAACATCATAATAATCAAGCAAGAGTACTAAATTATCATCCTAGAAATGTAAGAAAAACACACACAAAAGTTGTAGAGAAACCTTCACCGTGAATGATCACCAATTGTTTAGCCTAACATAGCTTGGTGAATCATTATCATCTTCAAGCAATTGTTCATGAGGATTACAAGCATCAAAACAATGATTAGATAATGTTTCCAATACTTGGTTTCAGCCAAAATTCGCCCAACAACTGATATGAAACGTCCCAATGAGAAGTGATAATCAAGAGACACCATAAAGTGCTCTTTAAATAAAGGAGTTACAAAAATGTGCAGTGTCCACCGTACCCCTACGGCTGGGCCGTAGGGGAACGGTCACTTGTGGAAGCTGACGGCCGCCCAAATACCTCAGGCCCACCGTACCCCTACGGTTGGGCCGTAGGGGAACGGCCATATGTGAAAACTGACGGCCTGATGAGCCTGTTATACGGTGAAAAATGTGCCCATAGGCCACCGTAGGGGAACGGCCAGGCCGTAGGCCTACGGTGGACCTGTTGCAAAATTGATTTTTTTTCTTCTTTCTTTCCACCTTGTTCCAATGCTTCCGATCCGTTCCGAAAGCCCGTTTTTCGCCGTTTTTAACTCCTTTATCATCTGCAACCATAATAACCGTAGTTACCCAATTCCAAGCAATAACATGGATAAATGTGGATTAAATAAACATTTTAACATAATTAAAGGGTGTTCGTTGAACCACCCGTCAATGGTGCCATATCCTCGCTTGATCCTTGAGGGTGAATTAAAACATCATCAACCTCACCTCATCCTGACTAAACCCATGGCCCCCGATAGTGTTGCAAATGCTCACAAACTCCGCAATGTGTAGTTAGGGTTCCT
Source organism: Ambrosia trifida (assembly GCA_028751855.1). Lineage (NCBI taxonomy): Eukaryota > Viridiplantae > Streptophyta > Magnoliopsida > Asterales > Asteraceae > Ambrosia > Ambrosia trifida. Next base: position 209,788,340 of record CM054122.1, read on the forward strand.
CTGTTGCCTTACCATAGAAATTCGGAAGGTGGTTCAATTATTGGGGTCTAACCTCAAAGCTCCTTCCATTCTGATGTGGTGGTACTACAGGTGAGGTGTGCTCAGTGGCCACAGGAATAAAGTGACTCCCTACACCTTGTACAGGAGGTCTATAGTTCACCCGAGGTACTTTATCTACATATTGTCTTTGCCCATTCCCACGCACTTGATTTCGTGGTTGATTATGGGGGATCCCTCTTTGTCCTTGATTCCGCCCCCTCATATTATACCTTCGCTGCTGTCTCTGCTGATATTGTGGACCGAACTCATCATACTCATCATAGTCGAACTGATCCTGATTCATGTAGTATCCATCATCATCAACTCCTCCATCCCAATCAGCAACTCTACCATTAAAAGTACCCGCTGCACCCCGCATGCTGTCATCTTCATAAAGTGAATATGTTGCTCTATTACTCTGCGATCTTGGGTTGCGGTTTTGTGGTGGTTGTCAATTTAAGTTTAATGGTCGGTTTGGTTGTTGTTGTGGGGCCTCAAGAGCTGGATCATTTTCATGATGTTCTTCCCACTCGTCATGATCTTGACGGCCTTGCTGAAATTGTCTTGAACCGCCAGCGTTTGGATCTGGGTGAAATTGTCGGAATGGTAGTGGTTGTGAAGGTTGCGATGTTTAAAATGGTGGTGGAGGCATATTGCCCAATGGGTCTTGTTGTGGTGGTATTGGGTTAGGTTGGTTGGGTGAAGGTTGGTTATCTTGGTTAATGTGATGGCTCATGTTTGGTGTTGGTCGGGTTTGATGAATGGCTCTGTTCTTTCTAGCTGTCTTTTCAATTTCCGGATCGTAAATTAATGGTGAAGTTTTGCCCGAATAACGTGTATGATGTATGCAACTGAATTACGTGCACAAGCACAAACAAGCAAACCACGCGTAATACTGAACAAAACAAAACAAAACTAAAACTAAAAGACTAGAAAAAGAAAATATTTTTGTTTTTTTTTAAAGAAAAGCAATAAAACTAAAACAAAACTATCTAACTAAACGCACCGATTCCTCGGCAACGGCGCCATTTTGATCGATGTTGTTGGGCCAATCAAAAATAATGAAAATAAGTAATAAAGTGTAAGTGAGTCGTCTCCACAAGGAATTGGTGGAAAGTATAGTTTTGTCTAAATTAACTAATGCCTAATGATTTGTTTGGATTGATTGAGAAAAAGTAAGAAAGCTAGGAACTTTGATTTTAAGTTGTAAACAATAATTAAAAGAAAGTAACCCCCTCCGGATCTCTAGTTTGACGATTCACCCAACTTGTTTTAATTAGTAAGAATACCACATATACATGGCCTTGTTAATTGATTGTAATTCAAGTGGTAATTAGACACGAGTTTTTAATAATAACCTATACAATCCAATTACCAAACCATATGTGCCAAATACCCTCCCAATAATCAAACTGCTCACGATGCAAGAAAACCGAATTCGAATGATCAAAAGAAAAGCAATTGAAACACATATAATTTGTTTAAATGAATCAAACCACAAGTGTTCTTCAAAACATAACGAACAATCTAAAAATACAAAAATGAATCAAGTTGAGTTTCACAAACAAACAATCCACCCGGAGGTGGTCACAAAGAGGATTAGCCGCTCATCTTCATCATAAGATCTTCACTTGATGTATTGTTGGAGATTGAATGCATGATTTGATGATTAAGATGATGATTAGGAATGATTAATTGAGGGAAAAACACCTTGGGAATGATTAAAAACGGCTAGGGTTAAGTTTTTTTTAGTTTGGGAGAATAATTATCTATTTATAGGGTTTAAACCATTAAATTCGTAACTTATGCTGGCAGGGGCGCAAGGTCAGAAGAGAGCATCGCACCTTGCGCTAGTAACCTTCTCAGCTTGCGCTGGGGAGCACCAAATTTCCCACACTTTATGTGATGCACCGGGATTAGAGCACGTGCGCTCAAAGGCGTTTTACCTTGCGCTCCAACTCGGAATTTCTTCTTTTCTTCACACTTTCACTTGGGATTGCATCCATAAACTTCCAACCTCTTGTCTAGCTTCCAAAACCTTCATATTAAGCTCCAATTAACTTCATTAAGCCTCAAGTACCTGCAAATCCCAATCATTCTTAAAGTAACTATGTTTTATGATATAAATCACTTAAAAACACATAATTAAATACATCTTAACATGGTAAAACACCCTCTCATCAGGGTGTATGTAATTCGCGTCAGTACTACACTATATTATGTGGTGCTTAAGGTTTTTATTTAAAAATATTTGTTTAATTACCAGTGTGTGTGTGTGTTCTTTCATTGTTTATGTATGCAACACCAACAAAGATGACAAGGACAAACCCACTATTAAGGTTCTGAAGGAAGACTTTATGCATTATGGCACATTAGGCTGCATGTATTTACTAAATTTGGATGTGGTCTTGCTATGCATATGGCACAATTAGAAAAAGAAAAAAAATAGGCAAGTAATTTTGTTTCACTTTATAAATTGATCGACCTCTTATATATTTACACTTAAGAAACCTGTTTTAGTCATTAATTTGTAAATTTACTAATCAATTTGTGAACTTACAAAAAAAAAAACATAATTTATTAGGTTTGTTGTTTTGTTGTATTTCTGGATCATACTTATAGCTTTAAAGGGAATTCCGGTACTAAAGATGCAAAAGACTGGATGCCTCTTAAGCGTAAAGAACCCGCACGCGAGATAGCTATAAAGGCGAATTAAATTAAGAGAAGAAACTACAAGACTGGTCAGGCAAGATGTCTGCGATTTAGTTGTGCCTTGTGCGAAAGGGCAGTAATCATAGTATCATACTTTATGAGTTATGATTGAGAATAAATACCAAAATTTTTATTTATCTTCTGATGGTAGTTACTACTGTGCTATATCTCAAAATGTATAACAATTCAAGGCCACAATAGTCGATCAAACTACATAGGCATGACTCCACAGTCCACGGCCCACATTTCCATCATCGGATTATCTTTTTCATTTTGCACCTTAGTGCAATAAATCAAAAGAAGATGGTATTTTTTACAATGAAAGATTCAAAGATGCACACTTTACTAACCTTAGCCCCAAGTCACCGTAGTCTTCAAACTTGATCTTCTTTGATGTAGGCAGATCAGTACATCACTAATCACCCCACCTGTTTTCCAGATTAAACAAAATTAGCGTTGACCAACTCATACTTCCAAGACAACAAATGGGCACAAATACAACCCATTAGCAAAATGGGCGTCAACTGGTATTTGCTTTTCATGTAGACTCGACTCGTGTTGTCCTGAAACATTATTTTTCCAAAAAAAGTTACTTTTCTATTTATAACTTTACCCATTAAAATTATTATTGGAGTGACCTTTTACTAGCTTGACCCATTTCCTTTTACGTACACCTTACCAATCAATGTTTAAATCACTTAAAACACATTTCAAAGTAAATTGATATATAACCACTAGACTTTCATCATTGCCAGCGACATCCACCAAAACACGAAATATAACGCAAGGTAAAGAAAAACTTCAACCAACTGACACTCCACCGTCGGCCCCCATAAACACAATCTTGTGCAACGAACATATAAACAGCGACTCCGACAGTAAATGATTCTCAACCAACATAGACGCAATCATCCTAGCTTGCAACCCGTATGACACCAAATGAATTATGCTGATTATTTACCTATGTTATACCAGTGGAAAAAAATTTGTTGGATATCTACAAAAACTTTTAGAAGTATTATGATTACTAATATAACTTTATTCCTTCCTTTCTACACTTTTTTACCATTTTTATTTCTCTATGTTGTTTTATAAAAAAAAAAAAACTTTGTATGGTGAACCATCCATGGAGATACATCTGAAAAACCATATATCTATGTCCAAATTGTCCAAAGTTAAGATGGTATAAAAGAGTCCTTTACAAGTCTCTAATTTTTTGTCAATTTCTTCCTTTTATGCTCTCATGTACAACCTTTAATACTAATCGTATATATATCTCTTATACACTCTTTATATCCACATGAAGATATAACCCCTTCATAGACACCAAAAACACCTAATTGAATGTTGTAATCCTTGAAACCCCACAATGCTCTTCACCTTTACTATGTTATTTTTTTTCTTCTAAAAATGGTTAAAAATATAATATATGATTATTTTGGTGGCCCTTTTTGCTAATGCATATCACCAAAAGAAGAATACATTAAGTATTCATAGTCTGACTTGAATACTTTTTTTTATAATTTTGTTGTTGGAATATCCTAACAACTTCTTGTATCTATTCTTTTAGTTCAGGTTGTAACAAAGTTGCTTCTTACATTACTTATGATGGGAAGCAATGAAGCATTGATCTATGCATTATATAACATCCCTAATTTGCAATATATGTTGGTTGATTTCACTTAAATTTACAAATTTAAATTAGTGAATTTTGTGTGAATGCCAGTTTAAATTACTAGATTTGAGTGATTGCCACCCATCACCCCCACCTACCCATTGCCAGCAACACGACCATGACCTCACCACATACACGTCGTTCTTCCAACTAGCCACTATAAAAAGAAATAAGAAATGTAGCGGGAGAACACTATTTTGGAACATCTTTGTCATTCCTAAGATTGACCACTTTGTAAAAATTGTACATCTACATGTATCATGACCACTTTACAAATATTGTTTTCAGATATAGCAATTAATGACTATCATGGTTTGAACATTGGAATAATTATAATGTTTTTTTCTACATGTAATGTAGGACAACAAAAGGACAAAGTACAACCGATAGAAAATTTTGATGGGCAAAAAGAAGTACAAATAATTGAAGTCACTAGTAGAAAAAAAGCCTTCCTTGACACGCATTTTATGACACGCACTCATTTATGACACTCAAAAGCGTGTGTCACAAAAAACTGTCATAATTTAAAAAATCTGGTTAATTAATGACACATTTTTTTGTGTGTCAAGAATGTAGTGTCACAAAATGGAAAACATGACCGTATAAAATAACGGGTGTCATCTTTATGTGTCATAACCTAGTTTCACAAATTCTACTTTCCCTCCCATAAATCCCGCCCCCTCCTCTCTAAAATCAATCAAACCTAGATTATCATTCCCAAATCCCATCCTCCCTAACCCAACCCTAACCCTCATCTCACAATCAAACCCATATTACTTATTATTATTCGGGCCAAGGTTGCAGCATAACGCCGGCAAAACCATACACGTAACACACATTCAACATTTGATTACAAAAATTCCGTTGTACCCATTGCTTCGTTGTACACAACCACCACAAAGGTGGCGCTCCGCCGCTCATTCTCACTGATAATGTAGAAGGAGACATTAAGTTTTGGGTTCCCTTGAGGTAATCAAGCTATAGCAGAATTTCCTATTCTTTAGCAGTTTTCATCTTCCTTTGTGAACCCTAATTTCATAGATGTGGAGTTTGTGTTTATGTGTTTGTTCTGTTATGTTATTTAATGCATTTCGCTTATGCTACTTTTATTTCTATGTTTGAAATAAATTCGGTTTTGGTCTCTTTTAGGGCATCAATAATAATTTTGTGTTCTTCCTCTAAATAAAAGTGCAATTTCTTAGAGGAGTCATCGGATTCCATAATATTGAAAGAGGTAACGGTCATTCTGTATGTGTCATCTTTGACCTTTTAGCTGGATTCAACAATATATTGGTTTGAATATGAAGTATTGTCAACAAATTATGTGAATGGAAACAAAGGGTTGTTCCACTTTGGCTCAAGTTTATTTGAAAGTAGCTTAGAAGGCTGGAAGCTAAAGTTTATTCAAAAGTCAAAGCATAGAAAGCAAATTAGAGAAAATTTCTACACCTACAATAGAATCATGACGTTTTTTTGAAATTTAAACATCTTTAGATTGTAATATGAATTTTTTAACTTATGAAGGTCCTATCAAGAGATCAAGAAATACTCATCCAACATTTTATACATTAATTAGGCACCTTCATTTGATGCTTCCTTAGATGAAATGTTTTGGATGAAACATGATAGAACCAAAGGTAAACAGTAAGCATGAGTATATAATTATATATGTATTATCATTAAATAACAATATTAATATTGCTTATCATTATTATAAATATTTAATTAATATTTTTAGAACTTTAGTTACGTGTTTCATGTTGGTAATCTATGACATATATTGCGCAATCCAATTGGGAAGAATTGTGAATCATGGAAACAATCAACTGTTTTGTGTTTAGCGTCTTCTACAATTTATCTACTAATGTTTGACGATAGCTGCACATCATTTGTGAAGCTGTACTGCATCTCAACAATAAACGCTCTGGTACCTCAGTTGTAATTTTGAAGCTTTTGTTAATGATTTGTTCGGGTTAAATCTGGTCGACCCCGGACTTAACATTTTGGTGTTTACGTTGCAGCTGCAGGAAGCGGTAATTCACAGCTGGTTTGGGTTGAGTTCCCACCAATCCTACATTCCCACATAACAAGGAGTAAGTATGATCAGGAGTAGAGGCTTTTATTGGTTATTTGTAATGAATCTATATGTATGTGGTCTTCGAGCGTTTTATTGGTTATTTATGTTTGGTGGATAAATTCATCATAAGGAAGAATAAATCTACTTTTTGAAAGTTGTTTAAATTATACCCCAAGGTAGCTTTCCAGCTTAGATTATTTCAGTTCTTATACTATAGTTTATCTTCATTTTTCACTTCTTATTTGTTGATGCGAAATACTGAAGATTGTTTGGGTTTTGATGTTTTATTTTTGGGAACTTTTTGTTGATTTAGAAGTCAAGGCTTCATAAAGTGTATTCTTTTTTGTTTAGTTTTAATTGCTTCTAGAGGCTCTATGTTCACTGATGAACTTGAAGTAACACATTGTCTTCAAAAGGGACATATATACGTACTTTATTTAAAATATGAACTTTGGTCCTACATTAAGCTAATGGTTTTGCCATTATTATATTTAGATATGATACCATCTATAAAACATTTACTATTTAATTCTAATTATACTATGCAGAAACCCATGCTCAAATATGTTGATGTTAGTACATGCATAAGGTGATTTCTTTGACTAGAATTGTAAGAGATTTCTAATGAACAACGTCTTTCGCTTTTGTGCAGAGGAAGGTGGATTTCATGAAGATGATAAATGGAACTACTATCGGAGGTAACTGCTACTTGATGCATTTCAATTCAATTATATATTTAATATTGAATGTGTTACACGTTGGTTGGAAGCTACTAGACTAACAAAGCTGTTGTTTGTTGGTGCATGCTCCACTATATTTGTTTACCAGCAAAATGGAACAGCAAGGTGGGTACTGCTAATTAGATTGTTTATAATACCATGATCATGGTTTGAGTTCTATATGATTACATTCACCCAACACTTTACAAATATCATTCATTCAACATTTGCGACCTGCAAAAGGCAAAATGTTATTCTGTTGGCAAATAAAAAATGTTACTCGTTGATGGGTTTGTTGCACCTTAAATCATTCCATGAAAAGTAAATTTGGAAAGACGAGTGATGCTATTAATGATAATTAGTAAAATGAAGAATCACAAAAAAATAAGATACTGTGACACCCGGCAAATTCTGGTTAACAACGTTGTCTAGATGAAAGTCTACCTTAGCGAGTCACGCGTATATTATACATAACTGGGTTAGTTAAGTCGTGTTATGGTTCGGGAACTATCGGTTTAGTATAGAAGATCATTGGATGTTGGTCTAGAGGTTCATTAGATGTCAGTCCTTAACCAAATGTACAAATGGTGACGATCCGTAGAATCGTCAGGGCATACGGAACATACAAGTCTCGAGTCCCGGGAATTGGTGAACGAGTGTGAATATGTTTGTTTGCAAGTGTTATGTGTTTACAATCATTTTGTGACTTGTCGGTATGTGAATATGTGTTAACATATGTTAAAACGGGGTTTAACGCGCCAAATACATCGAACCAACCCCTATAGGCGATTAGGGGAGGCTAATCGCCTATAGGGCATGCATTTAGGGAATCATTACATGCAATTGGGGGCTACTCGCATGTAATAACAGGCGATTAGGCCCAATTGCATGTAATGTCATGCGATTAGCAACCATAATCGCATGTAACTGCTGCACAATCGCGTGTTACGTGCTGGACGACTAAAAACGACTATAAATACAATGCTTAACCTCCTAAACTTCATAATATCAACCCTAGTCGTCCCATAACCCGCCCCAACACACACACAACCTCTGGAACGTGATTTTGGATCAAAACACAAGGTTTCAAGCTTATTTCATCAAACTATCACAATCTAAGGTGTGATTTTCATCCATGAAATCTTTATAAACGTTTTTATTAAATCCCTAACGGTCCAGACCTGTTTTAAAACGTATGAGTCTTCTGAAAATCGTTAATAATCATTGTTAATTGGATTCTAAGTGGCATGCATGATGTATGTGGGTTTTCAATCAAAAGCTAGGGTTTTTATGATTCAAGATGGATGATTACATGTTATTAGGTTAGTTTCAGATTAATAATGATGGCATGATGATAGAATCTGAGTAATTGTTCATTAGGGTTATGATTATGCATGTTAAGATGATGTTTCATGCTATGTGGGTTATGTTTGGATTACATGGTTACATGCAGGGCTGATAGAACGAGGTTAAACGAAGGATTTTGGTTTAAACATGTTTGGTATAGTTATTAGATTGATATTTGATGTTTACACGCGTTCCGGATCTGATTTGGAGTGTTAAACGCGCGAAAAACCAGAACAGCTGGGTTACAGGCGATTAGCAACCCTAATCGCCTATGTTAGGGGTGATTAGGAGGCCAATCGCCTGAATGGACTCCCCAATCGCCTATAATACATGCATTTGGGGGCTAATTGCCTCTGTTACATGCAATTGTGATCCTAAATGCTAGTTAAGTCCTGAAATACATGTCTTATGACCTAATCGCCTATAAACTCATTGTTTACATGTCTTATGACCACTAATCGCCTATATGCGATTAGCCTTCCTAAATGCCTGTTGACCAACCTAAATGCTAGTTGACTTTTCCTAATCGCGTGTACTGCTGCTGTAAGTATAAATTAGCATTCCGAGACCTGATTTGACACCTAGGAACATGCTAGGAACCCTGTAACATATCTAGTGACTTGGTAACATGTGTTCGGACTTATTTACGTGATACTTGAACTACCTGTTGTAACTTGTTGGACGTTAACGTATGTTAAGTGTGATTGCATGATTGTATGTTTGAGAGTGTAAGCATAACACGGGGAGTCTCGGGTCACCAATGGGATGTCGAGTCTTGTACTTTGGGTTAATTTAACAGTCACGGTGTTTTCAAACGAACTTGGTTATGGTCTGGACATCTAGGGACTAACTAACCTGCGGGTTATTAGTCTAAGTACTTGTAACTGTCATATGTTAGGTCGCCGCTTTACAGATAGTTTGCTGAGTTTATTCGTATTACGAAGAAACGCAACCTAAGGTGAGTTTACGGCCCCTCTTTTAACTGGTTTCACTTTTCGGGGGAGAAAACATGTGTTAAAACTTATGTTTGGTAACTACTGTCATACTATGGGTTTTCTATGGTTTACTATACGATCTTTGGAAGTCCCGGGGGGAACCATGAATGTGCGGGTTTGCACAACGGGGAAATGTGAATAGCGCTATTGGGAGTGACCAACCCCACTCGTCGACTTGGAGGGTCGGCGGGTGCATATTGTCTCAAACAGGAACAACAGGTTTACTACATCGGGCACGACATCTGGTTTGCGAGTTAGTAATGGTTTTCCAATCGTGATAGTAACAAAACATATGCCTAGCTAGCGTACTTTGGTTTTCGATTTGTTATAGTATGGACAGGTTGAACTTGGTACTTGGATTACAAACCTGTAAACTCACCAGCATTTTTGTGCTGACGTAAACTTTTACATGTTTTCTCAGGTCGCTAAGGTAGCACAATGGAACTAGGGCGCACGCGTCTGCACGGCGTCTAGTTAGGATTGCATGGTTTTCAAACGTTGAACACTCAGTTTATTTTGGATTATGTTTTGAATAAGCTTCCGCTGTATTTGGGGATTTTTAAACTATGTTTTTGAAATTGCATATGTTCATTTAGACTTGTTATTGTGATCGTTGGTTTGGATCCTGGTTTGTCATGCGCCTCGCGGTAAAACTCCGCAAGTGGATTTTGAGGGTGTGACAGATTGGTATCAGAGCCAATGGTTATAGTGAACTAGGACTGCATGTAGAGTCTAGTCTATAGCCGAGTCGCACACACTAGACGATCACATAGTACTAAACATTTTGATGGATTACGTATGGGCTGTCGGGGTGTCTCTAAATCATCTGACCTTTCTATGTTACATCATCCGTTCTATCCTAGGTCGAGTTACTTGCTTTCTAGGCAGTGTGGTGTATTGGGGTAAATCGTGTACTCTTGAGATTTGTCCAAGGCTCGGACATCTCCCTTTCATACTCCAATAGAAACACTTGCCATAAACTACCGTAGCATTACGGTGTATAGCTAAGAGTCTATGTTCGGTGATTTGAACTTTGAACTAGGAGAACACTTGGAGGACCATGTAGAGCGGTTTATCATTTTGGGTGCACACAAAATCATAAACCGAAATGCATGAAAGCCCTGGTGAGCTCTGGGTTCGAATGGATAGTCCTGGATTGGATCTAGCTTTGATCTTGTAAACGCTAGTGGTTATCATTAGCTGCGAGACCAAATTTTCTCGTCCTTTTTGTCGGAATCATGTCTGGAGTGCGAGGAGGACGTGGAGGTGGCCGCGCTGGTGGGCGTGGTGGTGGCGGTCGTGGTGGTGGTGGTCGTGGAGGTGTGGAACCTCAAGATGACCGGGTCAGAGATTGAAAAGTATACGGTGAGGCGTAATGAGTTGGCAGTGCTGTGTCCTGATCTGCATATGCCAGAATACAGGAGGATTGAACATTATATCTCGGGGCTAGTACCAGAGATTGCAGGGTTGGTGGCTGCGGGAAATCATCCTACATACTCAGAGGTGGTCCGATCAGCTCACAGGATGACAAACTTAAAGGTGAATGAGGGTATTTTGCCTGCTAAGGGTTCGACTGTTAAGGCCCCGGAGAATAACAAGCGTAAGTGGGATAACGAGGGGAAAGGATCTGGGCCAGCACAGCAGGGTAAGAGATTTGATAGCGGGGGTTCTTCTTCTACTGGTAACAAACAGGGTGGTTATGCGGGGAAATTGCCTAAATGCAACAAGTGTGGGCGTCATCATCAGGGGGACTGCGACCGTAATCGTTGCCATCGCTGTCAGCGATTTGGGCATTTTGCTAAAGATTTTCGGGCTACACTTCCATCGACCCAGGCTCCAACTACTAACTCGGCTCCTACTGCTCAAGGAACTACAAGAAGACAAGGATGTTACAACTGTGGTGAGACTGGGCATTACAAGAAGGATTGCCCGAAACTGAAGCACGGCGGGAACAACGGTAACGGGAACAACGGGGGCGGTGGCAGGAATGCACGTGCCTTCGTCATTGGAGCCGCTGAGGCTAGACAGGATCCTGACACAGTTACCGGTACGTTCCTTCTCAATAATCGCTCTGTTAGTGTTTTATTTTATATCTGTGGAAGTTAGTCGACTGCTAGATGTAGTACCCGTACCATTAGAGGCTAAGTATATTATTGAGTTGGCTGACGGTAAAAAGATTGAAGCTACTTGTATCCTTCGGGAGTGTCAACTAGAGTTGTCGGGTTTGTCTTTTCCCATCGACCTTATGCCGGTACCTTTGGGTAGTTTTGACGTTGTTGTAGGCATGGATTGGTTGTCCTTGTATCGCGCGGAGATTGTTTGTTACGACAAGATTATTCGGATTCCTCTCCCTGATGGAGAATTCCTTTCTGTGTACGGTATCAAGGGTGGTGTTCCGCTAAATATCATCTCTAGCATGAAAGCCCTTAAGTATCTTCGAAAGGGTTACTCGGCCGTTTTGGCACTTTTATCTGTTTCCTCTAGCGATGAGAAGAAGATCGACGATATTCCTGTTGTACGCGAGTTTCCTGATGTATTTCCTGATGATTTATCTGGTCTTCCTCCCCATCGTCAGGTCGAGTTCGGTATTGATCTTGTACCAGGGGCTGCTCCTATTGCTCGGGCCCCCTACCGTCTTGCACCTCCTGAGATGCAGGAATTGTCTAGTCAGTTACAGGAACTCTTGGACAAGGGTTTCATCAGACCGAGTTCTTCCCCTTGGGGAGCCCCGATTCTGTTCGTTAAGAAGAAGGATGGAAGTTTTCGACTGTGTGTGGATTACAGAGAATTGAACAAGGTGACCATCAAGAACCGTTATCCTCTTCCACGTATTGATGATCTATTCGACCAACTCCAGGGTTCTAGTTATTACTCCAAAATTGATTTGAGGTCCGGTTATCACCAGTTGCGCGTAAGGGAAGCTGACGTTGCAAAGACTGCCTTTCGTACACGTTATGGCCATTATGAGTTCTTGGTCATGCCTTTCGGTCTCACGAACGCACCGGCGGTTTTCATGGATTTGATGAACCGCGTTTGCAAACCATACCTTGACAAGTTCGTCATTGTGTTTATTGATGATATTCTGATTTACTCCAAGAACAAGACCGAACACGAGGAACACCTGCGTTTGGTTTTGGAACTCTTGCGACGGGAACAACTTTACGCCAAGTTCTCAAAGTGTGACTTTTGGTTACGCGAAGTTCAGTTCCTAGGAAATGTGGTTAATGAACTAGGAATTCATGTCGATCCAGCTAAGATCGAAGCGATCAAGGACTGGGGAGCACCAAAGACGCCAACTGAGGTGCGGCAATTTCTAGGCCTTGCGGGCTACTATCGTCGTTTCATTATGGGGTTCTCGAAGATCGCTCAACCCCTGACCACTCTTACTCAGAAGGATAGAAAATTCGACTGGGGTGAACCACAAGAGTCGGCATTTCAAGAACTGAAGTCTAAACTGTGTTCCGCTCCTATTTTGTCCTTACCTGAAGGCCCTGATGATTTCGTTGTTTACTGTGATGCCTATGTTCATGGTCTCGGTTGCGTGTTGATGCAACGCGAGAAATTGATTGCGTATGCTTCTCGTCAACTCAAGGTGCACGAGAAGAACTACACCACCCATGACTTGGAGTTGGGTGCAGTGGTTTTCGCGTTGAAAATTTGGAGACATTACTTGTACGGTACCAAATGCACCATCTACACCGATCACAAGAGTCTTCAACATATTTTCGACCAACAACATTTGAACATACGACAGCGTCGTTGGATTGAACTTCTGAATGACTATGATTGCGCCATTAAGTACCATCCTGGCAAGGCGAATGTGGTAGCAGACGCCTTGAGCAGGAAGGAATCGATTAAACCTCGTCGCGTTCGGGCATTGCAACTCACCATTCATTCATCTCTACCTGATCAACTCCGTTCTGCTCAGTTAGAAGCTTTGAAGGAGGAAAACCTTAAAGCTGAAACTATGCACGGTGCCGACAAGCACGTCGAGCGAAGGCCTGATGGCCTGCACTACTTCGCAGAACGCATATGGGTTCCTTTATTCGGGGGACTTCGGGAGCTTGTCCTTGATGAGGCTCACAAGTCCCGGTATTCTATTCATCCTGGTTCGGATAAGATGTACCAAGATCTGAAGGTGCTTTACTGGTGGCCAAACATGAGGTCGGATATAGCCTCATACGTGAGTAAGTGCTTGACCTGTGCTAAGGTCAAGGTGGAATACCAGAAACCGTCGGGTCTCTTGCAACAACCTGAAATTCCGGAGTGGAAATGGGAACGGATTACAATGGATTTTGTCACACAACTGCCTAAGTCACCGAACGGGAATGACAAGATATGGGTGATTGTTGATCGGTTGACAAAATCAGCCCATTTTCTCGCTATTAAGGAGACCGACACCATGGATCGTTTGGCTCGTCTTTATCTGAAGGAAGTTGTTTCTAAGCACGGGGTGCCGGTTTCTATTATTTCGGATCGTGATTCCCATTTTACTTCTCACTTCTGGAAGTCTTTACACAAAGCGTTGGGTACCCAGCTAGACATGAGTACAGCTTATCACCCACAGACTGACGGTCAAAGTGAACGTACGATTCAAACTTTAGAAGACATGCTGCGGGCATGTGTGATCGATTTTGGCAAAGGTTGGGAAGCTCATTTACCGTTAGTAGAATTCTCATACAACAACAGTTATCACACGAGTATCAAGGCAGCTCCGTTCGAGGAACTGTACGGGCGGAAATGCCGTTCTCCTCTTTGTTGGGCTGAGGTGGGTGAGAGTCAACTCACTGGGCCTGAACTAGTGTACGAAACTTCGGAAAAGATCGTATAGATTCGTAACCGGTTGGCAGCAGCACGGGATCGGCAAAAGAGTTATGCTGATCAGCGTCGCAAGCCATTGGAATTCCAAGTTGATGACAAGGTACTTCTGAAAGTTTCACCGTGGAAGGGCGTCATACGCTTTGGGAAGCGTGGCAAACTCAACCCTCGGTATGTCGGTCCATTTACGATCCTGGAACGGATTGGACCGGTGGCATATCGTCTTGATTTACCGACGGAGCTCGGTAACGTACATAACGTCTTCCATGTGTCCAACCTGAAGAAGTGTCTGGCTGACGAGTCTCTCATTGTTCCACTGGAAGAGATCAAGGTTGACGATCGTCTTCGGATTGTGGAGGAACCTGTTGAGATTCTGGATTACAAGATTCGTAGCCAACGTCATAGCAAGATTCGCATTGTGAAGGTTCGCTAGAACTCGAACCGGGGACCAGAGTACACTTGGGAACGGGAGGATCAGATGAAGTCTAAGTATCCTCATCTCTTTCCTAAGGAAGCGTTCGAATCGAGATATGTCTCCACTGCAGCTGAATGAATCTCGGGGCGAGATTCCTTTTAACGTGGGGATGATGTGACAACTCGGGTAAATCTCTCTCTTGGTTTCTATCTTTTGTCTGTTTCTTTTGATATTCCTTTTGGGTACTGTGCAATTTTCGGGACGAAAATTCTTTTAACGTGGGGATGATGTGACACCCGGCAAATTCTGGTTAACAACGTTGTCTAGATGAAAGTCTACCTTAGCGAGTCACGCGTATATTATACTTAACTGGGTTAGTTAAGTCGTGTTATGGTTCGGGAACTATCGGTTTAGTATAGAAGATCATTGGATGTTGGTCTAGAGGTTCATTAGATGTCAGTCCTTAACCAAATGTACAAATGGTGACGATCCGTAGAATCGTCAGGGCATACGGAACATACAAGTCTCGAGTCCCGGGAATTGGTGAACGAGTGTGAATATGTTTGTTTGCAAGTGTTATGTGTTTACAATCATTATGTGACTTGTCGGTATGTGAATATGTGTTAACATATGTTAAAACGGGGTTTAACGCGCAAAATACATCGAACCAACCCCTATAGGCGATTAGGGGAGGCTAATCGCCTATAGGGCATGCATTTAGGGAATCATTACATGCGATTGGGGGCTACTCGCATGTAATAACAGGCGATTAGGCCCAATTGCATGTAATGTCATGCGATTAGCAACCCTAATCGCATGTAACTGCTGCACAATCGCGTGTTACGTGCTGGACGACTAAAAACGACTATAAATACAATGCTTAACCTCCTAAACTTCATAATATCAACCCTAGTCATCCCATAACCCGCCCCAACACACACACAACCTCTGGAACGTGATTTTGGATCAAAACACAAGGTTTCAAGCTTATTTCATCAAACTATCACAATCTAAGGTGTGATTTTCATCCATGAAATCTTTATAAACGTTTTTATTAAATCCCTAACGGTCCAGACCTGTTTTAAAACGTATGAGTCTTCTGAAAATCGTTAATAATCATTGTTAATTGGATTCTAAGTGGCATGCATGATGTATGTGGGTTTTCAATCAAAAGCTAGGGTTTTTATGATTCAAGATGGATGATTACATGTTATTAGGTTAGTTTCAGATTAATAATGATGGCATGATGATAGAATCTGAGTAATTGTTCATTAGGGTTATGATTATGCATGTTAAGATGATGTTTCATGCTATGTGGGTTATGTTTGGATTACATGGTTACATGCAGGGCTGATAGAACGAGGTTAAACGAAGGATTTTGGTTTAAACATGTTTGGTATAGTTATTAGATTGATATTTGATGTTTACACGCGTTCCGGATCTGATTTGGAGTGTTAAACGCGCGAAAAACCGGAACAGCTGGGTTACAGGCGATTAGCAACCCTAATCGCCTATGTTAGGGGCGATTAGGAGGCCAATCGCCTGAATGGACTCCCCTATCGCCTATAATACATGCATTTGGGGGCTAGTTGCCTCTGTTACATGCAATTGTGATCCTAAATGCTAGTTAAGTCCTGAAATACATGTCTTATGACCTAATCGCCTATAAACTCATGGTTTACATGTCTTATGACCACTAATCGCCTATATTATATGTGATTAGCCTTCCTAAATGCCTGTTGACCAACCTAAATGCTAGTTGACTTTTCCTAATCGCGTGTACTGCTGCTGTAAGTGTAAATTAGCATTCCGAGACCCGATTTGACACCTAGGAACATGCTAGGAACCCCGTAACATATCTAGTGACTTGGTAACATGTGTTCGGACTTATTTACGTGATACTTGAACTACGTGCTGTAACTTGTTGGACGTTAACGTATGTTAAGTGTGATTGCATGATTGTATGTTTGAGAGTGTAAGCATAACACGGGGAGTCTCGGGTCACCAATGGGATGTCGAGTCTTGTACTTTGGGTTAATTTAACAGTCATGGTGTTTTCAAACGAACTTGGTTATGGTCTGGACATCTAGGGACTAACTAACCTGCGGGTTATTAGTCTAAGTACTTGTACCTGTCATATGTTAGGTCGCCGCTTTACAGGACTAGCATAGCTTGCTGAGTTTATTCGTATTACGAAGTAACGCAACCTAAGGTGAGTTTACGGCCCCTCTTTTAACTGGTTTCACTTTTCGGGGGAGAAAACATGTGTTAAAACTTATGTTTGGTAACTACTGTCAAACTATGGGTTTTCTATGGTTTACTATACGATCTTTGGAAGTCCCGGGGGAACCATAAATGTGCGGGTTTGCACAACGGGGAAATGTGAATAGCGCTATTGGGAGTGACCAACCCCACTCGTCGACTTGGAGGGTCGGCGGGTGCATATTGTCTCAAACAGGAACAACAGGTTTACTACATCGGGCACGACATCTGGTTTGCGAGTTAGTAATGGTTTTCCAATCGTGATAGTAACAAAACATACGCCTAGCTAGCGTACTTTGGTTTTCGATTTGTTATAGTATGGACAGGTTGAACTTGGTACTTGGATTACAAACCTGTAAACTCACCAGCATTTTTGTGCTGACGTAAACTTTTACATGTTTTCTCAGGTCGCTAAGGTAGCACAATGGAACTAGGGCGCACGCGTCTGCACGGCGTCTAGTTAGGATTGCATGGTATCAACCCTAGTCATCCCATAACCCGCCCCAACACACACACAACCTCTGGAACGTGATTTTGGATCAAAACACAAGGTTTCAAGCTTATTTCATCAAACTATCACAATCTAAGGTGTGATTTTCATCCATGAAATCTTTATAAACGTTTTTATTAAATCCCTAACGGTCCAGACCTGTTTTAAAACGTATGAGTCTTCTAAAAATCGTTAATAATCATTGTTAATTGGATTCTAAGTGGCATGCATGATGTATGTGGGTTTTCAATCAAAAGCTAGGGTTTTTATGATTCAAGATGGATGATTACATGTTATTAGGTTAGTTTCAGATTAATAATGATGGCATGATGATAGAATCTGAGTAATTGTTCATTAGGGTTATGATTATGCATGTTAAGATGATGTTTCATGCTATGTGGGTTATGTTTGGATTACATGGTTACATGCAGGGCTGATAGAACGAGGTTAAACGAAGGATTTTGGTTTAAACATGTTTGGTATAGTTATTAGATTGATATTTGATGTTTACACGCGTTCCGGATCTGATTTGGAGTGTTAAACGCGCGAAAAACCGGAACAGCTGGGTTACAGGCGATTAGCAACCCTAATCGCCTATGTTAGGGGCGATTAGGAGGCCAATCGCCTGAATGGACTCCCCTATCGCCTATAATACATGCATTTGGGGGCTAGTTGCCTCTGTTACATGCAATTGTGATCCTAAATGCTAGTTAAGTCCTGAAATACATGTCTTATGACCTAATCGCCTATAAACTCATGGTTTACATGTCTTATGACCACTAATCGCCTATATTATATGTGATTAGCCTTCCTAAATGCCTGTTGACCAACCTAAATGCTAGTTGACTTTTCCTAATCGCGTGTACTGCTGCTGTAAGTGTAAATTAGCATTCCGAGACCCGATTTGACACCTAGGAACATGCTAGGAACCCCGTAACATATCTAGTGACTTGGTAACATGTGTTCGGACTTATTTACGTGATACTTGAACTACGTGCTGTAACTTGTTGGACGTTAACGTATGTTAAGTGTGATTGCATGATTGTATGTTTGAGAGTGTAAGCATAACACGGGGAGTCTCGGGTCACCAATGGGATGTCGAGTCTTGTACTTTGGGTTAATTTAACAGTCATGGTGTTTTCAAACGAACTTGGTTATGGTCTGGACATCTAGGGACTAACTAACCTGCGGGTTATTAGTCTAAGTACTTGTACCTGTCATATGTTAGGTCGCCGCTTTACAGGACTAGCATAGCTTGCTGAGTTTATTCGTATTACGAAGTAACGCAACCTAAGGTGAGTTTACGGCCCCTCTTTTAACTGGTTTCACTTTTCGGGGGAGAAAACATGTGTTAAAACTTATGTTTGGTAACTACTGTCATACTATGGGTTTTCTATGGTTTACTATACGATCTTTGGAAGTCCCGGGGGAACCATAAATGTGCGGGTTTGCACAACGGGGAAATGTGAATAGCGCTATTGGGAGTGACCAACCCCACTCGTCGACTTGGAGGGTCGGCGGGTGCATATTGTCTCAAACAGGAACAACAGGTTTACTACATCGGGCACGACATCTGGTTTGCGAGTTAGTAATGGTTTTCCAATCGTGATAGTAACAAAACATACGCCTAGCTAGCGTACTTTGGTTTTCGATTTGTTATAGTATGGACAGGTTGAACTTGGTACTTGGATTACAAACCTGTAAACTCACCAGCATTTTTGTGCTGACGTAAACTTTTACATGTTTTCTCAGGTCGCTAAGGTAGCACAATGGAACTAGGGCGCACGCGTCTGCACGGCGTCTAGTTAGGATTGCATGGTATCAACCCTAGTCATCCCATAACCCGCCCCAACACACACACAACCTCTGGAACGTGATTTTGGATCAAAACACAAGGTTTCAAGCTTATTTCATCAAACTATCACAATCTAAGGTGTGATTTTCATCCATGAAATCTTTATAAACGTTTTTATTAAATCCCTAACGGTCCAGACCTGTTTTAAAACGTATGAGTCTTCTGAAAATCGTTAATAATCATTGTTAATTGGATTCTAAGTGGCATGCATGATGTATGTGGGTTTTCAATCAAAAGCTAGGGTTTTTATGATTCAAGATGGATGATTACATGTTATTAGGTTAGTTTCAGATTAATAATGATGGCATGATGATAGAATCTGAGTAATTGTTCATTAGGGTTATGATTATGCATGTTAAGATGATGTTTCATGCTATGTGGGTTATGTTTGGATTACATGGTTACATGCAGGGCTGATAGAACGAGGTTAAACGAAGGATTTTGGTTTAAACATGTTTGGTATAGTTATTAGATTGATATTTGATGTTTACACGCGTTCCGGATCTGATTTGGAGTGTTAAACGCGCGAAAAACCGGAACAGCTGGGTTACAGGCGATTAGCAACCCTAATCGCCTATGTTAGGGGCGATTAGGAGGCCAATCGCCTGAATGGACTCCCCTATCGCCTATAATACATGCATTTGGGGGCTAGTTGCCTCTGTTACATGCAATTGTGATCCTAAATGCTAGTTAAGTCCTGAAATACATGTCTTATGACCTAATCGCCTATAAACTCATGGTTTACATGTCTTATGACCACTAATCGCCTATATTATATGTGATTAGCCTTCCTAAATGCCTGTTGACCAACCTAAATGCTAGTTGACTTTTCCTAATCGCGTGTACTGCTGCTGTAAGTGTAAATTAGCATTCCGAGACCCGATTTGACACCTAGGAACATGCTAGGAACCCCGTAACATATCTAGTGACTTGGTAACATGTGTTCGGACTTATTTACGTGATACTTGAACTACGTGCTGTAACTTGTTGGACGTTAACGTATGTTAAGTGTGATTGCATGATTGTATGTTTGAGAGTGTAAGCATAACACGGGGAGTCTCGGGTCACCAATGGGATGTCGAGTCTTGTACTTTGGGTTAATTTAACAGTCATGGTGTTTTCAAACGAACTTGGTTATGGTCTGGACATCTAGGGACTAACTAACCTGCGGGTTATTAGTCTAAGTACTTGTACCTGTCATATGTTAGGTCGCCGCTTTACAGGACTAGCATAGCTTGCTGAGTTTATTCGTATTACGAAGTAACGCAACCTAAGGTGAGTTTACGGCCCCTCTTTTAACTGGTTTCACTTTTCGGGGGAGAAAACATGTGTTAAAACTTATGTTTGGTAACTACTGTCATACTATGGGTTTTCTATGGTTTACTATACGATCTTTGGAAGTCCCGGGGGAACCATAAATGTGCGGGTTTGCACAACGGGGAAATGTGAATAGCGCTATTGGGAGTGACCAACCCCACTCGTCGACTTGGAGGGTCGGCGGGTGCATATTGTCTCAAACAGGAACAACAGGTTTACTACATCGGGCACGACATCTGGTTTGCGAGTTAGTAATGGTTTTCCAATCGTGATAGTAACAAAACATACGCCTAGCTAGCGTACTTTGGTTTTCGATTTGTTATAGTATGGACAGGTTGAACTTGGTACTTGGATTACAAACCTGTAAACTCACCAGCATTTTTGTGCTGACGTAAACTTTTACATGTTTTCTCAGGTCGCTAAGGTAGCACAATGGAACTAGGGCGCACGCGTCTGCACGGCGTCTAGTTAGGATTGCATGGTATCAACCCTAGTCATCCCATAACCCGCCCCAACACACACACAACCTCTGGAACGTGATTTTGGATCAAAACACAAGGTTTCAAGCTTATTTCATCAAACTATCACAATCTAAGGTGTGATTTTCATCCATGAAATCTTTATAAACGTTTTTATTAAATCCCTAACGGTCCAGACCTGTTTTAAAACGTATGAGTCTTCTGAAAATCGTTAATAATCATTGTTAATTGGATTCTAAGTGGCATGCATGATGTATGTGGGTTTTCAATCAAAAGCTAGGGTTTTTATGATTCAAGATGGATGATTACATGTTATTAGGTTAGTTTCAGATTAATAATGATGGCATGATGATAGAATCTGAGTAATTGTTCATTAGGGTTATGATTATGCATGTTAAGATGATGTTTCATGCTATGTGGGTTATGTTTGGATTACATGGTTACATGCAGGGCTGATAGAACGAGGTTAAACGAAGGATTTTGGTTTAAACATGTTTGGTATAGTTATTAGATTGATATTTGATGTTTACACGCGTTCCGGATCTGATTTGGAGTGTTAAACGCGCGAAAAACCGGAACAGCTGGGTTACAGGCGATTAGCAACCCTAATCGCCTATGTTAGGGGCGATTAGGAGGCCAATCGCCTGAATGGACTCCCCTATCGCCTATAATACATGCATTTGGGGGCTAGTTGCCTCTGTTACATGCAATTGTGATCCTAAATGCTAGTTAAGTCCTGAAATACATGTCTTATGACCTAATCGCCTATAAACTCATGGTTTACATGTCTTATGACCACTAATCGCCTATATTATATGTGATTAGCCTTCCTAAATGCCTGTTGACCAACCTAAATGCTAGTTGACTTTTCCTAATCGCGTGTACTGCTGCTGTAAGTGTAAATTAGCATTCCGAGACCCGATTTGACACCTAGGAACATGCTAGGAACCCCGTAACATATCTAGTGACTTGGTAACATGTGTTCGGACTTATTTACGTGATACTTGAACTACGTGCTGTAACTTGTTGGACGTTAACGTATGTTAAGTGTGATTGCATGATTGTATGTTTGAGAGTGTAAGCATAACACGGGGAGTCTCGGGTCACCAATGGGATGTCGAGTCTTGTACTTTGGGTTAATTTAACAGTCATGGTGTTTTCAAACGAACTTGGTTATGGTCTGGACATCTAGGGACTAACTAACCTGCGGGTTATTAGTCTAAGTACTTGTACCTGTCATATGTTAGGTCGCCGCTTTACAGGACTAGCATAGCTTGCTGAGTTTATTCGTATTACGAAGTAACGCAACCTAAGGTGAGTTTACGGCCCCTCTTTTAACTGGTTTCACTTTTCGGGGGAGAAAACATGTGTTAAAACTTATGTTTGGTAACTACTGTCATACTATGGGTTTTCTATGGTTTACTATACGATCTTTGGAAGTCCCGGGGGAACCATAAATGTGCGGGTTTGCACAACGGGGAAATGTGAATAGCGCTATTGGGAGTGACCAACCCCACTCGTCGACTTGGAGGGTCGGCGGGTGCATATTGTCTCAAACAGGAACAACAGGTTTACTACATCGGGCACGACATCTGGTTTGCGAGTTAGTAATGGTTTTCCAATCGTGATAGTAACAAAACATACGCCTAGCTAGCGTACTTTGGTTTTCGATTTGTTATAGTATGGACAGGTTGAACTTGGTACTTGGATTACAAACCTGTAAACTCACCAGCATTTTTGTGCTGACGTAAACTTTTACATGTTTTCTCAGGTCGCTAAGGTAGCACAATGGAACTAGGGCGCACGCGTCTGCACGGCGTCTAGTTAGGATTGCATGGTTTTCAAACGTTGAACACTCAGTTTATTTTGGATTATGTTTTGAATAAGCTTCCGCTGTATTTGGGGATTTTTAAACTATGTTTTTGAAATTGCATATGTTCATTTAGACTTGTTATTGTGATCGTTGATTTGGATCCTGGTTTGTCATGCGCCTCGCGGTAAAACTCCGCAAGTGGATTTTGAGGGTGTGACAGATACATCCTTCTTCATATCTGTGTATGAACCTTACTCAGTATGTCTAAAATACGCTTTTTATGGATGGTTTTATTTTGCAGCTTCATACCTGATTGGGAGAGGCCAAAAGCTGCTGCTATGTAAAGAGCCGGGGTTGCATATTGCGAAGAAAACTCACACGTTAAAATTTGATTGGGAGATGACATACAACCTTTTTGTAAGCAATTAGCTTGGGTATCGTAGACTAGACAGTTTACAATGGAAGCGCGCAGCACGGCGAAGCGCGCGAGAACCCTACTAGTTAAATTAAACCATAACTCATAAATAATTTAATATGTTACCGTACTAAAAGTTAGTTGTGAATTGGCTGCAGGTGTTGGAACTTATTCATGATTAAGCTATGGGACATTGGTCTTCTTGATGCTAAGACGATGGATAAACGCAAACGGGTTGCATTTGAATCACTTCTATGGTGACCCATGAATGAATGGTCAAGTTATGCCGTAACGTTCATTTTCAAGTGATCCGTATTTTTAGGTCTAGACCAACGTAATGTAGACACAATTTTGTAACCGTTGAATACTTGTGGTAGAATTCGACAAATGTAATGGGTTTTTGGTATATATAAGATATATGCATTTTATTATGAAATTCTTTGATTTTGTTATTATAAATATAAATATAAATCCAGGTTTAATTAGTAATTATGCAGTAATTTTTTTTAGGTAAAAAAAGCATGACACGCAAAATGAAAGTCATAACCTTGTGACGTAAATGCGTGTCATAAAAGAGTGTCATAAATGCGTGTCATTAAAGAGTGTCATTAATGCGTGTCATTAAAAGATGACACGCGCCTGCATGTCATATTAATTTTATGACCATGCCTATAACGACATTCTTTTGTGTGTCATAAACACCCTTTCATGACGCGCAATGCGCGTCAAGAAAGGTGTTTTTTCTAGTAGTGAGTGCCCGCACTTTTGCTTGATTAACCGAAAGAGAAAACAAAAATTTTGGATCAAATGTATTGATTGGTGAATGCTCTATTGGAATGGTTTGCCAATGATAGTGAAGAAGAGTGGTGTTTACCTAAAAAGATGTCCATGAAATTTTATTCCACCTAATGTACTTGTAAGATGGGGTTTTTTTCCTCTATTGTTTCTCTTGACATAAATTTTATGATTTCATACCAATAGGCTTGCTAGATATATTCATTTAAGTGAATTAAAGTATATTGACTTATTTCCATGTCACATGCTTTCACCTGTTATGATCTATTCATGGTAAGCCGGCAGTCTATATGGTTTGAGACTTTGAGATAACGGTACGGATTTGGCAATTTCAATGTTCGGTTAACAATTTATAACATGGATCAGGGTTGTGTAAACAGACGCTCCCACTGCAACACACGGGCAATCACACTAGTCATATAACAGGGTGTAAGTTACACCAAATCAAAAAGCAACCTATTGTTAAGAGAAATCTAACATTATTTAGGTCAAAGTTTAATGAAGATCATCTTAATATAAGCCTACATTAATTAAAAACAATATGAATAAAACACTAAAGTAAAAATATTCAAATTTCTCATTGTTACTCCACGTGATTACATTAACTATTTTATTCATTTAGTTATAATTAGTGAGATGAAAGCCACATGATGCAGCGGATGGTGTGTTTTCAGGCGGATGGTCTTGCTATAGAAAAAAAATAGGAAAACAAAAAAATATGCATAATGTGTAGAAAACGTGTTTGGTTTATTGGTTTTTTTAGTTAGATAATGAAAGTAAAAAACGATTTTAAAAATTATTAGAACTTTAGTTTAATTTAAGTTATACGGATAGAAAACAAAAACAACAAAAATGGCAAAAGAAAAAGGGAAAAAAAAAAGAGAAAAGATGTGATATGTGGGATTACATCGTAGATATTAAACTACACAGTGTGGGGCGTGAAAGCGGGGATGTGAAACCCCTCCACGCTACCAACACCACTCGTGTGTGGCGTAGAATCTGTCGTGGGGGCTAAGATGAGGGTGATGTGGATGGTTGTCGTTGGTTGTTGGATTATGAACGGTTGTGATTGGTTGTTGGATTAAAAAAAACTCGACACCACTCTCCCACACCACCACCACCCTGTGGTTTTTGGGCTACCAACACCACCCATGTGTGGCGTAGAAGCTGTCGTGGGGGCTAAGGTGAGGGTGATGTGGATGGTTGTCTCTCAATGTCCCATTCACCCCTTGACCACACCGATAGCCTTAAGAGGTGTAGAGGTCCCGCCTAGACTCAGAACCTACACATCTTAAAGAGACGAGTGCCAACTTTTTGCTTTAAACCATCAAGCCAAGTAATCACTTTGGTTAGTAATATGAACAGACTATAATACACACACACACACATATATATATACACATACATATATGTGTGTGTATAGCTAGCGGGTTATGTTCACGCTTCGCAGCGGGCAGCGAACTGAATTTTAATAAGATTTAGAAGACTGAAACATTGTAAAAAATCAAATTGTATATTCAAAAATTAAGAAAAGAAATTACGTCCTTATAAAATCTAGCATTAAAAAACACTACATCTAAGCCTAGACATGCTCGGTTTGAATAACATTTCTAAGATACATATTCTAAATATAATCTAAGTACTTTATACCCCGGGAGCGTCTCGGGTTAAGAAATCTAATTAAAATGAATAAAATTAGAAGCATCTAAACTATAAAAATGCATCTGTCAATATATGATTAATGAATATTATTATTATTGTTGTTGTTGTTGTTGTTATTATTATTATTATTATTATTATTATTATTATTATTATTATTATTATTATTATTATTATTATTATTATTATTATTAAACAAATCTCTTCCATAAGTTATCATATTCTAATATAAATAAGGGTAATTGGGTCGGGTATCACCTAATCCCAGGCCCGACCCAAACCCACAATTTTTTTTAAACTAATTCCAAACCTGACACAATACCTCTCGGGTTACAAAAAATAGTCGTTTTTTTTTCTCCGTTTTTTATATAACACTATGGTACTCGTTGGAAAGATAATAAAACGCTCGTTAATTTGGTGTAACTTTTTTCTTTAAAAAATCTTGTATATAAAAGATATTAACATTTAAAAGTTATTAGAGTAAACGTGAGAGAGAAAATAATAAAGTTTTAATATTTACATTTAAGTTGATTAGGTATTTAATAGATTATGTTAAATCATATTTAAACCATATTTATTCGTTTTTTTAATTGTTCTAGAGTTGTCACATCACATCCTATGTGGCATCTCTTAAAAGATTGATTGCATAATATTATGCCATGTCATTAAAAATGTTTTAGTTTATTATATATATATATATATATATATATATAGATATAGATATAGATATAGATATAGATAAGCAATGTATTCTTTTTTGTTAAGGGGAAGATACCAAGTTTTACCATCACGTTAACCCTCTTTACACATATTTCACTTTGTCACACCCAAACATATGGTCCTACTCATCCATATCCGTACATGCACCTATTAATTTTATTGTAAAAATTACATAACTATCACACTAAACTAATGAAGTCGACAAAATCGGTATCGGTAGGGGCAGGTCACACTTTTGTGTCTTTTTTTATAAACAGCTAAGATCATGTGTAATTGTGGGTGAAAGGAGCAATTTTTGACACTTGGCAATGTGGGGTCACTTAGTGGGTGAAAGGGGCTTGAAATTTATAAGGGGTGTTGTGGTGTGGTGTGGGGGTGAATATATAATGGTATTAAATTTGAATTAAAAAAAAATGAAGTGTCAAGAAATGATTGGACCATCAATTTTTTTAGATTAATATAATCTTACACTTTTAGATTAAGAGGCTATATGTATAAAAAAAATATGCTTAATTACAACAACTTTCAACTTGACTCCTTTCTATTTTAGTTATTTTTTTATGAGCCAACCGATAACTTTAGCATACACCATAACTTAAATCAACTTATTTATAACTATATGGTTCAAATTTGCCACGTATACTTGCAAGCAATCTTCTTGAATATAGGAAAAAAGAAATTCACAAAGACTTCCAGAAAAGACACTCACTAATCTTTGTACATGATATAGTTTGATTTTGTTTACATGTTTTATCTAGTGTTAGACACCTTTTCTATCTGATATAGTTTGGGTTTTCTTTTTGGGTAGGCAAGAACTCAGTTTTTTTGCTAAAAAAATAGCAGATGTGACATGATTTTCCAAATAAGCTACATTTTAAAACTACTAATCTTCTTGAAGAACTTCACCTTTGGGATCAAATGATCGTTCAACGATGGGCTACAACAAATTTAGCTAATCGTTTCTTCCTTCTATTGGTGATTCAACTTGTGTCCTTTTAAATGTAGGCAGTGTAGCCTATTCTGTTACAATGATCATGAGCAACAGATTAGCACCCACAACATGAATTAAATAATTAGTTTCTATATTCAATGTAACGAATTTATTAAAGATATTCATCTGCAAAAGGTATCTTTTATACAAAACATTCTGATGGTTTGTTATTTGTTCACGGGAATAACTAGCTATCTTTGAAGCTTTGATATCATAATAATGCGGTTGTTGTTTCATATTTCCCACAAACAATGACACAATGATAATTGCAGAATAGTTAAATAGTTGATGCAGAAGAAAGTATTAAATGCAAAATTCTCAAAACTTTTGTCCAATGATTATTTGCATATTATATTAAATACTTTGGTAACGAAACATGATGTACATGAGATGGACCACCCTGTGACAAATTTCCTGATACATCAAACTCTAACTATGGTAAATGTACATGTAAAAAAATCATTAAAGATGGGTACACGATGTATAAAACTATATAGAAATAAAGGAAATACCACTATTTAAAGAATTTAGGAAAGAACAAGAAGCAACTCATGAACGCAAATGATATGATAGATTCAAAAGTTCTAAATCGAATTCACTAATTTTAATTTACAGCAAAACAATTCTTAAATCATACATCTCAAAACACTACAAAATATGTTCTACAATCTGCTTACATCAACTATTTTGTTCACAAGTTAGTTATGATCAGTGAGATGAGAGCAGTATGTATTGCAACAAGTGGTGCACTCGCTATAGCAAAGAAAATAGAAAAAGTAAAAAAAACATATTCATAATATGCTGAAAATGTGTTCGGTTCATTGGTTTATTTTTTAATTTTAGTTAGATAATAGAAGGAAAAAATAATTTCAAAAACTATCAAAAGTTGTTTAATTATGTTTAATTTAAGTTAGATATTTATGAGAAAAAAACAACAAAAAGGCAAAAGAAAAAGGAAAAGAAAAAAAAGGACAAAGAAAGAAAAATAATAACAATATATTGGACTCCTATTGAAGCAATATGATATTCATCATTTTCATTTTTCATATAACAAGGTGTAAATTACACCAAACCATAAAAGTAACCCATTGTTAAGTGAAATCTAATATTATTTAGGTTAGATTTTATGAAAGATCATCTTAATATATTTAAATTAAGCCTCCATTGATTAAAAAACAACACGAGTTGAACAACAAAATATTCAAAATTTTCACTATTACTCCACCTCCTTACATCCACTATTTTGTTCATAATTTAGTGAGATGAAAGTCGCCTCATACAGCAGGCAGTTCATGTTGCGGCGGTGGTGCACGCACTACAACAAAGAAAAGAAAAAAAAACAAAAGACATATTCATAATATGCTGAAAACGTGTTTCGTTTGTTTTTTTAATGAATTTCAGTTAGATAATAAAAGGAAATAAATGGTTTTAAAAATTATTTGAAGTTATTTAATTAAGTTAAATAGATAGAAAAAAAAAACAAAGGAAAAAGAAAAAGGGAAAGCAAAAAAAAGAGAAAAGTGAAAAAAAAAAAAAAAAAAACGTGTTTCGTTTGGTTTTTTTAATGAATTTTAGTTAATAAAAGGAAAAAAATGATTTTAGAAATTACCTAGAGTTGTTTAAATAAGTTAAATGGATAGAAAAAAACAAAGGAAAAAGAAAAAGAAAAAAAAAGAGAAAAGTGAAAAGAGAGGATATGTGGGGTTAAACCCGTTAGATAATAAGATGTGTAGAGGTCGCGCTCAGACCCAGAACCTGCACATCTTTAAGAGTTAAGTGCTAACTTTCGGCCTTAAACCATCAAGACAAGCAATCACTTCGGTTAGTAATGCGAACAGATTTTATAATATATATATATATATATATATAAACTAGCGGGTTATATATTAACACTTGACAGTGAGACTGAAAATCAAGAGAAAACTTACGTCCTTATAAAATTTAGCAATAGGAAACACTACATCCAAGCATTGAGCTGTTCGGTTTGAATAAAATTTATAATATATATATATATATAGGGTATGGATCCTAAGAGAACCAACCCGTATTTGAGAACTGAGGAACCATTCTAGACCACACATTTCATATAAAGGCAATTTTTTTTGCTTTAATCGCACATTTTTATGCAAGGAAAAAAATTATTTTTTTTATTTTTTTCATTTATATATATATATATATATATATATATATATATGTGTGTGTGTGTGTATAGAGCATTTTCAGCTATACATATGTGTATATTTCAGTTATACATATATGTATAATGCAATTATACATATTTGTATATTGAAAAAAAATAAAAAAAAAAATTCTTGCATAAAAAACAGCAATTAAAGCAAAAAAAATTACATTAGAGAAAGTGTGTGGTCTAGAATGGTTCTCTCAATTCTCAATTTGACCAAAGATTCTCATTTGTACCAATTCCTATATATATATATATATATATATATATATATATATAGTGAAAGGATCATTTCAGAACACTACTTATCATGCGAACAAAAAGAACAACTGTAAATCATTTAATTTCCTAATTTACGGTTCAAATTTTTTGAAGTTTATGTTTCTTACATTTATATGTGTATCTATATTATCTTGTTAGTGGGAATTATGTCAGCGCGTTGTCGTCGGTGTTTATTTTTTTCACATTTTAAATTGCCCAAAACTTTATACACTATAATATCAATTATGCAATCCGACCTGTTCTAGATTTTTATTTACAACAGTTAGTTACACACATCAAACAAAGGGCCTTTAGCCTACTGGTAACAAAGTGTTAAATAAGGCTTAGCCTTTAATTAAGTTAATATTAAGTTAGATAGTTAAAAAAACAACAAAAAGGCAAAAGAAAAAAGAAAAATAATAGATAAAAGAAAGAAAAATAATAACAATATATTTACACTATAATATCAATTATGCAATCCGACCTGTTCTAGATTTTTATTTACAACAGTTAGTTACACACATCAACCAAAGGGCCTCTAGTCAGTGCAAGATAACATTCATCATTTTTCATTTTTAACTAACAAATACTACATATTAGAAACATTTTCTTTATTAGAATCAATAAGCATACATGACTTAAGTATTTTATTACGAACTATACTATTCATATGGTAATTATCATATAACAGGGTGTAAGTTACACCAAATCAAAAAGCAACCTATTGTTAAGAGAAATCTAACATTATTTAGGTCAAAGTTTAATGAAGATCATCTTAATATAAGCCTACCGTAATTAAAAACAATATGAATAAAACCATAAAGTAAAAATATTCAAATTCGTCAGTGTTACTCCACCTGCTTACATTGACTATTCAGTTCATACTTTAGTTATAATTAGTGAGATGAAAGCCACATGATGCAGCAAATGGTGCGTTTTCAGGCAGTTAGTGCACTTGCTATAGAAAAAAAATAGGAAAACCAAAAACCATATTCATAATATGCCGAAAACGTGTCCGGTTTATTGGTTTTTTAGTTAGATAATAAAAAAAAAAGATTTTAAAAATTATTAGAAGTTGTTTACTTTAGTTTAATTTAAGTTATATAGATAGGAAAAATAACAACAAAAATGGCAAAAGAAAAAGGGAAAGAAAAAAAAAAGAGAAAAGATGTGATATGTGGGGTTACATAGTAGATATTATACTACACAGTATGAGGCGTGGAAGGGGGATGTGAAGCCTCTCCACGCCACCAACACCACCTTCTGTATGGGTAGAAGCCGGCGTGGGGGCAAAGGTGAGGGTGATGTGGATGGTTGTAGGATTATGGACGGTTGTGATTGATTGTTGGATTGAAAAAAAAAAAAAAAAAACTCGACGCCAGTCTCTCACGCTACCACCACCCCGTGATATTTTTTGGGCTCGGATGGAAATTCTCACTCTACTAATGTGGCTGTCACATGTCACTCCATGCCTCATTCACCCCCTTGACCATTCTGATATCCTTAAGATGTGTAGAGGTCCCGCCCAGACTCATAACCTGCACATCTAAAATAGGCGAGTGCCAACTTTTTGTTTTAAACCATCAAGCCAAGCAATCACTTCGGTTACTAATACGAACATATTATAATATATGTGTAGCTAGCGGATTATGTTCACGCTTCGCAACAGGCAACGAACTGACTTTTAATAAGATTTAGAAGACTGAAACATTGTAAAAAAAATCAAACTGTATATTAAAAAATCAAGAAAAAAATACGCCCTTATAAATTTTCTAAGATACATATTCTAAATATAATCTCATGAGCAATGTATTCTTTTTTGTTTAGGGGAAGATACCAAGTTTTACCATCACGTTAACCCTCTTTACACATATATGGTCCTACATATCCTTACATATATGGTCCTACATATATGGTCACACGCAAACATTATGAACTTTCTCACACCCAAACATATATGGTCCTACATATCCTTACATGCACTTATTAACTTTAGAGGGTGTTTGGGATTGAGTTTCAAAACAATTTATTGACTTATTGACCTTTCCAAGAAGCCAATAAGTCAATAAGCTATTTGTGTAACTCAAAAACACTTTCTGTTTTGACTTTTGGCTTTTAAGGGTGGAAAAACTATTTATGAGAAGTTAGAAATCCTGGCTTTTGGATTTTGGAAAAAAAAAATACAAATCTACCACCCTTACAACCAATATTCACAATAAATTAAGCGAAACACTTAAAAAACAATTTATTGATTTTTTGACGTTTCTCATCCCAAAAGCTAATCAAACACTTTTTTTAAAACTCTTTTTCAAAAAGTCATAAGCCAATAAGCACTTCTGACCAAAAGCACTTTTGCATTTCCAAACTCAATCCCAAACACCCTCTCATTATAAAAATTACATTACTATCACACTGAACTAATGTAGTCA
This sequence comes from Ambrosia trifida, assembly GCA_028751855.1. NCBI lineage: Eukaryota > Viridiplantae > Streptophyta > Magnoliopsida > Asterales > Asteraceae > Ambrosia > Ambrosia trifida. The sequence continues at coordinate 209,820,805 of CM054122.1, forward strand.
ACAAAAACAAGTTATTAATACACGACACTTCTTAGATTTATCATTATCAACCAGCGCGCTAACATTTGCTAACTGATCTGCAACTCTGCAAGCACTTTCAGTTCTTGACAATAGGAGGACGTATTATGAAACCCATCGAGATGGGTGTTTGAAAATCGGAGTCGTAGGTGGATGGCCCTTGCGGATTTGTTATCATGGAATAGTCTTAAGGGTGGTCCACGCCTCATGATATGCAGAGGTGTTGAATTTGATTATTGTGTTGAGGAAATCTTTCGATATCGTACAGTAGATCCATTGTAGGACGATAGCGTCCAAGCTGTCCCACGAGTCCTCTTGGGTAGCGGGTAGGGAAATAGGTTTTGTTGGTGTTGTTCCATCCGTTGTGACAACCGAAGAAAAGTGGTTGGGGATGTGGCGGCAATCGTGGGTGTGGAATAAATAAGATGTTTGTGGACTAAAAATGGACGGCAATGTATTTTGAATAGCTCGCTCCGGAAAGCATACTAGCTGCTCTCAATCTCTAGGGTAATCAGTATAAAACTCACTCTTAATGTTAGAAACGGTTGTAGCGGAATGGATTTTAGGTTTCAGGATGAACGGTGATCGGATTTTAGGGAGAGAAGGAGAGAGGGAGAGGTGTCCGGAAAAAGAAAATATGAGGATGATGAGGGAGGAGCGGCGAAGGTGAAAAACATGTTAGAACCTATGCTCTGATACCGTGAATAATGGTATGGTTAGGATAATGAGTTGCTTGCGTCATTCTCATTCATAACCTCAATATATACAAATATGGAAGCAATATTATCCAATAAGGCTATCCGTTGTGGGTAGAGGTGAGTGGGTGATTTATCGAATAATATTGTGCCACGTCAACGCTTACTTGGCACTGGATAGCGGCCGGCAGTCGCTTGCTAGAGGGTGTTATGGGTTAAGGTGAGTGAGGTTTTTTTTTTACCAAATCTATTTAAATTTTTACCACAATTTTTTTAATAAAAACAAACATTAAACTAAAAATAAAAGAAAAGTTACACTAAAATACAAAAATAAAAAAAAACATTACATTAAAAAAAATTACACTAAAAAAACATTACACTAAAAAAGAGGAAATTACACTAAAATAAAATAAAAAACCTAACGTAGGCCCGAGTGTAACATTTGCCACGGTGAAACGTGGTTGACGTTATCGCCAACCGTCCGAAGGTACTTTACTTTGGCGAAGGCGACGAACACGTCATCGGTTTCGTCGGGCATATCATCCTTCACCGCACCATGATGATGAAGTTGGGTTTGAAAATTGAAGGTTTAGGGTTTGAGTATGTGAAGAAGAAGAAGATGTGTATGTGAAGAAGAAGAAGATGTGGTATATAAATATAGGGGGTAACAAATTTGGTGGGTGAAAATTTAATTTTTGAAATTTAAACCGTCAGCCAGCCGGCTAACAGACGCGAGCTGGCTTACGTCCCACCGCTCGCTGACTCAATCACGTGGACATGTTATGGACAGTGCGAGACAGGTGTATAAAGTTGTGGCTCGCAGCAGGCTGCTCACGGGCCACAACGGATAGTCTAATATGGAATTGATATATATTACAATATATTCTGTAAATAATATATTTTCTATTAGTTCTCAATACTAAAGTTTTCCTTTTTTTTTAGGTGGTGATATTTAAACCCCAGCTTCTATTTAAACCCCCTCCAAGCGCCTCGCTTAGGCCTAAGCGAGGCGCTTGGAGGGGGTAATTTATTTTGGTAGTTTTTTGATGTTTTGAGTTGTTTTTTTTTTAATTTAATAATTATAAAAAGTTAAAAAAAAATTAAAAAACAAATTAATAACCCTCAACATTGTCAATGACTTAAACAAAGTAATAACCCTCAAACATTGTCAATGACTTAAACTTGACATCATCAAAGGATATGTGTAAATTAGGTGTATGTCATCTTTATCAAAGTAGTCGTCTGATAACAACTGAAAAGTAGCCGGTGCAAGTTATGTTGTAGCTTCCAAAACACGACGTCATTGTAGCTCATATGTTATTATCTCTTCTCTTATTCTCTGTTTCTCTAGTTCTCGATGGATTATTGCTCTCATATCATGGATCAGAGAGATTTAAGCTAATTAAACTCATATCTCAAGCACGTGCAAGTTATGTTGTAGCATCCTTGATCATCTTCTTGTAATTACTTTTTAGTTGTTATCCGAGAGATAGCGGTCAACGATGAAGACAACCTGAAAACAACCGGATACCATGGATCAGAGAGATTCAAGCTAATTAAACTCATATCTCAAGCCGGTGCAAGTTATGTTGTAGCAGTCAAGGTAGATCGTGGAAATCAATTACAGTTATTTGGAATGTTTCTGATCATTACAGTAACGAAATCATTCTCACATGAATATCCTTTGAAATCAATGGGAAGATAGATAAACAATCCCCATCCACAATGTTCTTACCTATAGCTACCAACGATGATTGCCAGTGAGATTGATAACTGGACAGGTTAGCCAGGTGTTTGTCAAAAAGGTAGAGCACACCACTAGAGCAAAAAGTTGTGTGTATTAGCAAAAAGTTGTCAAAAAAACCTGCGTAAAGGACTAAAGCCACATATCTTGCCATTAATACCAACTGAATTTTACTTGCTTGCATGAAAAGTTCATTGTACGATGTCTTTTTCAGAGGACCTCGACTCTTGAGATGTTGCAGGTGTTTGAAAAGTTTGAACTGAAATTGAACTTTTGATGCAAGCAAGTAAAATTCAGTTGTTTTACTAATTTCACAGTCTTGATACTTTTAACAATCGGATCGGCGCTAAACAATAGAAAGTAATTACAAATATTGCTAGAGGGTCACTATTCATATATAAAGAACATTAATCGGTTTCATCTTTGTTTTCTTGAGTTCAACTTTCCATGATCTACCTTTATCATCTCAGAGAGATATCTGTCAACGATGGAAGGGAACCCGAAACAATAAAAAGTAATTACAAAGAAGATGATCAAAGATGCTACAACATAACTTGCACCGGCTTGAGATATGAGTTTAATTAGCTTGAATCTCTCTGATCCATGGTATCCGGTTGTTTTCAGGTTGTCTTCATCGTTGACCGCTATCTCTCGGATAACAACTGAAAAGTTGTCTCATTAATTCCAATTCCAATTCCACCGGTGCAATCAGAATCTGAAGAGAAGCTATCATCTCAGAGAGATATCTGTCAACGATGATGGCGCAGAGGTTAGCGGTAACTTTAAATTTTGAATGATCGTCGGTTTGCTCTCTATATACCAATCAACAGTAGCGATCATTACAGTTATTTGGAATGTTTCTGATCATTGTCAGAGGGTCACTATTCATACATAAAGAGATAAAGGTTGTACACGAGTATAATCAAACAAGGGTTGCCCGGAGTTTGATTAGCTTGAATCTCTTTATATACCAATCAACAGTAGCGATCAGAGAAAGATTTAGTTGAAAGTGGATACAATGGATCAGAGAGATTTAAGCTAATTAAACTCATATCTCAAGCCGGTGCAAGTTATGAAATGACACATGCAGAATTTAATGTCATGCACAATGTGATTTGTATTAATGGCAAAGTGATTTGTAAGGGAAGAAGAAGAGAATGTTATATATGTTTACCTTCCCATGGAAACTCTGAAGACCCTTAACGGAGGTTTGCTAGAGGGTCATTGGTCTTCAGAGTTTCCAACCCCTAATACATTCATCAAAGGATATTCATGTGACAATGATTTTGTACAAGATTCCTATGCAAGCAAGTCAAATTCAGTTGTTAGACCAACTTGAGATATGAGTTTAATTAGCTTAAATCTCTCTGATCCATGATATGAGAGCATAAGAGAAGAGATAATAACATATGAGCTTCAACATAACTTGCACCGACTTGAGATATGAGTTTACAGGTAAAGAGATGAAAACCACTACTAGGGTTCTTTTCAGTGAAGGCTGCGAAAAGCATGCAGCGGATGATTGCCAATGAGATTGATAACTGGACAGGTTAGCCAGGTGTTTGTCAAAAAGGTAGAGCACACCACTAGAGCAAAAAGTTGTGTATATGAATAGTGACCCTCTGGCAAACCTGCCATTAATCGGTTTTATTTAGCGTAAAAAGTTCATTGTACATATACCTCCTTATTTAAAAACAAATCACATCATTGTAGAGGTTACTAGGTTACTCATTACCGTTGGACGTTGAAGGTAAACATGGACAGTGAGAAGTGAGATTGATAACTTCTTTACGGAAGTTGCTAAAATAGTTAAACAAAAGCTGAAATTGAACAGTTATTTGGCAACATACTTGAAATCAATGGGAAGATAAACAATCCTCATCCACAATGTTCTTACCTATGAGTTTAATTAGCTTGAATCTCTCTGATCCATGGTATCCACTTTCAGAATCTGAAGAGAAGCTATCATCTCAGAGAGATATCTGTCAAGTAATTACAAGAAGATGATCAAAGATGCTACAACATAACTTACACCGGCTTGAGATATGAGTTTAATTAGCTTGAATCTCTCTGATCCATGGTATCCACTTTCAGAATCTGAAGAGAAGCTATCATCTCAGAGTGATATCTGTCAAGTAATTACAAGAAGATGATCAAAGATGCTACAACATAACTTGCACCGGCTTGAGATATGAGTTTAATTAGCTTGAATCTCTCTGATCCATGGTATCCACTTTCAGGCTGTCTTCATCGTTGACCGCTATCTCTCGGATAACAACTGAGGGTCACTATTCATACATAAAGAGTATAATCGTGATGTGATGGATTTTTATATCTGCAACTTAGTTCCTTTTTACCTGGTTGCAAAGGAACTTCAGGTCAGCAAGACCTTTGTCAAAAGCAAGTGTGAAGATCAAGATCAAGAAGAACAGTACGGTCAACGATGAAGGTGTGTTGTATGTATAAAATTGTGAATAATTGTAGTGTGTTCGGTGCAGTCGACGAACATCATTCAAAATTTCAACTTCCCGTTCAGGTGCTTAAGTCCACCTTGAAGACTGGATACCATGGATCAAAGAGATTCAAGCTAATCAAACTCATATCTCAAGTTGGTCTAACAACTGAATTTGACTTGCTTGCATAGGAATCTTGTACGAAATTATACACTTATTTGGAATGTTCCTGATCATTACAGTGAGATTGATAACTTCTCTATGGAAGCAACAAATTCAAAACAGAGGTAGGTGTGTTGTATGTATAAAATTGTGACTAATTGTGAGAGTCAATATGAGAGCAATAATCCATCGAGAACTAGAGAAACAAAGAATAAGAGAAGAGATAATAACATATGAGCTACAACAACGTCGTATTTTGGAAGCTGAAGTTCGGAGAGAACTAAATATTCGGTTGTTGATTTTCTTCTCTATACATAGTGACGATAGGCGTTTTCGATTTCCAAATGAATCAACGACTTAAACTTGACATCATCAACCACGTATAGTCAAATATTTATTCTCCATATCCATACCTTGTTTCAAGTATCTTGTAAAATTCATTTCGTCTTCAAGACTCCTATGAGTCAACAAAGGTTGACTTTTTTGAGCATTAACAATGACTATATTACATTATTATTATTATTATTATTTATTATATTTGTAATTTAGTTCCTTTGTTTTATTATTATAATAATTTATTATTATCAAGAATTGGAAATTAGTAAAACGATTTATGAAAGTATCAAGAATCGGAAATTAGTAAAACGATTTAATAAATCATTGCTCAGACGTTAGGGTTTGATAAACACAAAACTTATTATTTATAAAGCAACAAAAACACAAATCGTACCGTGAAATAAAGAGAGGCCCATTAGGAGTGCCGTGGAGGAAGATCGTCGGTTTGCTGTAGTCGATGATGGCATAGAGGTTAGCGGTAACTTTAAATTTTGCATGATCGTCGGTTTGTACAATGATGTGGTGTCTTCAATGATTCTAAAAAACTTGAAAGTAATTACACTGGCTTGAGATATGAGTTTGATTATTATCGTATTTGCAACTTAGTTCCTTTCTCTCGAAAAACAATCCGATTGTTAAAAAGTATCAAGACTATCAAAAAGTAATTATCATTTCTTGACATGCTTGGTAACACCTTGATCTGTAATATCTGAAAATTATCATTTCTCAAAAAGTAATTAAAAACACTTAAAAATGAATTAAAAACAATTGTTGCGAGTTAGGTTTAGTCGGAGGACCACGTACAATGATTCATCAAAGTTGTACAAAGCTGGATGTTTTTACTGGAAAATCAAAACGAGCAATTAACGAAGCGAAACGGAGAGTAATAATTTTCTTGGCTAGGAAACAACTTAAAAGAACCAAAAATGAATTAAAATTATTTTTTGGTGATTAACAGATAATTTTAAATAATTAAAAGAAAATCAATTTTTTTTTAAAAGGCCAAAGCACCTCGCTTTGGTCAAAGCGAGGCGCCTGTGGGCTAATCAAACCACTAAAGCACCTCGTTTTGGTCAAAGCGAGGCACTAAAGCACCTCGCTTTGACCAAAGCGAGGCACTAAAGCGCCTCGCTTTGACCAAAGCGAGGTGCTTTGGCCTTTTTGTAAAAAAATTTGATTTTCTTTTAATTATTTAAAATTATCTGTTAATCACCAAAAAATAATTTTAATTCATTTTTGGTTCTTTTAAGTTGTTTCCAAGCCAAGAAAATTATATCTCTCAGTTTGGCTTCGTTAATTGCTCGTTTTGGTTTTCCAGTAAAAACATCCAGCTTTGTACAACTTTGATGAATCATTGTACGTGGTCCTCCGACTAAACCTAACTCGCAACAATTGTTTTTAATTCATTTTTAAGTGTTTTTAATTACTTTTCGAGAAATGATAATTTTCAGATATTACAGATCAAGGTGTTACCAAGCATGTCAAGAAATGATAATTTTCAAATATTGCAGATCAAGGTGTTACCAAGCATGTCAAGAAATGATAATTTTCAAATATTGCAGATCAAGGAAAGAATGAAAATACGTGATGCACATACCGTGAGTGTAGTCGACGAACATCATTCAAAATTTCAACTTCTCGTTCAGGTGCTTAAGTCCACCTTGAGATATGAGTTTAATTAGCTTGAATCTCTCTGATCCATGGTATCCGGTTGTTTTCAGGTTGTCTTCATCGTTGACCGCTATCTCTCGGATAACAACTGAAAAGTTGTCTCATTAATTCCAATTCCAATTCCAATTCCAATTCCACTGGTGCAATCAGAATCTGAAGAGAAGCTATCATCTCAGAGAGATATCTGTCAACGATGATGGCGCAGAGGTTAGCGGTAACTTTAAATTTTGAATGATCGTCGGTTTGCTCTCTATATACCAATCAACAGTAGCGATCATTACATTATTTGGAATGTTTCTGATCATTGTCAGAGGGTCACTATTCATACATAAAAGAGATAAAGGTTTTACACGAGTATAATCAAACAAGGGTTGCCCGGAGTTTGATTAGCTTGAATCTCTCTGATCCATGGTATCCACTAACCGTAGCGATCATTACAGTTATTTGAACTGTTGCTAAATTAGTTAAACAAAAGCTTAAATTATACAGTTATTTGGAATATTCTTGATCATTACAGTGAGATATGAGTTTAATTAGCTTAAATCTCTCTGATCCATGATATGAGAGCAATAATCCATCGAGAACTTGAGAAAGAGAGAATAAGAGAAGAGATAATAACATATGAGCTACAACATAACTTGCACCGGCTTGAGATATGAGTTTAATTAGCTTGAATTTCTCTGATCCATGGTATCCGGTTGTTTTTAGGTTGTCTTCATCGTTGACCGCTATCTCTTGGATAACAACTGAAAAGTTGTCTCATTAATTCCAAAACCTAAAGAGAAGATATCATCTCAGTGAGATTGATAACTTCTCTATGGAAGTTGCTACAATAGTTAAACAAAAGCTGAAATTGAACAGTTATTTGGAATGTTTCTGATCATTACAGTTATGCCTTTTTTGGTGAAATAAACTTGAAGAAATGATTTGGTGGATGTATCATGAGTTAAACAAAAGCTGAAATTGGACGGTTATTTGGAATGTTCCTGATCATTACTTTTCATGCAAGCAAGTAAAATTCAGATCATTACTTTTCATGCAAGGAAGTAAAATTCAGTTGTTGGACAGTGAGATTGATAACTGGACAGGTTAGCCAAACCATACGAGGGTGGTAGGAAAAAGTTGACATTTTGATCCAAAGGAAATTCAGGTTAGCCAGACGTTTGTCAAAAGAACAATTTTTTATAATAATTATATTAAAAACAAAAACAAAAAACTAACTCAAAAGATCAAAAAAAAAAAAAAAAAAAAAATTTGATCCGAAGAGCCACGCTTAGGCCTAAGTGAGGCGCTTCGAATTCAAAATCAGCTTTTTCTGCTCCTCGTACTGACCTCCTCTGATTGAATTCAAAGCGCCTCGCTTAGGCCTAAGCGAGGCGCTTTGAGGGGGTGGAAATAGAAGGTGGGGGTGGGAATACACCGAGCCTTTTTTTTTCAGTTCTAGTCACAATTTGACACTTATTTCTTTTTTCATGAATTTTATTTTAATTTATTAATTATATTATTACTCTAGTTTAACTGTAATTAGTTTAAACTTGTTTTGTATTTATTTTATAACTTTAGTTATACATTGTTTTTTATCGTTATGGGTATATAGTCAGGACTCCTTGTTTTTATCTACACATTGATTAAATTTTACGGTAAACTTAGTTGAAAATAGTATTTTACAAGTAACTAATGCATAGACTTATTATTTTGTTAATATTTAGGTTTTAGTCTCATAACTCTTTAACTACGATGTTTTAAAGTTTCGAGTGTTGCCTTGCGATTTATTCTTTTATAAGCATCAACATAATATCTACTCAAAACTGATTTGCGAATAGTGATGTACAAGCGATCAGAGCACAAACGTATTATTTTATTATTATAATTAGTTTTGGGTATATTTTGATTTTTACTTATAACTTTTAATGTATTCTCGAAGATTTCGAGTGTAATGTTTCGACGTGTAATCTTCCTCCTAATATTAGTTTTACTTAAATTGTTTCGACATTTTCCGGTACCGGTACTGCTATGCATTCTCATGGCTTTCAAATCTTTTTCTGTTACTATACCTAATGTGAGTAACGTAACAAATTGAACCGATACCGACTGAAAGCCCGCACACATAACGCAGGGTAATCTCACTAGTTTTTTTTATTAAATATCATAAATACTGTAAAAGTCAAAAGTTTTAAAAATAAATAAATTAAGAATAAAAGTCAAAAGTTTTTAAAATAAATAAACTAAGAATAAAACGATAGTGCTACTCAAGTGGTAGTTCTAAAAAGATCTTTTCCCTATATAGAGTGTATTTACAAACCTCTATAAAAGCCTCATCTTTCTCTCACAATGTAACAACCCCCCCCCCCCCCCCCTCAAAAAAAAAAAAAAAAAAAAAAAAAAAAAAAAAAAAAAACCACAAACCAACTAAAAAAAATATGTGTGTATGCTGATATGTGAGTGGTGCCCCCCATCTTACTTGTCGGATTGCAGTCCGGGACCGCTAACCTGCTGCAAACTAGACCACCAAAAACCATCTCCACAATATTGTCGGACAAGGGTAAGAAACCCGTGGACCTCCATTTAACGTATGACAAAAATGTCCACATTGTGACTGCTCTAAGAAAATACTCATGTGTACCGAAAATAAATAATTGTCAAGAAGAATAACTTGATGACATAAATGGATAAATAAATTAAAAATGTTACAAAGTGATAAAATCATTGTATAATCCCAATGAACGTAGGAGCCTTAGATGCAAGTGGTTTCAAGTTCTTAACCAAACCAAAACCCATGACAACCAACTCGAATAATTTATAACAAATCTAATATGCAAACACGTAACATAAACGATAAACTTGAATACTACAGAAAACGTGCAACCAACAAAAATATACAAATCTTTTCAAATATTGCATCCATTAAAAAGTTATCACTTGTCTGGCTTGTTTACGAAGCAGTGAAAAATATTCATACTTGTTTGCCAACCTTCACAAACCATTGCCATCAACCCAGCCTATGTAAATGTGGCACGTTATATCATTTGTGCTAGTTGGATAACTTTAAAAAAAATACTTCATTTCATTTGAAAGTAAATTAACATAGAACTCTTGTTTTTATAGGTCGACCCTTATGCTAAATCAACATCTACTGAAACCCAAAACCCCTTATCTCCAAAGGCCGTATGCCTCAAGCACCTGAAATTTTTGTGAGAAGGGAGGAGAGACGTTGTTTGTGATCCGTGGAAGAGTAGTGAAGTTCGTAAAGCAAACCGCAAAATGCTATTGTGAAGAAAACAAGGAGTGGCTTTGACTTTTGTGAGCCCCCATTGGACATGCTTCGATCGAGCACATAAACCTAAAAACACAAATATAATGGGGGAGGGATGACTGAATGGGAAAGGACTTGTTATTACTCTTAAATATTGCAAATATCTAATTAGAAAAAAGTTGATACAAACATGTAAATTAACGCATCAAGAGCATTAACAATAGTTTCTTCATTTCACCATCAATCTCAAAATTGTAGAGAAAAAAAAACATAGTTTTTATTCCATTAAACATCTACATCAGGTTCTTTGTGGAATCTATAGAGAAAAATCACTCACCTTTAGCTAACTATAGCACCCTCAACTTGTATTGATTGTTGTTAAAAGGTCTATCATTCCAGGTATATTCTTTTCAACTCTTTTACTTTTACTTTTACCTTTCAGTAAGAATATGTTACTTCTTATGTTTATTTGTATTTTTGTAAGGTAAAGGTGTATTGGGCCATAGATGAATGGATGCATGCTTGTTGTTGTGTTGATGTTGCGGCCCAGATAGAAGTTGTACCAGCCCAAGAGTTGCAGCCCTTCTATTGTCTTCATGTTGGCCTTTGGTCCATGACCAGGCCCTATTGTCTCTTTATTTTGTTCGAGCATCATTCTGAGCCATTGGATGTCAATCCGTGTGACTTAATCCAATGGCTGATAATATGTGCATGTGTGCTTTCTCGATAGAATGTTCGAGAGTCTCTATATAAGAGCTCTCTCTCTCTCTCTCTCTCTCTCCCTCTCTCTGGTCGAGGGTTAGCTCACTTGTTTCTTATTATTCTCTCTTTCGTCTGATTCAGAAATTAGGGTTTCATTGTGTTTAGTCAAATACATCTTGTATTTGATCTCGTGAAGTTCGTGTAATCTGTTTGATAGGTATTGAGAGATTATTATTGTTGTGTGAGTTTGTTCTTGAGAGGGTTTAGATCTTGTAAAACTTCTGATTCTTTTGATTATTAAAGTTTTGAGTTTCTTGATATCATGTTGAGTTTGTAACATGGTATTAGGGCTCTAGGCTTTGTTATCGGTCTTGGTTATTTTCTTCCGCTGATTTTTAGGGTTTCTGATTGTTTGAAGGTGCTTATTCATCTTCTTTCAGTTGTTGTGACAACCTGCACCCTTCACTTTTCATAAATGTGCATAATTGCTTCCTCAACAATTTCAAAATTTTCATTTTTAACCCTCGTATTTTAATAGGACCAAAATTCACAATTTAATAAAACTTATAATTTTTATAACTAAAAGTATGCACGTTTTATACTCAAAGCCCTTAATTTTTGGTCCTAAAACAACTTATAAACAGAAGGAAACAAGTCTAGAACTTAAAATTGATTAAATTAGAAAAATTAATTTTTTAGCCCTCGCGGTCCGCTGAGACAGTCAAACAGTCAAAGTCCTAGTCAAAGTCTCAGTCAAAGTCCTAGTCAAATAGTCAATTCATCTTAAAACCTTACTTTATTGTGTTGACCAATTTTAAAGCCTAATTGAATCCAAAACTAGTATAAAAACCCACCTATGACCCATTACACTTTGCACCTCTAAATCGATTGTTTCAATTCGATTAAACTCCCCCTCATACCTTTCTTCTAGAGTATATTACTTCTACATTTGAAGCTTTGATTATAAGCTCTTGTAATTGGCGAATTGGAAGCTTGATATTTTTCCTACTCGGTTTCTTTTCTTCTAAATTGGACTAGTTTCGTTGTTGAATCTTTGGATCACTCGCATTTTCACGCTCGCTTGGTCATCTAGTCATTTGGCGAAAGTGAGTACTTCATATCCCCTTTTTGCTTTTATTCATTTTTGGAGTGTTACATGTACACTTATACAAATTACAAATACAAGTTCACAGTTTTACAATACAATTCTAGTACTATGTGCATTTGTTTACAAACGTGCTTTATGCTTAGACATTACATGTAGAATACATTTGTACTTAGTGAAATCATTAACATTGTACAAGCCGACCTTAACATTGGATAGCACTATTGGATTGACAACCCGCCTAGGTTGGTTCTCCCCCTTTTTCATCGAAGAATCCGTGGTCATTGTTATGTTATTATCCATTTATCGGATAAGTACACCGCCGTTCATTTAGTACATTATACAGTCACAGGATTGATTTCACTCATTTGTATGTTACATAGTTTACATAATTGCACTGTAGCTTTGCACTTGAATTGTATAACATTTTCCAACTTATTATATATATTAAAACTAGGAATGCTCACCAACATTTCATATGTTGACAAAACTTATTTTGTACATGTTTCAGGTGCAGTTTGATCCTAGTACTATAGCATTGGATTTTAGTGCTTGCTTTTAATAAGTTATTTCAAATTTCATGTTTGTTCAGACTTTTGTATTTTTCCCATTTCATCTATGTAAGACAATTTAAATTATTCAATAATACATTTACATTTTAGTACCATGTGCTTTTGAACAATCGTCACTACGTGACACCTCGATGATTCCGCCCTCGGTTGGGGTGTTACAGATTGGTATCAGAGCAATGGTTATAGGGAATTATGTTATTAGAATGCCTTTTAGCCTAGTCTATAACCAAGCTTACATTCACGAGTCCTCTCGTGTTTATTTCTCTTTATCCTTTTATTTTTTTTCAAGATATTTTCGCTATGATTCTTTCTCGTTATTCTTTTGGTGTGTTGTTTAAAGAAGAAGATACTCGTATTTCACAAACGAAACGATATCACCAAGTTAGGAGTGACATCCATACCTTGGTGATTAGTTTCACTCATCTATATGTTATTTACCTTAGGAATATATCTTTGAGATAGGAGTGACATCCACACTTCAAAGAGTATTTTTTCAAAAAGGAACTTAACCACTAAGCTGGGAGTGATATCCTTAACTTAGTGATTGGTTTCATTCCACAATCGTTTTCAATTTTGAAATACATCTTTGAGTTAGGAGTGAAATCCAAATCTCAAGGATCTATTTTTGCATCTCGCTTTTAACCTCGCTAAAGTTTTGGAATTCACTATTGATGGGGCACGTGTAATCTAGAAGGGTGAGCGCCTGTATCCTGAGTTTTCTGTCTAGGCCTGGTATTTCGTATAAATCCCAATCAGACAAGGGACCCGCATACCTACCTAGGAACTCTTAGGATGAGCATTCACTTATAGGCTAAAGTACGCCCCCACAATTCACTAGGAAATTTCAAATACTTGAGTTGGTCAAAGTTTCCTATGGAAACAATTCCAATGTTTTATATCATTGATATTTATGTTTGTTTATCATTTGAAGATTCCGTTTAATCACTTGATGTTTCATATGCCATTATTCATTGATCATTCGTTTTTGAATCCCTTATCATCATTACTAAAACTTTTGTTCGATATATTATCGCATTAAAGCTTACACTATTTCACTTATGCTCATGATTTTTACACTATAAGGTATTACTCGTTTTGCGTTAAAACATTTTTACCCACGACTTAAGTTTTAAACACTGTGTTTAACTTTGATCACATCCTGATTTTAGGAATGTTGCGTCATCACACAGTTAAAAATGAACATGGTTTTTCCAAACTTATTATTTCAACCTGTTTTATACCTTCATGTTTGCAAACTTACTTCATCGAAGTCACAGTATATCCTCATATACCTAATACCAATATTGCTGCACCCAGTCTCCTAAGCCATAGCCAACTACCATTAGTTAGAACTTCTTAGTCAGGCTAAACTCATATATATATATATATATATATATGCCTACCTACACGATACGCACTAGTACACTACTCTCTAAAACGATTAATTTGACAACTTATTCTATAAGTCTTTTCACAAAGCCTATTCGTCAAATTAGAACAGACTTTTCATACACCTTGTGCCTTGAAACAAAAAGCCCGCTATAAGCCCAAAGAGATGCCTTAACGATCCTGCAAATAAATGATCTTTCAATGTATAAATTTCGTAAAAGTTTGAAAATTTAAAAGGTTTCAAGTTTACCCAGTCTTAACGGGTAACACTTCGATTTTCTCAACATTTCATAACAATTAAAAATTTCCGACTTTTCAAACCACAAGTTAAAGAAATGTTTAAATACAGAAAATTTTATTAACCAAAATTTGTCAAGGCATCTGGGATCATTCACAACCTTCACATCATTTTAAATCTTGGTCTTTCGAAACACATTAAATTTACACACTTCATGAAATGTTTTCATCTTGCATTTTATAAACTTGCATTGCATATTTTACAAATCAAATGTAAATCTGCATGTTTTCATATAACGTATCCAATATATGTTTTCGGGAGGAATTTGCAACTAATAATATACCTTATAACACTTTTCAAACTCGACTTCTCGTAAACACATGAAAATGTGTACCTACGAAATCTTTTCAAGTGAACCTGTTTTGAACATAAAACATTCTTCGGTTTCCAAAAAAGTTATCCTCATACCACTAGACTATACGTCTGTTCTGCGCACTTTCATTTACAGTAAATTTCATTATTTTTTTTACACCATTCTATTTATAGTTACGTTCTTACATTATCTTATTTTTGTATTATTCTTTTCTTGGTAGTTATTTTCACGCGTTATTCGCAACTATTCTCGCACTAGTTATTAGTAGTTATTCTTACAACACTAGTTTTGAGCATTAATTTAACTCGTTTACTTTCATTTTGTGCAAATTGTGCGATTTACTCGATTTACGTTATGCTATTCTTTCAATCGAAATTTTATGCTATACTTATATACTTACATGAACGCATATTTGGTATGCATATATATTTTTTTTTTTTTTTTTGTGAGCAAAACACTGTTATACTTTACATTATATTGTTCATCATCATGACCAACGAACATACTAATTGATAGCTCGTATGAGATCTAAGCCAGTTCCCATGTACGACTCGGTTCAGAGTATTCCTCTAACCCGAGGGGAACGGTGTAATCCTTAGAGTTTATCAATATGGTTGTTTAGAGCCCAATGATGTGAACATAAATTTACCGGTTAAGGGTGAACCCGAAAGGTGAAGAACCCCTAATCATGTCTTATACTTACACATTAATCTCATTACGGTTAAAGAGTGAACCTGAAAGGGGAAGAACTTCTAACCACATCTTATACTTGAGCAATATCTACTACTTAACACATTTTGGTTGCACGCATTGTTTCTTGTATTACTTATGTTAGTGTTATGGAAAAGCATATCACCCTAGTGTAAGGTAAATCGATGATTACGGTCCGGAACGCAATCATGGATTTACAGGTACATGGGGGTGGTGTGTGATTCTACTTAGGCTATTGGTAGACAATCAGTACGAGTCCAAAGTATCAGTAGTGTGGTGGGTTAGCTGCGGTACACCCTGTATATAAGCACGAGCGATACTGCGGGAGCGGACTAGGAGTCTGACCAAGAACCCACCCATTACTATCTCTTTATTAGATTGTTGACTAATAGCTAGCATTTTCGATAAGAATGTTCTTACACGAGCTTCAATTCGACTTCCTAGAGTCTTTCTCTGGACCATCCACACAGAAAATACAAACTTTGTATACTCTTACACTCTCTGTTAGTCGAAATCCTGTTGCACGTCCTTAATAAAGTTTGGTCAGAAACTTCTCTAAAGTAAGGGAAGCTACTATAACACTGCCCTGCCCTAACCGGTTACATACTTTTCCCAAACCTTGCTCATTATAAACTCTTAATTCTCTAACCTTGGGTCAAACTTTATGGATTTTCAAACTCTTATTTTGGGTATTAAACAACTACTTCAAACTTTGTCAAATCATGGCTGATGCATTTCTTAAAATCTACTTGCCTTTTTACAAATGTCTTTTGTTTCATGGAAACCTTCACTTGAAAGTAATTTCGGGACGAAATTTTCTAAAGTAGGGGAGACTGTGACAACCTGCACCCTTCACTTTTCATAAATATGCATAATTGCTTCCTCAACTATTTCAAAATTTTCATTTTTAACCCTCGTATTTTAATAGGACCAAAATTCACAATTTAATAAAACTTATAATTTTTATAAGTAAAAGTATGCACGTTTTATACTCAAAGCCCTTAATTTTTGGTCCTAAAACAACTTATAAACAGAAGGAAACAAGTCTAGAACTTAAAATTGATTAAATTAGAAAAATTATTTTTTTAGCCCTCGCGGTCCGCTGAGACAGTCAAACAGTCAAAGTCCTAGTCAAAGTCTCAATCAAAGTCCTAGTCAAATAGTCAATTCATCTTAAAACCTTACTTTATTGTGTTGACCAATTTTAAAGCCTAATTGAATCCAAAACTAGTATAAAAACCCACCTATGACCCATTACACTTTGCACCTCTAAATCGATTGTTTCAATTCGATTAAACTCCCCCTCATACCTTTCTTCTAGAGTATATTACTTCTACATTTGAAGCTTTGATTATAAGCTCTTGTAATTGGCGAATTGGAAGCTTGATATTTTTCCTACTCGGTTTCTTTTCTTCTAAATTGGACTAGTTTCGTTGTTGAATCTTTGGATCACTCGCATTTTCACGCTCGCTTGGTCATCTAGTCATTTGGCGAAAGTGAGTACTTCATATCCCCTTTTTGCTTTTATTCATTTTTGGAGTGTTACATGTACACTTATACAAATTACAAATACAAGTTCACAGTTTTACAATACAATTCTAGTACTATGTGCATTTGTTTACAAACGTGCTTTATGCTTAGACATTACATGTAGAATACATTTGTACTTAGTGAAATCATTAACATTGTACAAGCCGACCTTAACATTGGATAGCGCTATTGGATTGACAACCCGCCTAGGTTGATTCTCCCCTTTTTTCATCGGAGAATCCGTGGTCATTGTTAAGTTATTATCCATTTATTGGATAAGTACACCGCCGTTCATTTAGTACATTATACAGTCACAGGATTGATTTCGCTCATTTGTATGTTACATAGTTTGCATAATTGCACTGTAGCTTTGCACTTGAATTGTATAACATTTTCCAACTTATTATATATATTAAAACTAGGAATGCTCACCAACATTTCATATGTTGACAAAACTTATTTTGTACATGTTTCAGGTGCAGTTTGATCTTAGTACTATAGCATTGGATTTTAGTGCTTGCTTTTAATAAGTTATTTCAAATTTCATGTTTCGTTCAAACTTTTGTATTTTTCCCATTTCATCTATGTAAGACAATTTAAATTATTCAATAATACATTTACATTTTAGTACCATGTGCTTTTGAACAATCGTCACTACGTGACACCTCGATGATTCCGCCATCGGTTGGGGTGTTACAGTTGTGTATCCTGAGGTTCAGTTCTTGGATCATACTTGTGTAGATCTGTACATATATACAGATCTAGGGTTTCTGTTCTTGAAGGAATAAATTAGGCTTTGGGAATCAGATCTACTCTTGAGATATGTGCTAATTATTGGAAGGCATTTCTTCTTTGCTCTCTGGTGTTATAACCCTAAGTGAAGGTTATAACACTATGAGTTATTGGCGAACCCTAACTTGGGCCCCCTTTGGTGAGATCTTTCCTGGACTTTAATTCTGTTATCTAGAGTTTGTCCTATGGAGTCTGTGCCAGGGTTTGCATCCCTTTTTAGTTTTAAGGTTTGTCTAGAGTTTAGGTGGCTCCTATACTAGGACCTGCACTGGCACCTTTTGAGTGATGAACCAGTGATCTGGATCACCGGTACAACTTTGCCTTATGTCTTCTTGATTTGGTTGTTTGTGTTTGATTGTTTGCTTTTCTTCATTGTGTGATCTGCTATTGTGTTTACCTGTTTTGTCTGTTTAGTTATGGTGAATGAAACTGATGGATGGGGTGGAGGGGGTAATGTTGGCCCTATCATTGACCCTGTAACTCTGGTCAATAAGATAGATGCTGGAGATCCCCTTTACCTTCATCCCAACGATTCTACCAATTTGACTATTGTTAGTATAAAACTAAAAGGTACTGATAACTACAGTGTTTGGTCTAATGCTATAATTCTAGGTTTACAAGTTAAAAATAAACTTGGATTCATAAATGGAGAATGTGTTAAACCTGTTGATGACCCTGTCCTTGCTAGACAATGGGATAGGTGTAACTCTATTGTGTTAACTTGGATCCTAAGTTCTACGTCTGAAGAATTATATTTAGGACAAGTATTCTCTAAACTTGCTAGTGATGTGTGGAAAGAACTTAAGGAAACTTATAACAAGATTGATGGTTCGGTGGTCTTTGATTTGTATCAAAAAATAAATAGTTTTAGTCAAGATGGTACTTCTGTTTCATAATACTATCAAAAGTTAAATATTATGTGGAAGCAATTGGATCAGATTCTCCGATTACCTCCATGTACTTGTGATGCTTCAAGGGATTTCAACAATTTTAGTCAAATGATCAAACTTATGCAGTTTTTAATGGGATTGGACAGTTGTTATCAAACAGTTAGAACTAACTTGTTAACTAGGGATATTTTGCCTTCTGTAAGGGAGGCCTACTCTATAGTTTCTAGAGAAGAGTCACACAGGAATTCTAGTGGTTCTAACAAGAAAACTCAAACTGTTGGTTTCTTAGCCAAAACTGGTCAGTTTGCTGATTTTAACAAAAAGTTTGGTAATAAAAGTACTAGTCAATCAACCTTAAAATGTACTCACTGCAATAAGAATGGTCATTTGGCTGAAAATGCTTTGAGTTAATTGGGTACCCTCCTTGGATGAGGTCAAGGGGTAATCAGTCAAGGAAGGGTAAGGGTAATAATAGCAGTAATAATGTTGATATTGACACTAATACTCCTTTTACTTCTTTGACAAATGATCAAATGGCTAAACTGTAGAGTCTTCTGAATGAAAAAAATAAGGAAAGTCCACAGAGCTGCAATGTTTCAGGTAGTTTTTTCTGTGCTAACATAAGTGGTAAACCTGTGTTTGGTTTTGCTAGTAAAGTAGGGAATAAAATTAAAATTGGTTGGATTGTTGATTCAGGAGCCGGTCAACATATGGTTTCTAATGATGTGGAACTAACTGATTATGTTGAAGTTTCTGATTTAAATATTCATGTTAATCACCCTAATGGCACTAAAGCCTTAATAACTAAAATAGGAAATGTGAGTCTTGTAAATGGAGTTGTTTTAAAAGATGTGCTAGTGGTTCCTGAATACAAAGTTAATCTCATTTCTGTGCACAAACTTGCTAGGGATAATAAGTTATATGTTGGTTTTGATGAAAATACCTGTTACATACAGGACCGACTAACCAAGAAGGTCCTGGTGACTGGTAAACAGATGGATGGACTTTATTTGTGTGGAAATGCATGCTTAAATGCTAAGGTCTGTTTTAATACTGAGTTATATGACATCTGGCATGCTAGATTAGGACATCGTGCTGAACAAGCTGTTGATACTCTTAAAACCAAACTTAACATAGGAGAACATGATAAAAGTCAACCTTGTGAGATATGTCATAAAGCCAAACAACATAGAGAACCCTTTCCATTAAGTGAACATAAATCAACTCAGGTTGGAGAGCTTGTTCACTTAGATATATGGGTCCTTATAAGGTTGTTAGTAGAGATGTCTTTAAATATTTTCTTAATATAGTTGATGACTATTCCTGGGCAGTTTGGGTATGTTTATTAAAAAACAAAACTGAAGTGTTTGAAAATATTAAAGATTTTTTCAATATTATTCAAACTCAGTTTAGTAAGCATATAAAATGTTTCAGAAGTGATAATGGTCTTGAATTTGTAAATAATCAAATGTCAAGGTTTTGTAAAGATAAGGGGATTGTGCATCAAACAACTTGTGCCTATACTCCTCAACAAAATGGCATTGTTGAGAGGAAGCATAGGCATCTTCTTAATGTGGCTAGAGCTCTGCTATTTCAGAGCAACATTCCTATTAGGTTTTGGACTGAATGTGTGTTAACTGCTGCTTACTTGATTAATAGGACCCCTTCTGGTGTGTTAGGTAGAAAAACTCCCTATGGGTTGCTGTTGTAACACCGCGTGATTTTCACTTTTCATATATTTTAAATGCTATATTTAACAAATTCTAAGTTCGCCTTTATTCGTTTCGTTTAGGTTACTCCTACCAATTCTTGACGGGTCGTCATTATAATTTATCCTATTCAATTTGAGCGTTATTACAAGGAACTTATTTAGTTAAAATCTTAATATATACTTATTATTAATAAAACATATATATATATAATAATACTTAAAAAAAAACCTTAATGTGAAAAAAAAAGATTTGACTTTAGTCAAATTTGATTACACAATTACAAAAAAATATAAGTCGTACGTTTTTTTTTGTATTATTTTGATTTTATTTTTTTTTTCTTTTTTTTTTGATATATCCCCACTAATTAACTTCTAACCACCCTAATTAATTCATTAAATACCCAACCCCTTCACCCCAACTATAAATACACCACTCCTACCCATTCTAACACTTGCTCATTTCTAAATCCTCTCTAACCTATCAAGAATTCTCTCAAGAATAAGTGAGTTTCTCACTTCACCTTCAACCTCTCTTCTACTTTCTTCACTCTCCTCTTCTTCAAACCCTTTGAGGAAACCTCTAGGACCTCTCTCCTATTTGCCATGGCAAATAAACATGAGCAGGGCACCAATTTGAGGCCTCAAATGTGGTCATCTTCTATTATCTTTTATGCACTAAGTTGTTAATGATACCAACCAAGTTCACCAACAACTCAATGATGGAGGGACTTGTGTTATGGTTCATGGTTGACAAAAGGAAGGCCAAGGCTCATCCAAACCAAGTCACCATACCCTACTTCCTAAGTATATTATATAAATACTAAATTATATAAACTCTACTAATTTATTAACTCGGAAAGGTTTGTGGATACATCCCTACCTTACCAATGCTTGACTCTCATAACCATCCGAATCACCTCTATGGTGGTTTGTGTTTTGGTTCGCCTAAAAGGCTTGCTTGACTCTTATGACCATCCGAATCACCTTCATGGTGGTTTGTGTTTTGGTTCGCCTAAAAGGCTTGCTTGACTCTCTTGAATCTATAACCTAAACTCGAATCTAAGACCCTTTATTTTTTTTTTATTCTAGTTAACCAAGGCTAAGGAACTAATCCCCCAAGACTCATTCTTTTGGAATCTTGCTAAAACGCACCCAAAGGTGAGTTCATACTTGTCCCCCTTTTATTCTTTATTCTTTGGGGCTCAACATGTATCACTATCAAAACTCAAACGATTTTAAACTCTACAATCTATTATGCTTAGTCTAAAGTCTATCATATTCTAAATTCTATCATGCGCAATCTAAAGTCTATTATATGCTTGTACGCTATGCTATGTAGAATTATTTACTCTAACATACAAATGTTCATATAGTTGACAACCCACCTTGCATGTATAGCGCTATAGGATTGGCTATCCGCCCCCTACATGGGTCATGTTAAGCAAAATTCTTCGTGGCTAGTCGCCGTTTGTATGGTTCTCTTGCATATGCCTATAAGCAAAACTTTATTATACTATGTATGTATGTCAAAACTAGTATGCTCACCAATGCTTTATGTGTTGACGGATATTTTATACATGTTGCAGGAAATATTTATTGCAGGACATTCAAGAAAACTACCTAGGATTGGACATAGAAACTCACTCTAGTTCAAGTTATCATATTCTTGTTGTTGTATTTTTCGTTATTTGAACTACTTGTATTTCTATTTTTAGACAATAAATGAAATTCTATCTTTAAACTATATTGTCACAAAATCTAGTGTCATGAAGTCTTTGAACAATCTACCACTAAGTCTCGCCCCGATGTATTCCGCCATCGGTTGGGGTGTGACAGATTGGTATCAGAGCCATGACTATAGGGATCTAGGAAAAATTGCCATGTTTGACCTAGACTATAGTTAAGAATCCTTTTGACCATTCTTTTTATCATGCTTAAAATACTTGTTCTCCCTATCTTGCTTCTACTCCATTCTCTTGGTCCTTAAAATTTACCTTCCTATTTGAGGATTACTCTACACTCGAAGATGCTCGTATAACACAAACGAAAGCAAATCACCAAAATAGGCGTGAAACCCTCACTTTGGTGATAACTTTCAATCCGCGTAAATTCTTTGTATTTTTGAAACTACACCAAGATAGGAGTGATATCCTCACCTTGGTGGAAATTTCACAATTCTCATTCTAGTGGACACTTACCAATCGAAGGTTAGAATTAATTTTCTTACCATGTTGGACAAAGTGTACAAACCACACTCAAAGAAACGACCTCGCTAAGATAGGAGTGAAATCCGCAACTTAGCAACTAGTTTCAATCCTAGATATTTTATTTTAAATCTCGCCAAAGTCTCAAATTTACTAATGACAAGAAACATGTAGTAACTGGAAGGGTGAATACCGTTAACCGAAAGTTTCGGCGAGAGTATTTCCACCTATTAGGCCAAAGCATGTTTTCAAACTCAAAGGTAAATTTGAACCACTTTGGTTAGTCTTAGTTCCGTTCCGGAACACTCCAATTGTTTGCATAAAACAAGCCTCTCTTTTTATGCTAATACTACTTTCAATTATGTTTTCATGCTATGTTTTCATTATATATTCGATTTATTTCACTCGCATACAATCTCAAGACTCGCATTACAAGCTACTCTCACAATCTCCAAACAATAATAATATTCGCAAACCAAGATAAACCAAAACTCCTTTATGTTAAATAAGTGCATTATACCTGCTTATACATACGTGTTATGCTATTTGAACAATGTGAAACTTGCGTCCTATACGTGTAACTAGAGCTTGCATACTAAGTCTATGAGAACAACTTAAACTTTTGTATATATATATATATATATATATATATTGTACCAACTTTACGATCTAGTGAAACCTTACTCAAAAGCTTTCATTGTTAATCAAAATTCTAATAACTCCTTTCCTAAATTCAAAAGTCACCTTACTAAAAAAAAACGCTTATGCAAATTTTCATATGTATGATTCTCGTAGATGTCTTCCCGTCTCAACAGCATCGATCTCAACCAACTGGCGAGTCTTATTGCCCAAAAATTAGTCAAGATTCTCCCTAACCTAGAGATGCCAACAAACCCAATTCCGAACCCCAACGATACCATCCAAGAAAGCACAAACCATGTAGATACTAAACCTACTACCCATACCCCTACCAAACACACGAAAAAGGGTAACCGAAAACGCAAAAACCTCAAACAAAACCACACTTCGACAACTCCTAAGACTCTGAATTCCAATAAAAAAAAAGCAATACCGTGGAACTTTTCCGCTATGCAACAGTTGTAAATATCACCATCCCACTCACACCCAATGTCACATATGCGCTAACTGTGATGCATATGGTCATTTAGCCAAAACATGTCGCCGCGCCACTAAACCTACTAGTACCACCTCATTCACTAAAGACAATGGATATGCTCCGAGTGCAACGACCCAACCCCTGAAACCAGCCAATGCCCAAGACTTGCCATAGTGATCTACGATGCTAGAAGACCCACTCACCACACTAAAGAAGATTAATTTTTTTTTCTTTAAAAAAAAATGAATTTTTTTATGTAATGTTTTCGAGAAATTGTTCGGATGTGAAATTTTCTTTTATGAATTATCAAATACCATCGTTATCTTAGGTTAGAATCATAACTATTGGCAAAATTCAAACATCGCAAAACCTTTTTCTCCTCGCATGAAATCTTTTTCAAAATTTTTGAACAAAATTCTTCTTACTATTTCTAAGAGGATGCCTATTCTTCTATAAAATCCTCACCTTCAAACCACTAACGAATGTGTGCGTCGAGTTTGTTTGACAAACAAGATTCTGAATGGTAAAAGTGTTTAAAAAAAAAATATTTTGTAAACCGGACTTGTGAGCAAAGACACGCTAAATCAAATAACCTACTTCTTTATAACCCCAAAACCTTTTCTCTTGAAATCGTATCACGAGTCAAAATATTCATCAATGCCAAACTAAAATTGTCAACAAACTATTTTTTTTTTCGCTTAATAAAATGGATTTTTCATAAATCAAACGACCATCTTCGATAAAACTTTTACACTAAATTTTCCCCACTCCAATTAAATCTGTTTTTCTTTAACATCCAACGGACTAAATTTCCCTACCATCAAACTTGACCCTTAGTCTTGAAAAGCTAAAATTGCTCGCATACCCATAAAACTCAATAAACCCAAATTTTATGTTACCCTCAATCAAAACATTTTACGTGTAAACCTTTTCATTAAGAATCTAACTGTCTATTCTTCTTTTAGATTTTATACATCTGAACGTAACCACATATGCACAAGTCTACACCAGTATGTCATGAAACCATACATTCACGCCAAAAACACGTACGGTTAACAACATCAAAAACTTGCTTAATGTCTTATTCACATTATGTGTTTATATGTCACGTTGCTTGCTATGTTTACAAACATCAAAACTGTTTAATGTCTTAGTTTAATGTCGTTTCCTTGTATAAATATTTTGTGTCTACCCGCACATAACTAAGACGAGTTATGTGGACCATGCGACAATTAGACTAATTACGGGTGCACACGTAATTACAAAAATTGGGCGCATGGAAAACATAACAAGTCCCAGTGTGTGTAACTTATCATGACTTGAATAAGAACACGGATGAGGTATGATAACGACATGGTGGATACGCCGCAGGTACATCCTATACATAAATGTCTTGTCATACTACCAAAAGTAGAGTTATTCGTGCCATGAGAAGTTTTGGGTGTCGAGTTAAAATTTTGACCAACACTTATGTTATTTATCTTTTACAATACCGTTTATGTTTACTAGTCAAATTACGTTTGCATTATTTATCTTTTAGGATCTTATTTTAAACCACACTTTCTACTATGCAACGTTATCCTTTGCCATGAATAATCTATATATACTTGTAATCTCCATCAACTTCGTTTCTTCCCTCGTACCTTTCCCTGCTTAATCAGCAATCCCCTCATTATCAATAATCTCATTCTAAGTCCCGTAAGCTCTCTAAAAGCGTTTATACATTTAAAACAAGATTTGCCTCTCACTTTCTTATATTTTCTTGACTAATTATGTACTAGATTTCACAACTAAATAACTACTATTTATTTCGCCAAAAGCTGTTTTTCAAATAGTCCAATTTCTCGTTTATTTAATCACTTCTAAAAAGTCTTTGCTAACAAAATTTTTGACCTTGTCCAAACCAAATATCTATTACTAAATACTACTCATTCCCGCATCTAGTCACTCATTATGCTCACATATTTAATATTCCACCCAATCACCCAAGGACATTTTTTTCACAAGCCAAAATTTCTACTACTTCTTATATAGTATATTTACTTATCTTCCCAAATTTTGCTACTTCATATAGGTTATACCGTATATTTACTTATTTACCCGAAATTTGTTACATTAACCATATACTCAAACCTACCTATACGTACCATTTTCTTTCACTAATCACCAAAAATGTTTTAGTTGGTTAAACTTGCGAATTTTATCTACCATCCACCACCCTACAAAAATGCTTTAGTCGATTGAACTTTCAAATTTCTACGTACGACCTTGGTTAAAATTTTAAAAGTACTTTTTGTACGAGCATAATTATCACACAAGTGACTAGATACCGTATTCGATTTAAACATAATTAACTAACAAGTTTTTGTTCCTATTAAACACATATCAAACCATTTACCTATTTTCAAAAGGCCGACTCTTAATTAAATTTCGAGACGAAATTTCCTAAAGTAGGGGAGACTGTAACACCGCGTGATTTTCACTTTTCATATATTTTAAATGCTATATTTAACAAATTCTAAGTTCGCCTTTATTCGTTTCGTTTAGGTTACTCCTACCAATTCTTGACGGGTCGTCATTATAATTTATCCTATTCAATTTGAGCGTTATTACAAGGAACTTATTTAGTTAAAATCTTAATATATACTTATTATTAATAAAACATATATATATATAATAATACTTAAAAAAAACCTTAATGTGAAAAAAAAAGATTTGACTTTAGTCAAATTTGATTACACAATTACAAAAAAATATAAGTCGTACGTTTTTTTTTTGTATTATTTTGATTTTATTTTTTTTTTTCTTTTTTTTTTGATATATCCCCACTAATTAACTTCTAACCACCCTAATTAATTCATTAAATACCCAACCCCTTCACCCCAACTATAAATACACCACTCCTACCCATTCTAACACTTGCTCATTTCTAAATCCTCTCTAACCTATCAAGAATTCTCTCAAGAATAAGTGAGTTTCTCACTTCACCTTCAACCTCTCTTCTACTTTCTTCACTCTCCTCTTCTTCAAACCCTTTGAGGAAACCTCTAGGACCTCTCTCCTATTTGCCATGGCAAATAAACATGAGCAGGGCACCAATTTGAGGCCTCAAATGTGGTCATCTTCTATTATCTTTTATGCACTAAGTTGTTAATGATACCAACCAAGTTCACCAACAACTCAATGATGGAGGGACTTGTGTTATGGTTCATGGTTGACAAAAGGAAGGCCAAGGCTCATCCAAACCAAGTCACCATACCCTACTTCCTAAGTATATTATATAAATACTAAATTATATAAACTCTACTAATTTATTAACTCGGAAAGGTTTGTGGATACATCCCTACCTTACCAATGCTTGACTCTCATAACCATCCGAATCACCTCTATGGTGGTTTGTGTTTTGGTTCGCCTAAAAGGCTTGCTTGACTCTTATGACCATCCGAATCACCTTCATGGTGGTTTGTGTTTTGGTTCGCCTAAAAGGCTTGCTTGACTCTCTTGAATCTATAACCTAAACTCGAATCTAAGACCCTTTATTTTTTTTTATTCTAGTTAACCAAGGCTAAGGAACTAATCCCCCAAGACTCATTCTTTTGGAATCTTGCTAAAACGCACCCAAAGGTGAGTTCATACTTGTCCCCCTTTTATTCTTTATTCTTTGGGGCTCAACATGTATCACTATCAAAACTCAAACGATTTTAAACTCTACAATCTATTATGCTTAGTCTAAAGTCTATCATATTCTAAATTCTATCATGCGCAATCTAAAGTCTATTATATGCTTGTACGCTATGCTATGTAGAATTATTTACTCTAACATACAAATGTTCATATAGTTGACAACCCACCTTGCATGTATAGCGCTATAGGATTGGCTATCCGCCCCCTACATGGGTCATGTTAAGCAAAATTCTTCGTGGCTAGTCGCCGTTTGTATGGTTCTCTTGCATATGCCTATAAGCAAAACTTTATTATACTATGTATGTATGTCAAAACTAGTATGCTCACCAATGCTTTATGTGTTGACGGATATTTTATACATGTTGCAGGAAATATTTATTGCAGGACATTCAAGAAAACTACCTAGGATTGGACATAGAAACTCACTCTAGTTCAAGTTATCATATTCTTGTTGTTGTATTTTTCGTTATTTGAACTACTTGTATTTCTATTTTTAGACAATAAATGAAATTCTATCTTTAAACTATATTGTCACAAAATCTAGTGTCATGAAGTCTTTGAACAATCTACCACTAAGTCTCGCCCCGATGTATTCCGCCATCGGTTGGGGTGTGACAGCTGTATGGTTTTGAACCCTTTCTTGATCATTTAAAACTGTTTGGATGTCTGTGTTTTTGCACTATATTAAATGATTCAGATAAGTTTAATAGCAAAGCTGAAAAATGTGTGTTTATAGGATATTCAAATGTAAAAAAGGGATACAAAGTTTTTAGTCTTGATAGTAAAACTATAGGTTATTCAAGAGATGTTAAATTTTTTGAAAACTGTTTTCCTTTTAAAGAACAAAAAATCTTTGATTCTTTTGATTCTAATCCTGAAAAACAAATTAATAGCTTAAACTTTTTTGACAATTTTGAAAACACAGACTCAAAAGTGTTTTGAAGTAAATGAGCCCAATGATGATTGAAAGGGGCAAGGTAGGTTAGATGTAGGAACACATGCAGATCAGCAATCAGATAGTCAACCTTCTGTTCATGACATGGCTGGAAGTCAACAGTCAAACAGTAGGCAAAATGACACTGATAAGGCAGATCATGTGAATACTACAAATGATAACCAAAACAGCACTGAGGGTGGTACTTCTGAGTCTGTTGATCTTAGTAGTATCAGAAAGTCTACTAGGAGTTCTGTTTTTCCTTCAAAATATAGTGAATATGTGGATAAGGGGAAGGTTAAGTATGGCATAGAAAAATCAGTTAATTTTACTAATCTGCCTTTTCAATCTAAATGCTTTGCCTCTACATTGTCCGAGAGTCATGAACCCAGAAACTATTTTGAAGCTTCTAAAAGTCCTAAATGGATTCAGGCTATGAACAATGAAATAGAAGCTTTAAACAGAAATGACACTTGGACAATTGTGGATACTCCTAAGAATAAGAATATTGTTGGAAGTAAATGGATTTTTAAAATAAAATATAAATCCAATGATGAAGTAAAAAGATATAAGGCTAGGTTAGTAGCCAAATGGTACAGTCAAAAAGAGGGCATTGACTTTGATGAGACCTTTGCTCATGTTGTCAAAATTGTTACTGTTAGGTGTATTATTTCCCTTGCTATTCATAATAATTGGCAGTTATATCAATTAGACATCAACAATGCCTTTTTATATGGGGATTTAAATGAGGAAATGTATATGAAACTTCCTGAGGGTTATTGTAGTCATGAAGAAAATAAAGTCTGTAAATTAAATAAGTCTTTGTATGGACTAAAATAGGCTCCCAGAATGTGGAATGAAAAACTTGTCAATGTTTTGGTTGAATTTGGTTTTCAAAGAAGCAAGTGTGACCTATGTTTTTCAAAAATTCTAATTCTGTGTTTATTGTTCTTTTGGTTTATGTTGATGACATAGTGGTGACTGGTAACTCTGTAAGTGAAATTGAAAAACTTAAAGTTAGTCTTAAGTCAAAGTTCAT
Source organism: Ambrosia trifida (assembly GCA_028751855.1). Taxonomy (NCBI): domain Eukaryota; kingdom Viridiplantae; phylum Streptophyta; class Magnoliopsida; order Asterales; family Asteraceae; genus Ambrosia; species Ambrosia trifida. Next base: position 209,850,128 of record CM054122.1, read on the forward strand.
GATAAAACATTTAGGAAAAGTGATCAGATTAATCTGAAAGCTTTTTCAGACTCTGATTGGGGAAAGTGTATCAGTACTAGGAAATCTGTAACTGGTTTTTGTGTTTTCCTAGGAGATAATTTAATATCTTGGAAAAGCAAAAAACAATCTACAGTTTCCAGGTCATCAGCTGAAGCTGAAGCTGAATATCGTGCTATGTGTTCTGTTGCTTGTGAAGTGATGTGGTTATGAAACTTACTTGAAGAATTATGTGTGTTTGTTAAGACTCTTGTGGAAATTTTCTGTGACAATAATGCAGCTTTGTCAATAGCTGCAAATCGTGTTCTATGATAAAACGAAACACTTTGAATTGGATCTCTACTTTTTAAGAGATCAAATTCAAAAAGGTGTTGTTAAGACTGTTTCTATTAATACTAAGGATCAAGTTGCAGATTTATTTACAAAGGGGTTGCTTGCTACTGCACATGAAGAAATGTGTAAAAAACTCTGCTTGTTTGACCCATTTGGGTAGTGACGTTTGCATATGTGTTTTTTTGGTAAAAACAAGTGGTGGTTTTATGTCTTGACCCATTTGAGTTTTGGCTATAAGGATAAAAGAGATGGGGGGGGGGGGTGTTAAAAGGTCTATCATTCCAGGTATATTCTTTTCAACTCTTTTACTTTTACTTTTACCTTTCAGTAAGAATATGTTACTTATTATGTTTATTTGTATATTTGTAAGGTAAAGGTGTATTGGGCCATAGATGAATGGATGCATGCTTGTTGTTTTGTTGATGTTGCGGCCCAGATAGAAGTTGTACCTGCCCAAGAGTTGCAGCCCGTCTATTGTCTTCATGTTGGCCTTTGGTCTATGACTAGGCCTGTAAATGAACCGAACGAACACGAACACAGGTGTGTTCGTGTTTGTTCATTTAACTTTAACCGAACACGAACACGAACACATAATCGAACACATTTTTTTGTTCGTGTTCGTTCATTAAGAAATTTGTCGTGTTCGTGTTCGTTTATGTTCGTTCAATTAAAACCTAAACGAACAGTTCATGAACACAAACAAAAACAAGTTTAATAATGATTAATCACAATTCAACCAAGTCTAATACATCACAATGCAACCAAAACAAAATCTAAATTAGTAGGGTTATGGAGTGTGAAGAAGAAGGGAGGTGGGGCTGTGAAGTGTGGAGAGCGGCTGATATGTTTAGAATATTAGGGTTAGGATTAAATTTTAGAACATATCAAATATATTGTATATAATATATAGAGTTAATAGCCAATTTCGTCCCTGAAGTTTGGTCCAGTTTGCTATTCCAGTACAAAAGTTTTTTTTTTTTTTTTTGCAATTCCTTCCCCGAGGTTTGGATTTTTTTGCCAAATTCGTCCTTTTCACTAACCCAGTTAAAAAATCTTGTTAAGGCCAGGGGTAGGGTTGTCATTTCACCATTTAAATGAGGGACAATTTAGACATTTTATCTTATCATTATATCCCCCTTTTAAATTAAACCCTAACCATTATCCACCCTTCTCTGTACAGTTCCTTCGCTTACCACCTAAGATGAATCTATTGCCTCCCCTCCCTCCACGAGTAGATATTTAGTATTGAATAGTGTCAAACCCCAATAGTCAAGAAGAAAAACTCAGGACTAGGAAAGAAAGGCAGAGACAGGGAAATCTCTCTCTTTCACTCTCTCTCTCTACATATATGATATATCTATCTATCTGTCTATAATTTATAATAATAATAATAATCATAATAACCTCTCCAAAATTCTTGAATGGGATTCAAGGCCTTATTCAGCATCGTCTCAACATTCACACAACGTGATTTTTTATTGCTTCTTTTATTCAGCATTGTCTCAACAATCTGCATCAAGAATTGAGTCACCAAATAACAAAAAGAGAGAGAACCAAGAGATCTAAAGAGAGAGAGATAGAGAGAAAGACAGACAGATGAAGAGGAGTGGTTGTGTTTGTCTTGGGAGTGGTGCCGCCAGGAGAGGTGGGGTTGCCACCGTGTTCTGCCACTGTGGTGGTGATTGGCCCCATTCTCCACCCACCCTTCACACTTCTCTGCACCACCTCCACCACCATAACCACCCTTCGGCAAGTAAGTCTCGCCGTTTAACTACCGATCTTCTGACCAACACTGGTTTTTTTAAAAACCCTAGCAAATGTTATTGTAAACCCCTGAGATCTGAAATCTTTGATATTGAAGATGAGTTTGAAGCTGATTTTCGTGGGTTTAAGGATGAAGTTGAGGTTCTAGCTGATCCCTTCATTTTCTCTGCTTCTAAAGTCTCTGCTCCATCTCGTTGTAATGGTTTTTAGATTTTTATGTTATTTGACTTTTGGGCCGAGCTCATGAGGTGCATTCACATTATATTATTATTATTATTATTATTATTATTATTATTATTATTATTATTATTATTATTATTATTATTATTATTATTAGTAGTAGTAGTTGCAGATCTAGAGAGAGAGACAGTGAAAGAGAGATAGATATAGGGGGTGGGGATAGGTTGGGGTGGGGTGGGTGGGGTGGGGTAAGATTTTAATTAAAATTTTAAATTGTAAGTAAAAAGACAAAAATACCCCTGACCTTAACTAGCTTTTTTAACTGGGTTAGTGAAAAGAACGAATTTGGCAAAAAAATCGAAACCTCAGGGAAGGAATTGCAAAATAAAAAAATTTTGTACTGAAGTGGCAAACTGGCCCAAACCTCAGGGACGAAAATGGCTATTAACTCTAATATATAATATGAATTAAGGTTACTTAACCAAAGGGAAATAAATAATAAACATAAAGTAAAGTTTAATTAAACGAACATAAATGAACGAACAAAACGTGTGTTCATGTTCGTTCGTTTAATTAAACGAACAAAAAATTGTGTTCGTGTTCGTTCATTCATCTAAATAAACGAACATAAACGAACTTCGCGCTGAACAGTTCACGAACAGTTCATGAACGTTCGGTTCGTTTACAGGTATATCCATGACCAGGCCCTATTGTCTCTTTATTTTGTTCGAGCATCATTTTGAGCCATTGGATGTCAATCCGTGTGACTTAATCCAATGGCTGATAATATGTACGCATGTGTGCTTTCTCGATAGAATGTTCGAGAGTCTCTATATAAGAGCTCTCTCTCTCTCTCTCTCTCTCTGGTCGAGAGTTAGCTCACTTGTTTCTTATTATTCTCTCTTTCGTCTGATTCAGATTAGGGTTTCATTGTGTTTAGTCAAATACATCTTGCATTTGATCTCGTGAAGTTCGTGTAATTTGTTTGATAGATATTGAGAGATTATTATTGTTGTGTGAGTTTGTTCTTGAGAGGGTTTAGATCTTGTAAAACTTCTGATTCTTTTGATTAATAAAGTATTTGAGTTTCTTGATATCATGTTGAGTTTGTAACAATGGTGATAACATCTCTGCCTATGTGGCGCCTACTTAACGTACGTGCCTTTCAATATCAAAAGTATATATCAACAAAGTAGCTGGCCATACAATGTGGATTATAAGCATAATGTTACGCGCATTTTTTTGTTAAACCTGTGACAAGAGAATTTTTTTATTCAAAGCTCGTTTGACTAAAAAGGGCAATATGATCGCTAAAGACCTCAAGATTTAGCATGAGATGATCGTGACTGATCAATTGTCTTCTTGGTATGTTGAGGTAGCTAGGTTTCAAATGCACAAAAAAGGATGTTTCATAAATTTTCAACAACAAATTATCGTACATGCATCTTTTTTTTTTTTTGATCGGCAAACTTCAATTCATTCATCACCAAAATATATACATGGTTGATACAAGCAAGATACTAGTAACAACACAACATCACCATACAATCCCAATACAAAATTAAACTTTTCAAGTAATAGGACAATTAAACGTCACCCAATTTTCCCACGTCCAGTTTGGTTGTTTCGCCTTGTGCTTCGCCCACATAAAAGACGTGGCCTGAATTTCTCCAAAAATGCCTGAGACGTTTGCTCTTTTGCCACTAAAGATCAATTCGTTCCGGGCTTTCCAGATTATCCAGCAGGCCGCCAGCACCACTAATCTGACTAGTTGCTTCCTCTCCTTATTACCATTGTCTAGCTTGTGAACCTCCAATAATTCTTTACAGTTGAATGCATATATAGGAGGGACCCCGAGCCATGAACTAACCTTTTGCCAAACGACGGAAGCTATCAAACACGAGCTGAACAGGTGGTCAGCGTCTTCATCTCCTTCTCCGCAAAGTCTGCAACTCGATTGCCCATTTAGAATGTTACGCCTTTTAAAACCACACAAGGTGGGCAGCCTATCCTGTACCATTCTCCACCCAAAAATGCTAACTTTCCTGGGAACTCCCTTGGCCCATTCGAACGGATAGAATGGGATCGCATTCCTGCACAAAAATTTTTTACATTCAGAGACAGAAAACAGCCCATCCCTTGCAGCCGTCCACAACCATTCGTCAGATTGCTGACCCAGAGACACAGCTGCAACCAGATCAGCCAAATCCCTCAGCTGTTGCTCTTCCTGGACACCACACAGCTGTCTTTTCCACTCCCAACCTTGAATTCTGCGCTGTAATGACACATTCTTCGCTGATTCTATCGCAAACAGGTCTGGAAAAGCAAACATCAGTGGACATTCGCCGGTCCACCAATCAACCCAAAAACGAATGTCAACGCCGTTCCCCACCTTCCCTTTAATTATGCATTTGATATCAACATTCTGATTCTCCAACTCCTTATTCAACTTATTCATAGCAGCCCATGGGCCTGAAATACCTGATTTTATTGGAACATACGACCAGGAATTTGGACAATGGTGAATTGCCCTTATTGTCCGATGCCAGAGCGCTGTTTTCTCGTGTTTAAACTTCCACCACCATTTTAATAATAAGCTTTCATTCACAGATTTTAGGGACCCGAAACCCAGGCCCCCTTTATCTTCGGGTCCGATGACTCGATCCCACGCCACCCAATTAGTCTTTGCTCGATCCTCATCCCCACCCCAAAAGAACCGCTTCCTTATGGACTCCAACTTGTCAAGAACCCCATTCGGAGCTTTGAACAAGGAGAAGTAGTATAGTGGAAGGCTATCTAAGACAGCTTTCAACAAGATAAAGCGACCCCCAAAAGACAGCTTCTTAGCCTTCCATCTAGACAGTCTACGTTTAAAACACTCGACCACGCCATTCCAAGCATTAATGCGATTCATATTCACCCCCATTGGTAGACCAAGGTAGACACATGGGAAATTGCCCGGGTTGCAGCCAAGACTGCTCGCAACACTGCTCACCTCATTTTCACTCGCCCCAACACCATATAGATAAGTCTTGTGGTTATTCATTTTGAGCCCCGAGATGAGATGAAAGCACCTCATAAGGCGAAGTATATTCTTCAAGTTTGATTCCGCCCAATCACCCATGAATATAATGTCATCTGCATACATAAGATGATGAATAATTGGCCCACCATTTGGTAATCGGACTCCGTTAATCATGCCCAGTTCAGCTGCTTTACGGACAAAGCAAGTTAAAGCTTCCATGGCTATGATAAATAAAAACGGGGACAGAGGGTCTCCTTGGCGAACCCCCCTATAACATTGGAATTCCCACGTCGGAGAACCATTAATTAAGACCGAAGCTCGAGCCGACTCCAATATGCCTTTAACCCACATAATCCACCTGTCCGGAAAACCCATTTGTTGAAGAACCGAAATGATGAAACTCCAACTAATGGAATCGTACGCTTTTTCCAGATCAACCTTCAAAACAAAAGCTTTATAATGAGATTTTTTTGCCCAAGAAATAATTTCGTTAACCACAAGTGGGCCGTCAAGTATGTTACGGTCAGCCAAGAATCCAGATTGATTCTCAGAGACAATCGAACTAATCACCCCTTTCACTCTATTGGCAAGGACTTTTGAAATAATCTTCGAAATGCATCCGATAAGGCTGATGGGCCTAAAGTCGTTAAACGTAATTGGATCCGCTCCTTTGGCAATAAGGGTAATAAAGGAAGATCCGCATCCCCGGTTAATGACACCTTGATCATAGAAAGCTGCCATGATTGCCATGATATCCGGTTTTAATCTCTCCCAAAAATGTTTTAAAATACCGAATGAGAATCCATCCGGTCCGGGAGCCTTGTCGCTCCCACAATCCCATATCGCTACCTTAACTTCCTGCTCAGAGAAGGGAGTCACTAAGAAATCAGCTTGTCCCGAGGAGAGACGATTGATGTTCGGGCAAGTAAATGAAGGCCGCACAACCATCGGTTCTCTGAACTTGAAGGCAAAAAACTTTCTGGCCAAAGCTTTCAGTCTCGTAGGATCTGTCACCCAAACCTCCCCATCCATGATACCATTTATCCGGTTTGATACAAGATTATGATTGATCATACCGTGAAAAAATGAACTGTTTTCGTCACCTTCAAGCGTCCACTTGATTCGGGCCTTTTGTTTCAGGTCTTGTGCCAAATCCGAATTGATATCATCCAACTTAAGTTTGTTCTGAATCCAATCATTAATTTCCACTTCGGATAATAAACGCTCCTCCATAATACCATCCCAATCCATTATTTTCTTTTCAGTCTCCTTTTTTGCCACTTGCCTAGTATCCCTTTGCTGTAAAACCCACGGCTTCAAGGCCATCTTGATCTTCTTAAGTTTCTTTGCAAACGCCAAATCAGGAGGACCATCAAAAACAAAACCATCCAAAGCCGATTCAACCACCACACCAAAACCAGGCCTCGCTAAGTAGGAGTTGTAAAAACGGAAGGGAGAGGATCCGAAGTTTACAGAGTCAATGGCCAAAACCACCGGACTATGATCAGAGACTAATCGTGGCAAGGCAGTTACTGAGGCATTGGGCCACCTATCCCAGAAGTCGTGTGACACCAGGACTCTATCAATTTTGCTGAACTTGTTACCCGACCCTACCACCCGAGTAAACTTACGTCCACCCAAAGGGTATTCAAACAATCCATTATCTTCAATAAAGTCATTAAACGTCTGTGCACAATTCGGATTAAATTCAGTGTTTAACCTTTCTTCCGGCGACCTAACTGCGTTAAAATCGCCTAACAGAACCCACATCCCTTGCATTGCCGCCATTCGCTCAGAAATCTCAGACCATAACTCTTTCTTCAACCTCAAATCCTGTGGTGCATACACATTACACACGTTCACTTGGACCCGTCTGCACCATAATCCCCGATACAATCAAGAAATTCTGATGACGGAAGACCCCGGATTTCTGAAATCGCCCAGAGTCCCAACAACACAACAAGCCCCCAGACCTGCCAGCTGAATTAACCCAATCCCAATCAACTTTTCTTTTACCCCAAAGCTTTTGAATTTGAATTTTTGACCCATCCCTCATCATTGTTTCTTGCAAAGCCACAAAATCCGGTCTTGTATCTTTAATGACATCACCCACTGAGAGAATCTTACGATCCTCACCAATACCCCTAACATTGAAAGATAACATCTTCATTGTAAACCATTAAACTCACCTTCTTGACGAATAGCCGAATCCAAATCCGCACTGAATCCATCCAAATTGATTCCCACAGCCACACCCACCATTGTTGTGTCCAGAGTCTCCTTTCCCAACCCATTAACGTTACCACCATTATCATTTTGACCCGCTGTTGAAGCTTCGAAGTCAGTCCGGTTAAGATCAGTGGAGAAAGAAAAATCAGGGGGACAGTAATCTCAGACAATCTAACAGGAGTTGGGTAGACAACTTGCTTGTTACTTCTAACATTACGAGCCCTAGACTCAGACACAACACCAGCTCCAAATACCTTCCTGTTGGATCTTGTACCCGGCCCAAAAGGTGGGGAATTTAAATCAATGAGATCTTCATTTAGCCCATAGTCCACCCTAGGCCTTTTTCGTGATAAATGGACACCCGGCCCAACATTATTGTTCTCCGAATTTGGCCCAACATCTTTATTCGAAAGCCTGACCCCACCAGAATCCGAATCGTTTGGTGACTGATGGGTATCCACCCCCTGCATGTAATCACCCTCGGGACTTGCACCATCATTAAATACAATACCATCCCCATGTAAAGTCTCTTGGTCTTCCACCTGTTCCGCCGCTACTTCTGACACCGGTGCCGGATTAATCACCAGAGACTGAACCATGTTCATCTCCGGTTGGTCAGGAACAAATTCACCCTCTTCCCTTTGATCTACCTGAGTGTCTGCATCATTATGTGGATTGTCATTGTTGGTGGGAACTGACTTATCCTTGCTGGTCGCTGATAGAGTAAAATCTGGGCACCATTTCTCATCCATCTCATCAACCCATACATTGTATCTTTCATTTTTCCAGCAAACTTCAATAATCTCTGAGATGCGTTTGCCCGAGTTTACCAGTACGGCCATCGATTCAAAAGAGAAGTTTCCATCCCTTTCGCTGGCACTAGACCCCTGAACGATGTTGCCAAACACCCCAGCAATCCGGTCAAAAACTTCTTTATCCCATAGTTGTACCGGAATACCCATCACTTTAAGCCAAGCCACCCGTTCTTGTGAGATGGCCTGCCCAACCCACTTCTCCATATCATGAAACCAAGTTTTCCACAAGTCTTCCATGTTATAGAGGAAGTCTTCCGCCATTGAAGATGTCATAAAAGTCAGTAGTACCTTCATACTGTTCACATATCTAACCATGACATCTTTCATGTTAGAGGCCAGCAGGAAATCCTCCATCCTACATAGCCTTGTGACATCCTTGACTGTCCCAATTAAAGAACATCTACCAAGCACAAACTGTGCCTGGAATGTCTTGTTAGGTATTACCACCTTGGTTCTCCTTGTGTTGACTTGTAGGTTTGGAAATTGATTTGAATCACCCCAATTAATGGGATTATTGTTTGTTCTTGGTTGTCCAAAAGTTTCTTCAGCTTGTTTTGTAAATGTCTGACCACTTCTTTGCACCCCATGCATATCCCTTACCTCGTCCTTCTTGAACTTAGCAACATTAGCCTGTATTCTTAAATCACCCATTCTGACACCCGTTAAAGCTTTCACCATCGCCGATTTTGACACCCGTTAAAGCTTTCACCATCGCCTCCTCATTTCTAACATCTTCGAATCGGATGAAGGCAAAGAACCTACCTGCCTTATCTTTCCTTCTCGGCAAGTATGCATCGGTCATTTTCCCACAGCAACGAAACTCTCTCCATAACATTCCAAGAGAACAATGACTTGGAAGGTTCGAAACGTAGAACGTTGTAGTCCCTCCCTGCTGATGAGATGATGATTGATGCTTGTAATTGTCACCCGACTGGCGATTGTAGTTGTTGGATCTTCTCCGCCGTTGCACTTCCCATTCCCCGTCTTTTTGTCTCTCATTTAATTTAGCATTTAACATTGTAGCATCCATTAATAGTTATTATAGATTATAGATTAGAAATACATCACACTAATTAACTACGCACCGACTTCCCTCTGTTATATGTATTATCGTACATACATCTAGCTCCAACCTGGCATGATGTATGCTAACATGGCTAGAGCTAGAGTGGTCAATATCTAATATAATGGACCATTAAATGACACTGTTATCGTCACCACCAAACACATCTTTAAAGTCTCAATATCCTTACATTAATATTGATTTTAATAAACTTGTATGAACGTGTAAGGAGTAGTTTATATAAAACTAGTTTATATCTCGGGAGCGTTTCGGGTTGAAAAATCTAAATTAAGTAAATAAAATTAGAAGTATCTAAACTATAAAAATGACATCTGCCAATATATGATTAATGAATATTATTATTATTATTATTATTATTTTAAACAAATATCTGCCATAAGTTATCACTGGATTATACCCCGGGAGCGTCCCGGGTTGAGAAATTTAATATTATACATTAATTTTACATATGAAATAGACTGATGTATAACTCTAATATTAATATCTAACCTAAAACAAATTAACAATGTACAACTTCAATGCTAACACCTAACCTAAAAGAATGTAGAACTTTAATGTAACTCTAATATTAACACATATCCTAAAGACTAAACAAATGTACAACTCTAACATACTAATATTGATACCTAACTTAAAACAACGTATAACTCTATTAACCTATTCGGCTCTGGTTGAAAAAAAAATCATATTTACTAATTTAAACATAATTAGACCTGTCTATACATGATTAATGATTTACCTGAACACTTTGTGTTTTTTTCCTATCTAAACAAAACTCCACAAAAAATTTCTCTGTTTTTTATATAGCACTATGGTACTTGTTGGAAAGATAATAAAACGCTCGTTAATTTGGTGTAATTTTTTTCTTTAAAAAATCTCGTATATTAAAGATATTAACGTTTAAAAATTATGGGAGGAAACATAAGGGTGAAAAATCCAATTTTGTTTTTAAATTATTTTTTTCCTAAAATATCTCAATGCCACATTGACACATGGCACTCAAGGAAGAGAATGCCTATTTGAGTGTCATGTCACTAAAATGGCTTTGATATATTATATGTATAGATAGATAGATATTCTAATATAAAAAAAAAGGTAATTAGGTCGGGTATCACCTAATCCCAGACCCGACCCAAACCCACAATTTTTTTAAACTAATTCCAAACCTGACACAATACTTGTCGGGTTACAAAAAATAGTCGTTTTTTTCTCCGTTTTTTATATAGCACTATGGTGCTCGTTGAAAAGATAATAAAACGATCGTTAATTTGGTGTAATTTTTTCTTTAAAAAATCAACATTTAAAAGTTATGAGAGGAAACATAAGAGAGAAAATAATAAAGTTTTAATATTTACATTTAGTAGATTAGGTATTTAATAGATTATGTTAAATCATATTTAAACCATATTTATTCCTTTTTTTTAATTGGTGTAGAGTTGCCACATCACATCCTATGTGACATCTCTCAAAAGAAAGATTGCATAATATTATAACATGTCATAAAAATGTTTTGGTTTATAATATATATAGATATAGATATAGATATAGATATAGATATAGATATAGACAAGTGCAAATATCTATGTAGCCAAGCCCATTATCTCCTCTATTTAGAGGAAAACTAGCCGCTGAAGGCTTATTGTGGTGAAACCTGGTTGAAATCGGATTCGAACTTGATGTGTGTTTTCAAAATGAAAGTCCCAAATTTTAATGCGTGTTTTCAAAATGCAGCTATATTTGTAAATTTTTATTAAATTTATAACTTGTTGTGCTTCAGCTATTAACAATCTTATTTAAAATGTTATTAAGTGAAATTTAAAAATTTTGATAAAAAATTATACAATCTTATTTAGAACATTACAAGAGGTGACAAGTCATTACCTTATTTTCTGTTCACTAGTACATGTATTTTAGACAATCTTAAAAAATTTAATATACCAAAACTTGTGGTGTGAGCCTCGGAGGCACTTTTTCATGTGTTTTGGACAAGCTATTATCAATTTTTGCGGAAGATGATTATTTTATAATGTTTTACCATTATATAATACTTTGTTGTCAAGGATCACCTAGATGCGCGCCTAGGCCCATCTTTCAGGGCCAGCGCAGCCTTCTCAATTAGCTTCAAAAGTTCTTTTTTCAGCCCCTCAGATCCATTTTTCATGCCAAATTTTGACACAGATTCATCCAAAAAAATGTACCAACATGTCCAAAACAATTATACCAACCCTAATTAAGCTTGGAATCAACCTAAAACAGTCTAAAATATGTCTAAAACCCTTAAAATTGATTTTTATACTATATGTCTCGCCTATAAAAGTCTTTGCTTTTTAAACGCCTTGCACTTAGGCCCAATGCTCATCCTTTACGACTTAAGTGTGTCTTGCACCTTCAACAAATATATAACTTAATCACATATAGGCATCTCAACCCATTGTCACATTTCACAATAAAACCCAATAAAAGCTATTGAAAACATACCTAGCTTAGTGGTGTGATTGGTAAAAAAAAAAAAGTAAGCCTACGTGGCAGCATTTTATCATCACATTTAGCCCCAATAGACCTCGCCCCGCCCCACCCGCCACGTACAACGTTTTTTAACATCTCAAATAGACAAATACCTTAACATGAGTACATGCATATACAATTTTTAAAATGAGCTTTGCTCGACTATATACTAACTTCAACTTTAAATGGTTTACAAAGATGGATAATGCTTGCCATAGTCATGAGTCTTACTCATGTACTTGTATTTACTGGGGATGGATGCATAAGGAGTGGGCATAACCTAATTCATAACCTAATTTACCGTATGTTTGCAGTATTGAGGTAACGAGCTTTTGCTCGAAAATATCTCACATAGTGTTCTCTTTACTCACATTATGTGAAACACCTTTGTGTAACCCAAATAATAAACAAATATGCAAAACAAGGTTTGAATCAATCTGAAATATTGTAATTGGAAATAAAACCCTAAAAGAGAGTAGGAGAGAGCCGGGGATGGTTGTGTTCGGTGGAAAACAAGCCAACATGCCGTACATAAACAAGAGTGCTAAGTGTAAATAATAACAAATAATAATAATAATAATAATAATAATAATAATAATAATAATAATAATAATAATAATAATAATAATAATAATACACAGTGATTGTAAATATATGTGAACAAAAAGTAAAAAGACGTTCATAAGTGAGGATGATATGTTCAAAATGTTAGATAAAAATTTAAGTATAGTTTTATAATAAAATACGAGTATGATTCACGTAATTTACTCAGAGTGAGACCAATTCATGTGTTTTACCCAAATTTGAACATAACTTTTGGTTTGAATTTAAAGTAATAATCATCATACTCAATGCTCAATACTTAGTAAATTCCACAAATAACAATATTAATGTAGGGTCTGAAAAGCTAAAATGCAGATAGTTTTATCTGTACCCCGTAGAAATAAAGAGGTTGTTTCCAGTAAGACCCTCAGCAAGATGGTAGTTTTGCATCAAGCGTTAGACATAAAACATATAACACTTAGTGCTCATGAAAGTGACCGTTAGCGCATGTAAAAAACTGTGTTGCAATCAATTAAATGTGAAGATTTTTTAAACATGTATTTACAAACAACTAAATGCATAAGTAACTAATGCTAAATTTGTTTAGGACAAAAAGGTATTTGAAGAGTTGACCTCTCCATAGTAAACGATAAATTCTAGGACATTTTCCTGGGGATATAACGTTAAATGAATTTAAACACAAGCTGATACAACAATCGACGGTAAAAACCTTGGATACAACATACGAAATTCAGAAGTTTGTAAGGAGCTTTTAACCTCTTATTTATACAAAGTACCAAAGTGTAATTAAATAAAACTTTGAGAGGTGGATCTCGAGACTCTAAGAAAGTGCTTCAAAAGGATACCTGTCTAGGCAATCAAGCCAAGGGTTGTTGCTTGAAGGCTTCTTTATGCTACGAACCGATTTCCACACAACACTATTGCACTTAAAACCCGACCCAAATGACAACTGCCATATCCGATCGCCCCTTTTGATCCGTCCTTTCGCCTCGAGGTACGCTAGCTCATACCAAATACTGCTACTCGAGGTGTTCCCAAACCTGATATACTTTAACCCATCTAATAATCTTTATATTTTGACCCGTTTACTATTTGCAGAACCAACAGAAAGGATTGTATGACTTATGGCCTAACAAAACTTACACTGTTGCGTTAATCAATTGATGCTTTTTTTAACCATTTAATATTTACTCGCCATATATCTCATGCACTGCAATATCTAACCTACTATATTAAACCACTTTACCTAGTATATATAAACCCATCTAATAATCCCTATATTTTGACTCGTTTAGTATTTATGCAGAAGCAATAGAAGGGATTGTATGACAATCGGCCTAAATAAACGTACACGACTCAAATTAACCAAACTTTCTAACTTGTATTCTTATTGAGTTGGAATTGACGAATTTGGTGCACTGCAGCCGGGAATAGTATTGGCTTTGGTGCCAAATCAAAATCAAGGTAACCAACAATAAGGTAATCATAAACGAACTTGATTCAAACAAGATCCGTTTTAAAAGAACTTGATTCTAATATGCAGATCCTAAATGTTATCAAACTGATTTAGACAGCTAATAAGTAACAACATACAGTCATGTGATTCAACATCCATGTTTACTGCAGCTACTCACAATAAACATCATTCAAATTCACTTATAACAGCACAAAACAATTCCTTAAACAGAAATTATCATCACTATAGAGGTATATAACCACCAACACATTATGTGCAGAATTCAGCTAAGTATATCATAAGGACAGTAATTCAACATCCAATTAACAAAAAACCATATGCAATTCCTAGAAGTCATTAAACTGATTCAATCAGCAAACGATTACCTAAATCTATCTATATATATAAAAGAAAACGTATATGCTGACGTGGCGTGCAATAGAGGCCTCAACATTTTCTTGAGAGTGCCACGTGGCATCATAATGGAGAGTTTTTGGTGTTTTTGAATTGTTTCCTTTTTTAATTAAATTCAATTATTTTAGGAAAAAATAATTTAAAATTTTCTCTCTCATATTTCCTCCCGTAATTTTTAAACGTTTATATCTTTTATATACGGGATTTTTAAAGAAAAAAATTACACCAAATTAACGAGCGTTTTATTATCTTTCCAACGAGTACCATAGTGCTATATTAAAAACGAAGAAAAAATCGACTATTTTTTGTGGGGTTTCATTCATACAGGAAAAAAACACACAAAGTGTTCATGTTATCACTTAAAATTAGATTTTGTGGAGAATATGAGTTATTACTGATTAGAATACTATAAACATGCAATGATTGAGAGATTTTGTGGTTAGTTAACTTGAGCCATTTGCAATAGGTTATCACGTAAAATTAGATTTTTCAACCTCGGGACCCTCCCAGGGTAATCAGCTAGTACAGTTATATGAATTAATGAAACGCCTGGTAGGTGTAAAATTACACACTGTCACATTTTGTTTCAACATCTATTCAAGTGCACTTATGACATCCGAAAACGATTACCTAAATAGAAATCATGAAATGACTGTAAACGTAGACAACCAACACAATTGATGCAGAATTCAGAAATCATGATCACATAAATAGTAAATCAAGATCCATTTTAAAAATGAAATAGGATCGTCAAACTGATTCAAACAACTAATAAGATACAGCAAATCAATCAAATAGTAGGCAAAATTCAAAAACATTTAATCAAACACCTGGTAGGCATACCATAATACACTGCATATAGCTCACATTTCACCATAACCAACATCACTTTACCCGATAAATTCACCTCTGTTTGCACAATGGTACATTTTAAGAAAGCATTTGAACAAAAAAGAAGAATAAAAAACATGGCTGAAGAAAGATAAGAACACGGGTGCATAATGTACCAGTCATGTGAAAGAACAGACACAACAGAACAACAAATGTGATATATCCCAAACAAAATCGCTTCTAGAAGCCCACAAAGAAAGGGCGGGAAAAAAATTAGAACCAACAACACCCTGGCACATGCCATTCAAATCATTCCATTTTTAATATAACTAGGTATATCAACATACGCACGTTCCGTGACATCAACGAAGTTTTCAACGGGTTCTAAGCAAAGGCCTTTTTTACATATCACAATATGTTGGCCAATGTAGTTGTTACATAACCTTCTGTTTCAAACATTTACCTAGACATAAGTTATAGCTAGACATAGGTTTTAGCGAACTAAACATTTAGTTGTCCCAGGCATAATTTTTTATTAAAAGTTGTTTTGATGGACGCGCGTTTTACCTCAGCTTGAATGCCATTTCCATGATACATAGCAAGTCATAGTTAACTAACTAAGAATCCATTTGACCAGCTTTTGACCAAACATAATCAAATGGGCTTAGTAGATTACATTTAAACACTTGAAAACAACTTTATACCCTATAGCCTAGTGTACATAATATCAAACAGACATGATGCAGATTCAATCTAGTTTCACTTTTTCTTTATACTCTTAAAATCTTAAAATTCAATGATCATTTTGAATGAATTTTTTTTTTCTAGTATGGGCTTACAAGGGGTGCTACTGGTGTCATGCTCGCGAGTTGGCACGAACCAAAAAAATATAGTCTAACACATGAATTTATACATGACATGCAAAGATACCTGGAAATCCACAGTTTGACTTTGAGGTCAGTCATAGTTTCAAGTTTTTGCAGCAAAAATATAATAATCAACTTATTCAGAGTAGATCTTAGACAATGCAACTGTAAGTTTTCTCTCTTTAAAACACAGTTTTGTAAGCTGTAAGTTGAATGTGACCCTGCTCTTGATGAACACCTACTTATAAAGAAAAAAATAAAATAAAATCACGAAATTTAATGGAAAATACATATTGAAGATTTCACCCTTATTTTTTTCAATTTTTACAGAACAGCCATTTAAGTTCACATAATTTATTTTTAGCATAATATTTATTGCTTCTCAAAAGTAATGAATATTGATGCTTTAACCACAACCATCAAACAAATCTAAGTCCCAATGCGAAACATATTACATTTAGAGAGAAAAAAACGTGTATGAATCATGTCAGCCATATAAGTGATGTTTCCTTTTTGACCCATTACCTTAAAAAGATATAAGCTATCAGTTTGACCCGTTACCTTAAAATATAAAATTAGTTTCACACGTTTGACCCATTAATAATAACTTAAATCAGCCTGTTTGCACAATCATATTCGGTAAAACGACCCATTAGCAATTTCCAAAACTAAATTTACTTGGGCCCATAAGAGAGCTCAAGTGGATGACCTGCAGCCACAATAACAATATAATTTTGAATATTATGATTTAGAAGATCATGCAGTCCACAATAATAATAATAATAAAACCCATCAAAACTTCGCTTCTGAATCTGATTTCTGTTCGAGGTTGTGCCAACCACTGGAAGTTTGCCGCCACTTGATTAATTATAATCGCCACTGTTGGGTTCTCTCTGTCATTACCACCCTCTGTTACAAACCCATCGTTCCACCGCCGAAATAGGTGTTGCCATCAGTTCGGTCACTCGCATTCAGTTTGGGTCAGTATGATTCACGGTGAGATACCACTAATCAAGTAATCTTTCCCTTTTCAGTCCCAGGGATGATAACGCTAGAGTCAAAAGTTTGGAAGGAAGTTTTCTGCCTTCTCATCCAAGATACATACCGCATCTGCTGCATCTTTGGCTGCTCTAAACCGTCTAGACTGCTGCTGATTCACTCTTTTTACCACAACTTGAATGCCACTTCCATGGTACATAGTAATAGTTAACTAATTAATAATCCTTTGACCAGCAGCTATGCAGTTGATATCAACTTTTGACCTAATATTTGCAAAACATGTATCACATTTGACCAGCAGCTATGCAGTTGAAAATCAGCTTCTGGTGTCATTCTCGCGAGTTGGCAAGAAGAAACGATACTAACCAAACTTTGACATGAACCCAAAAAATATTGTCAAACACATGAATTTATACATGACATGCAAAGATACTTTGACCCATTTTACTATTTGCAAAACATGTATCACATGTACGCCAACATTTAACCTACTATGTTTTGGTCCATTCAACCTGTACTAATAACCTGATATACTTAAATCCATTTATTAATCTTTATACTTTGACCCGTTTAGCATTTATGCAGAACCAACAGAAAGCATTTATGACCCGTTGCATTAATCAACTGATGTTTTTTAAACCATTTAATAGTTACTCGCCATATTCGCATGAACTGCAACATTTAGCCTACTATCTTTTGAACTATTTTACCCGTTCTAACAACTTGATATACATAAACCCATCTAATAATCCCTATATTGTGACTCGTTTAGTATTTATGCAGAAGCAAGAGAAGGGATTGTATGTATATAACCAACACAGTTGACGCAGAGGGAAAAAATCAAGATCCGTTTTAAAAGAAGTTAATTCTAATATGCAGATCCTAAACATCATCATACTGATTCAAACAGCTAATAAGTAACAATATACAGTCATGTGAAATGATAGGGAAGAATAAAAAAACATTAATCAAACACCTGTTAGGTGCATATAGTTCACATTTTGTTACAACATCATTCAAATTCACTTTTAACATCACAAAACGATTCCGTAAACAGAGGTATATAACCAACACATTTGATGCTGAATTCAAACAGCTAATAAGTAACAACATACAGTCATGTGAATCAACTGGTACATAACCTTCTGTTTCAAACATTTACATAGACATAAGTTATAGCTAGACATAGGTTTTAGCGAACTAAACACTTAGTTGTCCAATGATACATAGCAAGTCATAGTTAACTAGTTAAGAATCCATTTGACCAGCTTTTGACCAAACGACCAAGAAAGGCTTTCTACGCAGTAATTTTAACGGCAATTTGGAGTCTATGGAGGGCCCGGAATGACAATTTTTGGCCAGAAACAGGCCTCGGTTCGGGCGGTCTTGGAAGAGGTCAAAGTTATGAGTTTTCTTTGGGTAAAGCATCGAGCCAGGATGTTGGAGATGACCTGGGAATCGTGGCGCAGATTCGATACCACTAAAATGGGATAAGCCTGTTCGGATAACATTTGTTGTATTCGGGTCTTTGGTGCTAGTTACTTGCTAGCCTCGGAATAAAAATGGTTTTGTTGGTCGTTCAAAAAAAGATTACATTTAAACACTTAAAAACAACTTTATACCCTATAGCCTAGTGTACATAATATCAAACAGACATGATACAGATTCAATCTAGTTTACTCACTTTTTCTTTATACTTTCAAAATCTTAAATTTCAATGATCATTTTGAATGAATTTTTTTTTCCTTTTATGGGCTTACAAGGGGTGCTACTACCTACTGGTGTCATGCTCGCGAGTTGGCATGAAGAATCGACACCAACCAAAATTTGACACGAACCCAAAAAATATTGTCAAACACATGAATTTATACATGACATGCAAAGATACCTGGAAATCCACAGTTTGACTTTGAGGTCAGTCATAGTTTCAAGTTTTTGCAGCAAAAATATAATAATCAACTTATTCAGAGTAGATCTTAGACAATGCAACTGTAAGTTTTCTCTCTTTAAAACACAGTTTTGTAAGCTGTAAGTTGAATGTGACCCTGCTCTTGATGAACACCTACTTATAAAGAAAAAAATAAAATAAAATCAAGAAATTTAATGGAAAATACATATTGAAGATTTCACCCTTATTTTTGTAAATTTATACATATCAGGCATTTAAGATCCATGAAGTTTCTTACTGTCCACATTGACTCCAAGTCAAGTCAACCCAACATAGATTCCATCAAGTTCCCATGATTTATTTTTAGCATAATATTTATTGGTTCTCAAAAGTAATGAATATTGATGCTTTAACCACAACCATCAAACAAATCTAAGTCCCAATGCAAAACATATACATTTAGAGAGAAAAAAAACGTGTATGAATCATGTCAGCCATATAAGTGATGTTTCCTTTTTGACCCGTTACCTTAAAAAGATATAAGCTATCAGTTTGACCCGTTACCTTAAAATATAAAATTAGTTTCACACGTTTGACCCATTAGTAATAACTTAAATCAGCCTATTTTCAAAATCACATTCGGTAAAACGACCCATTAGCAATTTCCAAAACTAAATTTACTTGGGCCCATAAGAGAGCTCAAGTGGATGAACTGCAGCCACAATAACAATATAACTTGGAACATAATGATTTAGAAGATCATGCAGTCCACAATAATAATAATAATAATAATAATAATAATAATAATAATAATAATAATAATAATAATAATAATAATAATAATAATAAAACCCATCAAAACTTCGCTTCCGAATCTGATTTCTGTTCGAGCTTGTGCCAACAACCGGAAGTTTGCCGGCACTAGATTGATTATAATCGCCACTGTTGGGTTCTCTCCGTCATTACCACCCCCTGTTACAAACCCATCGTTCCACCGCCGCAATAGGTGCTGCCATCAGTTCGGTCACTGGCATTCAGTTTGGGTCGGTACGATTCACGGTGGGATACCACTAATCAAGTAATCTTTCCATTTTCAGTCCCAGGGATGATAACGCTAGAGTCAAAAGTTAGGAAGGAAGTTTTCTGCCTTCAAATATGTTAGACTGCTGCTGATTCATTTTTGGCCTTAGGGCAACACCAGTTTGGTAAAATAAGAACAGAGTGAATTTACAAATTCAAATCTTGAATAATGTTTTCCATCCTTTGGTAAAATAGTATTTACCGCCACTTTTTTTACCACAACTTGAATGCCACTTCCATGATAGATAGTCATAGTTAACTAATTAATAATCCTTTGACCAGCAGCTATGCAGTTGATATCAACTTTTGACCTAATATTTGCAAAACATGTATTACATTTGACCAGCAGCTATGCAGTTGAAAATCAGCTTCTGGTGTCATCCTCGCGAGTTGGCAAGAAGAAACGATACTAACCAAACTTTGACATGAACCCAAAAAATATTGTCAAACACATGAATTTATACATGACATGCAAAGATACTTTGACCCATTTTAATATTTGCAAAACATGTATCACATGTACGCCAACATTTAACCTACTATGTTTTGGTCCATTCAACCTGTACTAATAACCTGATATACTTAAATCCATTTATTAATCTTTATACTTTGACCCGTTTAGCATTTACGAGAACCTACAGAAAGGATTGTAAGACTATTTAATAGTCAACTGATGTTTTTTTAAACCATTTAATAGTTACTCGCCATATTCGCTTGAACTATTTTACTTGTTCTAACAACTTGATATACATAAACCCATCTAATAATCCTATATTGTGACTCGTTTAGTATTTATGCAGAAGCAAGAGAAGGGATTGTATGTATATAACCAACACAGTTGACGCAGAGGGAAAAAATCAAGATCCGTTTAAAAAGAAGTTAATTCTAATATGCAGATCCTAAACATCATCATACTGATTCAAACAGCTAATAAGTAACAATATACAGTCATGTGAAATGATAGGGAAGAATAAAAAAACATTAATCAAACACCTGTTAGGTGCATATAGTTCACATTTTGTTACAACATCATTCAAATTCACTTTTAACATCACAAAACGATTCCGTAAACAGAGGTATATAACCAACACATTTGATGCTGAATTCAAGATTCATTGTAAAAAAACAATATGCAATCTAGAAGTCATTAAACTGATTCAAACAGCAAATACCTAATAATATACAGTTATGTGAATCAATGAAACGCCTGGTAGGTATAAAAGTATACACTACATATAGTTCACTTTTTATTTCAACATCTACTCACAATAACCAGCATCATTCAAGTGCACTTATGACATCATAAAACGGTTACCTAAATAAAAATAGGATCATCAAACTGGTTCAAAATAGCTAATAATATACAGCTAATCAGTCAAATAGTAGGCAAAATTCGAAAGCATTTCATCAAACACCTGGTAGGCATACCACTTATACACCGCATACAGCTCACGTTTTATTTCAACTTCCTTGTTCATTGCAAGTACTCAACATACCCAACATCATTTTAAGAAAGCATTGGAACAAAAAAGAAAAAGAAAAAACACGGCTGAACAATTATACAAAGATAAGAACCCGGGTGCATAACGTACAAGTCACATGAAAGAACCGACAAACCGACACAACAGAACAACAAATGTGATATATCCAAAACAAAATCGCTTCTAACAGCCCACAAATGAAAGGCGGGTAAAAAAACTAGAACCAACAACACCCTGACACATAAATTATATATATATACAATTTGCAAATCTTTGCAATAGTCTTTTCCGTCAGCTTGCCGTCACCGTTTAAATCCCGTTAAGAACCTTCGCCCCACTTTTGAATGGGCTCTGTTGAAAGCCACGTTTCAACCTCCTGTACACCACATAAAGGTATTCCGAAGTCGCCACCGACATCGTAGGTCTCCTCTGCGCCCGGTTTGTCTGCCTCTCTCTTACTCCTTTCCGACCATCGCTGTTAACGACGAACAATAGCATACCTACTCCATGGACATGGTTGCGATTATTGTCGTTGTTACCGGACCCGCAACTGTTGTACGCCGCCTCCACCTTCTTGAGGGTTTTCTTGCCTTTGCTGTCCGTTACGGTCGGTGGGTGGTGGCGATAGCAGGTTATTTGGGCGATTAGCCATGGTTGATGGTCGGCTTCTTGGGTTAGCAGGGGTGGCCGGTGGCGATTGTCGGCTTATCAAGCCGGTGCCGGCGCCAACCTTTAGGACGATAGTACATGTTTTTTTCTTATCTCTTTTTGGCTGTGATGACTTCCTAATTTCGCCCGATAATTGATGATGATGGCGTGGCAAGGATCGTGGATGGTAGGGTTTAACCTGCAACCCGCCTTGCAGCCATAACTTAGGGAAATTCTGAGCCATAGATATCACGGTCTTACCTATGAATTATCATATTTTCTGTTTTGCTTTGTTGTTGGGTATGATATCACAGTAGATCAATAGGTTTTGTTGTATAGTTGTTTCAATAATTTTGTCTCGACTTCTGTCCGAGCGCACATTTTACACGTTCCCCACGTTCCCGCGCATCGCGCGGGGTAAGTTGTAAAAGGCTCATGACGGCTATGATGCCGCCTACAGTCGTGTATATGAGTTGATTACGGACTTTTGGCCTTATAAGTTGTAAAAGGCTCATGACGGCTATGATGAATGTGGTGGTGGCCTTTGGTTGGCTTGGCGTAATCAAGGACGACACATGTGATGTTCTCCGCTTGCGACCTGTGTTGCAGCCACTTCGGATCATTTGTCAAATCTGAGCTGATTCGTTTATTATGTTATAGTAGTTGTAGTTTCTAATTCGTTTATTATGTTATAGTAGTTGTACTTTCTGATTTGTCAAGTAGTGGTGTTAACGTGCTTCTACATTTGACTTTATTGGCAACAATTTGACTAAATAGATGTGCTTGCACTTAAAAATGGATTGGAGCAAGTCGTCGTCCGCCAAATTGAGTTCAGGTTGTTGACACAGTTTGGGAGTTACTAGCGAAACGAGTGTGGGTAACCTGCATCTACATCTGAGGTTACCAGCAAAGATTAGATGGTGAGAGGCCAATATTTTAGTGGTGCTACTGCTGGATGGTTTTTAACCACTTATACAAGCTCTCAAAGTGAGGGGTAAAACTAAATTCAAGATGCAGCAGTTAAATCATTTGAATATTAAGAAATTGCTCAACTCTTAAAATGCTTGGCAACTATATACATGTCTATTGATATATGAGATAGGTATCATTTTTCAACATATCAATATTGGTGCTTACTTATGAACCTTTGTGCAGTGCAGCCTAAGTTGCTTAGTAAATTAAGCACATTTGTGATAATTAGTAACCGACAGCAATCATAGTTGTATTTCTTTTTCAATAATTGAGCAACCACAACTTTAATTATGCTACTTCTTATTCAACCTATTAGCATTTTTTTTTTTTTTTTTTGTCTTGAAGCTCAATGAAATTAGAGTAAAATATGCAACGGAGTAACTAAACTACTCGATATTTAAGCATGTACAGGATGCTCCGCCGCGAAGCGCGGGGTAAAGACCTAGTAAATAATAAAATAAAATATAATTATATATAATATAATGCTTAGAATCTGTTTTCTAAAATCCTACAAAGACATTGATCGACACTAGGGTACGAAACTAGGGTATATATCTTTTAATAAAATAAGATTGTGAATAACTAAATAAAAGTTGATACAACATATTACATACACCAATTCAATTAATAAACAATACAAACCAAACTAGTCAAAATAATTGATTGCACACATAACTAAATTACAATTAATAAACAATACAAACCAAACTAGTCAAAATAATTGACTGCACACATAACTAAATTACAATTAATAAACAATACAAACCAAACTAGTCAAAATAATTGACTGCACACATAACTAAATTACAATTAATAAACAATACAAACCACACTTAACGCAAAGTCAGCTGACAAATTTATAAGCACACTTATGATGAAATGCAAAGTCACACCCCTCCAAGCACTTAAAGATCATCTTGTACTGCAATCGGTAATCACACTTAACACACTCGCCATCGCTCTCAAGCCCTTGAACAAAGGCCAAGCGGTGTGGGTGAGCTTTGATCTCAAGCGTTCCTCCAAATTTGACATTGAGAAACTTATAGACGCATTTTTCATTATCGGCATATGTATTTTGCTCACATTGAAGTATTAAGGGGGCACAAGCAGCATGAATTGACTGGGCACATGGAGAGCAATGATAGAACCACTCCCAAGGGGTAAATTCATCCTCACATATTTCACAAAAGTATTTGCTAATATGGTTCTCTGCTGGTTCGTATCTTAGGGTCAAAGGGTGTTTATCAATCTTATGCTTTGTTATTTTAGGTAATAACAGAGCACACTCTACATGAACGCAGAAATCACAAGAAATACAATGAAATACCAGATTCCTGTCCATATCATATTTGCATGCTTTGCATTGCTTTTCTGATTGCTCTTGTGAAGGTTTAACTATCGATAGGAGATGATTTGGATGCGAGTCATGTGTGATTTCTTTAGGTATGAATGCACAATTGATATCAACATAATAATTACATTCTGTGCATCCATATGCGAAACCATTGGATGGTAATTTGCAAACAACACGCTTGAAGACACCAAAGAACTTACCAGGTATTTTATGCAGAAGAACAAGAGTATGCTCAGTAAATAAATTTAATTCAACCATTAATTTTATTTTACAATTAATAAAATTAATTGTAAAATAACGTTAAAAACGACGGACGGACGGTTAACGTTAAAAGCGACGGACGGTTAATCATGCATCATGTGGTGGCGTGAATAGCCAAAAGTCAAAGGGGTACATGCACCGATCGGGTTTGTCCCGATTGCTAAGTGTTCTGTGCCTTATGTCCAAGGCTTGATACCAAACCACATCGAGCCGGGGGTCTCACTGGAAGCAGCCTCTCTGTTCTTAGGGGTAGAGGTAAGGCTGTCTACATCTTACCCTCCTCAGACCCTACCTTAGCTTTGCTATTGGTGGGATTAACTAAGTATGATGATGATGATGATGATAATTAATTTTATTTTACACCAATGTGTATAGGTTGGAGGGTGTATGTAATTCGCATCATAACTACACTATATTATGTGGTTCTTAGGGTTTTTATTTAAAAATATTTGTTTAATTACTTCAGTTAGTTATACGAACACATGATAATATATATATATATATATATATATATATATATATATATATATATGTGTGTGTGTGTGTGTGTGTGTGTATGTATAGCTAGCGGGTTATATTCACGCTTTGCAGCAGGCAGTGAACTGACTTTTAATAAGATTTAGAAGACTGAAACATTGTAAAAAAAAAAAAATCAAACTGTATATTCAAAAATCAAGGACAAATTACGTCCTTATAAAATTTCTAAGATACATATTCTAAATACTAGTGGGAATGCCCACGCATATGCTACTATTTAAATTGACCCATAGTTACATAACATCTATCAATTCTCCATCAAGATATTGGGCATTGCTGCTTAGATTGGCTAGAAATTATCACAATAAAATGAATTGCATGTAACAACATACAAAGTATAAACCTTTTTTGGAATTTGGGTTATTAATTTTCAGGTTATATGCATAATTACTTAATGGAACTATTACATCTCCATTTTCTTTCCTACACCACAAAAGACTATAACCATGATAATAATATCATGTAGAATTATTAACAATAAAAATAAAACCTTAAGAAATTAAAAATAGAAAAAAAAAAAAAAAAACCCATTAAACATTCTTAAATGTTTTGTTCATCACCAAACCCTATTTGAACTCCTATGTACCGTACATATAACTAAGCAATAATCCACTATTCCCACCAACT
This sequence comes from Ambrosia trifida, assembly GCA_028751855.1. NCBI lineage: Eukaryota > Viridiplantae > Streptophyta > Magnoliopsida > Asterales > Asteraceae > Ambrosia > Ambrosia trifida. The sequence continues at coordinate 209,876,059 of CM054122.1, forward strand.
CTATTAGAGACAATACCAACATATATATAACAGATTGCAATTTCATGAGTGTACACATAAAGCTCAAACCTTATAAGTGAGAATTAATTAGCATGCATTTACAATTTACAATTTACAATTAAAACATGTATAAACCAGGAAGGACTATCAATTTGAACATATTGTACGAAGTTAAAAATTGAAGAAAATTAATAAAAGTGTTGGAGATAAAGGGGCTGTCAATTTGTGTACACGGAGCCATGAGACCACTTCCAGAAAGATCATAGACTCTGAAAAGCTGACCTACAAAAGCCAAACCACCGCCATATCCATTTGACCTCGGATTCAAAATGCTCACTATCAACGGAAGGTTTCCATGAATGCTCGATTTAGGGGAGACGCGATAATTTAAAAGATACATACTCAACACATTCGAAATTCAAAACAATAGTAATAATACATGTGCAATCTTAACATTGGAAGAATAAAAAACAATCAAAATATTACCTACCGTGTTTGAACCAACAAATAATATAGGTTCAATGCCTTCAGCATCACATATAGCATTCACAATGTCCCGCCTCAAACAAATATAGAAAAAAAAAATCAGTAGATTAATATAAAAGCTCATATGTGTTACATTGCTTCTTTAACAAAATTTTAACTAAAATGCGAACTCAATATTTTAAAAGACAGAAAAATAACACATATACTATGATTTGTAAAGAAGAACGTACATTGGTGCCACGAACAATACATAATACACAGCTAGGTAAACTGACATCTTTGCTAGTTCTGCAAGTATCATAAAAAAATACTTGTAATAAGGCACAATATATTCTCCCATTTAAAACAATTCATTGCAGCATCACCAACCAATAGACATACAACATGCTCAATCTTATGTGCAATTAGGGGTGCAAACGAGCCGAGCTACTCGCGAGCTACTTGAGTTTGGTTTGAAAAAAAGCTCGACGCGAGCCGAGACTAACTGAGCTTGAGCCCGAGCCTAAAAACAAGCTCGTCTAGCAAATGAGCCTAAACGAGCCCACTACATATATAAGTTTTACTTAATATATTAAAAACATAATTAAATAATATACTAAAATTATTAGAATAGAACCGTGTCCCTCTCCTATGATTATCACCAATATTTATAAGTACATGTCATCCCTATATTTATGGATAGGGATAATTACAATGAATACAAATCTAACCATACTTAAATTACAATATAATCATACTTAATATATAATGCTATTATACCCCGCAGTCGAAGCGGGAGGAGACCGGATGCTGAGATTGGATCTGAAGTCTTCAAAGAGAACTCGAGGCAAACCTTTAGTGAAGATATCTGCAATCTGGTAACGGGAGGGAACATGTAAAATCCGCACCTGTCCTCTTTGAACCTGCTCGCGAACAAAGTGGATATCAAGCTCAATGTGTTTTGTTTGCTGATGTTGGACTGGATTTCCTGACAAGTAAATAGCACTCACGTTGTCACAATATACTAATGTTGCACGTGCCAAGGGGTGATATAATTCCAATAAAAGATTGCGCAACCAACAAATTCAACAACGACGTTTGCAACAGCACGATATTCGGCCTCAGTGCTGGATCGTGAGACTGTGCTCTGGCGCTTAGAGAACCAGGAAATTAAGTTATACCTGTAATAGATGCAGCATCCACTAGTGGAACGCCGTGTGTTAGGACAGCCGGCCCAATCGGTGTCCGTGTATGCAATGAGTGATGGAGTAGTGGACCGGCCAAAAGTTAAACTATACGAAATCGTCCCCTTAATGTAACGGATAATTCGTTTCAAAGCATTCCAGTGGGATAAACACGGCGAGTGCATGTGCATACAGACCTGCTGAACAACATATGTGATGTCAGGTCTCGTGAAAGTAAGGTACTGAAGTGCGCCAGCCGAACTGCGACAAAGAGTGGGGTCATGAAATAAGTCACCTGTGGCGGTGAGTTTGGTGTTTGTATCCACCGGGGTGGCAACCGGGTTGCACGACTGCATGCCTGCTCGAGCAATAATGTTCGTGCAGTATGTCTCCTGTGTAAGAAACATAGTATCCCGGTTGCGTGTGAAAAAATACTAAGAAAGTAGCTGTGAGGGCCGAGGTCCTTCATAGCAAATTTACTAGCATGTTTCGCCATGAGTCGACCTCGGAGTGTGGCAAAAGATGTGACAAGTAGAATGTCATCAACATATAGGAGCAAGAAAGTTGTATCAGTGCCCTGTATGTAAAGTGAAAAGAGAAGCATCACACCTGCTATGAGTAAATCCCAACATAAAAACGTAGCTAGTGAACCTTTGATACCATGCCCGAGGTGCATGTTTAAGCCCGTATAAAGACTTCTTTAATGAACAAACATAATGAGGAAAGTCTTTATTGCGAAACCCCATCGGCTGATACATATAAACGGTCTCGTTAAGAGTTCCATGAAGAAAGCCGTTGGTAACATCTAGTTGATGGACATCCCAACCCTTTGACAATGCAATAGAGAGAACCGTTCGTATCATAGTTGGCTTAACCACAGGACTAAAAGTCTCACCACAATCTATCCCAACCTGTTGTGTTCTACCATCGCACACAAGGCGTGCTTTGTACCGCTCCAATGTACCGTCCAACCTGTATTTATGTTTAAACAGCCACAAACTACGAATAACATTCATGTTGGGTTGCCTAGGTACCAATTCCCATGTCCCATTTCTAATTAATGCATTAAACTCAGTGGTCATAGCGGAGTACCATTTCGGAATAGTTAAGGCATCAGTGGGGTTTTTCGGGATTGGTTTAATGTTTTCGGTTGTGTTGTGGAGGTTAAATATTTGTTTCGGTTTGGAAATTCCACTCATCGACCTAGTGTGTATGATGCGGGTTGGTGGTTGTGTCGATGAGGCAGAGGTGGAGGAGGCGGTGGGCGGAGTGGACTGTTGCGGGAGGGTATTGGGCTCGACAGTAGGCTGCTATTGGACAGGAGGGACGAGTGGAATGGGAGGCACGGCATTGGGCTGTTGTAGGGAAGGAGTGTGGGCCGAAAGGTGTAATGGGCTTTGGCTAGATGTGGGGAAGTGTTAGGTGTTGATGGGCCGGTATTGTTTGGGCCGGGTGTAACAGGAGACGGATTAGGTGGAGGTATGGTTGGGGCATTTGTTGTGATGTGTGGTGTTAAATGATGAGGAAAGTGATCAGTAAAGAAATCATAGGAAGGTTTGGGATTGGTGGAGTGTGCGAATGGGAATATGGTTTCGTCGAAGACGACGTGCCGTGATATAAATATCTGATGCGAGTGTATGTCAAGGCAACGGTAACCACGGTGTGTGGGTGGGTATCCCAAAAATACACATGGGTGTGATCGATGGTCGAGTTTGTGAATGGTAGGTGGTGGGTTTAGAGGGTAACATAGACAACCAAAAATGCGAAGGTGGTCATATGAGGGTGTAGAGTTATATAAAAGTTTAGTGGGACTTTTGTTTTTGGTGGTTTTTTTGGCAAGATATTTAGGAGGTATGTAGCAGTTTCAAGGGCAAAGTGCCAAAGGTATGTTGGGAGTGATGCATGGGCAAGGAGGGTTCGAACCATGTTATTAATGGTACGAATTTTCCATTCGGCCTTGCCGTTTTGGGAGGATGTGTAAGGGCAAGACAGGCGTTAAAGGATGCTGTTTGTGTTAAAAAAAAGGTTAGGAAGGTGTAATTGACATATTATTTGCCGTTATCACATTGAAATGTTTTAATGGTTCGTTCAAATTGTGTTTTGATATTTTTTTTAGCAAATTGGGTGAATGTAGTAAATACATGCGACTTATTGGAGATGGGGACAGTCCATAAAAAATCAGTATAATCATCTAAAAACTGAACTAATTATGGGTGATGTCCATAAGTCGACGTGGATAATATCGAAGGGTTGAATGGTGCAAGAAGTAGACGTAGAAAATGGTAAGCGAATACTTTTTCCATAAACACAAGACTGGCATACATTATTCTCAATTATTAAAGTCAATAGAACAAGAAGTTTTTAAAGAATTTAAAGACGGGCGTCCTGGATGGCCAAGACGATGATGCCAGAGTTGTGAGGAGATAGCAGCAAATGCGGTTGGTGAGGAGGAGCCAGATCCCAAAACCAGATGGTAGAGATCACCGCTGCTGTTGCACCGTCAGAGGGGGGCCTTGGTCTTGTATTCCTTCACAAGAAAACCAAACGGGTCAAATTCCACAGACACAGAATTATCTGTAGTAAAGCGACGCACAGAAGCAAGGTTTTTAAGTAATTTAGGTGAATATAGGATATTTTTTAGTGTAAAAGGTGGGAAATGTTTGGGTAGGTATTTGGTGCCTATTCCTAAAACCGGAATGGTGTCGTCATTACCAACAATAATGTTCCGATGAATGCAAGAATTAGAAAAGGAATGAAAATTACCTTGTTCGTGAGACATTGTAGATGATGCTCCAGTGTCCATGAAGAGAGTCGGGTCCGGTTGCTGTAAAGACATCGTATACATGGCGTGCTCTATGTCAGTAGGAGACGTGTAAGCAACATGCAATCCATGGGATGGTCTTGGGCCAAGGAGTCCTTGAGCTGAGGTACTGGGTTTAGAAGAGGGTATCATGGACTCGTGATACCATATTAGAATAGGAACCGTTTCCCTCTCCTTTGATTATCACCAATATTTATAAGTACATGTTATCCCTATATTTATGGATATGGATAATTACAATGAATACAAATATAATCATACTTAATTTACAATATAATCATACTTAATATATAATGCTATTAAAAATGATGAAAAAAATATATATGAGTTGAGCATGAGCTTGATAAACTTACTTACGAGCCGAACTTGAGCTTTAGAAACTAAGCTCAAATCATGCTGCGCACGAGCTAGAGCTTTCATAACTTAAACAAGCTCGAGCTCGATTCAGGTCGTTGGAACCCCTATGTGCAATGCTTACTCGTCATCTTCCTCGACATCTGACCCCACACGTATCATTATGTGGGCTTCAAGTCTTCACGTAACAATATTAAGCAAGATTCGGTAAGAGCATTTTCAAGTTCACACTATACAGCGTTGGGTGGGATGGAAGCTGAGCACTAACAAACCCTTGCTGCTCCAAAAGACCCTCTAGCCAGGTTGTACTTGCTGCATGCGGCCCAAGTGGGCCCACAACTGCACAAGGAATTCTAAATTGGAGAAAGTTCTAAATTGATGTGTATACTGCCTTGCAGATTAAACCCATTCATCTACAACAAACTTGACTGCACTATAGACCGAATACAGTGGCAATTAATTTTGTTCATATACCATAAGTTGAAAAAAAACAATATAAAGAAAAGCTTAATACTGACCTTAGTGGTGAAGTAACGACTCGGAGCAACAGGACTCTTGTTGTTACGCGGTAATAATCAATTAGATGACACACAATTGGGTTTGTTAGAGTTGAGGTGTAATTAGGGCAAAAGAATTGATATAAAAGACAAATATTAGAGATGGTAGGCGACATTATGGATACGTAAATCATTAAAAAAATTGAAAATTTAGAAATAGAAGACAACAAGATTTATCTAAAGTTTTAAAGAGGGAAAGTACTTACAGTCCACCAATCATGACCGTGTACATTGTGGAAATCACAAGTTCTCCATTGGTGTAACCATGTCTTATAAAACAGCTTTTGTACCACTAAAGAAGTGCACAACAACCAAAGAATGTGAAGTAAGTTGCTCCTAATCCTAATCCTTTTGCAAATCCACTTATGTATTTAAGCGTTTGTGAAATTTTTAGTGTTACAAAGTAGCCTTGTAATGCTCTTGACTCACCAACGTATGGCAAAACGGTTCGAATTTATAAAACAGTTAACCTTAAATTCTGGGTGGAACTTTCCTAAATTCAGCTTAAACTCATGTAATATCCACATATAAAAACATTAAAAGCCAAATTTTATTTATTTTCACAACTTAAAATTGGATTAAATTCAATACCAACATAGAAATCCATGAAAAGATTTTTTTTTTTTTTTTTTTTTTTGGAATTCATATCAAATTCATTGAAAAAGATATGAAAAATATTCATTATTAGGTTGAGTTGTTCCTTTATTTTAGCTCAATTTAGTGGACACTCACTTGAAAAAAAAAAGAGGATTAGTTTTTGTCTTGACGTCAATGATCTCCAGCTCAACTGGTTTAAGGTAGGGTGGATTTTCCCTTAAGGGTTCCCATTCTGAGGATATAATTTCGATCCATGCACACCACAAAAAAATTCCTCATGACGGTTTGAGCTTAGGCAAGGAGGACACCGGTGTATGGGTAAGGATTCGAACTTGGAACCGCTAGGTTAGGGTTGTACAAGGATTTCCACTGAACTAAGCATATCAAAAAAAAAAAAAAAATTGTCTTGACGCATATAGAAAACAGGGGAACCTTGATTGTAATCTTGAATTTAACTCAAATTTGGAAATAAGTAGATCAAAAATTGATTATTTGGTATCTTAAAACAAAGGAAAATTGTTGATTTCTTAATATATTTCAGTGAACTTTAAAAAAAGAATTACCTACTAAAAAATGTTTCGGGTGTCTAAAATAGCTTCGCTTTTAAAAGACAATTTAGCAAAATAATGTGGTCATATGAATAGCTCCAATCATAGAAATTAAAGGCACCACAGTGTCACAAGTGGTAGCAAAATACTGTGAAGCCCACCACAAATCCAAAAACAAATGTTGCCAAATACTGTATTAAAATTCCTAACTGCCAATCTGCCACACACAAAACACCCATAATTAGAACAATCTTTTATTTGTTTTTAGAATAATCAAACAACAAAAAATGATGTTTCTTGAGCCTTTGAACTTATGGCATCTTGAACTATGAAATCATTGGTATGAATAGCAAGCAAATACAACATCTGAACTTCCGACTTCAGTGTCATGGAACTTGATCAATGTCTTGACTTAGTGATGCTTCTAGATAAATTTTTTTTTGAACTTTAACTTTCATTAAAAATTGGCGCGTCCTTGTTAAAATATAAAGGTTGTATTAATTCATATGTTTAATTATAATTGTGTTATGGTCATTGCATGTTTCTGGGCTTATTAATGGTTGGTATTTTATGTTGGCTTTATGGGCTAAGTAATACTTGGATGAGGCCCAGTCTATGTAAGCCCATATTATGCCCCGTTAGTTTTGTTAGCCCATTTGTATGAGGTTAAGTTGTTGGAGTTTGTTGAGATATTATTTCTGGGGTTAATGCTGATCGTTGGATGACTTTGGTGATCAACGGTTGATATTGTATTTCGAGTGTTGCTGGTGGAACTTTCGAGAGCTGCGATAAATAGATTATTCTTTCTCTCTCATATCATTCATTCAGTCTATATTATCTCTCTCTGTATTTTCTAGGGTTTGTAAGTCTGTATTGTATCGTTCATCTTCTTGAGCTGTAAGGAGGTGAAGATAGTCTGGTCTTCGAGGTTACTTATCAGTAATCCTGTGTAGATCGATTGTTCGATCTGGTCATCTTCTTCATCTGGTCTGTAAGTTGTATTTGTGGATTATTTGTTTGATCAAGAGTCAACTGGTCTAATCAACCAGTTGAATCTATTATCATTTAGAATCTCTCTCGTTTGAGAGAGGTTCAGGGTTTGGGAGGAGTTTTTTGGTTTGGTTAATAATAAGATTTTGTCGCCTATTTTGTCACCTAATTTTGGTGTTGTTCATCTTGTGTTGATACTGAGTTTGTGTAGGCTCAGTTTGTCTTTGTTGTTGTTTGATTCATAAAATTTTACGGTCCTCAAAAAGAGGACCGCCAAACCAAAAGAACCATATTACAACATATACAATGGAGATACCACCCACTCATTCTATAAAACATTTTTTAACCGACTTCTATTTTTGACCCATAAGAATGATAAGGACTTGACACTAGCGACCACCTCATTCACCTTCGGATCTTTCTTGTTGAAAATCTTGTTGTTTCTTGCTCCTCATATCACCCAAAACGTCACTATGATGATACCTTGGATCAACTTTCTACCTGCCTTGTCTTTCACAACCTGTTTATACAGTTCCAAAAGATCTCGAATACCAAAAGCTACTATTGTTTGCAGCCCACACCATTTGCCTATTGCGCTCCACACTCCAAACGAAAACCCACAACCCGTTGTAATGGGGATTCAAGATCATAATTACATAGGCCGCATACCTGATCTTCCACACGTACATTTCTTCTCAGCAGTGACAAAGACGTAGGAATCCGATCCATCTCGGACCTCCAAGCAAAGATGTTGCAATTTAGAGGTACCCAATTGACCCATTTAAACCTATACCACTCACCATAATTTCTGTACTTCAGCATCAAATTTTTAACAGCCTTAACAGAGAATGGAACAGCTCCATTGCCGAACCACGACCACACATCACGCCTATTCATTATTCTTACCTGCTGCAGCTACACACTCATAAGGGCCCATTCTGTAGAAACTTCAGCAGACGCAGAATCCATTCTGAGATTTTCTAGCTAAATCCGGTATAATTAAAAAACCGGTTTTTAAAACATTGGTGGGGTGTGAAACGGGTCAAAATGCTTCTGTTGACCATGAACACTTTTTTGTCAATCCTTTAATTTCTTCATAGATGACTATTACATATATACGATAACAACAACTATATTGTTAAAGGAATAATCTAAAAACAATCTTTAGATAGAAGCTCACATAAACTTGATGAGCGGTTAATCCATTGTCCCCGACATTGATTCAGCACCGATAGCAGTTCGTTTTATAAGAAAGTGGTTGCGAAACAACAATCTCTGCTACTTCGTTATAGACAAATATGTAGGCGTTTTTTTATACATCCATGTACTACCCTTTGTTTGCATCGTCTTATCACTAATTACTATGTGTACAGGGGGGTGTTATACAGGCAAGTGTCCACTCTTTGGATAAAGATTTCTTTGAAAAGAAACTGACCCTGTTCTCATGCTACCTACTTGACAATTATATATGTACCGACAATTATTATGCTACCTACTAGACAAAAACATCAGTGACCCTAATACCACTCCAGAGATATTGGCTTTGCACTACTTTAACTTCTGTCCATACGTAGACTTACACTACTACAATTGTTCACATAAATCGCGGTTATAATTATCAATAGACGCGGGTATTACCCTCCGCGACTTTAGAAGAGTTTACCGCGACTATTTTTGAGTAATTTGATAAAAGAACCGCGACTTTATATATGTTCATCATGTGTGAATTTATATATGTAAAGAACCGCGACTTTATATATGTGTGAATTTATATATGTAAAGAAGTAAAGAACCGCGACTTTATATATGTTATGATGAGTTCCATACAACCGCGATTTAAACACATACAACCGCGATTTATGATGACTATTATACAACCGCGACTTTTGACAACTTGACCATTTAATAACTTTTTAACCTACCAACCATCTTCTTCATTCCACAGCAGCCGTCACAATTCACCATTCCTGTTCCTAGTCAACCTTCAACCATTAATAACTTTTAAGGTTAGTAACTTTTTATATTAATAAGTCAGTGTTTCTTTTTCTTGTAATAATAATATTATTTGTTTAAATTCTATATTTTTATTAAAATTTATATTTTATTTTTTGCAACTTTTATCACAAATATATATATATATATGCATGTATATATCCCGCTTTAGGTTAACCCTTTAGAATATACGTCATACCCGTTCAAAATTTATCTAATAGAGATAAATTTTGAATTGTCCCCGTTCGGGACTGCTTTTTGAATATTCTATCTCATTTAGGATATGTATACATTTTAACGAGGCGGCATTTAAGAAAAAATCGGTTGGTATTTCCTCTACTCCCACGAGTTTGCGGTTTTACGCATGCTTGGGGAGTTAGGGGGAAATGCTGCCGATTTTTTCTTAAATGTCGTCTCGTTAAAAGTATACATGTGAGGTAGAATATTCAAAAAGTGGGTTAGGATCCACCACCTTAGACCACCGATTTACATCATATGCATATGTTCATATCATTTATTTGTACATTTTGATTTTCAGATGAATCGTGATGACTGGATGTACAAACGAAGTCGCACTGATGCAGTTTATATGGCGGGTGTTCGGAATTTTATTAACGTCGCAGAAGCTCATAGGGTGAATACAGGAGATCATTTAATTTTTTGTCCTTGTGCATCGTGTACAAACTTCCAGAAACTTGATATTAAAGATATAAAGTTTCATTTGTTAAGATATGGTTTTATGCCTAGATATACTTGTTGGTCAAAGCACGGGGAATTGCTTTCTAACCGTGGCACGTCGTCACTCAGTGCAGTCAATGATACAAGTAATGATAACGAACACAATATTGATCACGAAAATGACGTTTTGAATGATGACAATGATAACTTATTGAATGATGACAATGATAACTTAAACGATATGTATAATGATTTAGAGACTAACATTGGTGATGACGAGCAAGATAAATTAAGACAATTACTTGAAGATGATTTAAAACCACTGTATGATGGTTGTGAGAAGTATTCAAAACTTCGTGCTGTTTTAAGATTGTCTACCTTAAAGTCAATACACGGGTGGACTGATAAGAGTTTCACAGATCTATTGGTGCTATTAAATGACATGCTTCCTGAAGGTAACGAGTTACCACTTTCGTTATACCAAGCAAAAAAAATGATGTGCCCAATGGGATTAGAAGTTAAAAGAATACATGCATGTCCAAATGATTGTATGTTGTATACAAAAGAGTTTGAAAATGATCATACGTGTTCTAAGTGTGGTGCGTCTAGATATAAACGTAAAAGTGAAACAGATGAAGTTGATGATGACGTGTCGAAAAATGGACCACCGGCTAAAATGTTGTGGTATCTCCCTATTATACCTAGACTGAAACGGTTATTTGCAAATAAGAAAGAAGCAAAATTGTTACGTTGGCATTCAGATGACCGTATAAATGATGGAAAATTAAGACATGTGGCTGATTCACCTCAATGGAGAACTATTGATAATAGGTATCCAGAATTTGGTAACGAGATCAGAAATATACGGTTTGGACTTAGCTCGGACGGGATCAACCCTTTTAGAAACATGAGTAGTCGTCATAGTACGTGGCCGGTTCTTCTTTGCATCTACAACCTTCCACCGTGGTTATGTATGAAAAAAAAATACATAATGATGTCGTTGTTGATTCAAGGCCCGAAACAACCCGGTAATGACATTGATGTTTATTTATCTCCATTGATAGATGACCTTAAAACTCTATGGAGTCCGGGTGTCAAAGTATACGATTCTTATAAGAAAGAATTTTTTGATTTGCGTGCCATGATTTTTTGCACCATAAGTGATTTTCCAGCATATGGCAACTTGTCAGGATACAGTACGAAAGGTAAACTAGCGTGTCCTGTTTGTGAAGATGACACGAGTTCGATGCGGTTAAGTAATTGCAAAAAAACTGTTTACATGGGACATCGAAGATTCCTTCCAGATAATCATGATTTTCGGGATAGAACGGTGGAGTTTGATGGAAAAACTGAGCATAGAAATGTAAGGAAAGAATTTGACGCGTTTTCACGAGTTAGAAATTTAAAAGTCGTATTAGGGAAAATAGGGAAAAGAAAGAAAAGAAGTCGGTCTTCACGAGCTAGAAAGGAAAGAACCCGTCCTGGACCAGTAGGCATTTGGAAAAAAAAGTCTATCTTTTGGGACTTGCCTTACTGGAAGCATTTACAAGTTAGACACTGCCTGGATGTTATGCATATCGAGAAAAATGTATGTGAAAGCCTACTTGGCTTATTGTTAAACATTCCCGGGAAAACTAAAGATGGGATCAAAGTCCGTAAAGACATGCAAGAAATGGGAATACGTGAAGGGCTCCATCCTGTTGTGCAACCCAAGGGTTTTTTTCTGCCACCAGCGTGCTATACAATGTCAACAAAGGAAAAAAAAACTTTTTGTGAGTGTTTACACAACATTAAAGTTCCTTCCAGCTATTCTGCAAACATTAAAAGGTTGGTGTCATTGAAAGACTATAAACTGCTTGGTATGAAGTCTCATGATTGTCATGTTTTGATGACACATATGATTCCTATTGCAATCCGTGGATCTTTGCCAGATAAAATCCGACATACTATCACAAAACTGTGTTTGTTTTTCAACACGATTCATTCAAAAGTGATTGATCCACAGTCACTAGAAAATTTGCAAAAAGAAATTATTGTCACACTTTGTGAACTTGAGATGTATTTCCCACCGTCCTTTTTTGATGTGATGGTTCACCTGGTAATCCATATCGTGAGAGAAATTCAAGCATGTGGTCCTGTATTTCTCCGCTACATGTACCCTTTTGAAAGATATATGGGTTTTTTAAAAGCTTATGTAAGAAACCGTGGTAGGCCCGAGGGCAGTATCATTGAAGGATATACTTCCGAAGAAGTGAATGAGTTCTGCATAGGTTATTTGGATTGTGACAAAAGTATTGGTGTTCCTCAGTCTCGTCACTCGGGTAGACTTGAAGGGAAAGGAGTTGTTGGCATGAAAGTAATATCCCCAACTTACGTCTCTTTGCAACTTGCACAATTAGTTGTCTTACAACACATGGCCTGTATTGCTCCTTATGTTAACGAGCACATGGAAACATTACGATCGACTTACAGGGGTAAGACAGCATATTGGTATGAAAAAAAGCATAATGAAGAGTTTGTTAGCTGGTTGAAAACAAAGGTAATGACAAATAGCGAAGCTATTGTTGACATAGCTGTAAAGAAGTTGGGTCAGGGTCCACTTAAAGTAACATCTTACCAAGGGTACGACATTAATGGTTATACATTTTACACCAAAGATCAAGATGCAAAAAGTACAATGCAGAATAGTGGAGTCACTGTAGTAGCCACATCGACCCAATACGACAGGACGAACCGTGATATACGGACAAAAATAGCCAAAGACTCTTATTACGGTGTCATACAAGAAATATGGGAATTGGATTATGTTAATTATGTTAATTATTATATATTCTTATTCTTATTTTTCTTATTATTATTGAAATATAGTTTCAAATATTAATAATATTGTTTGTTGATTTATTTGTAGGCAATTAGTGAAAAGGCGAGGCAAAGTGCACTAGCGAACGAAAACCAACAACGGATTGGACGCGGGGGATATAGGGCGTTGGAATACAAATTTGACAAGGTATGGCCCCCAATCGTGGATGCCAATCCTCATCTTGATGATTTGGATAATCGTACGCAACTATATCTTGCGGGTCGAATTAGACTAGATAAACAAACAGGCACCTATAATACGCAACAATATGAAGAACAAATCAGTGATTTGGTAAGTAAAATATATTTATTTTTATAAATATAAAATCTATCAGAAAACTTTTAACATTTAGATTTTGGTTGTATACAGATTGAAGCTGAGAAAAAAATGAAACTTGACGGAACTTATGGTCAAGGGCGCGTAGATCCAATGATTAAAGTTTTTGGAGTTGAGCACGCGGGTCGAACAAGAGGTGTATCAAGCACAACAGGTAATATATATATATATATACATGTATTTATTTGTGTGTATAATGATGTAATATTATGTTGAGTTTGCAGGACATACCAAAGTTAAAGTGCCTAAATTAAAACGTGCTTCGAAAAGGGCGGAAGCGAGCCCGATTATGCACACGAGCGAACATAGACGTGTAGAAGCGAGCCCGGGTTTTCCTAGCTCAAGTTGTGGTTCGGGTGCATCGCATACGATATATCCGGATATCGAGGTAATATATATTCGGATATGTAAATATATGGCTTTAAATTATCAATGTAGTGAATATTTACATATATGTTTATTAAAACGTTATATGGTTTTGCAGAAGGTATCCCGATGTCAAATATTTTGGTGTCACGGTGTGATGAGTGCCGATGAGCATATAGCTGACGGCCAGGTGTATCCTTCTTCAGATAGATATTTGGATGACATTCTCATCCATGAGCATTGTGTGAAGGTACATGTCGATTATGTTCGCCAAGATTATATGCCTATGCCGCTCCCTGACGAGGCACGTAGAGAAGGTGTGCGGTATATGAGAGATACCTTATTTACGTTTATTCAATGGCCAAGAAAGGCAATTAAGGTATATTTGGTTGATACATAAATTAAGTATTATTCTGTATTTTATTATATTACTATAATATTTTGTTTTAATTTCAGATTTTGGATGAATCGACTCAGACACGCCCTTGTGATATGATGGCGGCTGTTGATCTTTATACGCCAGAGGTAGTTTATATTACTTTATTTCATTTGTTTTATAGTAAACATTTTAATTTGTTTATTGTTTAAGATACAGCCTTTGACAGAAGATCCTATTGGGTTGGGGGATGATGAATTTTTTGGTGAAGAGTTTTTACTAGCTGATGGATTGATGGACGCAACAGTGAATGTGCCTGCGTGCCCTCAAAATCAACAAACGGTAACGAATCAGTTAATTTTAAATCTGTTAAGTTTATTCCAATAAAATAAACTTATTTGACCCGTTTTAAGATAATTTGCAACTTGATATCAATTATTAATATTTTTTTATCTAGCAACCACCTGGTTGTTCACAATGAAGTGTGCACCTGGTCTAGACATTAAAAGTGCTTCCATTTTCATATTTAGGTTGTGAAATCTGCTGTTCAGAAGTTTCAAAGCAAGGTCAAAGGCACAGAAAAACAGACCAAAGGCAAAGAGAATCAGGCGAAACAAGCCAAAGACAAAGAGAAACAGGCGAAACAAGCCAAAGACAAAGAGAAACAGGCGAAACAAGCCAAAGGCAAAGGAAAAGAGGTCAAAGATAAAGAAAAACAAGCTGAAGCTCAAATGATAGATCAAGAAAAACTTTTACCTCCAAAAGTAAGTTTAGAGTTGAAGGTGGTAGAAATCAGAGAGGAGTGGTATCAAACTATGGTTCGTCAACTAGGTGCATACATCCAAGGCGACTGGTCTACCACATTTCCGTTTTCAACCTACAAGACTATGTTTCCTGCCGAGGCTGTTTCTTTTATTGAGGCTGAATCGATTTTAGCGCTATTCGCCAACGAATGGGTTGATCTCACTATTGTGTTTTGGTTTACTTCGTAAGTTGTTATTACTATTAACATTGTTTATATTTAACTTAAAACATTATATTTATTATTTTTTTTCTTTGTTTAAGGTACTTTTATAAGCAGTCGAAGAAGACAAAACTCGACCGATGTGCCTTCTTGAATGTTAACATAATCATAGGCGATATGTGTGAAAACAATCCTAACGAAGTTGAAGGTCACATATTGGATATTGTGAAACATCATGAAGATAAAGACATTTTTCTTGCCCCGTACTTAGCCAAGTAAGTGTATTTTAATTACTTCTCGTTCATTTTATTACTATAATTTAACTAACTATTCATATCTTAATTTTGTAGTGGCCATTGGTCCTTGTTCATTATTGCCCCACGCATAGAACAAGTATTTATTTTGGATTCTACATCAATACGAGGCAATAAGAATTCTTCCCACTATCGGCTTTCAAATCTCATTCATAACGCCTTAGGAATACCTTTACCGTATACAATGGTTCGGGTATGTTTATTTTTTCTATTAATTAGTTATTTGATTTTCTTATGTTTTATTTTAAATAATAAATTGTTAATTTAATGTAGTGTAAACAACAAAAAAGCGGATGGGAATGCGGATACCTAGTCATCCAACATATGTTTGACTTTCTCCGTTTCTATGTAGACCAATTTCCCATAAGAGTAAGTATTTTATATTTCTTTTCTTTTTTAGAACGGCAACTATTTATTCATCACCCAAAGAGTTACAACATATGCTAACAAGTCGCCTAACCTTTTGTACCCAATATCCCATTTTCACTCGCACCTTATGTTAGCGCCTAAAACCAAGAAGTAATTTATATTTCTAAAATAGTTAGAGTTTGTTTTAGGTGTGAGCGTTTATATATATATATATTCCGATTATATGTGTTGTAACTTATACCATTTACTTTTATTTTAGATGTGGAACAATACAAGCTATGCCACGGACAATGATATCGATCTTATGTTGAAGACTTTAATGCCAACTTTTTTTAGTGAATTAGGTATTCGTATACTTTCGGGTTGAATGTGTATGGGTCGTGGGTAGTTTTGAACAGCTTTAGGATGATTTTGGTATGTAAGTTGAAGTATGTAACTTGAAACAAATTGATGTTTCTTTTTATTCTTTTGTTTGGATCGATTTTGGTATGAAACAAAATGAATTATTTTTTGCAGCACAAATATATATGATTTTTGCAGAAACATGTGGCTGAAAAAAAAAAAAAAAAAATCTCTTTGTACATTATAAATCGCGGTTCTTAGATTTCCAGCTCAAAAATATCAAAAGTCAAAAATATCAAAAGTCGCGGTTATATCAAAAGTCAAAAATATCAAAAGTCGCGGTTCTAAGCTCAAAAATCGCGGTAATTTAGATATCAAATATCGCGGTTCTAAAGTCAAAAGTCGCGGTTCTATTCTAAATTTTCAACCACCTCTAAAGTCGCGGGTAATCAACCTAAAGACGCGCATCTTAAAGTCGCGGTTTGCTACCGCGTCTTCTGAACTAAATAACCGCGATTTTAGAGTTTTTTTTGTACTAGTGTTACCTCTTAGGACTGAGGAGAATCAGCCACCTAATCAGCCATATATTCTGATTGGTACTTTTTCATTACAAGAAGAATACAGCATATATCAACTTGCTCATATATTTTTATCTGTTCTTTAACTCATTTCCTATAGCTATTTATCTACCTTTATTTAACTTTTCATACATTTTACTTTGCAAACTACATTGGCAGGTTGGAAGACACTACACCAGGCACCACTAAAAAAGGAAGCCGTACCTACGTGTCACATTGACAGACATCAGGTACCTTTAAACACCTCTTAGCCGAGTATATTAGTCTTATTATTATTGTCGGTTAGATATATCTTTGTATAAGATTGTGATAGGGTAAATCCCTTCCTTATTTATAGCTAGGGTTAGCTTGTATTATGCTCTATATAATGAGCCTTGTTCATGAATAATATTCATTCACAATTTTATACCATAAACACTTTTATGGTATCAGAGCCTCGGTTCTGAAATCCTTTCCTTTTCTTTCAAACCCTAGCCGATTTCTTTTCTTTGCAGCCTTCGGATCTGCAGCAGCAGCCGCTGACATGTCAGATTCAGCGGCACCAGAATCCTCCCCGAAACCGATCTCCCATCTTCATCCCGCCTACTCGGTGTCGAATATTCAAGCTAAAGTTCGTACACTGGATGGCACAAAAGTCCCGTATTCCTCCTGGACCAAACTCTTTAAACTTCACGCGGTGGCATACAAGGTACTCGATCACATCGATGCCACCCCGCCACCTCCTGTCACGGCAGCCGAATATCCAGCATGGAAGGAAATCGATGCTTTAGTTCTCCAATGGATCTATAGCACGATTTCGGACGATCTCTTGGGCAAGATCATTGACACTGAAGGTACCGCGCGAGCCGCCTGGCTCAAGATTGAAAAGAATTATCTCAGCAACAAACGGGCACGTGCTGCAGCCCTTGAAACCAGGTTTTGTAACCTTACCCTTGCCTCATGCACATCCCTGGATGATTATTGTCAACGTTTTAAAGAGTTGGCTAATCAACTAGGCGATGTGGACCACCCGACTACCGAGTCTCGACTTGTTCTTCAGTTGGTCCGAGGCCTACCTGCTGAATTCGATACAACTGCTGCCCTTATCAACAGCCAAGAAGCAGACTGGGACTTGGCTCGCAGCATGCTGGATGATGAATTAATCCGGGTTGAGGCTCGATAGCAGTCCGCGTCTTCTGTCTTGGTAACAACTCAGTCCAATCCTGCTTCGCAGCAACCTGATTCTTCTGCTGCACAGTATATGCGGGGACGCGGACGTGGTGGCCGCAGCCAGAATTATAGAGGACGGGGTCGTGGTCGTGGCCGTGGAAATACACAGCAGACGACACAGCAGCCTTCTGGCTGGACAGCTTATTCCGGCCAGCAGACTCCTCCTTGGCCGTTTCCCAACTCGGGGTACCCTCATTGGGCATGGTGGCACACACCACCATGTCCCTACCCGTCTCAACCCCATCGGCCAAACAGCAATAACACAGCAGCCCCTCCTGCGGCCTCACAGCAGCCTTCAAATCAGCAGTCACAGGTGTTTTATGCAGGTTATCAGCAGCCCCAGTCTCCTGCTCCGCAACAGCCGCCCCCGGGCTACAACGCCCTAAGCCCATCAGACCTGTACGCGGCTTTCAGCACTATGCAGTTGCAACAACCGGAGCAAACACCACACATGGACACCGGGGCTGAAAGACATGTTACTTTGGACCAAGGTATGATTTCTCACCCGTCATCTAATCCTGTTAGTAGTAAATTATTGGTAGGCAATGGCGAATGTTTGCCAATTCTTGGATCCGGCACGGGTTTTCGAACCATCAATAACCGGACCTATATCCTACCAAACATCCTTTATAGCCCAAAAGTCATTAAAATCTTAATATCTGTTCGTCGTTTTACTCGCGATAATAAATTGTCTATTGAGTTTGACCCTTTTGGTTTTACTATGAAGGATCTTCTAACTGGACAAATTCTTTCGCGCCACAATAGCCTTGGAGACCTCTATCCACTCACTGCTCCTGAACTACCACCCCAAGCCTGCTACCTTGCTTCCGCCTCCCTTCCATGGCATGATCGTCTTGGACATCCCGGTGTTCAAGTTTTAGATATTCTTAGTCGTAATTTTAATTTTCATTGTAATAAGACAAAGTCTTCTTTTTGTCAATCATGCCATTTATCTGATAGTAAACGTTTGCCTTTTTACACTTCTAATTCTTTTACTTTCTGTCCATTTGATATCATTCATTGTGATTTATGGACGTCTCCTGTGCTTAGTAAAACGGGTTATAAATATTACATGGTACTCATTGATAATTTTTCTCATTTTATATGGGTATATCCGTTAAAATATAAATCTGAAACCTTTCCCACTTTTGTAAAATTTCACCGTTTAATTGCAACCCAATTTAACTGCCAAATTAAAACATTCCAATGTGACCTAGGGGGTGAGTTCAATAACAATGCTTTTAAAACATTCGCTCACCAAAACGGTCTCCTTTTCCGGTTCGCCTGTCCTCAAACCTCATCTCAAAACGGCCGAGCAGAACGCATGATCCGTCGCCTTAATGACATCATTCGTTCCTTGCTCATCCATGCCTCCCTTCCCCCATCTTTTTGGGTTGAAGCCCTTCACACCGCTGCCTACCTACACAACATACTCCCCACCAAACGCCTAAACTATTTTACTCCCACCTTTGCCCTTTACTTACGCCATCCCACGTACGACCGTCTACGTGTCTTCGGATGTGCGTGCTACCCTAACTCTTCAGCCACCCAACCACACAAACTTCATAGTCGATCTGTGCGGTGTATTTTCCTTAGATACCCTCCAGACTTCCGTGGCTATCGATGTTTTGATCCTACCACCGGTCGAGTCCACATCTCCCGGCACGTCACTTTTGACGAACAAACCTTTCCCTACACTATCCAAACACCCGCTGCTTCATATCAATTCCTTGATGACTCAATCCCACCTTTGTTTCAATTCGCTAGTCCTACACCACCAACCAACCCCGCTCCTCATCCTTCCACCATCCCGTTCCCTCTCACCTACACTCGCCGAAACAAACAGCCAACCCAGCAACCTTCTGCTGTGTCCGTCCCACCTCAGCAGCCTCAAGCTGCTCCTCTGTTGCCCACGGGCATACAGCAGCCCCCGGCTGTCCTCCAGCCAGCTGACCCATCAGCTTCATCATCCTCTCACCCTCCGTCCACTCAAAACGTACACCCAATGACAACCCGTTCCAAGTCCGGCTCTTTACCACAAACTCACCACACACTTCTTTCCACCGCCATCTCTCCTGTCCCTACCTCATATGCCAAAGCCTTTGCCGATCCAAATTGGCTGCATGCCATGCAAACTGAGTTTACTGCTTTACAGGATAATGACACGTGGGAATTAGTACCTCGTCCTACTGACAGACCTATTATTCGGTGTATGTGGCTGTTTCGCCATAAATTTAAGTCGGATGGTTCCTTGGAACGATACAAGGCCCGTCTCGTTGTTAACGGGAAATCTCAAACTGTTGGAGTGGATTGTGATGAGACCTTTAGTCCGGTTGTTAAACCGGCAACTATTCGGACAGTTTTGTCCTTGGTCATCTCACGAGATTGGCCTATTCACCAATTGGACGTCAAAAATGCTTTTTTACATGGTACTTTGAATGAGGTAGTTTTTATGCATCAGCCTACAGGTTTTGTTGATCGCCGCCATCCGGATTTTGTTTGCAGATTGAAGAAATCATTATATGGCCTCAAACAGGCACCACGGGCATGGTACACCCGCTTTGCAAACTATATACTCTCCCGTGGTTTTCGTAGCAGCACATGTGACAATTCACTGTTCATTTATCATCGGGGGTCTGAGACAGCATATCTGTTACTTTATGTGGACGACATTGTGGTTACGGCCTCAACTGACACTTTCTTACAGGACATCATCTGTACTTTGTCACGTGAGTTTGCAATGACGGATCTCGGCCAGTTACATCATTTCTTGGGTATTAAAGTTACTCGCCAATCAAATGGGTTATTCTTGTCTCAGGAACAGTATGCCAAAGACATTATTTCTCGTGCCTCCATGTCCAATTGCAAGCCATGTGCCACTCCTGTTGATCTGTCATCCAAACTTAGTGCCACTGATGGCTCTCCATTTGCTGACCCGACTCTGTACCGAAGCCTAGCTGGGGCCCTTCAGTACCTTACTTTTACTCGCCCGGACATCTCCTATGCGGTCCAACAGATTTGTTTATTTATGCATGATCCTCGTGAACCACATTTTACGTTTTTAAAGCGTATCATTAGGTATCTGCAGGGTACCTTATCTTATGGTTTACGGTGGGTAAAATCCTCCACGGACTCTTTAGTAGCTTATTCGGATGCTGACTGGGGAGGTTGTCCGGACTCACGTCGTTCGACTAGTGGCTACTGTGTTTTCCTAGGTGACAACCTTATTTCGTGGTCTTCTAAACGTCAGCCTACTATTTCACGGTCCAGTGCTGAGGCCGAATATCGAGGAGTTGCAAATGTTGTTGCTGAGGCTACGTGGATACGGAACTTGTTGCTTGAGTTATACACACCATTACAGAAGGCCACCATTGTTTATTGTGATAATGTCTCCGCTGTTTACCTTTCAGACAATCCTGTTCAACACCAACGCACGAAGCATATTGAAATTGATATTCACTTTGTTCGTGAAAAGGTTCGAATTGGTCATTTGCGGGTGTTACACGTCCCTGCGGCTTTTCAGTATGCGGACATCTTCACTAAAGGCATCTCCAGGCAGCTGTTCCAGTCCTTTCGTTCCAGTTTGAACGTCTGTCCTACGCCCGCTCAAACTGAGGGGGTGTCTTAGCCGAGTATATTAGTCTTATTATTATTATTGTCGGTTAGATATATCTTTGTATAAGATTGTGATAGGGTAAATCCCTTCCTTATTTATAGCTAGGGTTAGCTTGTATTATGCTCTATATAATGAGCCTTGATCATGAATAATATTCATTCATAATTTTATACCATAAACACTTTTAACACCAACTTCGTATTCTACATTATATTCTACATCAAAAAAGATGGTAACTTTCTTGCATACTGCCACTAATGCAGTGGTCCTACTATTGACGTGCTCTATGGGAGGATGTTCTACCACGCTTTGACAGACAGGCCATGTTAGACGCAGAAGAACCATATGCATAAGGGACAGCTACACCAACATAACCATCAATCAAAACTAACTGATAACAAAGAAAAAAATAGTCTAACTCGTCAAGTATTTACTGGTTCTCAAAAGTAATGAATATTGATGCTTTAACCATAACCATCAAACAAAAGTGTATGGATTTGGGTGCAAACCTCTTGGGACGACACGTGAATCATGTCAGCCATATAAGTGATGTTTCCTTTTTGTCTCTGGTCACCGTGTTTTGCTTCCTTTGCATCCATTCCCTTAAAAAAAATATAAGCTATCAGTTTGACCCGTTACTTTTGTTGGCCCAGAAATGAATTTTCAGCGGATAATTTGATAAGAATACACGAAAACAATAAGATACACACTTGAACAAATGAATGTTTCGGACAAGTATTATTGAACAGGAAGTTTTACAAGGTTTTTGGATTGTTTGTGTACAATCTTGATAAAGAATAAATGAAACATATTGAACAAATGATTGTTTCGGACAAGTATTATTGAACAGAAATGAATTTATATGTCTTGAACCGGTATGTTTGTTGGCAGTTATTGTCGAAACAACATGTCTGTTTTCTGTTTTGTTTGACTCCCACCGGTTCATTATTGCCGCCTAAATAACTGCAATTAACTGTCGAGGGCAATTTGGTCTTTTCACAATATGTCCCGCCTTTTTGTTTCTTGTTTGCTGTTGCTCCTGTACTGATTTGCTGACCCATTTGATTCTGATATGTTTGCAGCCAAATGTATCATTCTTGTTGTCTTCTGTTGCAGCCATCCATGTGTCCGAATTGACCCATATGTAAATCTTATTATCTAGCCTAAAGTATCTTACAATCTAAACTTATATCTAATGTTTAACATACTAATATGTACAAACTTAATCATAAAACATAAAGTTATATTTACTAGTTTAACAACCTTAAAATAAAAAATCAGTTTCACACGTTTGACCCATTAGTAATAACTTAAATCAGCCTGTTTGCACAATCATATTCGGTAAAACGACCCATTAGCAATTTCCAAAACTAAATTTACTTGGGCCCATAAGAGAGCTCAAGTGGATGAACTGCAGCCACAATAATAATATAACTTTGAATATAATGATTTAGAAGATCATGCAGTCCACAATAATAATAATAATAATAATAATAATAATAATAATAATAATAATAATAATAATAATAATAATAATAATAATAATAATAATAATAATAAAACCCATCAAAACTTCGCTTCTGAATCTGATTTCTGTTCGAGGTTGTGCCAACAACCGGAAGTTTTCCGCCACTAGATTGATTATAATTGCCACTGTTGGGTTCTCTCCGTCGTTACCACCCTCTGTTACAAACCCATCGTTCCACCGCCGAAATAGTTGCTGCCATTAGTTCGGTCACTGGCATTCAGTTTGGGTCGGTACGGTTCACGGTGAGATAACGCTAGAGTTAAAAGTTTGGAAGGAAGTTTTCTGCCTTCTCTCTCAAACTCCTCTCTTAACATATAATCTGAAGAGAAAAAACATGAATGATTCTCATCCAAGATTTACAAATTCAAATCTTAAATAATGTTTTCCATCCTTTGGTAAAATAGTATTTACCGCCACTTTTTTTGCCACAACTTGAATGCCACTTCCATGATACATAGTCATAGTTAACTAATTAATAATCCATTTGACCAGCAGCTATGCAGTTGAAATCAACTTTTGACCTAATATTTGCAAAACATGTATCACATTTGACCAGCATCTATGCAGTTGAAAATCAGCTTCTGGTGTCATCCTCGCGAGTTGGCAGGAAGAAACGATACTAACCAAACTTTGACATGAACCCAAAAAATATTGTCAAACACATGAATTTATACATGACATGCAAAGATACTTTGACCCATTTTTAATATTTACTCGCCATATATCACATGTACGCCAACATTTAACCTACTATGTTTTGGTCCATTCAATCTGTACTAATAACCTGATATACTTAAATCCATTTATTAATCTTTATACTTTGACCCGTTTAGCATTTACGAGAACCTACAGAAAGGATTGTAAGACTATTTAATAGTCAACTGATGTTTTTTTAAACCATTTAATAGTTACTCGCCATAGTCGCTTGAACTATTTTACCTGTTCTAACAACTTGATATACATAAACCCATCTAATAATCCTATATTGTGACTCGTTTAGTATTTATGCAGAAGCAAGAGAAGGGATTGTATGTATATAACCAACACAGTTGACGCAGAGGGAAAAAATCAAGATCCGTTTTAAATGAAGTTAATATAAACATCATCATACTGATTCAAACAGCTAATAAGTAACAACATACAGTCATGTGAATCAAATGATAGGGAAGAATAAAAAAACATTTTATCAAACACCTGTTAGGTGTATATAGTTCACATTTTGTTTCAACATCATTCAAATTCACTTATAACATAAATCATCATGACTATAGAGGTATATAACCAAACCAACACATTTGATGCAGAATTCAGCTAAGTGTATCACAAAAACAGTAATACAAGATCCATTTTAAAAAAACAATATGCAATTCCTAGAAATCATTAAACTGATTCAAACAACAAATAGCTAATAATATACAGTTATTTAAATCAATGAAACGCCTGGTAGGCATAAAATTATACACTGTCACGTTTTGTTTCAACATCTATTCAAGTGCACTTATGACATCTGAAAACGATTACCTAAATAGAAATTATGATGACTGTAACCAACACACATGATCCAGAATTCAAGTAAGCATATCACAAGAATAGTAATTCAAACAACTAATAAGATACAGCTAATCAACAGGGATTGCATGACAATCGGCCTAATTAAACATACACAGCTCAAATTAACCAAATTTTCTAACTTTTGTTCTTATTGAGCTGGAATTGACGAATTCGGTGTACCTGGTGCTGGGAATAGTATTGAGCTAACCATAAGCTAATCATAATCCTATCACATCAAGGTAAGCCTAAAAGTAAGGGGATTATAATCATACCAACAGAGTCCCACCACAAACAAATACACAAAGCATCCAATGTCATGGTGATTTTAATCATGTCAACAACAACAATAACAATGGCTACTATTACCATTCCAATTATGGTCTTCATATTGTCAAACGACTATGTGTATGGTACTATATGAAGAAGAGGTGTTTAGTTGCTGTGGCTAGAACATCACTACTGTAACACTGTTTAGATAGAAAAAACAGAATGCATGTCACATGTCAAAGCACGATAGTTGTATATGTCACAAATACGCAACTTTAACATCATCATATACGTGAAGCACAACACAAATGAAAAGCAAGCGCGAAGACAATGCATACTTATCAAAGACAGAACATAACAGAAACCACCTGCATAAAAGACACTCAAACATTAGTATATGACATCACAAAAAGACTACATAAACATAAATCATGATGACTGTACCTGTATATAACCAACACATTTGATGCAGAATTCAGAAGAGTATACAGTTATGTGAATCAATGAAACACATTTGATGTAGGCATAAAATTAAACAGTGTATATAGTGCACTTATGACATCAGAAAACAATTAACTAAATAGATACCATGATAACTGTCGTTGTACACAACCAACACAAGTGCACTTATGACATCAAGATCCATTTAAAAAAAAAATATAGGATCATCAAACTGGTTCAAAATAGCTAATAATATACAGCTAATCCGTCAAATAGTAGGCAAAATTCGAAAGCATTTCATCAAACACCTGGTAGGCATACTAATAATACACTTCTTATAGCTCACATTTTGTTTCATATTCCTTGTTCATTGCAAGTACTCACCATACCCAACATCATTTTACCTGATAAATCCACCTCTGTTTGCACAACTGTGCATTTTAAGAAAGCATTGGAACAAAAAAGAAGAATAAAAAACACGGCTGAACAAAGATAAGAACCCGGGTGCATATCCCCAACAAAGTTGCTTCTAATAGCCCACAAATTAGAAATTTAGAGCCAACAACACCCTTAAACATGCCAGTGTAGTCAGGGGCGGATCTAGGGGCTTTTTGGGGTTCCCAGGAACCCCCTCGGTTTGGAAAAAATTGAAAAATTTAGTGGAAAATTTCGAAAAAATAGTGAAAATCAGTGAAAATTTATGAAAGGAACCCCCTGAAAATCCGTCCTGGATACGCCACTGTGTAGTATTCAAATCATTCCATTTCTAATATAATAAATAAATAACAAAATAAAATATATTTATATATAATATAATACAAAGACAATGATCGAAAGTCAAGATAAGAAAGATATACATACACTTGCGTACCAAACTAGGGTATTTCTTTTAATAAAATAAGATTGTGAATAACTAAATAAAAGTTGATACAACATACACCAATTCAAAAGAATTGACTAGTCACACACATAACAAAATTACAATAGTATGGATCGATGCACCAAAGTAGAAGCTAAAGCGTTTGATCAGTTGACAATGAAGAAGCACATTTATGATGAAATGCAAAGTCACACCCCTCCAAGCACTTAAAGATCATCCTGTACTGCAATCTGTAACCACAGTTAATATTGCACCTGCCAACAGTCTTAAGCCCTTGAACAAAGGCCAAGCGGTGTGGGTGAGCTTTGATCTCAAGCGTTCCTCCAAATTTGACATTGAGAAACTTATAGACGCATTTGCGATCACTGGCATATGTATTTTGCTCACATTGAAGTATTAAGGGGGCACAAGCAGCATGCATTGACTGGGCACATGGAGAGCAATGATAGAACCACTTCCAAGGGGTAAATTTGTGACACCCGGCAACTTTCGGTAACTAACTTTTGAAAACTTAGTAAGTCTACCTTAGCGAGTCGCGCATACGTTACACATGGTCGAGTCGAGTCGCACATCATTAGGGTTTTAACATACGCAAGTCTCGGGTCCCGGGAATTGGTGATCGGGCGGGAACGTGTCATTTATCATGTATTATATGTTTACAATCATTATGTGACTTGTCGGTATGTGAATATGTGCTAACATGTGCTAAAACGGGGTTTAACGCGCAAAACACACCAACTATGGGGCTATAGGCGATTAGGCTTATGGGGATAGCCTAATCGCATGATTAAGGGGCGAGTAGCAGGATGCTATGGGCGAGTAGGGCTAATCGCCTATACATTCATGCGAGTAGGCACCCTACTCGCGTATAAAATCTGCATACTCGCGTGTAACATGCTGGACGACCAAAAACGCCTATAAATACCACCCTTGACCTCCAAAACATCATTTGTGCAACCCTAGCCGTCCCATAACATAACCCAACACCCACACACCCTCTGGAACTCGTTTTTGCATCAAAACCACCATTTCCAAGCTTATTCCATCATCACCTCTTGATTACAAGGTGTGTTCTTCAAACCCAAACCTTTAAATGATTATGTTTTGCTCCCTAAACGTCCAGACCTGACTTATAAATGTTTTTATCTTTGAAAATCCATTTAAAACCATTTCTAAACAAACCCACACCTTTACATGTGTTATATGCATTATATGTGTTAAAGATAGGATTTTTAGGATTGAATCATGGTTGTTCTTATGATTATTTTGATGTTTATTGCTGAGATAAGTTAGTATGATGATGTCCTAGGAGTTTGGATGGTTTTGGTGGTGTATTGTTGATATTTGATATTTTGACCCATTTGAAGGATTTTAGACGATTAAGGATGTTATGAGGTGTGTTGTTGATTGAATGATGTTAGGGTTTGCTCTAGGATGATGCTAGAACAGTAGGATGCTATCGGACAACGTGATTATGTGGTTAAATCTGAATATTTGCTATTTAGGGTAAGTTCTTGCATGTTGATGTGATGTTTACATGCTAAGTTGCCATTTTGGGAAAACGCTCGCATCCGGGACTGTTAGAATGATGAAAACTTAGGGGTTTTGCTTGAAATATGTTTGTTAATGTGTTAGGATGATTATTGGATGTTTTTACATGTTTCGGATCTGATTTGGAGTGTTCGGCGCGCGAAATTGCATTGCACAGCTACTGCAGGCGAGTAGCACCCTAATCGCATGACTGTATAGGCGATTAGGGGTGTACTCGCCTGAACAAAGGGCCTACTCGTGTGTATACAGGCGATTAGACCCTGTAATCGCCTGTTGACCAGCCCTAATCACGTGTTGACTTTTCCTAATTGCTAGTTTGATTCCTAATCGCGTGTAATGCTGCTGTATGTATATTTTAACATCCCGGAACATGATTTGACGCCTAGGAACATGATAGGAACCCCGGGATTCATCTAATGACTTAGTAACACGTGTTCGGACCTATTTATGCGTTAATCGGATATTATGCTAGACTAGGTGAACTGTTGCGCGTATTAAGTGTTTAATTGCATATGTGGCATGATGTCTTGTATTTATCTAACACGTGGAATGTCGGGTCACCAATGGGATGTCGAGTCTTGTCTTGCGTAGTCTGGTTGTCGGTCAAACATACTTTTGGACACATAATGGTCATGGACTGGACTTAGGGACTAATGAACCCGATGGGTTATTAGTCTAACTTGACACATATCTTATGATAGGTCTCCAATAGTTGGGGTTATCATATCTTACAGACGGTTTACTCATATCACGCATACGGTTTACTCTTAAACGGATTACGCAACTTAAGGTGAGTTCACGGCCCCACATTTTACAGTTTTTACTTTCGGGGTGAGAAACATGCTTACAAACTCTTTTATGACTTATGACTTGTTAAACTCTTATGACTTATGACTTGTTATCACGTTATACTATGGCTTACTTATCTTACTATACGGTTCATCGAAAATCCCTTGAAACCACTAACATGGGTATATGGCGGGGAAATGTGGATAGCGCTATTGGGAACTGACAAACCCCACTCGACGGTGGGACCGTCGGGTGCATATTGTCTCTAAACAACACAAGGTCTACCGGCGATGACGGTAGCCCATAGGAATAAGGGTAACACTCGGCTTAGTCAGCAATGGTTTCACCCGTATGAGTATCTTATTCTGCGCCTAGCTAGCGTTCTTATAAAGCATAGTAGTAATTGTGATGGTAACGGTTTTTGAAGGATCACTGTAAACATTTAATTAAAACCTGTGAACTCACCAGCATTATATGTTGACTCTTTTAGCATGTTTTCTCAGGTCGCTAAGGTAGCAGCATATGGATAGGCGCACGTGGTCGCACTGGAGTCGTCTCGTGTCTAGGGTCTCGTCTGCACGTTTTGGGCTTATGAACTTTTGAACTTATGTTTATTTACGCATGACTTTTGTAAACTTTAAAATGCTTCCGCACTATTAAATGTTGGTTTTAAACTTATGCATGGTTTTTGTTTACGTATGTTTTTACATTTAGACGTCGTTTATTGTGACCGTTGACTTAGATCCTGGTATGTCACACGCCTCGCGGTAGAACTCCGCAGGTGGAAATTTGAGGGTGTGACAGATTGGTATCAGAGCCAATGGTTATAGTGAACTAGGACTGCATGAAGAGTCTAGACTATAGCCGAGTCACACACACTAGACGGTCACATACATTTGAGTCGTGTCTTTTGGGCAAACATACTAACCTTGTCGGGGTGTCGGTCTCCTTACCATACAGTGTCACATTACTTATCTCATTCTTGGCTATTTTTAGCTTCACTTTATTTTCCTTTCTGGGTTACAGCCGAGGGGACTTATTTATCGATCTTTTGAGTTAGTTGTATCATTCTGGGATGTGGTTATCGGGTGACTTGAAGTTCTAGCTCGGAGCACGCCTAGGGGACCATGTAGAGCGATTTGTTATTTCGGGTGCACACGAAATCACAAATCGAAATGCATGAAAATCTTGGTGGACTTTGTGTTCGGACTAACGGTCATGCTGTAACCGTATTCTGAGTTCGTTGGTCACTTATAGCTTGGTTTGTTATTGGTACTGAGTGTCTCGTCTCATGTTTTGGCAGAACATGTCTGGTCGCGCTGGTGGACGTGCAGGTGGACGCCGTGGTGGCGGAGGTGGACGCCGTGGTGGGGGTAGAGGTGGTGGTAACATTACTATGACGTATGATGAGCTCAATGAGATGATGCAGCAACAGTTGGGCGTTGCACTAGCTGCTTTTCAGGCAGCCCAGCAGACTTTCATGGGTGCTGCTGCTCCTCCAGTTCAGGCAGGTGTTGCCTATAAGCGGTTTAAGGATTGTCAGCCTCTCAGCTTCCAGGGTACGGAGGGAGCTGTGGAGTTACTCAGGTGGTTGGAGAAGACGGAGTCGGTATTTGCTTTATGTGAGACTCCAGCGGCGGATTGGGTGAAGTTTGCTTCGGGGACTTTTGTAGGAGCCGCCTTGACGTGGTGGAACTGCGTCACACAGACACTTGGTCTTGGGGAGGCCAACGCCATGCTTTGGGCGGATTTTTTGCGTAGGTTGAAGGAGGAGTATTGCCCACGTGAAGAGATTAAGAGGTTGGAACAGGAATATGGGAATCTTAAGATGGTTGGTTCTGAGGTTGAGGAGTACACGATCAGGCACAACGAGCTAGCTGTGATGTGTCCAGGTTTGTCTACACCGGAGTATAGGAGGATAGAGCAGTATCTTGCGGGTTTGGTGCCGGAGATTGCGGGACTGGTGTCTGCTAGGGATCCTACTACTATGTCAGAGGCGGTGCGGTCAGCTACTAAGATGACCAATCTGAAGATTTCTGAGGGTGTCTTGCCTCCTAGGGGCTCATCTGTGAAGGCGCCGGTTGAGAACAAGAGGAAGTGGGAGAGCGTGGATAAAAGTTCATCAGGGACTCAGCGACAACCGGCAGCGAAGAAGACTGAAGCTTCTGGGTCAGCATCGGATCAGAAACAGGGGGGCTATGCTGGGAAAAGCCCTAAATGTACACGTTGTGGGTTTCATCATTTTGGTACTTGTGAGAGCTTTCGCTGTGAGCGTTGTCAGAAGACGGGGCATCTTGCCAAGAATTGTAGGGTCAACCTCTCCGGGACGACTCAGACTGCTGCTGTTACTACCCCTGCTCCACAGGGGAACCAGGGTTGCTTCCATTGTGGGGAAGCGGGACATTTCAAGCGAAGCTGTCCCAAGTTGACTCAAGGGGGCACAGAGACTGCGGGGAAGGACGGGGACAAGGACGGCGGTGGCCGGTGGACTCGTGCTCATGCTTATGTGATTGGTGCTAGGGAGAACCAGACGGACCCAGACACTGTTACCCGTACGTATTCTCTCTTATCTCTTGTTACGCTTTGGTCATACTTTTATCCGCATTGTTGTGCGTTCGTGTTTCGGGTGTTTTCTTTGTGGTTTGGTCGCTGTTTCTCATTCTTTGGGGTTGATGAGGGTCCTTTGGGGATGCTACTTGGACGGTACCAGTGGATTAGTTATACCGATCATAGTAGGCTCCAGTAGGCTTTCATCGGGGGTCTCTTGTCTCATACTCACATTTTGGGAAAGTGGTTTCCCGGTTGTTACTGGCACGTTTGATTCATGACCTTCACTTGTTGTATTTTGGGGAAAACGTTACTTGGGCACAGAGGTCGACACTCATTACTGTTGAAGCCGAAAGAATCTCGGGACGAGATTCCTTTCAACAGGGGGATGATGTGACGACCCGGAAAATTTTTCTTCTTATTTGTTTTCTCTCCTCGACTTCGGGAAATTTTCGGGACGAAAATTCTTTCAACAGGGGGATGATGTGACACCCGGCAACTTTCGGTAACTAACTTTTGAAAACATAGTAAGTCTACCTTAGCGAGTCGCGCATACGTTACACATGGTCGAGTCGAGTCGCACATCATTAGGGTTTTAACATACGCAAGTCTCGGGTCCCGGGAATTGGTGATCGGGCGGGAACGTGTCATTTATCATGTATTATATGTTTACAATCATTATGTGACTTGTCGGTATGTGAATATGTGCTAACATGTGCTAAAACGGGGTTTAACGCGCAAAACACACCAACTATGGGGCTATAGGCGATTAGGCTTATGGGGATAGCCTAATCGCATGATTAAGGGGCGAGTAGCAGGATGCTATGGGCGAGTAGGGCTAATCGCCTATACATTCATGCGAGTAGGCACCCTACTCGCGTATAAAATCTGCATACTCGCGTGTAACATGCTGGACGACCAAAAACGCCTATAAATACCACCCTTGACCTCCAAAACATCATTTGTGCAACCCTAGCCGTCCCATAACATAACCCAACACCCACACACCCTCTGGAACTCGTTTTTGCATCAAAACCACCATTTCCAAGCTTATTCCATCATCACCTCTTGATTACAAGGTGTGTTCTTCAAACCCAAACCTTTAAATGATTATGTTTTGCTCCCTAAACGTCCAGACCTGACTTATAAATGTTTTTATCTTTGAAAATCCATTTAAAACCATTTCTAAACAAACCCACACCTTTACATGTGTTATATGCATTATATGTGTTAAAGATAGGATTTTTAGGATTGAATCATGGTTGTTCTTATGATTATTTTGATGTTTATTGCTGAGATAAGTTAGTATGATGATGTCCTAGGAGTTTGGATGGTTTTGGTGGTGTATTGTTGATATTTGATATTTTGACCCATTTGAAGGATTTTAGACGATTAAGGATGTTATGAGGTGTGTTGTTGATTGAATGATGTTAGGGTTTGCTCTAGGATGATGCTAGAACAGTAGGATGCTATCGGACAACGTGATTATGTGGTTAAATCTGAATATTTGCTATTTAGGGTAAGTTCTTGCATGTTGATGTGATGTTTACATGCTAAGTTGCCATTTTGGGAAAACGCTCGCATCCGGGACTGTTAGAATGATGAAAACTTAGGGGTTTTGCTTGAAATATGTTTGTTAATGTGTTAGGATGATTATTGGATGTTTTTACATGTTTCGGATCTGATTTGGAGTGTTCGGCGCGCGAAATTGCATTGCACAGCTACTGCAGGCGAGTAGCACCCTAATCGCATGACTGTATAGGCGATTAGGGGTGTACTCGCCTGAACAAAGGGCCTACTCGTGTGTATACAGGCGATTAGACCCTGTAATCGCCTGTTGACCAGCCCTAATCACGTGTTGACTTTTCCTAATTGCTAGTTTGATTCCTAATCGCGTGTAATGCTGCTGTATGTATATTTTAACATCCCGGAACATGATTTGACGCCTAGGAACATGATAGGAACCCCGGGATTCATCTAATGACTTAGTAACACGTGTTCGGACCTATTTATGCGTTAATCAGATATTATGCTAGACTAGGTGAACTGTTGCGCGTATTAAGTGTTTAATTGCATATGTGGCATGATGTCTTGTATTTATCTAACACGTGGAATGTTGGGTCACCAATGGGATGTCGAGTCTTGTCTTGCGTAGTCTGGTTGTCGGTCAAACATACTTTTGGACACATAATGGTCATGGACTGGACTTAGGGACTAATGAACCCGATGGGTTATTAGTCTAACTTGACACATATCTTATGATAGGTCTCCAATAGTTGGGGTTATCATATCTTACAGACGGTTTACTCATATCACGCATACGGTTTACTCTTAAACGGATTACGCAACTTAAGGTGAGTTCACGGCCCCACATTTTACAGTTTTTACTTTCGGGGTGAGAAACATGCTTACAAACTCTTTTATGACTTATGACTTGTTAAACTCTTATGACTTATGACTTGTTATCACGTTATACTATGGCTTACTTATCTTACTATACGGTTCATCGAAAATCCCTTGAAACCACTAACATGGGTATATGGCGGGGAAATGTGGATAGCGCTATTGGGAACTGACAAACCCCACTCGACGGTGGGACCGTCGGGTGCATATTGTCTCTAAACAACACAAGGTCTACCGGCGATGACGGTAGCCCATAGGAATAAGGGTAACACTCGGCTTAGTCAGCAATGGTTTCACCCGTATGAGTATCTTATTCTGCGCCTAGCTAGCGTTCTTATAAAGCATAGTAGTAATTGTGATGGTAACGGTTTTTGAAGGATCACTGTAAACATTTAATTAAAACCTGTGAACTCACCAGCATTATATGTTGACTCTTTTAGCATGTTTTCTCAGGTCGCTAAGGTAGCAGCATATGGATAGGCGCACGTGGTCGCACTGGAGTCGTCTCGTGTCTAGGGTCTCGTCTGCACGTTTTGGGCTTATGAACTTTTGAACTTATGTTTATTTACGCATGACTTTTGTAAACTTTAAAATGCTTCCGCACTATTAAATGTTGGTTTTAAACTTATGCATGGTTTTTGTTTACGTATGTTTTTACATTTAGACGTCGTTTATTGTGACCGTTGACTTAGATCCTGGTATGTCACACGCCTCGCGGTAGAACTCCGCAGGTGGAAATTTGAGGGTGTGACAAAATTCATCCTCACATATTTCACAAAAGTATTTGTCAATATGGTTCTCTGCTGGTTCGTATCTTAGGGTCAAAGGGTGTTTATCAATCTTATGCTTTATTATTCTAGGTAATAACAGAGCACACCCTACATGAATGTAGAAATCACAAGACGGACAATGAAATGCCAGATTCCTCATGTACATCCTATATTTGCATGCTTTGCATTCCTTTTTTGATTGCTCTTTTGAAGGTTTCACTATCAATAGGAGATGATTTGGATGCGAGTCATGTGTGATTTCTTTAGGTATGAATGCACAATTGATATCAACATAATAATCACATTTTGTGCATCCATATGCGAAACCATTGGATGGTAACCCGCAAACGGCACACTCAAAGACACCAAAGAACTTACCAGGTATTTTAGGCAGAAGAACAAGAGTATGCTCAGGATGGCCCGCGTAGTCTTGTACTTCAGGTGGTAGTTTTGCGCACCACTCATGAAGAACGAAACAACATTGTTCATTACCGTATTGGCAGCACGTGTAAACCGGTACTGTCATGACAGGTTTCATGCATCCATCGCATAACATTGAGTTCTTTTCATGGGTCATGTAGAGAAACACCGACTGATGTTTGCTTGTTGAAAAGGCTGAGTGGGTGTTGATGGCTATTACGGATAATCATCTCACCATCAGGTTGTATGGAGTTACTGATCAACCCATGTTGATTAGACATATAACGCTTCACAAGGTTGTCGCCTTCATCTTGAAATGGACAATGGAACAGATTTGGATGCTCATCTTCCTTGAAATTTTTGGAAGTTTTGCCAAGGCCTGGTGAAGAATGATATACTTGAAATTAGACTAAGACACAAACAAAAAGAATAATAAAAAAAAGAAGAAGAGAATGCTCACTTGTAGTTGTGAAGATAGACATAAATGGCTCACTCTTTGAAGTCACACAATCAAAATGCACGTAATAATAACATTTATCGCATTTGTAAATCCATAAATGAGAATAGAACCTGTTACCACAGACCCTACAACGTGGATCATATTTAGCTTCTTGATCCAAATAGGGAAAGGAATAGGCAAGGGTAAGTAGATGTGAATGAGTGAAAGTCCCATCAGTATGATTTTGTATAAGTAATTTGGGTGGCAGCAATGCACAGTCCAGGTTGATAAAAAATCTGGGACAAGTGGTACATTGAAAGAAGATCCCTTCATGCTTTTTACCACACCCTACACAATGTAAGATGTTTTTGTGTCCGAACAGTCGATCTAGTTGGTGAGGGTGACTATGGTGCTTTATCTTGTGTTTCGAAATAGTTGCACATGTAATATCCATGTCATAGTTGCATGTAGAACAATAATATTCAAAGTTATCCCCCCACTTAAAGTGGCAAACAAAACACTTAAATTCATAAGCACGTTCAAGTAAAGTAATTGTATGGCCAGGATGAAACGGCTGATTTTGTAAGGTCTCAGGTAGTTTTGCACAGAACTTGTGCAATGAGTAGTCACAAGTCTTGCAGGAGTAGTAACACGAATGGAATGACCAGATCTGTTCCTTACAAAGGTTGCATTGACAATCTTCCTCCATAAATTCAACTTCATCTTCAACTTCATGCTCGTCCTCATCCTCATCATCGACGTTTTCTTTTTTGTGAGTCGGCTGCTGCAGATACACAAGGTTGAGCGGATGCTCGTGATGACAGAGACGGAGAGTGTCCACAACAACTACAAAAATAACATATATGTTTATGTTAGACTAAATTACTATTCAAATGTATCCAAGTCATGATTTCAAGATCTACTAACCAATTGAACAAACTGAGATGAACAGAATAACATGAATTTTTACACAAATCGTGTATTCTGTATCATATTAACCTATTTGGTGGTACCATCAATGATTAATCGAATTAGATATGTAAAACACACAAAAAAAAGAACTTGATTATTGTTTGAGAAATCTGATGAAAACGTCTGTTTTGTCGACCAATCTGATTATTGTCTCATATCCATCTGTTTTTGTTTTTAGAAAACATTCAGCCCCTAACCCAAATCAACAATCTGATCCGTTACCAAGGCCCAATAAGATTAATCATTAAATCTAAACTATTAAGCCCACTTAATGTTTGTTAATAAGGCCCAGAGTCTTGATTTTCATAGCGACAATCCCATTTTTTTTATAAATATAATTTATAAATACAAACCTGGTGTTAAAAAAGGCAGCATTCCCACATCTCCTAACTCGTTTATTTTTACTAACTTGTTTATTTTTTTAACTAGGCCTACTTAGTCAACAACTTAATCCAATAACACTCTAATTACGGCGATAACACTAAATTACTAACATTTAGTGGTAATGTGTGAAAAAGACAACTATTGTTTTTTTTTTTTTCCTGTAAATCTTGGCTATGCTCAAGATGTAATCTATATGGTTGTATTATATGGTTAAATTTCATAGGAAATTAGAACTCATGAGATTTGGGAATCGTAAAGGGACATCTACTTTGGTATGATACTTATTATAATATTTTGTGTTGGTCCAGGTGAATCGATGTTAGTAGATGAAATTTATTTCATTATCCAAAATTCACATAATACATGTTGAACAACATTGAGTTGGTTTTTGGTATGTGTTTGTGATCAACTTCTAATAAAATTAGGTAATTTCAATCACCTAAAATTCTAGATAGAGACTCATTAATACTCACGAGAAATACACAAACCTGACCAAATACCCAATAACTATATTAGATACACTTTTAGATGTGTGCTCACATATATAAAGAAAGATATCATACTTTATTTTTTAATACAAAATAATAACTAAAGCGCACTTCTCTCCATCAACCTATTTTTTATTCCTCAAATGACAACCAAAATTAAGCGTATATAAAGAAAACGAGACATACCAATTGAAGAGTCCATTAAGGAGCAAGTTGAATACTAAATTGAAGACACGCTAATGCACAGTTAATTTTCTTCTCAGATTGATGAGAAAGTATAATACTACAAATGAAGGAGCAAGTTGAATACTAAATTGAAGACACACTAATGCACATTATATAGGAGAAGAGAGGAATATATTTTGGTTACACTTACAAGCAAGGAATTATCTTTTAAATAAGAAATCTCAATGATGCCTCCTAACCGCACATTGTGATTCCTTCCTTCCACAACATCCATGTATATATACACTTTTATTATATTTGATTCTTGGATTTAATTAATAAACAATTTCGGACTACTTGTACAAACTGAGATGAACACAAAAACGAATTTTGAGAAATCTGATGAAAACCACGACAGCCTTAATATTGCCAACCAATCTTAATATTGCCTCATATCTATCTTTTTTGTTTTTAGAAGGCAATCAGACCCAAATCAACAAGCTGATCCATTACCAAGGCACAAAAGTTTAACTATTTAATTTAAACCATTGAGCCCACTTGATGTTAATAAATCAGGCCCAACGTCTTGGTTTTTATATCAACATCCCCATTTATAAATATGATTTCTAAAATTGACTCGTTTATTTTTTTTTTAATAAGGTCTACTTAGAGACATCTATTTCGGGGCGAGACTAATTATAACATCTCTTGGTCTAGTGGTATGGTATCCCCCCTTACAAATGTAAGGTTGTGGGTTAAAATCCTTACAAATGCAAGGTGTGGTGGAATAAAGGTGTAATAAAAATTTGCCGTTAAAAAAAATCATTTAATTCAAACCATCAACCCCACCTGATGTTAATTAATTAGACCCAAAGTCGATTGTTAAAAAGGCTGCACTTCCACATCTCCTAATCGTTTATTTTTTACATGGTCTACTTAGTCAACAAATTAATCCAATACCACTAAAATTACCAACAATTAGTGATAGAAAAACACACCTATTATTTTTTTTAGTAATTCTAAGCTATGCTCAATAGGTGATCTATATTGTTGTATAAAATTTCATAGTAGATTGAAACGTATAAGATTTAGGAATAGTAAAGAGGCAACTATTTGGGTGTGAGACTAATTATAATATTGTGTGTTGGTTTAGGTGCATCAATGTTAGTAGGTGATATGCATTTCATTATCCAAAATCGACATAATATAAGCATGTTTAACAACATTGAGTTGGTTTTTGGTATGTCTTTGTGATCAAGTTCTAATAAAAGCTGGCAATTTAAGTCACCTAAAATTATAGATAGAGATTCACTAATACTCACGAAAACACACAAACCTTACGTGTAATGAGTACAGATACCC
Source organism: Ambrosia trifida (assembly GCA_028751855.1). Classification (NCBI taxonomy): domain Eukaryota; kingdom Viridiplantae; phylum Streptophyta; class Magnoliopsida; order Asterales; family Asteraceae; genus Ambrosia; species Ambrosia trifida. The sequence goes on from CM054122.1 coordinate 209,914,532, forward strand.
AACGACTATATTTGATACGCTTTTAGATGTGTGCACACATATATAAAGAGAGATATCATAGTTTTATTTTTTTAATACAAAATTCGATCAATGTATTATTTTATTCCTCAAATGAGCACCAAAATTAAGCATATACAAAGAAAAGGAGACATAGCAATTGAAGAGTCCATTAAGTTAATGTTCTTTTCAAATCGATGAGCAAGTTGAATACTAAATTGTAGACACACTAATGCACCATTATAAAGGAAAGAAGAGATAAAAATTTTTTGTTACACTTATAAGTAAGGAATGAACCATTCAATAAGAAATCTTAATCATTTCTTCAAGCCCCACATTTTGATTCCTTCCTTCCTTAGCATGTATATATACACTTTTAATATATTCCATTGTTGGATTTAACAGCTATATTAGATACGGTTTTAGATGTGTGTGCACATATATAAAGAGAGATATCATAGTTTTATTTTTTAATACAAAAATCGATCAACGTATTATTTTATTCCTCAAATGAGCACCAAAACTAAGCATATACAAAGAAAAGGAGACATAGCAATTGAAGAGTCCATTAAGTTAATGTTCTTCTTAGATCGATGAGCAAGTTAAATACTAAATTGTAGACACACTAATGCACCATTACAAAAGGAAAGAAGAGATGAATATTTTTTGTTACACTTACAAGTAAGAAATAAATCATTTAATAAGAATTCTTAATCATTCCTTCAAGCCTCACATTGTGATTCCTTCCTTCCACAACATCCATGTATATATACACTTTTATTACCTTCCAAAAAAAATATATACACTTTTATTATATTTGATTCTTGGATTTAATTAATAACCAATTTTGAACTAATTGTACAAACTGAGAAGAACACAAAAACGAATTTTGAGAAATCTGATGAAAACCACGACAGCCTTAATATTGCCAACCAATCTTAATATTGCCTCATATCCATCTGTTTTGTTTTTAGAAGGCAATAATAAGACCCAAATCAACAATCTGATCCATTACCAAGGCAGAAAAGTTTAACTATTTAATTTAAACCATTGAGCCCACTTGATGTTAATAAATCAGGCCCAAAGTCTTGGTTTTTATATCAATATCCCCATTTATAAATATGATTTCTAAAATTGACTCGTTTATTTTTTTTTTAATAAGGTCTACTTAGAGACATCTATTTCGGGGCAAGACTAATTATAACATTTCTTGGTCTAGTGCTATGGTGTCCCCCCTTACAAATGTATGGTTGTGGGTTCAAATCCTTGCAAATGTAAGGTGTGGTGGAATAAAGGTGTAATAAAAATTTTCCGTTAAAAAAAATCATTTAATTCAAACCATCAACCCCACCTGATGTTAATTAATTAGACCCAAACTCGATTGTTAAAAAGGTTGCACTTCCACATCTCCTAATCGTTTATTTTTTAACAAGGTCTACTTAGTCAACAAATTAATCCAATACCACTAAAATTACCAACATTTAGTGATAGAAAAACACACCTATTATTTTTTTCTGTAATTCTAAGCTACGCTCAATATGTGATCTATATTGTTGTATAAAATTTCATAGTAGATTGAAACGTATAAGATTTAGGAATAGTAAAGAGGCAACTATTTGGATGTGAGACTAATTATAATATTGTGTGTTGGTTCAGGTGCATCAATGTTAGTAGGTGATATGCATTTCATTATCCAAAATCGACATAATATAACCATGTTTAATAACATTGAGTTGGTTTTTGGTATGTGTTTGTGATCAACTTCTAATAGAAGCTGGCAATTTAAGTCACCTAAAATTATAGATAGAGATTCACTAATACTCACAAAAACACACAAACCTTACGTGTGACACCCGGCATGTTCGGCTTAAACATATTAGTAACATTACCTTAGCGAGAAACGTTTATAAACAAACTTAACTGGGTTAGTTGAGTCGGGTCAAGTTAGGATTGTCCAGGGTACAATGATCTGGAGGATCATTGGGAGTCGTTTTGGTAATACACTAGTACCGGGTTCCGTTGTTGGTGACATTACATGAACTAATTAAGTATATGTGTAGATTATGGGTCGTGTGGTGGATTATATACATAGATGTGTTTAAATGATGTGTAAATGATTATCTGTGCTTAAATGTGTTAAATATAGACTAAGGATGCATGCTTATGTGTTAAGATGTGTTAGAATGCGTTAAACACGACAAACTGGAAAACTAGTTAAAAAGGGGTTTTGGTTCGACCACTTCGAGTGGTCGAAGGAGAGGAAAAGTGTCTGGTTCGACCCATGCAAGTGGGCGAACCAGGGAAGTGGAATTTGAGGAATTCCCTTCGACCAAACAGGGCTCATTCGACCCTGTGAAAGGGGCGAAGGAGACCGCATTCGACCAATGAGTTGGTGCGAAGGAAGATTAGTATAAATACCAACCTTTGTCATTTTTCATCATTTCACAAACCCTAACCGTCCCAAAACGCTCTCAAACGATCTTAAACCCTAAGGAAGGAGTTTTTGCCCTTCTTTTTCATAATCCAACCCATCTACAACATCTAAACAAGAATCCAAGGTGTGTTCATAATCCTAAACCTTTTTAAAAGCATTTTAATTCGTTTTCATCTAACCCTAATTGTCCGGATCTGTTCTAAGGGTACTTTCATGATTAAAAACCTTTTAAGCATCTTTCTAAATCAAAACATGATCATTTAACATAGTTCGGATAATCGACAAACTGAGTATTTTAAGCTAAGCATGAATCGATTTCAAAAGTTTCCAAATTGGGTAAATAATTCATGCATGAAAGTGATGTTTCCATAATCTTTACCATTTTGGGAAAGGGCTGAAACGGACGTATTATCGGGGGAAATCGGTGGGGTTTTGTAGGGATAAGTTATCCATGCTTAACTGTTGTGTTTGATGATGTTTCGGGTCGTTTTGAATGTGTTTGAAGCGTTTTTAGGAAAAATTATACAACAGGGGCGAACCTGGCCTCCTTCGACCAGTCGATGGTGCGAAGGAGGGATCCAGGGTCGAACCTGGATTTATATTGGACGAATGTGATAAAACGGGCGAAGGAAGCATCAAACGGTCGAACGAGATGTAAAAGGGTGCGAAGGAGATAAAAAGGTGCGAAGGAGACTTAAAACTGACTGGTTCGACCGTTCTGATGCAGAAATGAGATTTTTGATACAAACTAAGTGTTTTATGCTTGAACCTTGTGTGTAATCTATGTGTACTTGATTAGTTAGGGTAATGGGTCACCAACGGGATGTCGGGTCGGTCTAGTGTGTCGGTTAAACATTTAAAACACGTTTTAAAACATACTTGGCTACGATCTGGACAATCAGGGACTAGATAACCTTATGGTTATTAGTCGGAACACTAGAGGGATTATCAAGGGCTAAACATCTTTACTTATATTTGAAGAACGCTACTTAAGGTGAGTTCACGGCCCCACTTTTACTGCTTTAACTTTTGGGGGAGAAAACATGCGCTAAACTATTTTGGTAACATATGTCATACTATGGTTTTAACTTCATATTGCTATACGATCTTTTGGAAAATCCCGGGGGAAACCATGAATGTGCGGGGTTGCACAACGGGGGAAATGTGGATAGATCTATTGGGCGTGACCTGCCCCACTCGTCGGCTTGGAGGGTCGGGCGGGTGCATATTGTCTCGAACAGGTACATTGGTATCATGCTGAACATACGGGCTGCTTAAACATGCTGAACATTGCTAAACGTGTCTAGTAATGGTTTCCAATCGTAGTAGTAATGAAACATACGCCTAGCTAGCGTACTTGGTAACATTGATATAGTATGGACATGGTAACGTTTTGGTAACATTTTGAACAAACCTGTGAACTCACCAGCATTATATGTTGACATCTTTTTGGCATGTTTTTCTCAGGTCGCTAAGGTAGCAATGAACGGAACTAGGCGCACGGGTCTGCATTGGCGTCTAGGCTTAGTACACGTTTTGTAATAAAAAGCATTTTGAACAATTTTTGAGATGATAGCACAGTTGATTAAATGCTACTGAAACGCTTCCGCTTGTTAAATTAATGGTTATGTCTGTTTATGTTTTTCATATAGAGTTGTTTATGGTGATCGTTGACTTGGATCCTGGTTTGTCATGCGCCTCGCGGTAAAACCCCGCAAGTGGTAATTTGAGGGTGTGACAGATTGGTATCAGAGCCAATGGTTATAGTGAACTAGGACTGCATGTAGAGTCTAGTCTATAGCCGAGTCGCACACACTAGACGGTCACATACTTTGGGTCTATTAATGGGATATGTACTAACGTTGTCGGGGTGTCCTTACATCATCATCATGCTTCTTCGTTACATCATCCGTTTTTAATTGGGTTCTTACCTACTCTTGTCTTCTTCTTCGGGATTGAAGAAGGAGGGGTTGATTTGTTGATTCTAGCACACACATGCCTTCTTACACTTGCACCTATTGCCACATAGGCGACAATGTTCGGTGACTGGGGTCTAGATTAGGGGTACATCTGGAGGACCATGTAGAGCAGTTTATCATTTCGGGTGCACACGAAATAATAAACTGGAATGCATGAAAATCCCGATGGACTTCGAGTTTGGATGTATAGTCCTGGATTGTCCCTAGGTTAACTCTTGTAAATTTCTAGTGGTTGACACTGGAAGTGAATCTGAATCCCTCGTTCTCTTGATTTGTTAGATCATGTCTGGTGATCGCGGTGGTGGACGTCGTGGTGGCGGCGGTGGCCGTGCTGGCGGTGGTGGTCGCGCTGGAGGCGGTGGTCGTGGAAACATCAACATGACCCAAGCTGAACTGAACAACTTGCTACAGCAGCAAGTGAACATGGCGATGGCTAATTTCCAGGCTGGGATTAATGCCATGGGTGGTGAGTTGATTTGTGTCGACCTTGCCTCATTTTTGGGTTTCGTGTCCTTTCGTCTGTGTTTTATTCGTGTACCGTATTTCAGGTGTTGGTGCCATTCCACCCCCACCTTAGTGCTCTTATAAGAAGTTTAGGGACTGTCAGCCCCATAACTTCGCTGGAACTGAGGGAGCGGTGGGACTGCTCCGATGGCTGGAGAAGGTTGAATCTGTCTTTGTTATGTGTAACTGTCCTGCTGGGGACCGAGTGAAGTATGCTACTGCGACATTTGAGGGGCCTGCATTGTCGTGGTGGAATGCTACTACTCAGAACGTGGGGCTGGGGGAGGCTATTGCTATGCCTTGGGCGAAGTTTGTGCAGCTTTTGAGAGGTGAGTACTGTCCAAGGGAGGAGATACAGAAATTGGAGCATGAGGTCTGGAGTTACAAGATGGTTGGGTCGGAGATTGAGGAGTACACTGTGAGGAGGAATGAGCTGGCAGTGTTGTGTCCTGACTTACACACACCCGAATACAGGAGGATCGAGCACTATGTGTCTAGACTAGTGCCCGAGATTGCTGGGTTGGTGGCTGCTGGGAATCTTCCCACTATTGCTGAAGTTGTCCGATCAGCTCATCGGATGACTAACCTGAAGGTGGCGGAAGGCGTTTTGCCACCCAAGGGTGCTACTGTGAAGGCTGCTGAGGGGAACAAGAGGAAGTGGGAGAGTGTGGGGAAGAGTGTGGTGCCAGCTCAGCCGGCGAAGAAGTTTGAGCCATCTGGGTCTTCTTCTGGGTCGAAGACGGGTGGGTATGCTGGGAAGCATCCCAAGTGTAACAGGTGTGGTTTTCATCATTCTGGGAACTGTGATAGGGCTCGTTGTCATCGGTGCCATCAGTTGGGGCACCATGCTAAGGATTGCAAGGTGGCACTCACCCCAACTCAAACTCCTGCGGCTACTCCTGCTCCTGCTGCTCAGGGGACTCAGGGGAGGCAGGGGTGTTATAACTGTGGTGACACGGGACATTTCAAGCGTGACTGTCCCAAACTGAAGCAGGGCGATAATGGTAGGGGCGGGAACGGTAACGGGAACAATGGCGGCGGAGGCAGGACTGCACGTGCTTTCGTCATTGGATCTGCGGAGGCTAGGCAGGATCCAGACACAGTTACCGGTACGTTCCTTCTTAATGATCGCTATGTTTCTGTCTTGTTTGATTCTGGTGCCGATAAGAGTTTCGTATCTTTGGATATTAGTCGATTGCTAGATATAGTACCCACACCTTTAGAGGCTAAGTACTTAATAGAATTGGCTGATGGTAAGGAAATCGAAGCGACACACACCCTTAGGGAATGTCGCTTGGAACTGTCGGGTTTGTCTTTCCCCATTGACCTTATGCCGGTACCTCTGGGTAGTTTTGATGTCGTGGTTGGCATGGATTGGTTATCGTTGTATCGCGCGGAGATCGTTTGTTTTGACAAGGCTATTCGGATCCCTCTCCCTGATGGAGAGATTCTTTTTGTTCGTGGCGAGAAAAGCGGTGCTCCGCTGAGTATCATTTCTAGCATGAAAGCCCGTAAGTATCTTCGGAAGGGCTGTTCGGCCATCCTGGCACTTGTTAACGTTTCTACTGACGATGAGAAGAAGATCGAGGATATCCCGGTGGTTCGTGACTTCTCTGATGTGTTTCCTGATGATTTACCTGGTCTTCCTCCCCATCGTCAGGTTGAGTTTGGTATTGATCTCACTCCGGGCGCAGCTCCTATTGCCCGAGCTCCGTATCGTCTTGCACCTCCCGAGATGCAAGAGTTGTCTAGCCAGTTATAGGAACTCTTGGAAAACGGTTTCATTCGACCGAGTTCTTCCCCGTGGGGAGCTCCTATTTTGTTTGTGAAGAAGAAGGACGGAAGTCTTCGCATGTGTATTGATTATCGTGAGCTGAACAAAGTGACCATCAAGAATCGTTATCCTCTTCCTCGCATTGATGATCTCTTTGACCAGCTTCAGGGCTCCAGTTACTATTCGAAGATTGATTTGCGGTCCGGTTATCACCAGTTGCGCGTCAGGGAAGCTGACATTCAGAAGACTGCTTTTCGCACTCATTATGGCCATTTTGAGTTCTTGGTCATGCCTTTTGGTCTCACTAACGCACCGGCGGTGTTCATGGATTTGATGAACCGCGTTTGCAAGCCTTACCTTGATAAGTTCGTTATCGTGTTCATTGACGATATTTTGATTTACTCCAAGAACAAGGCAGATCATGAGGAACATCTGCGGTTGGTCTTGGAACTTTTGAGACAGGAGCAGTTGTATGCTAAGTTCTCGAAGTGTGATTTTTGGTTGCGTGAAGTTCAATTCCTAGGACATGTGGTGAATGAACTGGGAATTCACGTCGATCCGGCTAAGATCGAAGCTATTAAGGACTGGGAAGCACCAAAGACGCCATCTGAGGTGCGGCAATTCCTAGGTCTTGCGGGTTATTATCGTCGTTTCATTGAGGGATTTTCGAAGATCGCTCAACCCCTCACTGCTCTTACCCAGAAGGATCGAAAGTTCGACTGGGATGAACCACAAGAATCAGCATTTCAGATGCTGAAGCTTAAACTTTGTTCCGCACCTATCTTATCCCTGCCTGAGGGTACGGATGATTTCGTTGTGTACTGTGATGCTTCTATTCGTGGTCTCGGTTGCGTTTTGATGCAGCGTGGGAAGGTTATTGCTTATGCTTCTCGTCAACTCAAAGTTCATGAGAAGAACTACACTACTCACGACTTGGAACTGGGTGCGGTAGTCTTTGCGTTGAAAATCTGGAGACATTACTTGTACGGTACCAAGTGTGAAGTATATACCGATCACAAGAGTCTTCAGCATATTTTCGACCAGAAGGTGTTGAACATGCGGCAGCGTCGCTGGGTTGAACTCCTAAACGATTATGACTGTGCCATCAAGTACCATCCTGGCAAGGCGAACGTTGTGGCGGACGCCTTGAGCAGGAAGGAGTCTGCTAACCCTCGCCGTGTTCGAGCCTTACAGCTCACCATTCATTCGTCGTTGCCTGACCGAATCCGTTTTGCACAGTTGGAAGCCTTGAAGGAGGAAAACCTTAAGGCTGAAACGATGCACAGTGCTGACAAGCATCTTGAGCTCAGGACTGATGGCTTACACTATTTTGCGGGACGTGTTTGGGTCCCATCGCTCGGGGGATTGCGCGAGCTTGTTCTGGATGAAGCTCACAAATCCCGGTATTCTATTCACCCTGGCTCCGATAAGATGTATCAGGATTTGAAGATACTTTATTGGTGGCCGAACATGAAAGCTGACATAGCTTCTTACGTCAGCAAATGTTTGACTTGTGCTAAAGTCAAGGTGGAGTATCAGAGGCCGTCTGGTCTCCTGCAACAACCAGAGGTTCCAGAATGGAAGTGGGAACGAATCACGATGGATTTTGTCACCAAGCTGCCAAGGTCACCTAGTGGTTACGATATGATCTGGGTGATTGTTGACCGGCTGACGAAATCGGCACGTTTTATACCTATTAAGGAAACCGATGGACTCGAGCGGTTAGCTCGACTTTACCTTAAGGAGGTGGTTGCTCGGCACGGGGTGCCTGTTTCTATTATCTCGGATCGTGATTCTCGTTTCGCTTCGCGTTTCTGGAAGGCTCTGCACAAGGCTTTGGGTACTCAGTTGGATATGAGTACGGCTTATCATCCGCAAACTGACGGACAGAGTGAGCGGACGATTCAAACCTTGGAAGACATGCTTCGGGCATGTGTTATCGATTTTGGCAAAAGTTGGGAGATCCAACTGCCGTTAGTGGAGTTCTCCTACAATAACAGCTATCACTCTAGCATCAAGGCAGCTCCGTTCGAAGCTCTTTACGGACGGAAATGCCGATCACCACTTTGTTGGGCCGAGGTGGGCGAGAGCCAGCTCACTGGTCCGGAACTCGTGTACGAAACTTCGGAGAAAATCGTACAGATCCGTCAACGTTTGGCTGCTGCACGGGATCGTCAGAAGAGCTATGCCGATCGCCGTCGAAAACCTTTAGAGTTCCAGGTTGGGGACAAGGTACTTCTGAAAGTTTCACCATGGAAGGGCATCATACGCTTTGGAAAGCGTGGCAAGCTTAACCCTCGATATGTCGGACCATTCGCAATCCTGGATCGGATTGGATCGGTGGCATACAGACTTGACTTACCGGCGGAGCTCGGTAGTGTACACAACGTCTTTCATGTGTCTAACTTGAAGAAGTGTTTGGCTGATGAATCTCTCATTGTACCACTGGAAGAGATCAAGGTTGATGATCGTCTTCGCATTATGGAGGAACCTGTCGAGATTCTCGACTACAAGATTCGTAGCCTTCGTCGGAGTAAAATCCGCATCGTTAAAGTCCGTTGGAACTCGAACCGTGGACCGGAGTTCACATGGGAATGGGAGGATCAGATGAAATCTAAGTATCCTCATCTCTTTCCGAAGCGCGCTTTTGAATCGAGGCATGTTACTGCTGAAGCGGAATGAATCTCGGGTCGAGATTCCTTTCAACGTGGGGATGATGTGACATCCGGTAAGTTTCTTTTCGTTCTGTTCTTTTCATTTCTTTCTTTTGGGGCTTTGCGCAATTTTCGAGACGAAAATTCTTTCAACGTGGGGATGATGTGACACCCGGCATGTTCGGCTTAAACATATTAGTAACATTACCTTAGCGAGAAACGTTTATAAACAAACTTAACTGGGTTAGTTGAGTCGGTTCAAGTTAGAATTGTCCAGGGTACAATGATCTGGAGGATCATTGGGAGTCGTTTTGGTAATACACTAGTACCGGGTTCCGTTGTTGGTGACATTACATGAACTAATTAAGTATATGTGTAGATTATGGGTCGTGTGGTGGATTATATACATAGATGTGTTTAAATGATGTGTAAATGATTAGCTGTGCTTAAATGTGTTAAATATAGACTAAGGATGCATGCTTATGTGTTAAGATGTGTTAGAATGCGTTAAACACGACAAACTGGAAAACTAGTTAAAAAGGGGTTTTGGTTCGACCACTTCGAGTGGTCGAAGGAGAGGAAAAGTGTCTGGTTCGACCCATGCAAGTGGGCGAACCAGGGAAGTGGAATTTGAGGAATTCCCTTCGACCAAACAGGGCTCATTCGACCCTGTGAAAGGGGCGAAGGAGACCGCATTCGACCAATGAGTTGGTGCGAAGGAAGATTAGTATAAATACCAACCTTTGTCATTTTTCATCATTTCACAAACCCTAACCGTCCCAAAACGCTCTCAAACGATCTTAAACCCTAAGGAAGGAGTTTTTGCCCTTCTTTTTCATAATCCAACCCATCTACAACATCTAAACAAGAATCCAAGGTGTGTTCATAATCCTAAACCTTTTTAAAAGCATTTTAATTCGTTTTCATCTAACCCTAATTGTCCGGATCTGTTCTAAGGGTACTTTCATGATTAAAAACCTTTTAAACATCTTTCTAAATCAAAACATGATCATTTAACATAGGTTTTCATGATGAATAACATATGTAAATTGTGTATTATGTGGTGTTATGTGTTGTTCAATGATTTGCTGCTATATCTATGATAGAAACATGATATAGGATTGTTGTTAATGATTGGAATATTGTTGTCTAGGGTTAGGATTGGATATATATTGATATTTGGGGATTTTATTGGATTGATACTTGATGTATGAATATTTATGATCAATAGAATGAATAGGAAAGATCGGATAATCGACAAACTGAGTATTTTAAGCTAAGCATGAATCGATTTCAAAAGTTTCCAAATTGGGTAAATAATTCATGCATGAAAGTGATGTTTCCATAATCATTACCATTTTGGGAAAGGGCTGAAACGGACGTATTATCGGGGAAATCGGTGGGGTTTTGTAGGGATAAGTTATCCATGCTTAACTGCTGTGTTTGATGATGTTTCGGGTCGTTTTGAATGTGTTTGAAGCGTTTTTAGGAAAAATTATACAACAGGGGCGAACCTGGCCTCCTTCGACCAGTCGATGGTGCGAAGGAGGGATCCAGGGTCGAACCTGGATTTATATTGGACGAATGTGATAAAACGGGCGAAGGAAGCATCAAACGGTCGAACGAGATGTAAAAGGGTGCGAAGGAGATAAAAAGGTGCGAAGGAGACTTAAAACTGACTGGTTCGACCGTTCTGATGCAGAAATGAGATTTTTGATACAAACTAAGTGTTTTATGCTTGAACCTTGTGTGTAATCTATGTGAACTTGATTAGTTAGGGTAATGGGTCACCAACGGGATGTCGGGTCGGTCTAGTGTGTCGGTTAAACATTTAAAACACGTTTTAAAACATACTTGGCTACGATCTGGACAATCAGGGACTAGATAACCTTATGGTTATTAGTCGGAACACTTATGTGAACATTTTGATAGATCTCCGGTAGAGGGATTATCAAGGGCTAAACATCTTTACTTATATTTGAAGAACGCTACTTAAGGTGAGTTCACGGCCCCACTTTTACTGCTTTAACTTTTGGGGGAGAAAACATGCGCTAAACTATTTTGGTAACATATGTCATACTATGGTTTTAACTTCATATTGCTATACGATCTTTTGGAAAGTCCCGGGGGAAACCATGAATGTGCGGGGTTGCACAACGGGGGAAATGTGGATAGATCTATTGGGCGTGACCTGCCCCACTCGTCGGCTTGGAGGGTCGGGCGGGTGCATATTGTCTCGAACAGGTACATTGGTATCATGCTGAACATACGGGCTGCTTAAACATGCTGAACATTGCTAAACGTGTCTAGTAATGGTTTCCAATCGTAGTAGTAATGAAACATACGCCTAGCTAGCGTACTTGGTAACATTGATATAGTATGGACATGGTAACGTTTTGGTAACATTTTGAACAAACCTGTGAACTCACCAGCATTATATGTTGACATCTTTTTGGCATGTTTTTCTCAGGTCGCTAAGGTAGCAATGAACGGAACTAGGCGCACGGGTCTGCATTGGCGTCTAGGCTTAGTACACGTTTTGTAATAAAAAGCATTTTGAACAATTTTTGAGATGATAGCATAGTTGATTAAATGCTACTGAAACGCTTCCGCTTGTTAAATTAATGGTTATGTCTGTTTATGTTTTTCATATAGAGTTGTTTATGGTGATCGTTGACTTGATCCTGGTTTGTCATGCGCCTCGCGGTAAAACCCCGCAAGTGGTAATTTGAGGGTGTGACATTACGTGTAATGAGCAATCAGATACCCAACAACTATATTTGATACGCTTTTAGATGTGTGCACACATATATAAAGAGAGATATCATAGTTTATTTTTTGATACAAAATTGATCAACGTATTATTTTATTCCTCAAATGAGCACAAAAACACACAAAGTAAGAAAGTATAAAGAAAAGGAGACATATCAATTGAAGAGTCCATTAAGTTAATGTCTTCTCAAATCGATGAGCAAGTTGAATACTAAATTGTAGACACACTAATACACCATTATAAATGAAGGAAGAGAGCAATATTTTTTGTTACACTTACAAGTAAGAAATAAATCATTTAATAAGAAATCTTAATCATTCCTTCAAGCCCCACATTTTGATTCCTTCCTTCCTCAACATGCATGCATATATACACTTTTATTATATTCTATAATTGGATTAAGTGGAAAGTAATAACTTAATTAGTTGCAACTTCAACCCTTTAATTTTATTTTGCATCGATGTGTATAGGTGGGAAGGTGTATGTAATTCGAGTCGGTAGCACACTATATTATGTGGTTCTTATAGTTTTTATTTTATTTTAAAATACTTGTTTAATGACCTGTGTACATGTTCTTTCATTGTTTATGTATGCAACACTGTTTATGTATGCAACACGAACATAGGCAACATGGTTGGGTATGGATTGGGCATGGCTAATTTCATACCCATACCAGATTGTAAAATCTTGTCTCATAGTTGACCTATTACCAGTCGAGTATCAGGTATAGGTATGAGGATTTTCATGTGTGTGTATATATATATATATATATAGTATTTTCCTTTATAATATAATGTTGTATAAATCTATATAGTACATTAATATATGGTAAATAGCATACATATCATCATCACCATAGTAATATTTAAAATAGGAATATATTTTGGTTACAATTACAAGCAAGGAGTCATCTTTTCAATAAGAAATCTCAATTATGCCTTCCAACCCCACATTGAGATTCCTTCCTTCCACAAAATGCATGCATATATGCACTTTTATTATATTTCATTCTTGGATTGAATGGAAAGTAAATAAATTTACTTCAACCATTAATTTTAAATTACACCAATGTGTATAGGTAGGAGGGTGTATGTAATTCGCGTCAGTACTACACCATATTATGTGGTTCTTAAGGTTTTTATTTAAAAATATTTGTTTAATTACCGGTGTGTGTGTGTGTGTTCTTTCATTGTTTATGTATGCAACACGAACAAAAATGACAAGGAGGGGTATGGGTCAAGCGTGGCTAATCCCATACCCATACTCGGTTGTAAAATCTTGTCTCGTAGTGGACAACATAAAAGACACAATGACATATAACGCAAATTCTAAAAACTACAAGTTAAAATCCAAAAAAGCAAAAACCTAAAAACTAAGATCGTATGGCTCAATTAGACGATACCACTGCCACTTGAAAGAGTTCAATCGGAGTTCGTTTGATACCCTTCCCACGACTTCCTATTTTTTGTTCATTGTACATTTGCTCGTAACCTTTAATCTCAACCCTTTGTAAATTTGTAACATGATTGGTTTATAATGGTAATTAACGTTAGAGATGTCTGTTTAAGTGATGTAACTAGTTTACTTTTTCTAGGTAGAAAAGAAAAGTAAAATGACATCAATATATTAGATTCTGATTGGTGCAAGATTATATTCATCATTTGTCATTTTTAACTAATAAATACTACGTATTAGAAACTTTTTGTAGTAGAATAGATAAGCATACGTAGTATTTAAGACAATGCGTAATGTGCATAATAGGAGCATGAATGAGCTTGATAATGAGGGCATTAAAAGGGCATGAATAGGGATGGACATTTCTAGTATAACGCCCAATGAGTAAAAAAAATATGGAAAGTTATTATTGGCAAGGTATTAAGGGGTGTTAACCATTACACATTTTTTGTAGGAGCGTTATGATCCTTACGGGGCGAAAAATGTCTCTTAGATGGTATTAACCATTACCAATGCTCTAAATATTTTCTTAATAACTATACTATTCATATGATAATTATCATATAACAAGGTATAAGTTACACCAAACCAAAAAGTAACTAATTGTTAAGATAAATCTAACATTATTTAGGTCAATGTTTATCGAAGATCATCTTTTATTATGTTTAAATTGTTCAAATCAAAAGCCTACATTGACAAGTTTGTTAATGTAAAAATACATCGTAAAAGAGTTAAGTTTGTTCATAATTTAGTTATAACTAGTGAGACGAGAGTCGCACGTTGCAGCAGGCAGTGTGTGTTGCAGCGAGTGTTGCACTAACTATAGCAAAGAATATAGAAAACCAAAAACCATATTCATAATATACTGCAAATGTGTTTGGTTCATTAGTTTTTTATTGAATAGTAGTTAGATAATAAAAGAAAAAAAACAGTTTTAAAATTATGAGAAGTTATTTAATTAATTTAATATTAAGTTAGATAGTTAGAAAAAAAAAACAAAAAAGGCAAAAGAATAAAGAAAAATAATAGATAAAAGAAAGAAAAATAACAACAATATATTGTCTATATATCATTCCAAATGAGTTGACGAATGGTTTAGCATACCCAATGAAATTGTCAATTCCTTTTTCATACTCAACGTCCAAACGGTTCTGTAGTTTAATCCAGCTTCCTTAGCATGTATATATACACTTTTATTATATTCCATTGTTGGATTTAACAGCTATATTAGATATGCTTTTAGATGTGTGTGCACATATATAAAGAGAGATATCATAGTTTTATTTTTTAATACAAAATTCGATCAACGTATTATTTTATTCCTCAAATGAGCACCAAAACTAAGCATATACAAAGAAAAGGAGACATAGCAATTGAAGAGTCCATTAAGTTAATGTTCTTCTTAGATCGATGAGCAAGTTAAATACTAAATTGTAGACACACTAATGCACCATTACAAAAGGAAAGAAGATATGAATATTTTTTGTTACACTTACAAGTAACAAATAAATCATTAAATAAGAAATCTTAATCATTCCTTCAAGCCCCACATTTTGATTCCTTCCTTCCACAACATGCATGCATATATACACTTTTATTATATTCTATAATTGGATTAAGTGGAAAATAAATAACTTAATTAGTTGCAACTTCAACCCTTTAATTTTATTTTGCATCGATGTGTATAGGTGGGAAGGTGTATGTAATTCGAGTCAGTAGCACACTATATTATGTGGTTCTTATAGTTTTTATTTTATTTTAAAATACTTGTTTAATGACCTGTGTACATGTTCTTTCATTGTTTATGTATGCAACACGAACATAGGCAACATGGTTGGGTATGGATTGGGCATGGCTAATTTCATATCCATGCCAGATTGTAAAATCTTGTCTCATAGTTGACCTATTACCAGTCAAGTATCAGGTATAGGTATGAGGATTTTCATGTGTATATATATATATATATATATATATATATATATATTGTATTTTCCTTTATAATATAATGTTGTATAAATCTATATAGTACATTAATATATGGTAAATAGCATATATATCATCATCACCATAGTAATATTTAAAATAGGAATATATTTTGGTTACAATTACAAGCAAGGAATCATCTTTTCAATAAGAAATCTCAATTATGCCTTCCAACCCCACATTGCGATTCCTTCCTTCCACAACATGCATGCATATATACACTTTTATTATACTAGTACGAATGCCCGCGCGTTGCTGCGGTTACTTATGTTTTTATACATCAAATCTGATCTAGCATTCCAAGCGTAGATCAGATTCATTATCATTTTCAATATCTTCAAAAGACATTTCATATGTACTTATGTTCTTCAACATTCCATCTTGATGGATTTTATAACATAACCACATCCTCATCCTACAAAATTGAGAAGCTATAAGGAGGATTGTAACATATAAGGAAGATTTAGAAGGTTGTATAGTGTATACCTTAAAATTTGGCCAAATGGGTCTGACAGGTTGAAAGTTGGCCAAATTTTAAGACATACAACCATTGACAACGAACATAAATTTAGAATAGCAGGTACGCATTATTCATGATTGGTAAAAATGAAAATAGAGATCAAGTTCAAACAAACTATTGACAACTTCAGAAGCTTCCTTTGAATGTCCTGCAATTGATATAAGCTTATTTCCTTCCCACAGTATCTACACGTTATATCTTGTCATATCAGACAATGAAATAGTAAAAAAAACCACACGTGACGAATTTATGCTCAGGTTCACAGTTTATATTCTATTGAAAAGTCAGGTTCACAGTTTATAAGCATTCTTTGTCGAGCTGCTGTAATGTTTGGTTATGTTGTAGTCATGTTGCTTTTGTGTTTTGTTCGCTTGGGGTTGTTGCCCTGCTTGGGTTTGCTGTAGTGTTTATGTTCGGTTTTGCCAGCTTCTTGCAGGATTCTTTTCTATATATATATATAGGCTATGTATCCATTGGAAACCATGTTGAGTTGGAAAACCCTTGAAACTCATCCTAGGGTCACCATCTCTCCACATATATCATCTTACTTTTGGCATGAAGGGTAAGATGGTAACTTCAACCCACCCCACCCCACCCCAATCCCCAATAAAGAGGAACAAGATCTGATTTATTTTTAAAAATCACTTTTCATTCTTTCTCTCTCTCTCTCTCTCTCTCTCTCTCTCTCTCTCTCTCTAAATCAAACAAGAAAACCATGGTAACTTCAACAGATCTGTCTCTCTATACTCCATCTCCTTCTCTAACACCTCGTTTCCACTCTCTTGTTGCAGAATGAACGGCCGACCACCACTACCTTGGTGGCGGCGACGCTGTTTCAGGCTCGTGTAAGGGGGAGGGGGAGGAGATTGTGAAGGCGGTTGTGATCGGGTTAGGTTTTCGTTGGGGTTTCTATGGTGGTTGGTGATGGCCGGTAGTGGTTGTTTGGCCTCGATGGTGGCTTTGGGGATGGCCACAGTGGTGGTTGTTTAGGGTGACGCGGATGGTGGAAATGATGAAGATGGTGGTTTGGTCTCAGGTAGGTTTTTATTATTATGTTGGCTTTCTTTTATCGGGTAGGGGGGTAGACCCGAGTTCTGGGTTTTGGGGGTTGGTTCATGCTTTGTAAGTTGTTGTTCTACTATTGTTATTATTATTATTATTATTATTATTATTATTATTATTATTATTATTATTATTATTATTATTATTATTATTATTATCATCTCTTTGCCCAATCTTGTTGTTGTTTTCAAATCTAGAGATTTTGAAGGGTATAATATCTTTTGGTTTTAGTTCGT